>CP125265.1:1176394-1795273 GCA_030027945.1 Phytophthora plurivora
CCTGCCAGCGGTGCGACGCGGTCGAAAACTGTTAACGTGCGCTTAGATGGTCGGTGCCGTGTCAGTGCGTGCTGGCGCGACAGGAGCAACAAGACCAGCGTCCACCGGTGGCGCGTTCAGGAGCTCGCTCAGCGGGACGTCAGGTGCCAACGTGGCAACTGTTGGCGAGGCTTGGTCAGGAGGTTGCCGACAAGCAGAGGGCACGGAGCAGCTTGTGCCATCAGGGCGAGGGCAATAACGAGTACAGGGCACGTGGCGAAGTCGCTATCCGGGAAGGGCGATAGCCCCTGCTCCTCGGACGTCTTCACCCGCACCAACCGGAGGAAGAGGACGTTCGATACATCGATGGAGATGTTCTGCTTGCGGACCATTGACAAATCGGACGCGCGGTCGAACAAGTACCAGAGGAGACACAGCAGAGCTGCATCCTGGTAGTCACTTTCAGAACATGTATAAGTATACAAATAAAGCAACAACATTTTCAAGTCAGCCTTTGTACATGGGTTTGCTTTAGATACAAGACCACCACCATCTCGCTTCATACAGAAGTTGTCAAGTGTCTTTCCCATTTTCAGCAATCGTGCTTCGAGTGAAGCACGATGCTTAGGAACTGATCTAGTAGCCAAAGCTTAGCCTGCCGATAGTACTGCACTGCAGTGTTACGAGCTAGCGGCTTACCCTTTTCCCCTTGGTTAAAAGCTAAGTACATACCGAACTTATCCATCACATACACAAAGCTCTTGCCACTCTCGTCACTATCAATGCATTTGCTTACATAATCCTCATCAACATATTTTTCCTTTAGGAACTTACCGAACGCTGCAATAGCAGTTGCCTTGGCACGCAAGGTGTTGCCAGACTACAGCTCGTCAAGTCCCATGACGCTGGTCCGAAAAATGCAAAATATGCAAATGACACGTCACTGACTTGCTCTTTGGCTGGACATACATATATTTTGCGAGCATCGGACGTGATACGTCCGATCTGATGGCTTAGAGGACTCGCCTAACCCTAACTTCAATGATTGGCTAATTTACCTTTTGATAGGTGATCTTATTGGCTAAAACGTTTTTGCTTTCTTCTATTGGCCAGATGAAACAAATACAAATATCAAGTATAGTCCTATAAATCTCCATATTCATCCATAACTACTTAATACACAACCGTCTTGCCCAGCGCGCCACAGTAGATACAACATAGCTAGCGCAGTAACTAGTTAATCAACTTATTCTTCTTCTTGCGCAGGGCGTCACAGAGGTGGCAGCCGTGATCAGACCTAACGGTAGTATAGAGAATGTCAGGTTGCTGGTGTTTAGATCGGCTTTGGTTACTAGAATTCTGCTAAGTAATTCAATACGTACACCAGCAACAACAGCGACAGTTAGGACGTAGTGTTCGCAACTGCTGATGTGACCAACAACTTCTCTGCCAAGTTGCCCTGCGCACACGTCTACCATGAAAATTGTATCATGACCACTGTATTGCTTTATTCGTTTTGCTGAGCGTCTGTCTCGAATGTAATCTTTTGGTAGCGACAATGCGCGAATGCCAAGTGAACGACATTGATACGGCAACACGAGAGGCAGTTTTCAATTTTCCCTTCGGTGATTACAGGGCACTGAACGGCTTCAACTCGACTGTTTTCGCCTAGAGGATCATTGCTTTTGGTGGCTTGACGGCGGAAATGGTGCAATTGTGCGACGGGTAGCAAGCATTTAGACTTGTGGAGCTCGCATACCGTACAGGGATTGATAGTAGAATGATTTTCTTCCAAACTACTATAGTAGTTAATACTACCGAAATCCAAACTAATAGCTGACTATTAGCTTCAAATCAGCCACCAAAACAAGATAATATTAGTGATAATATTACTGAAGTATTACTATGTCGATCACCGAGATTAACTCGTTTAGGTGTGGACCACACAGGGCGTTGAGCATGTCCTTACAAGCTACCAGCATCCATGCGGCGGACCTCCTTCCGATTGTGCTTGCATCTCGGCACGGCGATTGTCCTTTCGGGTGGGCTGGTTGCTCATCACGATGCCGCCTTTAAAAAAACGCTCTCTTGAAACGCGTTTGACAGCGATCTTCCCAGCCAGACGCGCTAGTGCCACAATGGATGGGAACAGGGTGGATACGATCTCTTGAAACCAGCGCAGGATATCAACGTGCTTACAGACAGCCTCGACATTCCAGTAGTAGCGTCGAACCTAGGAGTCAGCCAGTCCAAGGTTGTAGTGTTTTCAGGGGCCTGATGCAGAGCAACTGCGACCCAGTCCACAGCATGCTGCTGCCCTTTCTCCGAGATCTTGTCCGCTTGGCCACGTAGCGTCGATAGCGTGGTTCCAGCAGTCGCCATTGGGATAGAAGCTCCGCAGATCATCTTATCGTCCTCACCGCACGGGACTAGATCGCGGAGAGCTCAGCACAGGAGCAGTCGACGCTGGCACACTTCATGGCGACAGGGAGAGCAGCCTAGAAAGCGAGGGGTTCTTGGCTGCTGGAAAAATCAAGAATGAGCAGACAATGAGGCAAGTTCGACTTCATGGGGTTCTTCAGCTCGGTTTGCGCGACGAACCTTCACGAAAGGCTGCACTGTATTTGAAAGCGGTCCTGTGTGATGAACCGCACAATGCTCGACGAATGGAGCTGCACGTGTCTGGGTATAATTTGGATAGGAGCGTGGGAAACCAACGCCAAAACCAGACTCGATAGAAGATTGCAATTGCCTTATATTAATCAGATAGTAGTAGGATATTACTATGTGGCCAGTTTTGAACTAATAACTACTATATTACCATATGTTTGGTCATACCGCTAAACTAATAGCGATAATATTAGTTTATTATTAGTTTGCAATTAATTATTACTTCAATATTACTATAAGTCAAGTCCCTGCGCATACGATCTAAGGTAAATGATTCTTAGACGGAATTCGTCGGACATTCGTCGGACATGTGTGATTCTGTATGACAAATCATAGTTGGTGCGATTATTAGGACACACAAAGGCTTTGAGTAAAGAGGACCACAAGATAGGAGGATGGCGACTGCGTGCTGAAGACGGAGTTTCGGGCCTCAAAGCTCGGAGAGGACAGAGACCCCTTCCGCGCGAGTTGCCGGGCGAGGCCTTGCCGGCTCCAGCAATGAGAGTGAATGCAGCGAGGACGAGTGAGCAGTTCAACCAGCTGAAATCGACGGCTCATCGTCGAGACCGGTCAACGAGACGGCAGACGTCCACGACAGGTTTTGAGGATTTCGAGCAGGTGCCTACGAAGCAGGAAGAAGCTCTGGAAGAGCCGTGTACATGTGCTCCTCGCTGCAGATCCAGCCCCAAGATATATTATGCTGAGACGGGGTCAGCGCCTTCGTGTATGCGCCGAGGGCTCAGCATCGACACCCTGTGCCCAGCTATCTGTTTCCTCATCGCCAATACGAGCCGGCGGAGGCTCCGCCGCGGAGCCAACGCCCTTGGCCCAACGGTGGCGGGGGGGGGGATCGCAGGCTAGGTCAACCGCAGCATCGGTATTCAGCAGCGGTGTTCCGGGTTGTCGTGATGGCATCACCACTTCATGTGGAGACTCTCCACTGGACTCCAGTCAGGAAAGCCCCGCATGCGTGTAGCTGCTCGAGTACTGTAGAACCGTCGCGAAGATACTAAGCAGGGCATCGCCGGCGAGGAGCACATGTACACGGCTCTTCCAGAGCTTCTTCCTGCTTCGCAGGCACCTGCTCGAAATCCTCAAAACCTGTCGTGGACGTCTGCCGTCTCGTTGACCGGTCTCGACGATGAGCCGTCGATTTCAGCTGGTTGAACTGCTCACTCGTCCTCGCTGCATTCACTCTCATTGCTGGAGCCGGCAAGGCCTCGCCCGGCAACTCGCGCGGAAGGGGTCTCTGTCCTCTCCGAGCTTTGAGGCCCGAAACTCCGTCTTCAGCACGCAGTCGCCATCCTCCTATCTTGTGGTCCTCTTTACTCAAAGCCTTTGTGTGTCCTAATAATTGCACCAACTATGATTTGTCATACAGAATCACACATGTCCGACGAATGTCCGACGAATTCCGTCTAAGAATCTTTCCCCAAAATCTGTCGGACATTGTACCCATCTATTTGGTTCGCGTCGGACATTCTGTCCGACTTTTCTGGAAAACCCTATTTTCTCTTTCCTGTGTGAATGTTAGGCTAGCGATGCAAAGCGCGATTATCCCCGAAAACGTCGGACAAATGTACAACTCGTTATGATTGGACAATACAACATGAATTGAGATCTATGATTGGACGAATAACGGAGTGAATATCGACGTGACTGTCACTACAGTGGCTACGGAATTTAGTCTGTGTGAAAAAATAGTATGAGTTCATAATTAGCGACACCTGGACCTGGTGAGACTATGGAAAGGTCTTATTTTTTTGTTTTTAAACGTCGTGTATTTTAAATCAATTTTAAATGCGTGTTTTTTGGAGGGCGAGATCTTGAGCATTTTTATCAGATAAATTATCAGGTTTTGCCGAACTGGAATCAGAGTTTATCAGCTAAACCACTCATCTTAGGCGGTGTCAAAGCTGTGATCTCTTCAAGAGCGGCCGTCAACGACATCATTGTGCTCAAAATGTCTTGCTCCACCCACTGTTCGACCGTAAGTAGCATTGGAAGCACCTCATCGTCCTCTGTAGGCTACAGAGGAGGACGATACTAGTACAGTGAAGCACCTCATCGTTCTCTGCTGTGCCGAAAGGATGCCAGATATTTATCCCATGTTTGACGCTTTGAGTGGCATCTGTGAGCGAGGTTGCAGCGTTGAAACAAAAAAGCAAGGTCAGGAATACAGCAGAAAGTCTGACGGCATCATGTGACTTAGGCAGAAAAAAATCGTAAAAAAAAATAAAAATATACATTTGAGACGTTAGATTTTATTTTAAATGAAAATTTTCAAAAAGGACCTTTCCATAGGTGAGACTAATATCTGTGAACAAGAAATCGGCTTTGGGTTAATTAGTATGTGCGCAAAATTAGTATCACTTCGAAAACAGGCACCCACATACGATATATTGAAAATACTACCCCATTTTAACCTTTTCGCGTAGATTTAAGTCACCTCACAGCAAATTCGTTTTATATAGATGTAGATAAAGTGGTTTTCTACTTACTCTCAATATCTGAAGCAGGGTTATATGGCCAAAGTACTGCTATAATAGTTCATAATTTTCAAAAATATTGAAATATCGTATTAAAACTACAATTTTAGTGAGGCGGTGGTGTGACTAATTTCTACTCAACGGTAATTAGTCGAAGTGTTCCTAATTTTACCGCACCTATAATATTGAGTCGGCGCAAAACAAAAGGATGCTAGTTAACCATTTGTTGAAGTGGGAGTTAGGCACACGGTTGAAAAGAGGAGTGTCTCCTCTTTCCGATGCGCCCATTTGCAGCCCCAAATTATTCAGCCGATTTTGCGATATGGCCAACTGAAAAAGTTGCCTCCATTTGATGGCTTAATACAAAATTTTGAAACCTGGCCAATCAGAGGTAGAAAAATGAGCTGAATCGATCCCTCCTAATTATAGGCTCTAATTCCGCCTCTAAATAGATCAGTTACGGCGTTTTTATTGGTGCGCTCAAGTTAATTTCTGTTTGAGACTAAATTTTAACTGGCTTTTCTGGAAAAATCAGATAAGTACGAAAATCAATGCCCAATCTTTGCATCGATTTTTCTCGAAAACATAAAAATGTTAGCTAGCATACTTTTGTTTTGCGTGTTCAACTCCTTTTCCTTTTTTCATTCTACTATATTTGAAGTCTTCTGATTGGCTAATTCAATGTTGGTGTTTTCAACCCAAAGATTCTTTGACAAAAAGCTCCATTCAAAGAAGAAAAAACTAGACGAGGAGAAGGCCCAACGACTGGGGACATGGAAGGCACGGAAGACGAGGAGAAGACCCCAATTACGCGCGTCCAGCGACTGTCGAGTGCCGCGTTCGATGCCTTGAAAGATAAGGGCGTCTCTGAGCGTCCGTTGGGACTTTACGAGCAGCACCTCCACGGCCACGAAATTGACGACATAACGAAGAGCCTGATCAAAAATGCCGTGTTCGCCGCCTATTTGGAGTTCAAATACTCTCACTCTCACCAGATCTCAGAGGATGATCTACATGCAGCTGTAAATGCCGCCGTAGAACAACTACGCGTGATCCAGAGCCAACCTTCCGACAGCAAGGCCACTCAGGAGCTCCGCAAACTAGTACCCGAAGCTTTCAAACAAGACTACAAGGGCGATGCGGACGTCAGATTCCAGAGATACCTCGCAGGGTGCTGCTACACGTATTTCAACGTCGTTAACAAGAAAATGTACAACGCACCATACGTCACCATCACTCAAAGCTCGGGCTTCGGCAAGAGCCGAATCCTTAAACGCCTGGCGGAGAAAGAGGACCCTATCAAGCATGGTAACGTCCCGTTTGATATGAAGGTGCTGTACATCTGCGCACGTGACATCAAAGGGTCGAGCGGGTACCCGCGCGCGACGCCCAAACTGTGCGACTGGCTTTTTCCTGCAGGTATCTGCACGGAAAAATATCTCACTACTGCGCTTGAGAAAGCCTTCAAGTACTCGGTCGAGACTTCGGACGCAAGGGAAAATTGGAAGAAGCTGTTTGAAGTGGATGTCAACGGGGCAGCTGATGGGGTTATTGCGGGCGAATTGAATAGTGTCAAGCTTTATAAACCGCCCAAGAAACGGCAAAAACTCGAAGCTCTTAACACTGCGGTGCTTGCTACGCGGGAGGAACTCGAAGCTCGTACAACTCCGGTGCTTGTTGTGGCTATTGACGAGGCGCGGGCTCTGCTCACGAATAAAAACTCCGCTCACGAAAACGCATTCCACATTCTGCGTCGAGCTTTGAGAGAGGTGAACACAACAGCTACGGTACGCAACGCCAAAGGACTCGTTTTCGGGGTTCTAGTAGATACCAACTCCCGAGTACATGAGTTCGTGCCGGCACTCTCGCAGGACCCGTCTTCACGGCTGAGTGCTACTAAGAATATGGTACTATTCCCGCCGTTCATCTTGACAGAGACCATGGACATCATGCTGGGTGTTAAATCAACACCAACGATGTCTGATGGCGATACCATCATGAACTCTGGATCAGACTCTGATGAAGATACCAAGATGTCTGATGTTGACACTGTTGATCAAAATACAAGCAGAAGCAGAGTGTTGACCACCGATGAGAAAGACGTGTGGACAGCTCTTGTGTCGATGGGCCGGCCGTTGTGGCGTAGTATGGACGACACTAAAAAGAGTTTGCTGGATAGAAAGGAAGTCCTGACCGAGTTCGCTGCCAGAAAATTGCTTATCGGTCTTGAGGCGAACAACCTTGCGAGCTACACGGACTCGACACTCCATGGCGTGTCGTCGCTGTTCTGCCGCATTGGGCTGCGTCCATATGCGAGCAGCCCGATAGCGACGCGCTTGGTCGCCGACTTCATGAGTGTCTTACACTACGTGACGTACAAGAACGACGCCCAGATCAGCGGCTACGTGTCTGACCCGATCCTGACGTTTGGCGCATCGAGAATGTGGTATCAGTTCGAGAATCCTACTATAAATTTGCCCTCTGCACTGGAGTCCGACATCCTCCCCAGTTGGAGACCATACTGCTCAATGGTGTGATCGACACCGGCAACATCGGCGAACTTGTGGCACGCGTCTTCCTCTTGTTGGCAATGGACGCGGTGGCGATGGGCTCAGCCGACAAGCGGATGTTCGTCTTCTCAGGGGTTTTGCGATGTCGTGAAGTTTGTGGAAATGCTTGTGGGCGACGATCCGCATCGTGAGGAGCAGGACGTTATGATATCGTACAAGGACTGGCTGAAGAACTGGAACGGCTGGCAAGTTTGCTTCAGTCATTTCGTGGATTTGCAAGAAGAACCGACGGAGGACGTTTTGTGGAAGCTGTTAGATCGCCGAGCCGCGGGCACCTTTCCTCGCGGGCAAAAAGGAGCGGATCTTATTATTCCGATTCTTCACCCGAGATGTGCCTTGTATCCAGAGGGAAAGGTCTCGTTCATCGTGGTGCAAGTCAAGAACCGAGTGGATAAAGACGATAAGTTCCCTGATTCCGCGCTACGAAAGTTATCGTGCCCGTACGTGTTCAAAAAGGCAAACAGCCTTTCCAAGTTCAAGAAGCATGAGGTGATTCGATTGTATGTGAGTCTACGGGAAGTGCTGGATGAGGACCACTTTGCCCAATCTATCGTGACGAACGAAATTAAAATGACAAGGAATGTGACGAAACTCGTGAAACGCAACGGCAAAAAGGATTTTGATGGCTCACTGTGCGTCCGTGGAGTGTTGGCGCCGGGCATGAACGAAAGATGGTCATTTTTGTCGAAGGGGCTGGCTGAGAAGCTGCGTGAGATTGCCAACGCTGCGTGGTGGGACGGCGAGGTGCAAGTCAAGTACGACCTGAAGAGCCGCGACGATTATGAAAAGAAAGTGAGGGAGAACCGTCTTTCGTGTGTGCTATCGGCGGATGATGCGGAGAAAACGGCATTGCACACGCTGAAGTTCGCTTCAAAAGTGAAAGCCCAATAAGAGCCAAGAGGAGGGGTGTCTGTCAAGTCCTCGACTTGCCCGGTGTATTGATCCAGTCGTATCATCTTTTCTCCAAGGAAGTATCCGACGTGTAAATGTCCTTGATCTTCCTTACACTGGTGCAGAGCAACATTCGCAGAAGAGATAGCGGCTTCGTTCTACGGGTTAACCCTTATATGACTAACTTTCGTTCTTGATCTTACCGTTTGGGAAGATAAGCTTCAACCTTTATGTCGACAGATTTGGTACAGTCTTCCCCCAGAAATGATTATCACGGGAGAACAGATCAGCTCAATCAGTTATCATATTTGCGAAATTATCAGTTTCATAAAGGAGCCAAATGTCACTTACCTCGCGATAATGACTTCCACCCCACAGTAATGCCCTATTTAGTGAAACTTACAATCGATCCTCCAGACTTTGTTGCAAAAATGATAACAAAAACGTCATTCTTACGCGCTGTTATCTGTTTGCCGTCTGCTGAGGGAGTCATTTGCGTCGAGAGAACAGCAAGATAGCACGCTACTGCTTTAAAACCTGCCTAATACGACTAAAAATAACTGATATTTGGTCTGGCAACTTGATTAATTATCACTACTGACAGGGAATATCAAGGCATTTGCTTTAGTATCGGAATTTACTGTTTGTAAAAACGGGAGATTGCAATATCGAAAAATCCAATCACTTATCAGATCATATCGGATGTAGGGGGTTCAAATTTGGGGGGGGGAGACTGTACCAAATCTGTCGACATAAAGGTTGAAGCTTATCTTCCCCAAACGGTAAGATCAAGAACGAAAGTTAGTCATATAAGGGTTAACCCGTAGAACGAAGCCGCTATCTCTTCTGCGAATGTTGCTCTGCACCAGTGTAAGGAAGATCAAGGACATTTACACGTCGGATACTTCCTTGGAGAAAAGATGATACGACTGGATCAATACACCGGGCAAGTCGAGGACTTGACAGACACCCCTCCTCTTGGCTCTTATTGGGCTTTCACTTTTGAAGCGAACTTCAGCGTGTGCAATGCCGTTTTCTCCGCATCATCCGCCGATAGCACACACGAAAGACGGTTCTCCCTCACTTTCTTTTCATAATCGTCGCGGCTCTTCAGGTCGTACTTGACTTGCACCTCGCCGTCCCACCACGCAGCGTTGGCAATCTCACGCAGCTTCTCAGCCAGCCCCTTCGACAAAAATGACCATCTTTCGTTCATGCCCGGCGCCAACACTCCACGGACGCACAGTGAGCCATCAAAATCCTTTTTGCCGTTGCGTTTCACGAGTTTCGTCACATTCCTTGTCATTTTAATTTCGTTCGTCACGATAGATTGGGCAAAGTGGTCCTCATCCAGCACTTCCCGTAGACTCACATACAATCGAATCACCTCATGCTTCTTGAACTTGGAAAGGCTGTTTGCCTTTTTGAACACGTACGGGCACGATAACTTTCGTAGCGCGGAATCAGGGAACTTATCGTCTTTATCCACTCGGTTCTTGACTTGCACCACGATGAACGAGACCTTTCCCTCTGGATACAAGGCACATCTCGGGTGAAGAATCGGAATAATAAGATCCGCTCCTTTTTGCCCGCGAGGAAAGGTGCCCGCGGCTCGGCGATCTAACAGCTTCCACAAAACGTCCTCCGTCGGTTCTTCTTGCAAATCCACGAAATGACTGAAGCAAACTTGCCAGCCGTTCCAGTTCTTCAGCCAGTCCTTGTACGATATCATAACGTCCTGCTCCTCACGATGCGGATCGTCGCCCACAAGCATTTCCACAAACTTCACGACATCGCAAAACCCCCCTGAGAAGACGAACATCCGCTTGTCGGCTGAGCCCATCGCCACCGCGTCCATTGCCAACAAGAAGAAGACGCGTGCCACAAGTTCGCCAATGTTGCCGGTGTCGATCACACCATTGAGCAGTATGGTCTCCAACTGGGGGAGGATGTCGGACTCCAGTGCAGAGGGCAAATTTATAGTAGGATTCTCGAACTGATACCACATTCTCGATGCGCCAAACGTCAGGATCGGGTCAGACACGTAGCCGCTGATCTGGGCGTCGTTCTTGTACGTCACGTAGTGTAAGACACTCATGAAGTCGGCGACCAAGCGCGTCGCTATCGGGCTGCTCGCATATGGACGCAGCCCAATGCGGCAGAACAGCGATGACACACCGTGGAGTGTCGAGTCCGTGTAGCTCGCAAGGTTGTTCGCCTGAAGACCGATAAGCAATTTTCTGGCAGCGAACTTGGTCAGTATATCCTTTCTCTCCGGCAAGTCCTTTTTTGTGTCGTCCATACTACGCCACAACGGCCGGCCCATCGACACAAGAGCTGTCCACACGTCTTCCTCATCGGTGGTCAACACTCTGCTTCTGCTTGTGTTTTGATCAACAGTGTCAACATCAGACATCTTGGTATCTTCATCAGAGTCTGATCCAGAGATCATGATAGTATCGCCATCAGACATCGTTGGTGTTGATTTAACACCCAGCATGATGTCCATGGTCTCTGTCAAGATGAACGGCGGGAATAGTGCCATATTCTTAGTAGCACTCAGCCGTGAAGACGGGTCCTGCGAGAGTGCCGGCACGAACTCATGTACTCGGGAGTTGGTGTCTACTAGAACCCCGAAAACGAGTCCTTTGGCGTTGCGTACCGTAGCTGTTTTGTTCACCTCTCTCAAAGCTCGACGCAGAACGTGGAATGCGTTTTCGTGAGCGGATTTTTCAATCGTGAGCAGAGCCCGCGCCTCGTCAATAGCCACAACAAGCACCGGAGTTGTACGAGCTTCGAGTTCCTCCCGCGTAGCAAGCACCGCAGTGTTAAGAGCTTCGAGTTTTTGCCGTTTCTTGGGCGGTTTATAAAGCTTGACACTATTCAATTCGCCCGCCATAGCCCCATCAGCTGCCCCGTTGACATCCACTTCAAACAGCTTCTTCCAATTTTCCCTTGCGTCCGAAGTCTCGACCGAGTACTTGAAGGCTTTCTCAAGCGCAGTAGTGAGATATTTTTCCGTGCAGATACCTGCAGGAAAAAGCCAGTCGCACAGTTTGGGCGTCGCGCGCGGGTACCCGCTCGACCCTTTGATGTCACGTGCGCAGATGTACAGCACCTTCATATCAAACGGGACGTTACCATGCTTGATAGGGTCCTCTTTCTCCGCCAGGCGTTTAAGGATTCGGCTCTTGCCGAAGCCCGAGCTTTGAGTGATGGTGACGTATGGTGCGTTGTACATTTCCTTGTCAACCGTGAGATAAGTGTAGCAGCATCCTGCGAAGTATTTCTGGAAGCTGACGTCCGCATCGCCCTTATAGTCTTGTTTGAAAGCTTCGGGTACTAGTTTGCGGAGCTCCTGAGTGGCCTTGCTGTCAGAAGGTTGGCTCTGGATCACGCGTAGTTGTTCTACGGCGGCATTTACAGCTGCATTCATATCATCCAACGAGAGTTGGCGGTTATAAAACTCCAAATAGGCGGCGAGCACGGCATTTTTGATCAGGCTCTTCGTTATGTCGTCAATTTCGTGGCCGTGGAGGTGCTGCTCGTAAAGTCCCAACGGACGCTCAGAGACGCCCTTATCTTTCAAGGCATCGAACGCGGCACTCGACAGTCGCTGGACGCGCGTAATTGGGGCCTTCTCCTCGTCTTCCGTGCCTTCCATGTCCCCAGTCGTTGGGCCTTCTCCTCGTCTAGTTTTTTCTTCTTTGAATGGAGCCTTTTGTCAAAGAATCTTTGGGTTGAAAACACCAACATTGAATTAGCCAATCAGAAGACTTCAAATATAGTAGAATGAAAAAAGGAAAAGGAGTTGAACACGCAAAACAAAAGTATGCTAGCTAACATTTTTATGTTTTCGAGAAAAATCGATGCAAAGATTGGGCATTGATTTTCGTACTTATCTGATTTTTTCAGAAAAGCCAGTTAAAATTTAGCCTCAAACAGAAATTAACTTGAGCGCACCAATAAAAGCGCCGTAACTGATCTATTTAGAGGCGGAATTAGAGCCTATAATTAGGAGGGATCGATTCAGCTCATTTTTCTACCTCTGATTGGCCAGGTTTCAAAATTTTGTATTAAGCCATCAAATGGAGGCAACTTTTTCAGTTGGCCATATCGCAAAATCGGCTGAATAATTTGGGGCTGCAAATGGGCGCATCGGAAAGAGGAGACACTCCTCTTTTCAACCGTGTGCCTAACTCCCACTTCAACAAATGGTTAACTAGCATCCTTTTGTTTTGCGCCGACTCAATATTATAGGTGCGGTAAAATTAGGAACACTTCGACTAATTACCGTTGAGTAGAAATTAGTCACACCACCGCCTCACTAAAATTGTAGTTTTAATACGATATTTCAATATTTTTGAAAATTATGAACTATTATAGCAGTACTTTGGCCATATAACCCTGCTTCAGATATTGAGAGTAAGTAGAAAACCACTTTATCTACATCTATATAAAACGAATTTGCTGTGAGGTGACTTAAATCTACGCGAAAAGGTTAAAATGGGGTAGTATTTTCAATATATCGTATGTGGGTGCCTGTTTTCGAAGTGATACTAATTTTGCGCACATACTAATTAACCCAAAGCCGATTTCTTGTTCACAGATATTAGTCTCACCTATGGAAAGGTCCTTTTTGAAAATTTTCATTTAAAATAAAATCTAACGTCTCAAATGTATCTTTTTATTTTTTTTACGATTTTTTTCTGCCTAAGTCACATGATGCCGTCAGACTTTCTGCTGTATTCCTGACCATCTTCAATTCGTTCTATGCGAACCCACTCGGCTCCTGGTCCTGATGGATTTACGACAGCATTTTATCAGCTGGATGCAGAAACGTTTGGAGAAATTTTACGCGAAGTCTTCTGTTACCAGCTGCAGCGTGGAGAGTTATTGCCCCATCAACGCTATTCTTCGGTTGCCTTGCTATTTAAAAAAGGAGATAGAGCTGACCCAGGGAACTATCGTCCTATATCGCTGATGCCAATTGAAGTAAAGGTGCTGTCTCGTGTGATAACACACAGACTTCGTCCCTACATGAACCAGTTGGTGCACCCAGACCAAAAAGGATTTATACCTGGCCGTTCAATTCAACACCAAGTGATGCTGGTACGAGACCTCCAGCACCTGGTGATCACGGAGGATCGAGAAGGTTTAGCAACCTTTTTAGACTTTGCGAAAGCCTATGATCGGGTTGACAGGTCATATCTATTGCGAGTTCTCGAGCACCAGAAGTTTGGTCCTAAATTTCTCTCGTGGATTCGACTGCTGTATGTGGACTCCGAATGTTCGTTGATGATTAATGGCTGGGCCCAAACAGCTTTGAAACCGTCTCGTGGGGTTAAACAAGGAGATCCGCTCTCTCCATTTCTGTTCGCGTTGTCTTTGGAGCTGCTTGGAAACCTACTGCGGGAATACCCAAATCACGGCGTCCGTGTTGACAACAATTTGAGAATTGCGACGGCCTTCTTTGCAGACGACACGGTATTGTTCTCGAGAAATCGTAGCCATCTACAGGCTCAACTCAATCTTGTGGACTGCTATTGTAAGGGTTCTGGCGCACTGTTGGACAATTCGAAAAGTGTAATCATGAGTTTGAACAAGCACCAAGAACCCCCTGAACTGCAGCCGCTCCGATCATTGCGGGACGGTGAAACGGTGCTGTACTTAGGAATTCCGTTTGGAAATGCTGACACCGCAACCATTCTGGCGAACAAATTAGATCGCAAGATAACTACAAGGATCCAGTTATGGAAGGGCAGGGCTCGTACACTGCTTGGACGGAGACTAATTGCACAGACCATTGTTTTCTCGGTGATCTGGTATTTTACGGCGACAGTGGCGATTCCGATACGATTTTTGACTCGCTGGCAGAGGCTACTTAACCGTTATGTTCTGTACAACAAGATTGGAAGCGGTGGATTTAACTTGGTAAAGAGAGATCTTGCTACACGACCACAAGAAGCAGACGGACTTGGAGTGCCTGTAATTATGAATAGCATCAAGCGCCAGCAATTCCAACTGCTACAACAAGTCGTACAAGCATTTGATGGTCACCCTCGGAGCGCAGGAGATACTGTGTGGTATCGTCCGCTGATGGCCATGCTGGGAAAACGGTATGGGCCCTTTTGGAGGCCAGGATCAAGTGATTTCTTGTTTCAGGATCCCCCAAGACCATCAAGATGGAGGGCAACGATGCTACCTGTCTGGTGGCGTCAACTACTACGTGAGTGGAATCGGTTACAGTGGCCTGACCGAAGATTGCTTTCAACAAGTCGAGTTCAAGTACTGCAATACGCTCTTTATAATCCAATTTGGTGGAGCAAGTGCCAAGATTTTCAAGTGGCAACGTCGATGCCGCTAGGAGCAGGGTCTGTCAAGTTTCGAAATCTGTGTCGGGCTCTTGCGAAGGCAAACAAGCATTGCCTTGCTGATTTTCTGGATAATGATCGCCACTGGCTAACCTCAGGGGAGTTTTTCGAAATGGTTTGTTCCATCGTGGAACCCGAGCTGGGTTCACGCATATTGCTCCGCGATATTTTCGTACTCTACTATCAAATGCGAAGTATTTATCAGCGGGTTCTTCCTCACCCAGAAGCGGGTGGGTTGCGAAGGGCGGTTAGCAATACAACACCTCCATCTCTAGGGGTGGTGGTGACTGCAAGCACTCCTGAAGGATCACGATCACGGTTCTTTCCTGGCCTAAAAGCCGGAGACTGGAAGAAACTCATCCAGCCTCTCGACGAATTGGAGTAACACCCAATGATACAACTTGGATGTCCCCGAGGGCGTGTACATCAAACGCTCACTCAGGTACTTTGGCTTCGACGGTGTCTGGTACCTGTCGTTCATGATTTAATGCTGAGGCTATTCTTTGGAGACCTCATTGTCGGATCAAGGCTCTTATTCATGCTTACTAGCAATCCGAATGCACAACTTTGTGTCCGGGACGGCTGCGATTCAATTGAAACATTGGAACATTGTTTTCTCACTTGTCCGGCGCTAACGCAAATGTGGCGAACACTGTGGAGTCAATGGCGAAGGGCTTTTCGAAGCACCTTGGAGTGGAAGCTTCTGCTGTTCCCGTCCAACAGAGATGTTGCTAGAGGATGGAGAAATGACCAGGAGAACCTGTTGCTACTGTGGAAAATACACACTGCGATAGTGTTTCACGCAACGTGGCGGCTGCGCAATGACATTTACTTCGGCGAAACACAAGCGGTGACGCCAAATATCGCTAACTTGCAGGCTTCATTTCGAAGCCACTGCCAATTCCTGTTTCGGCATTCATCTGATTGGAATATTGACGGCGGAGCGCTTAATCGAGTGCTTACGCGCTTGGGGTTCGTGTCAGAACAGACTGAACTTTTTCCTAACCTCCCACGACAACGAATATGGACTCCGCGATGCTAGACATAAGACACTGGTAATAGCATAGGTCTGCAAGACGTAAGTTCAGCTAAAGTTAATCAACTTTTACCTACCTGCTGTATTCCTGACCTTGCTTTTTTGTTTCAACGCTGCAACCTCGCTCACAGATGCCACTCAAAGCGTCAAACATGGGATAAATATCTGGCATCCTTTCGGCACAGCAGAGAACGATGAGGTGCTTCACTGTACTAGTATCGTCCTCCTCTGTAGCCTACAGAGGACGATGAGGTGCTTCCAATGCTACTTACGGTCGAACAGTGGGTGGAGCAAGACATTTTGAGCACAATGATGTCGTTGACGGCCGCTCTTGAAGAGATCACAGCTTTGACACCGCCTAAGATGAGTGGTTTAGCTGATAAACTCTGATTCCAGTTCGGCAAAACCTGATAATTTATCTGATAAAAATGCTCAAGATCTCGCCCTCCAAAAAACACGCATTTAAAATTGATTTAAAATACACGACGTTTAAAAACAAAAAAATAAGACCTTTCCATAGTCTCACCAGGTCCAGGTGTCGCTAATTATGAACTCATACTATTTTTCACACAGACTAAATTCCGTAGCCACTGTAGTGACAGTCACGTCGATATTCACTCCGTTATTCGTCCAATCATAGATCTCAATTCATGTTGTATTGTCCAATCATAACGAGTTGTACATTTGTCCGACGTTTTCGGGGATAATCGCGCTTTGCATCGCTAGCCTAACATTCACACAGGAAAGAGAAAATAGGGTTTTCCAGAAAAAGTCGGACAGAATGTCCGACGCGAACCAAATAGATGGGTACAATGTCCGACAGATTTTGGGGAAAGATTCTTAGACGGAATTCGTCGGACATTCGTCGGACATGTGTGATTCTGTATGACAAATCATAGTTGGTGCGATTATTAGGACACACAAAGGCTTTGAGTAAAGAGGACCACAAGATAGGAGGATGGCGACTGCGTGCTGAAGACGGAGTTTCGGGCCTCAAAGCTCGGAGAGGACAGAGACCCCTTCCGCGCGAGTTGCCGGGCGAGGCCTTGCCGGCTCCAGCAATGAGAGTGAATGCAGCGAGGACGAGTGAGCAGTTCAACCAGCTGAAATCGACGGCTCATCGTCGAGACCGGTCAACGAGACGGCAGACGTCCACGACAGGTTTTGAGGATTTCGAGCAGGTGCCTACGAAGCAGGAAGAAGCTCTGGAAGAGCCGTGTACATGTGCTCCTCGCTGCAGATCCAGCCCCTCCATCTCATCGAACGACGCCATGTAGCGGTCCGCCAACTCCTTCACCACTGAAAGCCCCGGACGGTTGCGTCGGTACTTGGCCGCATACCCTAACGCCAAAACAGTAAGAAAATGGTCAGTATCGGCTCCTTAATTGAGCTTAGAACTATACACGCCTCACCCTGTAGTCCACAGGGTTTGCCCGGTGCGGGGGTCTCCAAATTGTCCACTTGGAGCATCCTGTTAAGTGATTCTTGGCTACGTTATCCGTTGCAACATCTTCGTCCTCGTCGTGCTCATTGAATAGACCCGTAGATCCCGCCACAACGTGCTGCACGGCCCTTGGGATTTTCCTAGTAGCCGAAGGCGAAGAGGGAAATCCGTTTTCCGGTGAAGGAGGTCATCCCAGAACAAGTACAAGTACCAGTCGGCCTCGTCCTCGGAACGGTTCATGCTTTATATTTACGTGCCTTGGTTTTCCACCTGACTTACGGGACTGTAGCATGCAGCTCCTGGGACGATGGGTTTTCCCAACGCTAGCTAGAATAGCGAGAACAGCCATTCGGAGGCCACTTGCTCTTTTGCGGCGGCACGGCAACCCAGCTTCGGCAGTGGCTCGCGCGCTATCCTACGCCGCAGTCGCTCAAGCTTCAACCCGCCACACCACTCCCAGGGCTGGCCTCTACGACACATCTCTAGGGCCATCGACACGAGTCTACAACGCCCCTCCAAATGACTCTACGAGTCCTTGCGTAACATGTGAATGGACTGTTCTCATCGCCCCCTGACCGGATGAGCAAGGAAACCAAAGGCTCCAAACACGCTCTGAGCCATTCTTCCGTGGCATTTGACGGCAGATTCACGAGGTACGCGGTGCGTCCAGCGGACAGGACGGACATAACGGACTCGGAGGCTTGGTGGCGAGCTGCTTGGCGTAAATGAAGCGACGAAATGCATACATACACTCTCACTAACTCTTCAACGCGATTTTCAATGTCCCTCTCCAGAGTACTACCAAAGCTGTCGACACAAAGGTTGAAGCTCACCTTCTTCACCAAACGGCAAGAACACTCGTAGGTTCAAGAACGAAAGTTAGTCATATAAGGGTTAATCCGTAGAACGAAGCCGCTATCTCTTCTGCGAATGATGCCCGGCACCAGCGTAAGGAAGATCAAGGACATTTGCACGTCGGATACTTCCTTGGAGAAAAGATGGTGCGGCTGGATCAATACACCGGGCAAGTCGAGGACTTGACAGACACCCCTCCTCTTGGCTCTTATTGGGCTTTCACTTTTGAAGCGAACTTCAGCGTGTGCAATGCCGTTTTCTCCGCATCATCCGCCGATAGCACACACGAAAGACGGTTCTCCCTCACTTTCTTTTCATAATCGTCGCGGCTCTTCAGGTCGTACTTGACTTGCACCTCGCCGTCCCACCACGCAGCGTTGGCAATCTCACGCAGCTTCTCAGCCAGCCCCTTCGACAAAAATGACCATCTTTCGTTCATGCCCGGCGCCAACACTCCACGGACGCACAGTGAGCCATCAAAATCCTTTTGCCGTTGCGTTTCACGAGTTTCGTCACATTCCTTGTCATTTTAATTTCGTTCGTCACGATAGATTGGGCAAAGTGGTCCTCATCCAGCACTTCCCGTAGACTCACATACAATCGAATCACCTCATGCTTCTTGAACTTGGAAAGGCTGTTTGCCTTTTTGAACACGTACGGGCACGATAACTTTCGTAGCGCGGAATCAGGGAACTTATCGTCTTTATCCACTCGGTTCTTGACTTGCACCACGATGAACGAGACCTTTCCCTCTGGATACAAGGCACATCTCGGGTGAAGAATCGGAATAATAAGATCCGCTCCTTTTTGCCCGCGAGGAAAGGTGCCCGCGGCTCGGCGATCTAACAGCTTCCACAAAACGTCCTCCGTCGGTTCTTCTTGCAAATCCACGAAATGACTGAAGCAAACTTGCCAGCCGTTCCAGTTCTTCAGCCAGTCCTTGTACGATATCATAACGTCCTGCTCCTCACGATGCGGATCGTCGCCCACAAGCATTTCCACAAACTTCACGACATCGCAAAACCCCCTGAGAAGACGAACATCCGCTTGTCGGCTGAGCCCATCGCCACCGCGTCCATTGCCAACAAGAAGAAGACGCGTGCCACAAGTTCGCCAATGTTGCCGGTGTCGATCACACCATTGAGCAGTATGGTCTCCAACTGGGGGAGGATGTCGGACTCCAGTGCAGAGGGCAAATTTATAGTAGGATTCTCGAACTGATACCACATTCTCGATGCGCCAAACGTCAGGATCGGGTCAGACACGTAGCCGCTGATCTGGGCGTCGTTCTTGTACGTCACGTAGTGTAAGACACTCATGAAGTCGGCGACCAAGCGCGTCGCTATCGGGCTGCTCGCATATGGACGCAGCCCAATGCGGCAGAACAGCGACGACACGCCATGGAGTGTCGAGTCCGTGTAGCTCGCAAGGTTGTTCGCCTCAAGACCGATAAGCAATTTTCTGGCAGCGAACTCGGTCAGGACTTCCTTTCTATCCAGCAAACTCTTTTTAGTGTCGTCCATACTACGCCACAACGGCCGGCCCATCGACACAAGAGCTGTCCACACGTCTTTCTCATCGGTGGTCAACACTCTGCTTCTGCTTGTATTTTGATCAACAGTGTCAACATCAGACATCTTGGTATCTTCATCAGAGTCTGATCCAGAGTTCATGATGGTATCGCCATCAGACATCGTTGGTGTTGATTTAACACCCAGCATGATGTCCATGGTCTCTGTCAAGATGAACGGCGGGAATAGTACCATATTCTTAGTAGCACTCAGCCGTGAAGACGGGTCCTGCGAGAGTGCCGGCACGAACTCATGTACTCGGGAGTTGGTATCTACTAGAACCCCGAAAACGAGTCCTTTGGCGTTGCGTACCGTAGCTGTTGTGTTCACCTCTCTCAAAGCTCGACGCAGAATGTGGAATGCGTTTTCGTGAGCGGAGTTTTTATTCGTGAGCAGAGCCCGCGCCTCGTCAATAGCCACAACAAGCACCGGAGTGTTAAGAGCGTCGGATTTCTGCCGTTTCTCCTGCGGTTCATCCGAAAGCTGGACACTATTCAATTCGCCCGCAATAACCCCATCAGCTGTCCCGTTGACATCCACTTCAAACAGCTTCTTCCAATTTTCCCTTGCGTCCGAAGTCTCGACCGAGTACTTGAAGGCTTTCTCAAGCGCAGTAGTGAGATATTTTTCCGTGCAGATACCTGCAGGAAAAAGCCAGTCGCACAGTTTGGGCGTCGCGCGCGGGTACCCACTCGACCCTTTGATGTCGCGTGCGCAGACGTACAGCACCTTCATATCAAACGGGGCGTTGCCATGCTTGATAGGGCCCTCTTTCTCCGCCAGGCGTTTAAGGATTCGGCTCTTGCCGAAGCCCGAGCTTTGAGTGATGGTGACGTATGGTGCGTCGTACATTTTCTTGTTAACGACGTTGAAATACGTGTAGCAGCACCCTGCGAGGTATCTCTGGAATCTGACGTCCGCATCGCCCTTGTAGTCTTGTTTGAAAGCTTCGGGTACTAGTTTGCGGAGCTCCTGAGTGGCCTTGCTGTCAGAAGGTTGGCTCTGGATCACGCGTAGTTCGGCTATGGTGGCATCTGTGGCTGCATCGATGTCGGCTCTTGAGAGTTGGCGATTATAAAACTCCTCATAGGCGGCGAGCACGGCATTTTTGATCAGGCTCTGGGTCGTCATGTCGTCGATTTTGAGGCCGTGGAGCTGCTGATCGTAAAGTTCCAACGGACGCTCAGAGACGCCCTTATCTTTCAAGGCATCGAACGCGGCACTCGACAGTCGCTGGACGCGCGTAACTGGGGTCTTCTCCTCGTCTTCCATGTCCTGAGTTGTTCTTGGGTCCAAATCTGTCGTAAGCTTTGTCAAAGAATCGTCGGTTAAAGGCACCAGATTCGTCCAAGAAATCAATTGGGGACCCGGGTCCACGACCCGGGGGCTTCGCAGTTCGAAGTGAATGGTGACCTTGTGACATGTAGCTTTTTCGTCCTCAACTAAATAGAAGTACGTGGAGTACGTGTGTTGAGCATAGCGACAGAAGAACGATGAGAATGGACACAAAGTAAGCTTACACAGAAACCCGCAAACGTGCGATAGATACCACCTCCTGCAGGAACAAGTCGTCCACTGGGAAGTGCGTTGACCCTAGCTATCTGATGCACCTCATGTGACTTCTGCTGCTGTAGCTGGACTTACGTCTTGCAGATCTATGCTATTACCGGTGTCTTAAGTCTACCATCGCGGCGTCCATATTCGTTGTTGTGGGAGGTTAGGAAGAACTTCGGTCTGTTTAAGCACTCGATTGGGCGCTTCGCCGCCAATATCCCAATTCGATATTGCTTGTTTTGCAGTGGAGAGACTGCTAAGAACAACCCCACCGTCAAATTCCCCGTACTAAGTCCCTTTGTCGGATATACATTGGCGTTGGCCAGACGTACTAATCTATCAATGAATGAGAGTACAGAATTTTCATTCGCGATCTAAAGCGTGGTAAGCTCGCTGGACTCGTGCAAATTACCAAATCTGACTCGAAAATCGCCAAATTTTACTCGAGAACAAGCCCCACCCGCCAACTTCATGGTAGACAAACACATGCAAGTCCCAAGTTCCAGGGCATGGGAAAAATAATATAATAACAATATTACGGGGTATTATATTTATTTGAATAACTTATTATTGGTACCCCTGGAATTGCAATGATTACTATTGTTACGTTTCATAAAAAAGAGCCGCTAGGTGTGACTAGGTATTCTAAAAACAAGAGATACAAACAAAAATAGCAATAGTATTTATATTTTTTGTACGGAATTATTTATTATTGGGATCTAGATATTATATTGATTATTACTTGGAGAACGTTTGCGAGAATACTACTGGAAATTGTATTTTCCATGCCCTGCCAAGTTCTATAGCGCGGCTTTGCCAAGACTCCCCCTCCTTAAAAAAATACTGAAAGACATGCAGACGAGGAACGTAAGATGCTCCTGAGCAGCACGAGTCTGCGCAGTCATAATCACTTATTAAGCCTAGTCTAGAGCTTTTGTTTGAGTCCACACTCGATGTACTTCTTGCCCCGTCCAACAACGTCTGGTATGATACCAGTGTTATCTAACTTGTCGAGGAATCTTTGCATGTTGACGTTAACTGACAATGACGTAACCTGACATTTGCTGATGTGGTATGAATGTGTCCTAATGATACCCACTGGGAGCTGCACTATGAAATGTAGCGCGAAGGTTGCTTAATGACATCCAAAAACCACCCCCCAACGACAGTTCTTCGAACTGAATTAGCTAATCAGAAGACTTCAAATATAGTTCAAGCGCACATTATGCCCCAGCAAGTATGCTGGCACTCTCCTGGTGTTGAAAACACCACGCTACTCGGGTCTGAACTTGTTGGCCTTCTTCATCTTCTCCACCAGCTGTCGGTCCTCTTCAAAGCGTTCACGAAGTATCTTGAGCTCTGTACGACGCACAAAACCAAACATTAGTTCACAACAACCAACACCTCCACTTCAACGTACGGTCTCGCTTCTTCTCGCGCGTCTGGAACCTGTAGAAGTTGTTGAGTTCCTTGCTCTTCTGCTTCTTGGCCGGTTTGGCCAACACTTCCTCGGCCTGCACGATACCGCGCTTCTTGGTGTTCACCACCGTCTGGAAGCCATCGTCGTCCACCTGATTCTTCAGTTCTTCACGACGACGTTTGTCCTCCTCCTCCATCTCATCGAACGACGCCATGTAGCGGTCTGCCAACTCCTTCACCACTGAAAGCCCCGGACGGTTGCGTCGGTACTTGGCCGCATACCCTATCGCCAAAACAGTAAGAAAATGGTCAGTATCGGCTCCTTAATTGAGCTTAGAACTATACACGTCTCACCTTGTAGTCCACAGGGTTTGCTCGGTGCAGGGGTCTCCAAATTGTCCACTTGGAGCATCTTGTCAAGTGATTCCGGGGCTTTAAACACCACGTGTGCGGTGCGGTTGGCTACGTTATCCGTTGCAACATCTGCGAACTCGTTGTGCTCGTTGAATAGACCTGTAGATCCCGCCACAACGTGCTGCACAGCCCCCAAAGGCTCCAGACACGCTCTCAGCCACTCTTCCGAGGCATTTGGCGGCAAATTCACGAGGTACGCGGTGCGTCCAGCGGACAGAACGGACTCGGTATCGTTGCCAGGCTTGGTGTCGTGCTGCTTGGCGTAAATAAATCGCTGGAAAGAGCTGTGAGGCAGCAGAAGCGCGATGGCGTGGTAGCCGCCGAACACCTTGGACGTCATTGCTGTTGTGGCGACGATTGGTCGTCCGATATTTGGCTTAGAGGTTCAAATTTGTAAGTTTCAAATTTGTAGTGACACAAAAAATAGTACAGTATGTGAAGCAATGCTCAATTTTAGATTACTATCAGAGTAAAATCCAAATCGACACTTTGGATTTCTAAAATTGAGTTTAAGCTAAGGTTAAGGCGGAAACTTTTATTCGCCGTGTGCATGGAGTTTGACAGCCGAGAGCGTTGGTTATCCGTGAAAAATCCATAGGGCGTGGTCGACTTTACTGAAAAGTTCTCGTTTACCAACTTTACTAGCTCCTCGTACACTCCATACGTTGCACCGTGAACCTTCGCTTCACGAGACAAATTTTCAAACCGTGATGATCGGAAGAAGCTGCCGTAAATGTGAATGCCCGGACACAGTATTTGACTTGGCTCGGTGGACATGGTAAGACCTGAAACGTCATGCCATGACTGTCAGTTTTTCCTGGGCTGAACTCGCTAAAGGAACGCGGGTCGCTGACGGGTGCGACCATTGTTGTCTTGGGTGCTTGTCAGGAGCATCGGTCACTGCCATCCGAAATGATCTGGATGGACGGATCAACGTGCGTGAACCACGTCTGCCTACAAGCACCATGGCATGTTGACACCAATGGTGTGCCAAACTCGCCAGAGAACCACTAGTGACAGTTAGTCCAGTGTGAGATCGACGGAGACGTCTGCAACGTACAGCTGAAGAGGCTTGCTCATCGAGATTCATGTAGCCATTGCCGGCTTCCATTCAGTACGTGTACTTCGTTCCAAAGTGTTTTGGCAACGCTGTAATTGATCAGCCAACACGAATTCGGAATTCACTTGTATTACGAAATAATTGCCGTGCGATCCGATCGGCAGCTATTGTACAATCATAAAAATGCGTAGACCAACTTTTCCAGCAATGCCAGCATGACATCAGACCATCGCTTTCATTTCCACTCACGTAAAACGACACACAGCCAATACTCAGACCATACACGACCGATCATTCACTCAGCCGCCAGGAAGAAGCAGAAAGCCCTTGGCACCAATTAAATATCTGTCCGTCGCTCTTGGGTGTTGTAGAGGTAGTGAGGGGCCTGAGGTACCCCGCTGCTCGTATTCCGCAAGCCATCTTGTCCAATGCTCATGAACATATTCACGTGACTGGTTGCTACTCCCCGAGAGCGCAACAAATCGCCAAGCTGAGAAAGAACCACCGTCGCGTTGGCCATCGTCACAGTGTTGGTCGGAGATATACTTGTACTAGAGTTTCCACTCAAAAATGGATGCTGCAACAGACCGCCTTCTCCATCAATTGGCGGTCGGAGACGATGATCCCGCTCCAAACAGGAGCGAATCACATCTTCCAGGTCCTTGTTCTGCAACGGCGGAAATGGGATCGGAACTGAAGGATCAATGATGCAACGGAACTTCTCGATGATGCTGGGAACGTCGGCGAACGGGGGCTTCGAGTACACGATTTGGTAGAGAATGCACCCCAACGACCAAATATCACTTGCGCGCCCAACCTAGAATCACAATAACAGTGTTGGCTTGTTTGTTTACACTTCGCGATGCATAGTAGACGTCAGACGTACCTTCATTTTCCCCTCAGGGTCACGCTGACCGTTAGGTGCTGTGTTTCCCTGAATCGCCTCCGGGGACATGAAATTGACGGTACCAATCTGGCTGTCACGCTCGATGTTCGTCGTGTCGTTCGAAATTGTCTTTGCGATTCCAAAGTCAATCAATTTCAGCGCACCGTTCACAAACAAGAAGTTGGCTGGTTTCAAATCGCCTAGAACGACAGAAGCATACACACACAAGTAAGCACGGCAACACTCATCACATTTACTATGGGTTGCTTCGATCGTACCGTGAATAATCCGCTTATGATGAATGGCGTTCACAGCTTTAAGCATTTGAGACCAAATCACTCGCAGCATATTCTCGTCCATGTCACCCTTCAAGGCGCTAAGCCGCTCGCTAAGGTCGATTTCGCCGTGCTCCATTATCTAACGCGCGATCACAAAAGGAGTCAATCAGATATCCACGCATATACAGTACCATAAAGATCAAGCAAGGACATACCACATTGATCTGTCGTTGTTGGAGGTCTTGCTCAGCAGCAATAAGCCTGATGATGTGCGGGTTTCCTTGCAATTTCTTCAGAAGATTGATCTCATTAGTATACTGGGCAATGCTTTGCGCATCCAGCTTTTTCAATTTGATTTTCTTCAGCGCGTAAATCTTGAGGTCTGGTCCCAGCATTCGGTAGACTTTACTGCTTCCACCACTTCCGATCTGCTCCAGCTTAATGTACCTCTGCCCATTGATCTACACGTTTAAAAAGAACAGGTGAGATCACTTCTGCCTTGTTTACCAAATATCCAGGTAACACTTACCACAACTCTGCTCGTCAACGATTCCAACGCATCTTGTGACGTCGTACTGCTCATTGAGGCCACCGGTGGGGATGACGCCGAAGAAACGGAGTCTGGTGAGCTCAGATCGGCAAATTTGGTCGCTACAGCTTTGCCTGGTTCAAGCTGTTGGCGTTTCGGGGATCGATAGTGATCAGTTGCACGTGGCGTGCTGCTCGACCGCACTTGTGATTCTGACCGCGCCGCGCCAGCCTTGATTTCCCATGGAAATGGCCTGTGTACTCGTGGAGTGCGATTACCTGTCTCTTCGGGGGGGGGAGATTTCTTGCTGGCTATGGCTGTGTCAGCCGAAACTGGCGATACTTCTTTGCTTTCCGGTGAAAGCTCCACAACCGCGGTCTTCGTCGACGGCAGCCCAGGCGCAGTATCATTTTTTTTCTCGGGTACTTTTTCTTCTTCTGAAGCCTTGAATGTCACGCTCATTGTGGGTTTTACTGGAGGATCATCCGAAGCTTTGGAATCCTTGTTGTCAGTAGGCGCGTCTTGGAGCTCCGTTTTCCTCTTTAGCATCATTTTTTCCTTCTCTTTATTTGGGTCCCACTCCAAGATGTGCGAAATATCCCCCAGAGCGAGATTGCTCTTTTTCTTCGTTTCCGAGTTGGTGGGAGATTTGCTTGTGGGTTTTGACGTTTCCTGAATACAAGTCCATGTTCGTGTTAAGTGTAAGCAATAATAACCAAACTCCTTCAGTATGTCACGAACCTTTATCGGTGCCATTCGTTTGTTCGGCACGGCTTGGCTCCCCATCATAGCGTCGTCATCATCGTCGTCATCATCGTCGTCATCATCGTCGTCATCGTCACTCTCGTTCATATTGGAGGTCATTACTCGAAGCGGTGGGCCACCTACACACATGAAAAATAATGAGATCACGAATTACGGTAACAAACCGCCAACATTCTCCGTACCAAGCTGAAATCGCACGGGTTGGTGATGTGTCTTTCTGGACGTAGACTGTGACTTATGGTTTGGTCTCGTTGGGAGTAACGGCGTCGTGAGCACTGGCGCTTTGGTCGTACTGTGCGGCGCTTTCGACACCGTCGAGAACCCTGCCTCGCTTCGCCCGTGGCTAACTGGTGTCGTCGTACGAGCAGAATCTGTCACAAGATTATTCTGTCTTTGACTTACCGGGGTTGTTTCCGGTTGGACAGTCGACGGGTGCAGTGGTGTCGTCACGTGACTGCTAAGTCCACGCGGAGTTGTCGCTCCATTTTGCGTCTTTTCCGCCCAGATGCTGTCCTGTGTGCGTCTACGAGCCTGCAAAGCCAATACCTTCTGTTCCTGTGGAGATCCCGAGAAGGCTGCGACCCAACCTGCTCTTCCTGCTACCACTTTCTTCATCAGCTCCTCCTTCTGCTTGGGGGTGAAAGCATCATTATCCACTCCTCTCTCCAGAATCTCCTCAGCCATCTCCTTATTCCCCGCCGCATACTCAAATGCCGCCTCCTCTTCATAAAACAACGGCTGCTTTTCTCCGACTTTACATTTCTTCATCTCGTTGAAATACTTCCGAACTTCCGCTTCCGTACTACATAAAAAAAAATAACCATCAATCTCTTAAGTACAAAATCATCAGTCAAAAATTACATAGGCCACGTACTCGCTGAGCTTGGCAAACATGATGCACATCTCCGTGTACCCTGCAGTGTCACGCACCGCCTCTGCGTCAACACACGTAAGCGCGCGCTTTAACAGCTTGGACTTGTTGTATGACCTTGGATTGCCCGTCAAAGGGCAGCGCAGCAGCTCCAGCCATTTGGCCACAGACCGCGGGGCTTCTTTAAGAGCCACGACGAGTCTTAACCGCTTCTCCGACGGCTTTTCCAGCATGAAAACGGAACGAGCTGATTCCCCAAAGTGAAGTATCTGCGTAGACTTGCCCTGTGCGTCCGCATAGCGAGTAGTAGGCTTGGGGAGGTGCTGTATGAGCTTTTCGATCACGTTGTCTGGGCTGTTGGACGGCGGCTGGTTCTCCTTGTCCTCGGGCGCCTCCATGGCGATCTTACGACGCGTGGGCAGGTGCGACAGCGAGGCCTCACGCGGGCGCTTGCGGCCTCCGCGGGCAGACACGTCGTTGCTGCCGAGCGCTATGGTGGCCGGTGCTCTTCCCGCGCGCGCGGAATGGAAAAGTGATGGTCCTTTTTGGTCACTGGCAGCATTTTTGGTCACCGGCAATTTTTAACCAATCATGAATTTTTAAAGTACTAGTATACCTAAATTTTGGGGACGCGCTGGGCTCATAATTACGTGTAAATCGGACCTTAATTATGGTCAATTAGCACTTTAAAACAAAAGTTGCTTGTTTTAATTCCGGTCTTGACTTGGTCGAGTTCTCGTTGCTATTAGGACGATTCGAGGAGGAATGCGACTTATTCTACAAGGAGATCGAAGAACTCGTGCATGACATGGAACTGTCCAAGACGTGCACAGACCAATCTCCTCGGACTGTCGATCCTCAACGTGCTGTTCACGACGGAAGAGGACGATAAAGATCAAGAACTGCCATTTTGAATAATGCACGTTACAGTCCTGCGGTATCTGACGCAGTTTTTCAATGGCCAATTGGGAGCTGATCGCTGCGTCCGAGGACAACGGCACGCACATACTGCAGTTCAAAATGACAAGAATTATGCTCTATCTGGCTCATATCGCCAGAACTCGCCACGTGCAACAGCACATTCAAAGACAGTCGCTTGTGTTTCGCTACTTGGTGGCCATCTTACGATCGGATCGTCCAGGTAGCAGTACGTTGCGTCGGAAGCTCAGTGTGAAGCTGGTGCAGCGCCTTAGGCTGCTGTATTTGCCCCCACAGTCGCGGCCTGAACTCCTTGGGACTTCAGGCATCTCGCGAGATCCTAGCGGTGAGGACGATGTCGACACGTTTGAGGTGGTGGGACTCCCACTGGGAGAGCTGGAGCGCATACTGGAGGCACTTTGCGTGGCTTGCCAGACAAAGACACCGTCGTCCGGTGGTCGTCTGCAAAGGAAATCAGACGAATCACTACACGTCGTAATGAGAGCTTCCTCAAAGCATACACACAATGTTAAGAGAGACAAAGACCGCCAACAACGAACGTAGAGAAAGCAGTGTTATTCGCTTTAGCGGGTCGACCGTGCAATCTTCAATTTGGACAGGTAGCTTGTTCTGGACTTGACACTCTAGGAACAATTGAGATGTTTGCCTAGTAGTCGCTGATGCGGGGAGACTTAGGCTTCTTGTGAACTTCCTTGAACGCGTTAAGTCCAGCCTGCCACTTCTCCAGTTGTGACTTGGACATTTTTTTCATCGTACGAGCACCATTGTTTAGGATGTCGTCAAGGTGAACACCGACACTTCGAGCCAGCGATTCCAGTTCATCGCGAGGGACTCTGTCAATTATGCCGCGTTCTTCATCTTCGACGGTGTGGTGATGCTTCCTCAGATTACGGTGGCTGGGTTCACTGACCGACTCCACGTTGGTGTCTGCGAGCGCACCGGTAGCCAGGAAGGCAGCGGCGACCACCACGAAGAAGTGAGAAAGACGCATGGGTATTGATTGTTGGCTGAGGCTTGAGAGGCGAATTGACAAGTGAACTTTGAACTGGAGAACGGAGCGGCGTTGTGGAGGTGAACTTGGCTGTAGTCCACCAGTCAGTGCAGTCCACAACGGCGTGCCGTTGATCGACGAAGCATACCGTAATCGCAAGATATTCGGTGAAGCACAATCGCAAGATATAAACGAAGCACATCCGTCAAAAAGTCCCAGCACTGTTGCGATCTCTGGACTACGGATCCAGTCGGCGTTTCCGACGCAATTCCCGACTGCATCACTTTGTAGTAGCGCACCCGAAACTCTCATTTTGGACGCCACGGACAGACACGCCAGTTTCGGAATAAGTTGTCATTGTTCCCAGCTCCTGCAAATTATTTGTCAATACTGTAGTCAGCGTTGCTAGCGTATCGAGAAGTCGTGTGGGCGAGTATCTTGTCCACACTTAATCCCTAACACGGCCATTTCATTCCACACCCGTTAAGTATACTCAGATTTGCGAAACTTGTTTTCTAAACCGGTAAATAGGACAATGTCGTATACTTTATTAGTTTACTTCAAGTATTGAAGTATTATCATTCCATGTACTATGTCAAACTCGAAAATTTAATCAAACTCTGCTGCGAAGCATTTTTCTTAACTTTATGTAGGAGCTAGCTCGTGCGTAAACCCTGACCCAGCATCACTGCCTTGCTCATGCTACCGGTGTCACACCGGGTGTGCGGTTTGGAGGACTGTGAAGACTCTGCAGTGGTGTGGAGCTCTGGCGAAAAAACAGTTACTCCTTTTTTGTGCCCAATCGTGTACATACAAAACCTGACAATAACGGCGCAATGACTCGATCGTTGCTGCAATTCTTGCTTCAACAAGTTGCCGACGACAACTGTTCAATTAATATTGGCCCAATATGCGTAGTCATCTCCGCCGGATGGATTGACGGGAAGATTTTGAGATGTGTCAGTGTGTGCCGGTAATCATATACACATAAATTGCGTAAACGGTAAAACTATTTCACGACTTCAGTACTACTAGTATATATTTGTCACTGACACCGACGACGACGCACTGCCACATCACAACATCTTTCCGCCAATCCATCCGGCGGCGATGACTGCGCATATTGGGCCAATATTAATGGAACAGTGTCGGTAATCAAACTAGAGCGTCTGCGACGTAGCTGGGATTCCCAGCCTGGGAATACATGTACGTGAAGGGGGCGCACATAACGTTAATAATTCTGTCTACGGATGAAATGTTTGGTGCAGCGAACACACTGTTCGTGACCCCTCTCCGTGGACAAAAAGTGAAAGTTGTTCTCTGGATATTTAATATCCAGAGGTAGTTCAGATGATTAACTTGTTTTTCCTGGTTATTCTATTGGCTGGGTGAACTACTGAATTGTTTGAATTGATTTTGAAAGTGAAATTGAATTGTGAAATGATTCCTTCTTCTTCTGGATGTTTTTTGTGAGCGATTGCTCGGAGCCCCCGGAGGGACTTGAACCCCAGCCAAGCCAAGTTGGCGAACTTCGTGGGTCTTAGCCCACTGGACCACCAGGAGGCCCTTTAATAAATATCCAGAGAACAACTTTCACTTTAATATTATTTATATCCAGAGTTTATGCGGCGATCGCCAACCCTCGCATTTCCTGTATAAAAACATAAGATGGTTTTTTTATAACAGATACGAAAACATGATCATACAATAAATGTTTTGCAGACCTGTCATATCTAATGAACTCTGTTATACTATCTCAAAATGACGAATGTTGACCCGGTCGGTGAAGAACGACATTCTGTCAACATCCGTAACGAATGTTGACCCAGTCAACGTTGAGGAACATTCAAGCGACTCTGTGGACAATATCTACAATATGTTGGTACTTCCTGTGACAGGTGCTCGATGTTGTCTATCCGACATAGGCCATCGAAATGTTCAAGATGAGTCCAATGAACCAAGCTAGAAAGGAAGCGGATCCTTACGACCGCGACCTCTGTTCAGGGCCCTCGAATGTCCTGTTACGAGTTCTGTTCCAGACAACTAACGATTGCAAGAATAACTGAAGGTCACAGCGTGCAAAACAAAATGTCTAGTGTTCAAGGATGCATTTAATGCAAATGGAACACTGCGCAAATATCCAGAGCTTCACCGGGCAACGCACGGCATTAGTTCACGAATGGATTTCGAAATGACTGCTGCTAATTCACAACGCGATTTGAAGAGTAAAACTACCGGTAGTACTAATCAGGCCAAAATCCAAACTGCCAAAGCAGCCATCCATTGGGAGATCATTCATTACTCCTGCTTCTTCAGTGAAGAGTCTCCACCTGCCACGCCGTCCTAGTCTACTTCTGCGAGCGACCGACACTTGCCATTGGTCTTCGAGACAGTTGCCGACCCAGCGCTTCTGGCGAGCGGGACCTAGCTCGTGCCCACGCTAGTAAACTCCAGTCACGGCTTAGCGGCGACAGCCTCCTCATCAACGTCCGTGGCATTCAGCCACTCGTTCTTAGGGTACGTAAGAGCCAATCCATCGCACCCCTTGATACGAACGAACGCACAGTAGCATGCCTCTCGTCAGTGGGCTGAGCCTCCAGCAGAGCCAGCACCACGTTCTCGTCGTACAGGCCCGATGCCTTAAAGAAAGCAACCTGCAGACCCACATCAGCAATATCGTCGTCCTCCACGCGAGAGGCGAGTTCGTTGGCGTCTACCACCAGAAGCTTAGGATACGAAACTTATTATCCTGTAGAATACAGGAAGCGGAGCTAGAGGGGTTAAATGTCGCGAGCTGCAACCTGCTTCTTGAACGTCTTCCAACCCGCCAGCACAAGCTGCTTCACACTGCGAGCCACGTCGTAGTGAGCCAAGTTCGGGACGGGCGACGACGAGCACATCGGCCTGCTCAACAGGCTCGGATGCCGCCGGGCTGTTGCCTCCGTCAAGAGCGACACGCACCTCCAGCGTTGACACCGGGCGCTCAGTTGCCTCTTCTCCAGCGCTGTGCGTCACCACGGCGTTCACACAAGTGGCCGGGTTCTAGTTGAATAGATCCAACGTTAACTCGAACAGCTTGCTGGTCTCAGAACCGGCACGAGCTGCGCTCGCCTCCACATCGTCAAGACCGTCGAACAGGAACTGCTTCGTGAGCCTTCGAGCTCCAGTGAATCACCAAACACCACCTCAAACTTGGTCGCTTGACTGTTCTCCGTAGTCAATGCAGCGTCGTACAGTTCCTCGCTCTGAGCAACCACAAAGGCGCGGCGAGACGAAGCTGTAGCCAGAAGAACAACGATCCATGCCCACCGAGAAGACGGAATACACCACCGTAGACACCCGTCACCACGACAGGAGCTGTCTCCACCGCCGACTGCCAGTGCGTTGACTGGAAGAAGCAATCCACGTTGGAAGGTAGGTGGGCTGGGAGCCACGTTCTCCAGAGCCACCACACGCTTGACCGTCGCCGGAAGCGCCTGTGCGAATAGCTTGTGTGCCCACGGCAGCAGCAAACAGACCTGCACGACGCCAACCTTCGCGCCCAGCATCTGCTCGTTCGTCGCCGTCTGCTTCAACGCAGCAGCGGCCTCACCCACAACCACCACAACGTACACAGCGTCTTCGGCGCCCAAGTAATCTTAGACATGGTACTGACGCTGCAGCATGTGGAACAGGTCGTTCATCACAACCACCACGTCTCCAGTTTGCGCCCTAGCAGAAGGCAGCGCTGCAATAGTCTCAAGTGATCCCTCCGTTAGCGTCTCCGCTTTGGCCAGTCGCGCATCACACGCGCACCATCGTAGAAGGGAACCAGGAGCTTGTGCAGACGCTGGGCGGCCACCTGCGCGGTGATCACCATGTCATGGCAGTCCTGGGTAGAGGCGGAGTTCAATAGCAGCGCTCCTGAGTGCTGCAGCACATACAGTGGCTCGTACGAGCTAGCGATGGCAATGTCACGGCGAATGGCCTCGCACGCCACCTGGAACACGGCGGGCGCCGACGTCGCGGCGTTCTGATGCAGCTGGAACAGATTCGGCAGAAACAGCGGCAGTGTTTTCTATGGTGTGAGCACAGCAGAGGGCGCACCCACAGCCTGCGCACCATGCACAGCATCAGCTTCCCCGGCTTGAATCTCGAGCGTCCCGACGCGCGCGCGGGTGCTGCCAGCAACACGTTGGCGCTCACATGTGCAAATTGAGGATCTCAATCCATCAACAGCTGCAACATTCTGATGTTGTACGAATGTTGACTGAGGTTACGGTCACGCACGCAGTACCGTGGAATTAATCCCTTGAGGCTGTCCACCCCCTCATTCTTTGGGGATTCCCAGTATAAACATAAACTAATACTAATCCGGGAAGCTCAGGATACCGTATTTGGAGGGAATGAAGGTTTAAGATTTAACGACATTTTTTGAAGACCGATCAAGGGAGTAGTGATAACCATCTCTCTCTAGTTACCTCGAGTCTGGACCAAGACACCCATCCACCATACTGCCAGCCATCTTGACCTGCGCATTCGTCTTGGTCGAGAGCGCAGCAAACTTCTTCATCGCAAGTACACTGAATCGACGGCAGGAACACGATAATACCGGCGATACCCATCGACAAACCCATCGGGGGCCCAAACGCACGACTGGACAAGCTGCTGGTCGTGGAGCAGTAGTGTGACGCGTGCTCCCCACGACGTCAAGTAGGCGCATTCGCAGCGGTTTTTCACACATTTGTCAGTCTTGACTCAAGCCTCTTGAGCGGTCGCCCCACGTTGCCACCAATAGTGCAGTCGTCACCCACCTCCTTCTACAAGTTGTCGTCGAACACGAGCTCGTCAATATGCTCGCCGATCTCGGATGCGTCTCCGGGTCACAACCGAAGTACAAACGGGTGTGGTCGATCTTCATGTCCATGAGGAAGGAGTCGCAAATGGCGTTGGCCGTGGGGTCGTAGCGAGAGTCTCGGGGTTCCGGGGCGTCGTACCCCACGATCTCGACAGAGCCACGTTAATGTACATCGGCTCTTCCAGTATGGCCTTCTGTGGGTTATCCTTCTTGCTGTTTTGTTGGACGTTCGAGAACGCGTCGGTCATGATCTCGAAGATCGGGTTGCCGTCCAGCATCCAACGAACGCAGGTGTGACCTGCTCAATCTGGCACTCGACTCTCACAGTTCTCGTCCCTGTCGTCCGGATCACGCAGGTAGACTCCCAGCCTGGGAGTCCCAGGTACGAATTCAGTAGTGAATAGCACGTTCCGTTCGAGCTGATTCCCCAGTGAGATGTCTTGGAGTGGCATTGCCAGATCCAGGTCTCAGGTCCTGAGGCTACCGTAACAGCTCCAGCGAGCTGAGCCTTCTTTTCAAGCATTGGCGCTCAAAGTGGCATAAGCGGCGACGTCTCGGTCTCAGCCAACGGCGTCGGGGGCGATGGCGCCGACGGAGAAGCGGCCCGGAGGAATTATCCAAACGAAATGGCTAAAAACAGATATATTGCTAACAAAAAATATATTTAATACTCAAGTAAGCCTTTGCTGAAGCTTACTTAAGTACGCGGATGTCGCACACTTTGACTTCTGAGCAGATCACTTCAAGCTCAAATGGCTCATAATCAAGATACATGTACAGTATTCTGCCTGAGTAAGGAACGGGGTAAACATTAATAACCTGACATAACTAATTTTAGTGGAACAAAGAAAGGAGGTTATTTGATCTACACCATTCTATTTCCCCTATATTTCAGTATATATCAGGCGTTCCTTACTCAGGCAGATTACTGTACAGCAGAAGCGTCCGCAACGTTCAGTGAACGTCGTTCACAGGTCACAATCGAAAAGACCTCGAGACACTCAAACATGGCAGTCCAGCAGCCCAAGCTCTACATCTACGATTTCTGCCCGTTCAGTTGCCGTGCACGCGTTGCCCTGGGCCTCAAGAAGGTCAAGTACAACGTCGTGTTCATGGCATTCGACGATGTCACGACCCCCACGAGTCTAGTGGGCACCAAGGCGGCCCCTATCTTCGTGCCAGTGGGTGAAAAAGCCTTCACCGAGAGTTGGGACGTCGTGAGCTACGTGGACAAACACTACGGCGACGGCCCCATCATCAAGGAAGCTTCGGGTCGCGCGGATCTCGCCAAGTGGATCGAGTCCGCCATGCCCTCGTTGAATGTGCTGTTCAACCCGCGCCTGTATGCTGCCCCATTGCCGGAGTTCACGCTTCGTGCGTCGCGCGAGTTCTTCAAGGAGAAGCGAGAGGCGTCCATGCCGTTTAGCGAGGCGCTCGCTAAGACTCCCGAGCTGGTGCAGCAGGTGAACCAACTGCTCAAAGAGCTGGAGCCTTTGCTCCACTCCAATCACTTTGTGAACGAGGAACTCAGCTACGACGACCTCGATCTCTTTGGTCGTCTGCGTGCCCTCACACTAGTGAAAGGTATCGAGTGGCCTGCCAAGGTGCGCGCATTCCTCGAGTACTTCTCCCAGGAGGGAGACGTGCCGCTCTATGACAACGTCGTCAAGATCTAAGCAGAAAGTAAGCCTGTACTGCGACGGCACTCGTTAAATACACACTGCATCTGCATCCCTATATATCTTTGAAACCCATAGATCAGTGTCTGTTCTCAAAAAAAAAAAAATCCTTGAAATCCGCTTGTGTCGGTTCGGAACCGTCGTTCATTCCTCTTGTCGCCATGTTCCAGACGCAGGATGGCACCGGGAGCAGCTATACGTCGACGATCTACGGGTTAATCCGTGATCAGAAGTACGAGGAAGCGGTACGGATCCTCCAGATCGAGTTAGAGAACCACCCGCACAGTCGCGCAGCTCTTTCGCTCTTGGGGTACTGCTACTACCACATGCAGCTCTTCCACCAGGCTGTGGGCATGTACGAACAGCTCTGTGCCAATTACCCAGAAGTCGACGACTACCAGCTCTACCTGGCCCAGTCACTGTACAAGTCCGGGCAATACGATGCCGCTTCGAGACGAGCGAGTCAACTGGAAAGCGAGCAGTTCGCACAGCGTGTACACTTGCTGCGAGCGGCCTCGTACTACGAGCAGAACGACATCAAAGCTACACGCTCAGTACTGGAGGAGTGTCTACCGGACGACCCCACCACGATCGTCTTTGACGGAGCTATTGAGTACAAGGAAGGTCGGTTTGAAACCGCGCGAGCCAAATTCGCCGACGCGCTGAATATCCTAGGCTACCAGCCCGATCTATCGTACAACATCGCGCTGTGTTTCTTCAAGATGAAACAGTACGGCAACGCCATGAGGCAGATCGCGGAGATCATTGAGAAAGGAGTTCGAGACCACCCGGAGTTGAGTGTTGGTAGTAAGAGCGAGCAGAACGTTGACGTCAAGTCCGTTCGGAACTCTACCGTACTACGAGAGACGGCTCTCGTGGAGGCCTTCAACCTGAAAGCAGCTATCGAGTACGAGATGAAGAACTACAAAGGCGCTCGAGACGCGCTGATGGACATGCCGCCTCGACAGGAAGAGGAGCTGGACCCAGTCTCGCTCCACAACTTCGGCCTCATGAACATGGACGTCGATCCGAACGGCGGCTTCAAGAAGCTCAACTTCTTGCTGCAGAACCCGCCCTTCCCGGTCGAAACCTTCTCGAACTTGCTCATCTTGTACACTAAACACGGCTTCCACGACCTCATGGCCGATGTGTTGGCGGAGAACGCGCACCTGACGTTCCAGTTGCTGTCCAAGGACTTCTACGACTTCATGGACGCTACAGTGACGCTACAGACGTCTCCGGAGGACGCGTACCGCAAATACGACGAGCTGGCCACGAAGCACGTTGAAGGGCTCCGTAAGCTGACCAAGAAGATCCAAGACGCGCGTCTCGCTCAGTCCAACGAGGACATCAAGACGTCTCTGAAGGCGTACGACGATGCACTGGAAGATTTCATGCCCGTGCTGATGGCGCAGGCGAATATCTACTGGGAGCGTGGGAATTACACTCAAGTAGAGAAGATCTTCCGTCAGACAGCCGAGTTTTGCTCGGAGCACGAGGCCTGGAAACTCAATGTGGCTCACGTTTTCTTCCTACAAGGCAACAAGTACGAGCAGGCGATCCAGTACTACGAGCCGTTCGTGAAGAAGCACCAGGATAATCTGCTAGACGTGCAGGCTATTATCCTGGCCAATCTGTGCGTGTGCTACGTGATGAACACGGACAACGAGAAAGCTGAAGAGCTCCTGCGTTCTATCGAGCGGGAGGAGGAGGAGGAATCGAGCCGCGACCCGGACAAGAGGCTCTTCCACCTCTGCATTGTGAATCTGGTCATTGGGACGCTCTACTGCTCCAAAAACAACTACGACTTTGGCATTTGTCGAGTCATGAAGAGCATGGAGCCGTACCACCGTAAGCTTGGACCAGACACGTGGTACTACGCCAAGCGCTGCTTCCTTGGGTTGGCGCTGACACTGGCAAAGCACATGACTACGATCCGCGACTCCACTATGGATGACATTCTCGAGTTCCTGGACTGTGCCGACCAGCATGGGAAGGATATCTTTACGACAACTGCAGCAGACCAGAAGAACGCTGGTGCGACAGGGACCGATGCTATCCAGCACACGATCAGCTATGAGGTAAGCCACTCAAAAGTACTTACTGTCGATAGTTACCCTTGTCTGATGCTGTTGCTATGTATTTTTTCAGGCTCGGGTTCTAAAGCGTACCTTCCTCAAGCTGCGCTCTTAGGACGATGAAGACGGAGTTGAAGTGGTCAGCCAATCAGCGTTGGCTGACCGCTACAACTTGGGACTCAAACTTCAGTATCTGCTGCAACATGTACCCCGTATCGTAGTACATAATTACTTCAAGTAATATTCTGCATCAAATGCTGCTTGACGACGTTTTGACTGGGATCGCAAATTGTTCACGAAAGTTAAGATTCCCCCTGACACAAATTTTGCATGGGTGAAGAAGAAGGACAGTCATAGTAAGTAAGAAATTAAAAAGAAACTATGCCGTATCCATGGCGATGAGAAGTTCTGAGCGCCACGGATACTGTACGGCATTAGAACTCGAAGCATTGCTCACTCATCAAGTCTATTTGTTGCAAGAATGGATGATATTCGGGGACGAGAAAATAGTACTGTACATAGTACATGTAAACTATTTCAAAATATTAGTAAAAAAAATCATGCATTACTATTTTTCGATACACGAAGAGCACTTGGCGTCATCATACCTAACACCTGGTTTCGCGAGCCAAAGCAGGGATTTGACCAGGTAAAGGAGAGAGTGGCTGGGCGATTAGCTCAGTGCTCACTGTCCACAGTCACAAGTTGTGACTCACAACCAAAAAAGCACACGAGAGTTCATCATGACCGACTTAATATTAATACCACCGGAGGAGGTCTTGTTCGACGATATCGTGGGTCTCCTTGATTTCAGTGGGCCCCTCACCCCAACAAGTCTCGGTCTCAATGCCGTACACGCGTCTCCAAGTCCGATCGACGGCGCTAAACCCGATCAACGCGTGCACAAGCGCGAAATGGAGAAAACCCGGCAGAGACGTTACCGGCAAAAGCTGAAAGACGATCGGGACGAGCTGCAACAGCAAGTGGATGCGTTGTCCGAGGAGCTGCGCCAACTGAGCGAGCAGAAGTCCAGAAGGAAACAGCTCAAGGCTTCACACAAGACACTACAGATATGCAACTCGCAATGGGCACTAGTATCCAATCGACAGCGTGAACAACGAGTTCATTCCGAAGAAGAGAACAAGAAACTCATCGCTGCTGTCAAACGACAGGCTGAGTACATTAAGAACCTTCGACAGGTTGCTGGAGACGTCCCGTGCTTCGCTAATATTCCGACGCGGCACCCCATGACAAGTTCCCTCTATATGACCTACTTACAGCAGCTACAAGGCTGCTATGCTCGTGTAGACCGAGTCATGGACACCTACAGTATGGAAACTCTACCAGAAACGACACGCAATTCGATCCAGCGGCGGCAGGAAGACGGGGGAGTGGACTTCTTCAACCACTTAAACAAGACGGCGCTGCCCTACAGCTTTAGCCAAACGTGCGAGGCCTTGTGGACGGCGATCCAGGAGCAGGACACGCCTGCATTTGGAGACTACGAGACGGCGCCGGACTCGGATGTTTTCATCAAATCGCGCGTTCTTCGGTCGCTGAATATTGGTCAATTAGTACAGAGATTCATTTCTCGCGTCTACAAGGAGGAGGAGCGACTGGTTATCATCTGGAAGATGTCGTCCGAAGGCGAAGGGGCTTTCAGTGGTCTGCACGCGGAGGAAACGGGGTGGATGAGTATGCGGCCAGCGCCAACGGGTGTCGTGGTGGATGTTTGTGTGCAGCAAGTGCCCATGCAGTTCAACTTGGCTTCCAACAAGGAGCCAGCGGTGGCCAAGTTCCACAACTTGCTGCAAGAATCGCTTGAGGTAGACAAGAATAGAATGGTGACGAGCGTAGGGAGATTGCTACTTGACGGCGTCCTAACTGGGATCGAGTGCTAGCAATAAATTACCGATACTTTTCATGATTTCTCAAAAATTGGCTGAAGGAAAGGCGTTGTGACAACGGTGTTGTCACAACTCACAAGTGAGTAAGAACTTTGTGTAAACTGTAGTAAAATACACCGGCTCTTTTTAAAAAAAAATCACCGGTCAGAGCGCGAAGGGCTCACTCATCAAAACGCAAGACACAAGGAACCTGACCAAGCAAACTTGTTGTAAGAATGGATGATCTCCTGGCCTATGACAGCCCCGTTCCTGACAACAAGCAAAGGAAACTTGGGCCTGAGAAGTCTCGAGAGTATCGTCGTCAACAGAAGACCCAGCGTAAAGAACTCCGGCTCGAAGAAGTTTCGTTACGGCAGAAGTTAGCCGCATTGCAACTCTTAAAGAAAGAGGAATTCGCCAAACTGGACGCTACCCGGTCACTGAGTTATTTACTGTGGAGAGATCTGGCTGCTCGACAACAGGAGGAACGCAGAATTGCGGAATTTCGGCAGGAACAGCTACTCGGTGCAATTAGCAACCAGGCCATTTACATCAATACAATCCGCGACATCGTGGGCAAGCAGTTAAGTGCTGCAGTGGCCTTACACAGAGATGGTAGTCCACACAGACAACGCATTGGCAATTCAGCGGGGGCTGACAGTTACGCAGGGTATATTCAAAGGCTGGACGCGAATTTCCAGATCGCGAATGAGGTCTTTCGAGCTTACGACGCGTTGTTCGCCAGTGAACCACACGCTGTCCACAAACAAGTCACCAATGGTGCAGTGGAGTTCTTCTCCGCTCGATCGAGAATTGTTCTTCCGCTCTCACCTCTAAAAGCGGGGAACACTTTATGGGACTTTGGCTCACAATACTACAGCAACAAGGAAGGGTTCGTGCGGTATGTTGACGTCCAGGACCCGGATAATACGCTAATGGCGAGCTTCGTCGAGTCAAGTGTGCTCCAGACAGGAATGCAAGTGAAAGTGCAGCAGCACTTTATCGCCCGCCGATTTTATCTCAACAACCAAGTTATCATGACCTGGCACTTCATTTCAGAGGGAATTGGCGTTTTCAGCGGACTGAGGTCGGACGAAACGGGATGGTGCAGGCTGGAAGCTTCGGCTGATCCGATGGAGCCTGGAGCGGTGCTTGAAATGTGCGTCTGTCGAGCCCCAGCGCCTTCTACGGATACGACGTTTGCTGAATCGGTGGCGAACGATTTCCACGGGGTCTTACACAGAATTAGCGACAAAACGATGGACGACGTGGTGAGCTCAGCTGAAAGCGCCTTGCTGGGAAACGTAATAGAAAAAATGGAGTAGATCACGAGTTTTACTGTACAGTAATGAGAATAAAGTATATTATCCCTCTTGGGTTATGCTGCTGCCTACATACCCTGGACTTAGCTTTCTGAATAAATCTATCTCATCTTTCTCTCTACTTTCCTTCCTACTAGGCTAGAAGTTCCTAGTTGACAATCTCGTTCTCTCCCGCCACAGCTCGCAGGCGGTCCTCCCTTTTTACTGGAACACTGTACAGTGCACTCACATTTGTTTGCAATTCTGCACACGGGGCTCTGTTTTCCCACACTCTGACAAATTCGCCACAACTAGAAAAAGTCACGTCAAGCCTAACTAATGGCGGAGCCCGACACGATGTTCTCATCAACACCCATGCCTCGAGTGAGTTGAGACTGAGACGCAAATGAAATCTGAGCAGAGACGCAAAAGTGATGGCGAGGTAGAATTCTACCAGCACCTGGGGAAAATAGTGCAGCCGTTCTCCCTCTCCGACACGTCCAATTCATTGCGGAAGGCTTTTCACGAGTATCACCGCGTTAAAGCGGACTATGAGCGCTGCTGTGACGTTCAAGATCCAGAAAATACGTTCGCGATTTCGTTTCGAGAAAGGATTTCACTGACCACAGGGAAGAAAATATTCGAACGGCAACGTGCTGTCTTGCGGAGTTTTAGTGAAGACGACCGCGTTGTTTTCACGTGGAAATTCCTGTCTGAAGGCAAGGGGATTTTATACGGAATGCACGAAGAGGAGACGGGATGGAGCACGCTACGACCGTCAACGAATCAATCGGAACCTGGTACAGGTCTCGCTGTGTGCAACCGTCGAAATCCGTTGCAATTTACAGGCAATTCAACGTCAGAACCCGAGGATCAACTGAAAAGCGAGTTCCATCGCTTCTTGGAGGATATAGACGACGAGGCCTGGGGGACAATTGTGCTAGCCCTCGAGAAGCTACTCATTGATGACGAATTTGGTGATATTCATCCCACTCCGGAGTTTGTTTTCTCTGTTTACAGTACATGTAGTACCACAAAATGTTATCGCTAAAAAGAGTTTTAAGACTCCATGTTTTCAAACCCACGAAGCGAACGGTGACGGTGAAAGGAAGCTTTCGCTGGAAGACCCAATAGCGTCTATTTGAGCTGATTGTCTTCATCTCCTAAATATGAGAATGGTTTGTAGTTTAGTTAGTTAGCATCTAAAAAGATGGAGTCAAATATTCCAAGCTTCAAATATCCTTTTGTAGACATGAAGGACAAAGTTACAGTAAACTAAGTACTGTAGCGAAGTATTTGATGAAACTGAGCAGTCTTGTAGATTTTAGCTGGAGGAAACCCAGATTCACGGTAGTAGCAGGATCTAATTTGAAGATTCGGATACAGTGATGGCGTGAGTTTTAAAAATGTAACTTCAGTTATCAATCAAAATCGGCAGAAATTGAGGAAAGTGCATGTACTTCATGAAATTTAGATGCACTACGCTAACGCGATCGGATTTTACGACTGCTGCTGCTTGTTTGAGCAAGCGCCGTCGCCAATCAGGGTGATGTTCTGTTCGGGGTGGTTGCAGCTCGTGATGCCCAGGTTGCAAGCGTTGCTGTAGGTGACACCATCGGAACCGCACACAGGGGCGTAGTCGTCGGGGCACAGCATGTCATTGCACATGGTTCCCTGGGTACCAGAGACAAACATGAGCTTACGCTGGGCGTCCATGCCAGGTCCATTGTTAGCAGCAGCAGAGGCGACAGCAGCGGCGACAACAGCGAGTCGAGAGTAAACTTCATGATTAGAGTGAGTGATGCTGGGGTGTGAGGCACGGCGCGGATTCGAAAATGAAGGTGTCTCTGAGTCAGATTCTGACAGAGACTCTGAGACTCAGAGTCTGTAGGATAGCCCCAGTCTTACGTGTCTCTCGAAAGAAAGGGTTTTACGGCCGAAAGCTACCGGTAGGCTGCAAGTTGCAGCCTGCAACATCGTCAAATCCGATCTGTCTTTGTTGTTCGTGGGATACCCCAGAGGTTTGGGCCTCCTAGTCCAGTGGGCCCAAACCTCGAACCTCAAGGCCGGTAAGCAATGCAGTACTACATGCAGCAGGTCAGGTGAAGAAGGAACTTCCTTCAAGGAAGAGGTAGGCTAATTAACCTTACTGTAGTGAATACATGTAGCTTTTTGATAGAGTCTAAGTCTTTTGACGAGTTTCTGTTCCTTCTGTGTCGGCGTGGCAACGATATGAGTTCACTCTATTCGGCTGTGCTCAAAGCAATCGATGCACAGCTCAAATTGTTAGCCTTGAGTTCTCGTGTTGCGTTCCTGTCCAGCAATCGCTCGAAACTGTAGCCCAGGGCAATATTAACCCTCGGGTGGGTTTTGCATAAATTAGGTTCGGAAAGGGGGTGAAATAAAAAAAAATCGATCAAGCGTTTGAGTTCTTCTTGACACTTCACTAGCTCGCGCTTTCAGTCCCTCTGGGTGGTCCCTGCCATCCAGAGTATTCCAATGAGGTACTAAGCACTAGAATATGTTTTATTTTTACGTAGTTAGAGAAATTGTGCTTCTTTAGTAAATTGCTTTTAGTTTTACTCACCACCGGTGGAGATGCTCTAAGAGTTAGAGATTTAAGGGCCATGACATCCATCCTCAAAAACCGTAAAATGTCAAATAATGGCCATCTAAATCCTGTGGTAGCAACATCGTCCGTTGCCTGCCACTCCCTACGTAGGCCAGGTGATGACGACCGTGACACAACAATCGTGATCCAACGTTGATCGTGACTCAATTAGATGTGATGGATTGGAGAAAAGATTTCGTGATGTGTCAGTGTGTTGTCGTCGACAACTTGTTAAAGCAGGAATTGCAGCAACGATCGACGCATTGCGCCATTATTGTCAGGTGCATTTACAAATGAAAGCCGATGCTATATGTACCCGACTGGGCACAAAAAAGAAGTAAATTTGACTGTTTTTAGCCTGAGCTCCATCCTGTATCGAGGACACCACTACAATCTACAGTCGTGTTGCTTGGTCGGGGTTTACGCACGAGCTAGCTCGTACATATCGTTTTAGAAGTTTTTTTTTAAGCTTAAAAAAACTTCGAAACAGCAGCTCGGATTTCGAGTTTGCCTCAACCTCAATTAATAAAAATAAAAATAATTAATAATTAAATATCTTGGTGACATTGTCCTTACTGTAGTGTAGTAAACCCTCGTTAGTCAACTTCTTCTTCTTCGTAAACCGGTTTAGTAAAAGAGTTTCGCAGATCCGAATGTGCTTCGTGTAATCTTGCGATTGTGCTTCGTCGTTCAATCCTTTAATCATGCTAGCTACGCAGGATAGGCACTCCATTGTGGACTGCACTGACCGGGGGACTACAGCCAGGTTCACGCTGCTCCGTTCTCCAGTTCAAAGTTCACTTGTCAATTCGCCTCTTCAGCCTCAAGCCCTCGACAACCAACAACCACTACCCATGCGTCTTTCTCACTTCTTCGTGGTGGTCGCCGCTGCCTTCCTGGCTACCGGTGCTCGCAGACACCAACGTGGCGTCGGTCAGCGAACCCAGCCACCGTAATCTGAGGAAGCATCACCACACGGTCGAAGATGAAGAACGCGGCATAATTGACAGAGTCCCTCGCGATGAACTGGAATCGCTGGCTCGAAGTGTCGGTGTTCACCTTGACGACATCCTAAACAATGGTGCTCGTACGATGAAAAAAATGTCCAAGTCACAACTGGAGAAGTGGCAGGCTGGACTTAACGCGTTCAAGGAAGTTCACAAGAAGCCTAAGTCTCCCCGCATCAGCGACTACTAGGCAAACATCTCAATTGTTCCTAGAGTGTCAAGTCCAGAACAAGCTACCTGTCCAAATTGAAGATTGCACGGTCGACCCGCTAAAGCGAATAACACTGCTTTCTCTACGTTCGTTGTTGGCGGTCTTTGTCTCTCTTAACATTGTGTGTATGCTTTGAGGAAGCTCTCATTACGACGTGTAGTGATTCGCCCGATCTCCTTGGCAGACGACCACCGGACGACGGTGTCTTTGTCTGGCAAGCCACGCAAAGTGCCTCCAGTATGCGCTCCAGCTCTCCCAGTGGGAGTCCCACCACCTCAAACGCGTCGGCATCGTCCTCTCCTAGTGGTGTAACTCGCAAGTTGCGAGACACTTGGACTGCATATTCAGTTCAGGCCGCGACTGTGGGCAAATGCAGCCCAAGACGCTGGCTAACTAACGTTTGAGTCAGGTTGAAGTGGTCAACCAATCATCGTTCGCTGTGAATTAACCAGCTGCAACGGAGTCCATCCTTTGTTGAGCCGCACTATTTTCAACTGTTCATCCACGAGTGACAACTTCTTTCACTACTGTAGCTGAACTATAGCCCAGCAATATGTACGCGACCACCGAGTCCAGCTTCAAAGACGGAGAACAGCTACTACTTTCTGATCCCAATGTTCAGCCCGCTTGTCGGTGTGCAGGTACAGCACACGCATGAGCCCGACGAGTTTGATCCTGCTCAGCTTTGGATAAACTAACATTGTGTAGATAAGTGCTAATACACGGCAACTGCGCGGTGTGATATTGGTGAAGCAACTTCTTAATCGAAACGAGACGTTGCCGTGGTCCGATTGCTGGGTTGATGTAGCGAACCGCTTTAATCAGATCTATCAGGGGTTTCACAGCTAAAAACACGCAGCGATACGTTTTGGTCCATGAGAGGACGCGTCCGTTGCCGGTATCATTGACGTTGGTTACTTAGGCTGCTCAAGCACTAAGAGTGCTCGCAGGTGGAGCCGTTGATGGTCATAGACACGACCCAGTTGCGGTCTCTTGGTCTTCATTCGCATCACCTTCTTTGATCCACTATTCAATTTGTCTTCTCCCTCGTACCACACAAGCTACACGATCCGCTCAAGTCGATCTTCAGTATGGAGTCGAGCTACACAGCCACCACCCAACCGGTCATCGACATCTCGAACAAGTCGAACGGGACCTACGCCCAGTACGCAGACACGCCGTACTCCCCACGCCAGGTCGACCGTTGCGAGCGCTCGCTGCACCACACCAACCGCAGTCAATACGACCGCGACGAAGATCACCAGAAGCAATGGTTCGTGACCAAGAACCCCCACCTGCGCGAGTGCTATTCGGAATTTCTCGGCACCTTCGTCATGATCTCGTTCGGCATGGGCGTTAACAACCAAGTCGTGCTTTCAGGAGAAAAAGAAGGCACGTGGCTCAGCATCAACATGGCGTGGGGTATCGCCGTGCTCATGGGCGTTTATTGCTCGGAAGGCGTGAGTGGCGCCCATATGAACCCATCGGTCACGCTGGCCCACGCCGTCTACGGCCGTCTTGCCTGGCGCAAAGTACCGGGCTACGTCGTCGCGCAGTTCCTCGGAGCTTTTGTTGGAGCTTTCGCTATCTACATTCTCGATTACCAGCGTCTACACAAAGCTGACCCGAACAAAGAGACCATGTACCACAACTTCGCGACTCACCCGAACCCGGAGATCAGCAACCTTACTGCTTTCTACACCGAAGCGTTGGCTACAGCCATGCTTCTACTATGTGTGTACGCCATCACGGACCAGCGCAACCGTTCGCCTGGCACCGTCGGCACGCCGTTCGCTTTCGCGCTTATGATCATGGCGCTCGGTATGAGTTTCGGAATGAACACGGGCTACGCGATGAACCCGGCTCGAGATTTTTCGCCTCGCCTCCTCACTTTCTTCGCGGGCTACGGCTCCAAGGTCTTCACGGAAAACAGCTGCTACTTCTTGATCCCAATGTTCGCCCCGCTTATCGGTGGAGTCCTTGGTGCGGGGGCGTACGAGCTCCTCGTGCAAGTGCAGCACCCGCACGACCCATCCGAGTACTAAGCAGCTTATTGATCAAGTACTTCCGGGAGAACGAGTCGAGAACCAGCGGTAGCTAGGCGACTCCCTGCAAATAGCTCGTACGCATAGATTAACCCCACATCACATTTATTCTGCTTCGTTGTGGATGATGTTGTTAACCTGGCAATCATCCCGCGCAGGTACTGCTTTAGTCGCAGCATTTCCGACCATGACAACGTGCTGACGGCAAAACGTAACCATGCTTACCGTTCGGTCGTAGTAGTACTGACTACGGCGCCAAACTTGGTAATCATGTGTGATACCATCAACGGTTGATGCGCCACGTGATCCATTTCAACTCCAATCGACCGACGATCGCCTTTAACCACCGTGGTCATTCCCCAAGTCACCGGCGCAACACACAAACATGACAGCGCCAACTCAACCGTTCCCGGCCCGAAAGGTGCGTATCAGCAACATCGACGACGCCTCCAGCGGATCTACAGACCCGACGCCGTACGCCGATTTCTCGTACACGCCCGACCCTCACGTCCCCATTATCGACCGTGAGTCTTCTCAATATATCCAGGCGGACTACCGACCGTCTGCAGCTACAAAACGCCGACTATTCGTCACGAATAACGCGCATCTGCGTGAATGTCTGGCTGAGTTCCTGGCCACAGTCTTGGCCATCGCCTTCGGTCTCGGAGGGATAGCTCAAAGCGCCCTTTGGAACGGAGGAGGCGACACGATGACTGTCAGTATCGGCTGGGGCGTGGCGGTGATGCTCGGCACCTTCGTCGCGGATAGCGTGAGCGGCGCGCAGATCATCTCCGTCATCACCGTCACGAACGCCGTGTACGGCCGCATGCCGTGGTGGAAAGTCCCGGGCTACATGGTCGCCCAGACGCTCGGCGCTTTCGTGGGGGCCGCTCTCATCTACGTGCTGAACGCGCAGAAGATCCGACGTGAGGACCCGAACCAGGAAACGATGTACAAGCTCTTCATCACCTACGCGCGCGACGGCGTCTCCAACTACACCGCCTTCTACACTGAAGTATTGGCCTGCGCGTGCATCATGCTGGCGTCGTACGCTATTAAAGACAAGCGCAACCGCTGGCCGGGGAACCAAGGCACGCCATTCGCTTTGGCGCTGCTGGTTACTGCTATTTCATGTGCGTTTAGCACGAATTCAGGACTGGGCATGAGCCCCAACCGGGACTTCGGCCCTCGCCTCTTCACGTACATCATCGGCTACCACAACGTCTTCACCGAGGACTCGTACTACTTCTGGATACCGATCGTGGCGCCGCTTATCGGAGGGATTATTGGCGGTGGGCTCTACATCCTCTTCGTTGAGATGCAGCATCCGGAACTCCCGCAAAAGACTACCGGTAGTGCGGACCGGGAACGATTTCTTGAGAACGTGTAGATGACAGTAATTGAGGACTAAAATACCCACAAGTCTGCATGTAGACCAACCCACTTTAGAACCAAACTCGGTATTCTTCAATCGACTGGTGAGCTGTTTTGCTTGTGGCCCGCGTGGATAGAGCAGAGTTCGTCAAAATCATTTGGCTGTTGGGTCTGTAGATACCCGCCACGTGATGACCCCTTGATGACAACACATGACACTGCATCGCAGCACCACGCTATAGCGGCTAGCGCATTGTTTTCCTCCTGGGCGTTTGTCGCAAAACTCACAGTACATGGCGGGCCGCATTGTTCGTGGTATTGAAATCAGAGGACCATCTGGAAGTAGACTTCACCCTGCATAAAGGCTCCGAAGTCTACCTCAATTGTCATAGGGACCGCAGTTGACTTGGCATCTGACTTGCCGGCTCTTCCTTCATCTCCTCCTTACAATATGTCGGTTCATTCTCCCTTTCACCGTCTTCAAACCACTACACCACTGCTCAAGTCATGGAGGAACCAAGTTTTGTCAACAGCGGCCAATACGTCAGCGACCTCATCGAGAGATCGGGTCACCACAGCGGAGGGAAGACGCCTAAGTTAACCCGCTACCCGTCGACCCCACACACGCCAATGCATCGCCGACCAGGCCAGGCGGCGTACAACTTCGCCAATACGCCGTACACCCCGCGACGCGTCCCTCGCACTACCTCAATGCATTCCGTTCTCCACCAGACGAACCGCAGTCAGATTTGGCTCGCAGATGACACCACCAGGAAGCTGCCGATCATACTGAAGAGTGTGCATCTGCGTGAGTGTCTCGCCGAGTTTCTAGGCACGTTCATGCTCTGTGTCTTCGGCCTCGGAGTGAACAACCAAGTCGCACTGTCGAAAGAAGCCAACGGGTCGTGGCTGAGTATCAATATCTGCTGGGGCATCGCGCTGCTTATGGGCGTGTACATCTCGGAAGGCATCAGTGGCGCGCACTTAAACACAGCCGTGACCTTCACGCACGCCATGTTTGGTCGCATTCCGTGGTGGAAACTACCAGGCTACGCGTTCGCGCAGACGTTCGGCGCGTTTGTCGGCGCTGCAATGATCTACATCTACCAGTACCAGAACATCATGGAGGAGGACCCGCACAAGTTGACTATGCAAGCTAACTTCGCGACGTATCCGAACGAGAAAATCTCCAACCTTACGGCGTTCTACAGTGAGGCGTTGGCGACGGGTTTGCTGCTGCTGGCGATCTACGCCATCACAGATGAGCGTAACCGAGGAGCTGGCACTGTTGGCACGCCGTTCGCCTTTGCGATGCTCTTCATGGGGCTGGGCATGGCGTTTGGGATGAACACGGGATACGCCTTGAACCCAGCACGAGACTTCGGCCCACGGCTACTGACGTACTGCGCAGGCTTTGGCTCTAAGGTGTTTAGCAGCGATAACTACTACTTTTGGATCCCTATCTTCGCTCCGATGCTGGGGGGGGGTGATCGGAGCTGGCGCGTACATTTTGCTGGTGCAAATCCAGCACGACGTTGAAGAGGACGAGGAGGAAGTGTAGAGTTTTGATTGAGTGGCTTTATTGAAATCCAGAACTAGTTTTTCAAAATTGCATGTGGTTTGGAATCAAACAATTTTCTTTTTTTTAGGAAAGTATCAGGCAAATATTGTTTTTTATTTTCCTTAAATAAATGAAGAAGACAACGTCGAGTGCTATGTTGTAGACATTTCCTCTCTTCATCTATTAGGTGCCGCTACAGATACAGATTCAAGCACCGCCAGTACTAGAACATCTGCCGCGCAGGCCGTTTTCGGGGCCACTTGCTTTTGAAAAGAGGACGATCCAGATGTCGGAAACGCGGCCCCGTATCATCGGGTGAAGCCGACAAGCTCCACATAAATCATCACATGTTGAAGTGTCGCTGATGATGAACTTCTCAAGAAAAAACTCCTGTTCTCACTGCGTTTTGGCTCCACAGCCTTTAAACACCCTCATTATTCGTTTCTCCACCACCAAAGAACACCAACACTCCTGTCACGCCGCCATGGATGAAGCAAGTTTCGTGCAAAGCGGAGATATCTTCTCGCTCACCGATAAATCCGGCTACCAGATTCCCTACTACAACGCCAAGTCAGGAGGAGCACCCGGAGCAGGAGCAAACGTCGGGCACCGTCGACGGATGCCTCGGTCGTACTCCACCCACTCAATACTACACGAAACCAACCGTAGTCACGTGTACATCACCGGCAGCGCTCGAGAACATATCCCGTTCGTGACCAAGAGCGTCCACATGCGCGAGTGTCTCGCCGAGTTCCTCGGGACGCTCGTGTTCCTCTGCTTCGGGATCGGCGTAAACAACCAGGTGAACCTCTCGGACGACGCCAATGGAACGTGGCTCAGCGTTAACATGTGCTGGGGTATCGGTGTGCTCATCGGGGTCTACGTCGCCGAGGGTATCAGCGGTGCGCACTTGAACACTGCCGTCACGTTCACCCACGCTGTATTTGGCCGCTTGCCATGGTGGAAAGTGCCTGGCTACGCTGCTGCTCAAACGATGGGGGCGTTTTGTGCGTCTGCTCTGGTCTACGTGCTGCACTACCAGCGTCTGATGGAGCAGGATCCGAACGGAATGATCACACAAGGGAACTTCGCCACTTATCCCAAGGATAATATCTCCAACCTCACGGCTTTTTACAGCGAAACATTAGGGACGGCACTGCTACTGATGGCCATCTACGCCATCACGGACGAGCGGAACCGAGGTGCAGGCCCCGTCGGTACTCCCTTTGCGTTCGCATTGCTCTTTATGGCTCTAGGAATGGCACTTGGTATGAACACCGGCTACGCATTGAACCCGGCTCGAGACTTCGGTCCTCGCCTGTTCACTCTCCTGGCTGGTTACGGCCTCAAGGTCTTCTCTGCCAACTCTCACTACTTCTGGGTCCCGATCATTGGTCCTCTTGTCGGTGGCGTTATGGGCGCTGGAGCGTATTTCTTCGTCGTGCAGCTACAGGAAGATTCCGAGAAGGAAGAGAGCGAGAGCTCAGTTCTTTAAGTAAATACAATTGTGTGAATACCTTTCTGCTAGTGTACGAAGCTGGGGAGATGATCTCAATGCTAGCGAAGCGTGTGATGGCGCTGCACTAACGGAGACGGAGGCTCTTTTCAACAGGAATAAAGATATCTGGACTGGAGATACCGTGAAACGGCGTGGAACCATCTTCGCAGTCCCGGGGGCAGAACGAGAGCCACCTGTACGCGTTGCGCGACGATCATTCCGTCTTCGTCCATGACGTCGGCGATGCCGTATTTCAACAGCCCTAGGTGGACGTCGAGCATTTGTGATGATGCTTGGAAGTTTGAGGGAAGTGAGGGGGGGGGGGGGGGCTAAAGGACACAAGAAGACGGGAAGAAAGCAGGTCAGTTATTACCATTTCAACTGGGAGACGCATGTGATGGTAAGCCTTGCCTGGGCCGCTCGAGGTTGGAGAATGCACTGATACATCGCTTCCGGGACTGGAATCGCCGTGGTGGTAAGGACACGGTTGTTCGTGTCCTTACAACTTTGCCCAATTGTTTTAAATGTCATTTGATACCCAATTTGGCGCCCCAAAAAAGCTTACCCCCAAAACCGGAGTGACACCGGTCACTGGCAGTGTTTACCGGTAGTTTTAGTGGTGTGTCACACACAATCGGTCTTGAAGCTTCTTGGAAAGCAGCATCACAAGAGGGACAAAAGACTTTCTTCTCGTTCAATGTTGGATGTTATTGAGTATTCTTCTACTTCTTGTACGTAACCGCACTCCCGATATAGTGTGCGGTGGCCAGATCACGCGAGAAAAGAACTTGTTTTGTTTGTCTTACACAGACCTCTGAGTCAGAGTTTAAAAATGGTTTTCCATTCTGGAAATCGTGAAGGCAAAGAGAAGCAGTAGAAGCCAGCTCGTGAAATCAAAAGCTTCGGTGATTCAGTCCGTAGCCACTTCCTGGAGCCGATATTGCCAACAAGCTGGACGACGCGCTGTAAGCTCTGGGGTGTGGGCGCACTTGAAGTCTGTCCGTACAGTATGGATTATGCTTGAAGGGTGAAACCAACTACAGTAGCAGCCCGTGAAGCTCCACTGCAAAGAGCAACCAGCGGTGATACCAAGGCGGGACGGCACTCATCGCCAAGGGCAGATGAAACTAAACCTTCATCCGGTGCCAGGCGGCGCGCGTCATGTCGTCCGAAGTCTTCTCCTGCACCTCGTTTGACAGCACAAAAACACTGGCCCATAGTGGGACGCATGTGTCACTGAAAAAAAAACTAAACTTGGGTTTTGTAAGGCCAAAGTTGAAGCCTCGATCCTGAAGCTGTGAGCGGGGCGCTTCAGAAGGCTCCAAGCGGAAGCGCATCCTAGTCATGATCTACAGCCAAACGCTGAACGGAAGCTTCAGTTTCGCCTTACCAGCACTATGACCAACAGTGTGTTGCTCAGCGGCGTTAATAGAGCTTAATTCGTCTCTTAATTTGCAGACCGGCGCGTGATCGCACCTTGCATTCCTCGTGTGTACGCACCGGCTCACCTCGTGAACCTTGAAGTTCGAGGGGATTTCACTAGAATACAGCGGGTCTGCCCCGGCCCTTGCTGGTCACTCGTTGTCGGATGCCGAGTCAGCATTTGCACCCGATTGAGATCATTCGCTCTGGAATTTGAGCCGCGCCACTTGGTGCGCAATATCGCTGCGCTTGAACCTTGGCGCATACCGACCAACTGTGCATGATCGTACGCACTTAAACCCGGCCAGGCTGCTTCGACGCTACGCTGCTTGGAGGCGATAGAGAAGTCAAGGATACAGTATGATGTCTTCGGGATTTGTAGTCAAGCGTTTTGCTCATGACGGGTTTTGCTTCTGGTTGACTCAGTGCCAGCAGGTCCTGGGCTCCTGGAATCTCGCCCTTGAAACTGGAGCGTGTGAGAGCCATTGCTCCCTCTCTTCGATCGCCAATCGCTATTTTTCGGCGATCTTCGTGGTCATTTCTGCCCCCGGATTTTAGATTGAATTGGGCCTGCTGAGAAGTACCTATTTCACCAGGGGTACAAGTATGTGTTTACTTGTTGCTATGAGTAGCTGTCCTTCCAGGTATCGATCACCAGTGTATTCTGTTGACAAAGCTTTGCTTTACTACCATACAAAATTGGATGATCGAATTTGCGATGTCTCAGTATGACTGTCCATCTATGAGTGTGTATGCTGCTTTGGCGTGAGGGAACCGCACAAAAGGTTGTCGTGGATCTCAATACCGAGCGGTTCAAACTACTCCACATGCAAAGTAGCCTCAAGAGTCTTTCCTTTCGACATTTGAAGGCTATAGTATAACACCACATCAAATTGGGCTCCCTTTTGCAGAACTGGGTAGTCCCATTAGCAGTTTACGCTCCCTCGCACTGTCGCTGCTCGACACGCAAGCTGAAGCTCCTGATGAGTTCACCCCGTCAAGACAAGCCAAGAGTGGCCCGTTGAACTTGTTCAACAGCCCTCACGCCAGGGATCCGGTTCATCTTCATCTTCCACCACACTCGCCTGCGAGAAGAGACTCCGGTGGATGATGGCAGCATGAGCTGCTCATTCTCCTTTTTGACGCCTTGCGAGCACTTCCATCGATTGAACCACAATGGCTCCGTTCCCTTCCAACCAAACCCCGAACATGGCGTCGGCTAACCAAGTGCCGCAGCCTTTCGAAGACCTCGAAGGCAAGCACGAGGCCAGCTACATCGACATGCCGACGACCCCCAAGGCCAACCCCGCAGACGCCAAACTCGCCAGCCTGTCCCGCTTTGCTGTACAGAGCGTGCACCTTCGCGAGTGCTTCGCCGAGTTCCTCGGCACTTTCGTCATGATCCTGTTCGGTATGGGCGTGAACAACCAGGTGACCAACTCCGAGGAGAAGAACGGCACGTGGCTCAGTATCAACATGTGCTGGGGTGTCGGCGTCTTGATCGGAGTCTACTGCACGGAGGGTATCAGTGGTGCCCACTTGAACACGGCCGTGACAATGGCGCACTGTGTGTACGGGCGTCTGCCGTGGTGGAAGGCGCCGGGTTACATGATCTCGCAGGTCTTGGGCGCCTTCTGCGGCGCGTTCGTGATTTGGGTCATGCAGTGGCAGAACTTGAACGAGATCGACCCGAACCGGGAGACGACGCAGAGCAGCTTTTCCACTTACCCAAGTGACAACATCTCCAACTACACGGCGTTCTACACGGAGGTGGTCGGTACGGCCATGCTCTTGCTCGGTATCTACGCCATCACGGACCAGCGCAACCGGCCGGCCGGCCCCGTGGGTGCTCCGTTCGCCTTCTGCCTGTTGATCATGGCTCTCGGTATGTGCATCGGCATGAACACGGGCTACGCTATCAACCCTGCGCGTGACTTCGGCCCTCGTCTCTTCACCAGCATCGCTGGCTGGGGCTCCAAGGTCTTCACTCTGCGTGACCACTACTTCTGGATCCCGATCGTGGGCCCATTGGTTGGTGGAGTCATTGGCGCTGGTGTGTACGTTGGACTCGTGGAGATCCACCACCCGCGCCAGACGCTTCCTTAAGGAGGATCATTGCCGTCTACGAGAAACCTTGAGGTCCAAGCGAAGTAAGTGGCCGTGTTTTCAATCGTAGCTTCATAAAATAACTACCTATATACTATGCGTTCATGTCAAACTGCCCCTGACACTTGTGCTTGACGTCGCCAAAGCAAAAATGATCTTGTGTTGGATCCTGATGATTCCGAGAACAAGCGTTGCTATGCAGAAGTGGTCTAAAAGCTTTATGCATGTAGCTCACAATGAAGTCCAGAGCGTGGCAAGGCGATCCGGAATATGTCTGCTACGCTGGAGGCCATCTGAATTGAAGTCGATGCCCCATGTTTCTACCGTATGGCAAAAGGTGTCTTCAAGTCGAAGCAGCGGCGTTAAACGAGATCTATCACGAGATCTACCGTGGTTGTGGTGCAACCGAATCAACTCGAAGCTTTTAGCGTGAAGTGACTACATCTTCAAGGCAACATGGAAAGCAAGCAGAGCTCTAAGTTGGCCACAGCTCGATGGAGGTTTGGTTGCAAAGACGCTGGGCCGTGCTGGGTTGTCGGGCAGCTTGTCGCGCTGGGATGAATTGTGTGGTGGCCATCAACTTCTCGAACCGAGATGCTCCCAACTCGACGCAGTTCGAGTCATTGGTAACTTCGAGAAAGACTGCCACGTTCTACAGTAGAGAAGGCTTAATTTGCAATATCTCCGCGTATGGTAGTTGCGCCGTACTAAGGGCCGAGAATCCCATAGCGAATCCAGCAGAGACGCAGGCATTAATCTGCGGTGGAGATTGGAGAGACGCTTGATGAGACAGGGGCTGCTCGCCGCTTCTTTGACTCCGCCACTCCGCTTCAGGTCCACAGCCATGAGAAATCAAGCTCTTCAGAAGGGAATGCACAGCGAGCAACCTGCACTTTTGTATAGGCTAACGACGATGGAGAGCCGAGAGCTGCCGTTCACAACCTGCGAGTCGGGTACGTACTGTCAATCAGTATTTTTTCGCGTTAATCGCTCTGCATTTCTCGCCCCGATAATCATCAACACCGAGCATCCCACAGTCTCTGGCCTCGCTTGCTTGGGCTCAAGCAGCCTATGCAGCAACCCACATGAGAGACGCAGGCAGATTGAAAGGGCTCGAAGTCCCTTTTGAGCTTTGTCGCTTGGTTCTCAGACTCATTCTCATTTGTGCTTTCAAGTACACAAGCAACAACATCCGACTCGAATCTACGCGTCATGGTCAAGTACGCAGCGGAGCAGGAGAACTTAGTGATCAACGCCGAGGCTGACAAGGTCGAAAGCGGATACGCCAACATGCCAAACACCCCCAAGGCGACGGACCTCATGCCGATCATGGCCGAGAAGCGTACCGGTCTCTACCGGTTCGCGGTGCAGAGTGTGCATCTTCGTGAATGCTTCGCTGAGTTCCTGGGTACCTTCGTCATGATCGTATTCGGCATGGGCGTGAACAACCAAGTGACCAACTCGGAAAACGCCAACGGCACGTGGCTCAGCATCAACATTTGCTGGGGCATCGGAGTGATGATCGGCGTCTACTGCTCGGAAGGTATCAGTGGTGCCAACCTCAACACGGCCGTCACTCTCGCCCACTGCGTGTATGGCCGTCTGCCGTGGTGGAAGGCGCCGGGCTACATGTTCTCGCAGTTTTTGGGTGCCTTCTGCGGTGCGTTTACGATCTGGGTGATGCAGTGGCAGAACTTGAACAAAATCGACCCCAACCGCGAAACTACACAGAGCAGCTTCGCGACGTACCCTGCTGAGGGCATTTCGAACTTAACCGCCTTCTACACGGAGTTCATTGGCACGGGCATGCTGGTGCTGGCCATCTACGCTATTACGGATACCAAGAACCGCCCTGCCGGTAAATACGGCAACGCCTTCGCCTTTGCTCTCATGATCATGGCTCTGGGTATGGCCTTCGGTATGAATACTGGTTACGCTGTGAATCCCGCTCGTGACTTCGGTCCTCGTCTCTTCACTTTGTGCGCTGGCTGGGGTACGAAGACGTTTACTTCGCATCACTACTACTTCTGGATCCCGATCGTGGCGGATCTGTTGGGCGGTGTTGCTGGTGCAGGACTCTACCGTGTTCTGGTGGAAATCCACCACCCACAGACGCCTCTGCCTTAAGTGAGAGGAAGTGCGTACTAGAACGTGACGGTAGCTTTCAAGTGAATGCTGAGTGAAAGACTGCTAAACGGATCAAAATAAATACAATATTTAACCACAACGCAGGCTTGCGTTATTCATGTTGCGATAAGATAATTTCAATATCTTTCGTGACCACACGTAGAGAACCGAAGTGTTGCCGTTAGATTTTTTTCATACCTGTAACAAATATGTACAACAGCAAGTACTTGCGGAGTTGGGTTTTCTACAGTTGTGATGAATTTATCCCTGTCGTTTAAAATTCTGGAACAGATTCCAGCTCGAGAACGAGCTAAAGAAGAAGAAGAAACTCTACGTGTACTCTATTGATTTAAAATTTACAATGTGCTCCGGATACACTGAAGTAGCCGATGCCTTTCGCCCGGTTACACAAGTGACGGCTGAGCCTGTGGGTGGTGGATCTCTACCAGCACACGGTACAGACCGGCGCCGAATACACCACCGAGAGAGCCAGCCACCAGCGGGATCCAGAAGTAGTAATTGCGCGTCGTAAAGACCTTGGAGCCCCAGCCAGCGATGGCTGTGAAAATACGCGGTCCTAAATCACGCGCAGGGTTCACTGCGTAACCCGTGTTCATACCGAAGGCCATACCCAGTGCCATGATCATGAGAGCAAAGGCGAAGGGAGAACCAACGGGGCCCGCCGACCTGTTGCGCTTGTCTGTGATGGCGTAGATGCTCAACACCAGCATGGCTGTGCCAATGAACTCCGTGTAGAACGCCGTATAGTTGGAAATGTTGTCACTTGGGTATGTGGACCAACTGCTCTGTGTCGTCTCGCGGTTCGGGTCCACCACGTTCAGGTTCTGGTACTGCATGACGTAGATGACGAACGCGCCGCAGAAGGCGCCCAGCAACTGCGAGATCATGTAACCCGGCGCCTTCCACCACGGCAGGCGGCCGTACACGCAGTGAGCAAGGGTGACGGCCGTGTTGAGGTTGGCTCCGCTGATGCCCTCGGAGCAGTAGACGCCGATGAGCACGCCGATACCCCAGCACATGTTGATGCTGAGCCACGTGCCATTGGCGTCTTTCGAGTTGGTCACTTGGTTGTTCACGCCCATGCCAAACACGATCATGACGAAGGTACCGAGGAATTCAGCGAAGCACTCGCGCATGTGGACGCTCTTGACAGCGAAGCGAGCCAGACCCGTGCGCTTGCCCTCGGTCGAGAAGCCTGAGATGGCTTTCGGGGTCAGCGGCATACTGGCGTATCCGTTCTCGACCTTGTCGACTAGATCGTCGAAGAGCTGCGGGGCTGGGGAAGGAGCCACGTCGGGAGTGGCCATTGTTGAGGATGGCAGTGGAGCCATGCCAATTTGGGTGGATTAGTGTTGTAGCTGGTGAAATGCAGAATGGACTAGAGTTGGAGGGCCGAGGCTTGCTGCGTGACAGGAAACCATCGCCCGATATCAAGGTTAGTTCTAGTTGCTCATGCCTTTGGAGCTGGTGCGACAGGAAGGTGAATCTTGCGCTCGTTAATTTCGGGAGTGGATTTCTAAAGGCGGTTATATTCGTTTCTATAGTTTTGACTGGGGTTTCACCGAAAAAACACAGTCTTGCTTTTTCAACCCACAATGTTTCATATGCTCGGCTTACCACCAACTACATTGGTGATGGGGACTGTCAAGATCAAACAACTATGCCAAGCTATGGGTGTCTAGCTGATTTTTTGAACATTCGAATTCTGTTGCGAAATTCGCGAATATGGATTAATTGCGAGAGACATATTTGCACTTGATCACCATTAACGAGGACTCTTCGAGTGCTACGACAACCTCCGACAAAATGCGTATTGGCCGGCGGCTATGACGCCATGAGGCTCTTGACGAGATGATATTCTGAGTGGGAATTTTCTACTATTGTTCTTCTTTTTGCCCGACACTACTCGTTCTCTTTATCACAAGAATATGAAACAATTATTTCAGCTATTTTTCTTGTGTCTTGAAAAATACTTTCTTCGCAAGTATTAATACCGGTAAGAACAGTAAAATGAGCTACTATGGAAGTTTTAGTAGTAATACGTATTTGTCCAAAGCAATATTAATATAGTATTCGAGAACATTGTGTTGAGATCATAAATAGTATACTACAATACAAATGTACCAATACCTGTGCAATATATTATTATTAGGCAAACCAGGTTCTATACAATGTGATATTGACCCATTATTGGCAAAACATAATGTATTATTGCCAAGAATGTGATACCGGTAGCACTTCAACTTTGAACTACTACAAGCGGCATCGTCGCCTCTGATCATTCAAGCTTGGCGTGCCTCTTTGACAGCAGTGCTCTGCTGCCGCAGCACGTTTGACTGGGACCTACAAACATACTTTTATTATAGGAGATAAATGATAATTGAACAAACTGTAGCCTACAGCAAATCTGCACTCTGTTGCCTCATTTCACACGCTGGTTCAGTTCAAATTCCGACAGAAGTCCAAGAATCATGACGATACGTCTACGCGCACATGTATTACTCGTGTTGGTGTGCTTCTCTGCAAGCTGCGTCAACCTCGCCAGTTCCGAAACCCACGCCTATATCCGCAACGTGGCTCCTGGCTATGGTGCTCAAGGTTTCAATGGCGACAACAATGTTCGACACCTCAAGGGGAACCGAGAACTGGTCGAAGGTGGAGCTTTGCTGACAAATGCCGAGAACGAAGAGAGGGGGGTCTCCTTATCATCGGCGAGTAAACTCCTCGGCAGGTTAAAGGCGCGGATAAACGGAAACGCTGGAGCCAAGACAGAAAAGCTCACTGGCACGCAGGTTAAGACAGTCTCGAGAGAGGTGGCGGGGGTAGTGAGCAAGGACCCGAAGGCGTGGCCAGTCATCAAGACAGGCCTGAAGGTTCTGTACGGTACAGTTCTCTTTGCACTCATCGCTGCTGGTGTCTACGCCGTCATCCATCAACTGCGAAACTACATGTAGCTTACCTAATTTGAAAATATATTGCTTTTCTCTTCCTTGCTTGCAAGGTTTTTATCCTGACGCAACACACCTCATCAAGCAAAGAACATTTGCACCATAATAGAACAAGGATCACAGCAATTCGTGTTGGGCAACAGGTATTGAAACACTTAGAAGTTCTTCTGCGAAAGCATGGCGGTCACACCGATAATGATGAGGGTCGCGAGCGTTGTACCGTAGAGGATCTTCAGACCTGTCTTCACTTTGGGCCAAATCTTGCGGTCCTTCTTCACGTTCGTCGCCACCTCCTTCGAGACGGACTTGATCTGAGCGCCACTCATCGTCTTCGTCTGCGCCGCTTTGCCGCCTCTGACCCTGGAAATTTTGCTGCCCAACTTGCTCATGAAACTGCCCCCTACTCTCTCCTCGTCGAGGGCATCCGGCAGCCACCACTCGTCCGCTGTCGCTAGTTCGCGGCTGGTCTTGAGGCTGGTTTCGTGCTCGGCGTCGCGGATATGGGCGACATTTTCGGCGCTGGTAAACCTGACGCAGGTCGCGACGAAAGTGGCCACGACGAGGGCCAGGAAGAAGCTCAGACGCATCGGAATCGCTTGATGCAAAGAGTTGAGAAATGAAACTTCATCAGCTCTACCAATTGTGGTCGTAAGCAAGCATCGAAGCTTCACCAGCATATGATGGAGCAGAAGAGAGCCGAGAGCCGCGCGATCAAAAGGGGGAAGAACGACATGCTTACATTTTGTGTGTGTATCCGGATATGGAAAAGAGGTCCAATCCGATGGGCTATCTCCAACAGAGCTCCAAGATGCACATATGTTCTACTGCAAGTAAACATGGGAACTGGCCTCCTCAACCGTCAAACACGCCGTGGATGGCGAACACCGGAGCTACAATGTAATGTAGCCATTCCTTTCGATGCTGTGTTTGGTATAATAACGGTAAAATTTATATTTCGGTTCTCTTCGTGCTAAGAAGGTTGAGACTATGGAAATGGAAATATAGTACTGCATCTACACTACGTACCTTCATGCACTTCGAAGTAAGCACTGGCAGTGGCAATTGTCTGAGGTTCTCAAAGCTGCGACTTCAACGAGGACAACTTTGCTGCGTGCACGTGTAAAAACAGATTTCTTGGAAGTGTAGCAATGTCTTCTCACCACTTGAATTATTTCCCACTTGGATTATAACCGTAGTACCAGAACTCAAAACCTTTAGCCAAGTACTGTACATACATGTGCCAGCGTCAAAGTAATTACAAAACGGGGGAGCCAACTCCTAAAAGTCGCTTGGTACTTAGATCTAAACTTCTAACTGAAGCTTTAGGTTGATATCTACGCGGAGCCAGATCCAGACGTCGACGCTGACGCTGAGCCCAAAGCGGAGGCTGAGGCTGAGGCTGAGGCTGACGCCGACGAATCAGTAGTGCCGGTAGTAGTAGTGACGGGGCCCGTAGACGCGCTCTTTCCGAAGGCCAGCTTGTAAGCACCGTACAGGGCCAGACCACCAACAGTAATACCCAGCGTGACCTTGACGAACTTGCGCAGACGAGGCCACGACTTGGGGTTCTTCGTCACCGACGTCGAGATCATCGCAGACAGCTTGGCAATCGATTCGTCGCTCATCTTGGCGCTCTCCTTGGCGGTCGAAGCCAGCATAATGGCACGCTTCACGACAGCCTCGTCACCGTTAGCGTTCTTGATCATCTGCTCAGCCTTCGTCAGCGTCGAGCCCTCCTTGATCTTTGTGAGGAAACCACCAGCGATCTTAGCGACGTTGTCCTTGTTCACGGGGGCAGCAGCACGGAGACGACGGTCCTCACCGCCCATGGCCTCGTTGAGAAGCGCCATGTCTTCGACGTAGTCCTGAGCAAGCGTCGAGGCCTGAGCGAAGTTGGAGGCGCAAGCCACGAAAGTGGCCACGATCAGGGCGAGGAAGACGGCGAAGCGCATGACTGTGATTTGTTCTGAACGAGTTTTCGGAGGAAGCAGGTTCGAGAATGACGGGCTTCTACCGGTAGTTGAGGTGATACTGGAGCTCTGTAACTGGCCGTGCAATGGACATCGACAAGCGTGCCACGCACCCAGAATTGGGATGACCGATCCGATTAGCTTTCCTAAACCGAGCCCAAGATCTTCCCATCTGTCTGAAAAAAATTCTTCAAAATAGTATTTTGAAAATACTACCGGTAGGATTAAAATTGCTTGGTGCTTCATTTTCACAAGACCAACTCAAAGTAATGATAACGCTAACGCTAAACCACAGCAATTCACCGTACTGTACAAATGTAGGTTTGGCATATTTCAAACAAGACCAATATTATAGCATCAAGCTACTATAATCTCAAAGAAATCGAAGAAGAAGTTGAGTAACTACAGTAGTTACTGTAGTGGACATGTCGTTTCTCTAGCTATGGTAAATTGAGGCATCGGCTTGTCACCTTGATTATTGCCGGGGGATCCAGATTCGATCAAATCTCAAAGAAATTGAAAAGTATTGTACTTCGAAGAACTATTATAGCAAAACGAAAGTCCTACATGTATAACTGATACACTGTTCTTGTAGTAAGCAAATTTCTTCTGTATACATGTACATGTACTGTTGTAGTACATGTAACCCTGGAATTGTTAAACATGGACGTATTAATACCAATTTAAAACATCAGACACAGCTTCGGATCTGCAGTTATACTTACGGTAAGTACTGTACGGTTTCTGATGGGAGAACCGCTTCACATGTCCTGGTACATTATGAAGATTTTTTTTGCGGAATCCGAAGGCGCAGTGTAGCACAGAGAGATACGTACATGTACATGTACAACATGTGGACCTGTCGCCTTCGGACAGATTGCAGACACCGAGATACTGTATAAATACATATATGATACCGGTACTTGAATAAGAGGAATTACCTTAGAGCATCTCCACCGGTAGGACTTATTTTTCGGTCTCAATCACTCGGTTAGAACCTCATATTTTAAGATAAGCCCTCGGCGAGGAGCGGAGCTCCCACCGTGTAGTTTTAAGACCAATGACGGCAACGCAGCGTTTCCTGTGTTTTTTTTTCAAGAAAAATCACCATAGTGGAATCAAGTCAAAACGAATAGGATTCGAGTCCAAATCTTAGAGCCGACTGAAGTTAAAACTCTCTTTGCGACCTGCCGGTGGGAGCTTTAAGTCTTCTATGTGATCTAAGCGCGTTACTTTTAAGATAAACCCCTGTTTGAGACCTGCCGGTGGAGATGCTCTTACAATCTAATCCGCGCGGGATCCTTGCCCGCCACGAGCGAAGCAAAGTTGGCGGTGCAAACGCCGCGCAACTGAGGAGCGTAGCGACTACCTACTTATTCTTTCAGTTTTCGATTTAACCTACTTGCCTAAGGTAATCCCTCACTTGAATAATGCCAGGGTGTCAAGACTTTATAAACCTTTCAAGCATATAGCTGATGTTGACCCGGCAACTCGATCGCTTATCAGTGCGTGCATTGGTCTAATTGTCTATTGCCCAACTTTGAAAGGCACTCATGGGTGTCTGTACTATTAAGTGAATATCAAGGCTTACTTTCGTATCGTTTTCTCTCAGTTCATCGGTCTGGCGGCATTGTTCGTCGGGCTCCCGATATTTTTTGTCAACCCGTCTAAAGTTGTGTAATGGATTCCTTTATGGTGGAATAGAGAGCACTTGTAAGCTGTAGTGAATTTTCCCTGAGTTTCACGTTTGTCATTCTCATGGATTCCCACCAACTCCTTTGGAATCGGGGACTACCGGTACATATCAAGTTCAAACGTCTATGCCAAGAAGTTTCAGCTATGCAGAAGTTGTGTCTGGCTGATTTTTAACAGACTCATCCCGATGGCTGACAACATTTGCGATGCTCACGACGATCTACAACCAATGTTGGGGTCTCGGGTGGACATATTTGCGTTGTTGGTATTATCAAGTAATACAGATACTTGATCGAGTATTGCCTCACCCCCTGGTTGGACAAGAAGAAGAAGAAGTTGATTAACTCGTTAGTGGACTTGTCGTTTGTTGTCTCTACTTAGACTTCTTGATTATTGACGGAGAATCCAAATTCGGTCACTTGGTTGGGGTAAGCTTCTTGGTTTGGGTGGATCGAAACCCATTCCTTGAAGAACTGAAATCACTGCATTGTCGTTCAGCTCGAGCTCCTCGCTATGCATGTAGATGTGTTGACAGTGACGATGAAATGAGTTCAACAAACTTTGAGTGCTCACTTGTTCTGTTTCAGTCTCTTTGAAGTGAATATTGTTGCGCAAACGCCAAGTAGCATGAAAGACAATTGCTGTGTGGACTCTCCACAGTAGCAATAGTACTTTGTGCTGTCGTTTCCAATCCGCATGAACATCTCGTGACTGGTGGAAAAAGTAGCAAGCGCCAACTTAAGTCGGCCGTGAACCCTTTGCTCCATGGTAACCATAGTGACTGCCACATTTCTTTTAAGCCAGGGCACGAGAAGAAACAGTGTTCTAGCGTTTCAATTGCCACACACGATTCCTGAACGCACTGCTGGATGGTAGGGTTGAGCGACTTGAGAAAATACAGCCTTGACCCAACAATAAGATCTCCAAAAAGCAGTCGTAACAGGACGTCGTGCACCACCGGAATAAGGCACCGTCGCAGTGAAATATACTGGGATAATGTAGAATGAATGCGCATTTGAGGGCATCCAAGTTCACGCATCGGGTGAGGATCTACTGCTTGAGTATGTAGCAGTATATTCCAGTCACTCAGGCGAAGATTCGGGAAGAAAACTGCGCCTTTGTCAGCTTGCACTCCGAATGTAGGAGGAAATGCTCCACGACTAGAAGCTCTTACTCCACCTGCTTCCGGATGTGGCAGTACCCGTCGAAATACTTGAGTCAATTGCCGATACAACTTAAAAATGTCGTTTACACTCGATCGCTTATCAGTGCGTGTAAGTGCTCTTTATTTCTTTGTGGTAGAATACGTCGCCTGAGTTTCAGGTTTGTCATTCTCATGGCTTCCCACCAGCTCGTTTGGAATCGGGGACTATCAAGTTCAAACGTCTATGCCAAGAAGTTTCAGTTATGGAAAAGTTGTGTCTGGCTGATTTTTTAACAGACCCATCCCGATGGCCGACAACGTTTGCGATGCTCACGATGATCTACATTTGCGAGAGACATATTTGCGTTGTATTATCAATTAACACAGATACTTGATCGAGTATTGCCTCACCCCATGGTTGGTCAAGTACGGTCTTCCGTTCAAGGCCTCTTCCCGCCAGTATTTGGTGTGCAATCCGGAAAGGAACGAACTATTTTCCCGACCTAAATGTATCCATGCGTTATACTCGGTTAGGCCAGAAGCTTGGATGCCAACAAACCTGTATACACAAGACGCTATCGGGATTTATAGGACTACGGCGATGTCTTCTCCCTGGTACTTGATGTGATACTACGAATGTTTTTTTTGGAAACCTCATAGTTGGCTCGCGGTTATATCTGAAGGCATTAAATCCTACGGTCCAACAATGCGTTCGAGAATCAGCCACAGAAATTGAAACAGTAAAGCATTGTTTCTTTTCATGTCCTGCTCTAGAAGATATGCTGTGGGCTCCATGGAGCAAAGTATTCTCGACTGCGTTAGAATGGAGGCTACTGCTTTTTCCAAAACCAATTGACTATCACTAATGTTGCATGGAGGCAGAAGCCTCAAGAAACTTTTGATGCTCTGGCGATTGCATACAGCAATCGTTTTTTCATGCTACGTGGAGACTGCCGAATGATATACATTTTCGTGAAACACGCAAGTACTCAGTCTCTTTCCGCAGATTCTGCCAATTCATCTACCAGTACTGCTATTCAGCTGAGATGGGCCTTAGTTGTTTAAATTCTCTGCGACAACTTGGTTTCAATACACCTACAGCCCCCCAGAATGTCGATTTTGGATTCCTCGAACATAGTTTCAAGTTTTGATATCAAAAGTCTTAGTTAGCAAAACGACTAATTTCTTCTTCTAATTCAAGCAACAGCTGAGTATTTCGTGGTGCCGATAGAAGTGATGTACTTCAAAGTATTTCGAAGTAGAATTTGATACTTGTGTACGTAAAACCAATCTATCTTACTGAAAAACGACGCAGATGCGGATTGATCCACATTTCTTTATTTAACCGCTCGACTCCAAAGTTTGTTTATCCCCCCCGTACTCAATGCACGAAGCGATCTACTGTACCGACAATGAAAGAAGCCGTCTGATTTGCGCACACTACATACATGTAGTAACCACATTGTGCTTTCAAAAGATGACGATCAACGGTAAGTTGAGCAAAATATGTTTCTGAATTCACAACATGTAGTTTTGATCCTATAGCTTGCAGATCAATGCTGTTTTACCTTATGTGTATTACTGTAGGGATTCCGAATATCACATCCATGCCAAAGCTAATGTAGAAGCAGCAATACTGTTACTGTAGTTCTATCATACATGGAACTTCCCATTAGTAAGACGAGTTGTTTAACCTACGGCACAACCAAAGAAACAACTTAGCTGGAAAGAAGTTGAAATTTATTGTTTCAATAGAGAAAACGGCTAGTCACTACAAACTACAAACCTGAATGCCAGAATGGCAATATCATATCATCAAGGGCCTCCAGGTATCATAGGCGGTTGACTCGCCGATACTGCCTAAGCGGAGCCAGTGGTGGTGGTGGTGGTCGCAGCAGTAGACGAACCCTTGTTGAACAGAAGCTTGTAAGCACCGTACAGGGCCAGACCACCAACAGTAATACCCAGCGTGACCTTGACGAACTTGCGCAGACGAGGCCACGACTTGGGGTTCTTCGTCACCGACGTCGAGATCATCGCAGACAGCTTGGCAATCGATTCGTCGCTCATCTTGGCGCTCTCCTTGGCGGTCGAAGCCAGCATAATGGCACGCTTCACGACAGCCTCGTCACCGTTAGCGTTCTTGATCATCTGCTCAGCCTTCGTCAGCGTCGAGCCCTCCTTGATCTTTGTGAGGAAACCACCAGCGATCTTAGCGACGTTGTCCTTGTTCACGGGGGCAGCAGCACGGAGACGACGGTCCTCACCGCCCATGGCCTCGTTGAGAAGCGCCATGTCTTCGACGTAGTCCTGAGCAAGCGTCGAGGCCTGAGCGAAGTTGGAGGCGCAAGCCACGAAAGTGGCCACGATCAGGGCGAGGAAGACGGCGAAGCGCATGACTAAAATGTATTGAATGAGGCTTTGGAGAGGACGCAAATTCGTGAATGGCACTGGATGTGGAATGAAGGAAGAATATAATTTTGATGCTACTTTTAGTATACCATTGAAAGCCGGAATGCCTATCCGATTAGCTTTCCTCGGCAAAGCCTAAGATGCCGGAAATGCTGCATATGGTGGGGAAAGTCGGCTTATCGTTGTGATTCTAGCGGCTTGGAAAAGCAACTTGCCAATGGCAAGCCCGTGTTTTCCAAGTCGAATACGGTAGACAAAGGTTTTGATAATATACAGTGTCATTTATGTTACATGTTACAACATGATGGTGGCGAGAAATATATGTACCGTACATGTGCAAATGCAGTACATGTACTTGAAGTATTTTACCGTGTACACCTCAAATTGCATATATTCATTGCTAATACAGTATACTAATTAAGTAGGACAGGTTTATCAGCATAATATTTTGGATTTTTTCTCACCATCATCACCGCAGACTCTGCGCAGAGTGCTCGAAACGCTCGCGGGTTGTGTTTAGCGTACCGGCATCAAAAGTCTCTGATCGTTCGTACAAGTTGTTCTACAACATATAGCGAATTATGGGCCGCTTTGAGCGTGTAAGTACAAGTGAACGTAATTGGGAATTCGTTCACAGGAGGTCACCGAGTCAGTCACACGGACTGTCCGTGACGGAGAGCGTTGACTCTCAACGGTTGAGAGCTCAGCTCGCGTGAAAAGCACATCATGAAGATCCCCCCTATGTTTTCTTCGAACGTTTTTGTTAGCATATTTCAATGAAGAGATGATGTACAGTATTAGTACATGCACATCAGGTACATGTACATGTATAACTGTACATGTATCTTATCCTGTGAAAACAACCTTTGTGCCAGTGCTTATTTTACAAACTGCAAGTTATTAAATGTACAGTACATGTAACTCACTCTTCTTGAGGTTTGTACATACTGTACATGTATCAGTGTTACTTTGGGCATCGATCTACCGATAACTTCGCGACCGCATGTGTACGCAAGTGAGTAGCGAATCGCTGCTACATGTAGCGACGCACATGTACTGTACCTACAAGCCCTCGTGTCATTGTAACTTCCAATCTGGTTAAAGTAGACTGCAGGTTTGTCTCCATTCACTCTCCATTGCCAATGGACCATTGGAGCGTCTCCAACACAAGCTGCGCCTTTCATTTTCTCAATGACATAAAGGAAATATACCACGTAGTAGTAAATGTACTTCTTTTCGGAAGAATGTACATGTACGGTAGGGGTCTAATTTAGGGATCTCGCGACGAGACTCTCGTCCGTATCAGGGGCAAACAAACGTTCGGTTTGGTTTTCCCAGGCGATTGGTTGATCTGGTTACGAGTACATACTGTACCGGGATCCTAACTCACTCACGCACACAGGCTAATCGCCAAAAGTTATCCCGAGTCAACCAGCGACAAATCGATGAGGCAGGTGAACGATCCGAAGACGAAAAGCAAGACCACACTGCCTCGTACATCATTTCACGATCAAATTGAAAAATCCTCCGATCAAATTGAAATCCCCGCTAAAGTTGATGGGAGTCTCACGTGTGCAAGGAGCCAATGATATCAATCTGTTGCATGTAGTGCAATGCGGTGGATCTGCAATGCAGCCCTGACAATCAGATACAATTCGTGTCCGCCACACCAAAAGTATCTTTCGCGAAACGTCGTACACATAAAGCGTATCATTATCCGATCTGCCACAATGTCGCCATCCCTGCTACGCCCTTCGCACTTCGTGCTGCTGCTTCTACTCGCTGTAGTGGTCACTAAAGCCATCAGAGCTCAAAATGTCCCTAAAATGGCGCCTTTAAACGACGTTTTGGCCGACCAGGCAGCGATCCCAAGTCCGTTTAGTCCTGAAACCCCAGAAGAACTCGCCAATAGAGAAGGAGCCATCACCGGAGACATCGAAGGAGAGTTATTGGAAGGAGAAGAAGCCATCCTCGCTGTAGTGCCCGTGAACGAGCCAGACACGTTTCTACCAATGGATACGCGCAGTGACCAAGTTGTGGAGCTCGTCAAGCAGTTCATGGGGCAGTACGAGGAAGAGGTGGGGCGCACAGCGCTCAAAGCTTCAGTGTTGCAAGTGCTCAAGGCTGAGACGACAGAACCGAGGGAAGAAGTGCAGAAGATCGAGATCGGCACTGGACAAGGAGAAGAGAATAACTTGGAGCTGATTGAGACCGATGTGAGTCAGATCATGAGGGTGTATTTACTGGTCGACTACGGCTTCCAGACGAGCATGTTAGACTCGAAAAGGCCTTACGTGTCCGTGCTGAGGTTGACTATGGACTGTGTCAACAATACAATTGCAGAGGAAGAAGATACCTTTGAAGTAGAGTGCGATCTACTGGAACACTTGGATCTACCTCGAGAAAAAGGGGAAGTGGGGAAAGCTATTCAACGGACCATCGCAGATGCAGCTCCAGCATCTTTCTTGGCCAGTCACTCGCTCCACGTCAAGTACGACGCAGTGGAGTTACAGGACATTGTAGCAGATGAAGAAGGAGAGCCAGAGACGATGACCTACGTGCGGTACCGAGTGGAAGGCAGAAGCGGGAAGTTCAGCGATGAGGACTGCATGGTGGTCGTCCTGCAGGCTCGCAGTGTTAACACGCTCATGTACAACGACCCTCTCTGTTTTGAGAGCGCATCCGAATCGGCTGTCATGGTTGCGTACGATTACGCGTCTCGTAATCTTCCAGTTGGGGCATTCATCTTCGCCGCCATCTGTGGAGCAGTCGTAGCTGCTGTGGCGATGATCCGTTATCGGCGAAAGAATCAGCGCTTCGGCTACTCGTACGTGCGCTCCAAGGCGCCATCGCACCTTCCGACGCAGGAAACTGCCAGTGGAGTCAAGTACGTGGACGCGGACTCGCCGGCGATCGCCTGTTGATTTGATCGTTCGTTTACTCTGCAGTTGGAGCTCCAAGCGCCTTGTACATTCCGTGAGTTGCTTTGTACTTTTCCCTTCTAATGCAGCTGCTACTGTTCCTTGTCTTTGGCTTCCCAGTACTTGGTGTAAGACTTCTGATGTTTAGCCAGTTTCTTCGTCAGCTTCTTGCATTGACTCTTGGTAAGAGGTTGACCATCTTCGTGTGTCGGGAACCCGTCGGCATCGAACGTGTCAAAGCGACCAGTGAACTCTGGTGATTTCTTGAATAGATCCATAGGAGCGATCTGCATAAGAGACTCGAACTCTTGCTGCTTCTGTTGAAGTGCTGACGTTGCTGTGTCTTCTCGCTTCACTTCTGCTTCAACAGCCTCGCGTTCTGCCGAGGAAAGCAGTTTAAACACGGAGCGACCTGGTGCGAGGTCCTCGATCTGAATCCCCAAAGGAGGAAGTTCTTCATTCCGTAAAGTGTCACACAAGTGCAGGATACGAGCGTTTCCGGGCTGCTTTGGGTCGCGTAAAGCCTCTTCTCGCACGGCAGCACGAAATTTCAGTAGAGAACGAAGGAGAGCCTCCTGCTCGTCCCTACTGACGAGATCCTCCCTTCCATTCATCTGCTGCGTTTGTTCAGGAGCAAACCGACGGCGCATCATGGCAGAAAACTCCGTGTGAAGCCCCTCCAGCCCAAAGAGATCCAGCACTTCCAGTACGTAGTCAGTTAGGGAGATCAACACCTCATCAGGAGCTTCTAAACCGCCCCGCTGAGCTAGGAAATACGTGTTCGCACGCGATACCAGGTCCAGAACGAGTGAAAGAGCGCGGGGAGTATCCAAATCATCGAGTAATGCTTCGTCAGCCTGCGCTTGGGTGGCAAACAGTGCATCCAACAGCTCCAAATCCACCTGCTCGCAGCGTTTTGACTTGATTTGTTGCTCGCTAGCGTCTGTGCGACTGGAAATCTCGTGGTCGCCACCGTAAGCCAAGACACTGCGGAAGAAGCCTCGGAGACGATCTGCTACGGCTTCAGCGTCACGCACACGGTCCTCTGAGTACACTAAGTTGGCGCGGTACTTGAACTGCAGACAGAAGAGTCGGAAATGGTCCGCAGTATAGCCTTGTTCCAGGAAATCCCTAACCGAAATGAAGTTCTTCAAAGACTTGGACATCTTCCGCCCACGGATATACAAGTGACCGAAGTGCACAAAGTGTTTACACCATTCTTCGTCGTGGCCACACTGCGGCCCATGGTTGTGTGCTTCACACTGTGCGATCTCATTGTTATGATGAGGGAATCGCAGATCCACTCCACCGGTATGCACGTCCAGTTTACTACCCAGAACGTGATGCGTCATGGCTGAGCACTCAATGTGCCATCCAGGCCGTCCCATCCCCCAAGGCGACGGCCACGCAGGTTCATCCGACTCCTTTGCCGCCTTCCACAACGCGAAATCCCTCGGGTCCTTCTTGACTTTCTCCTCCTCTTCTAACAGTTCACTCTCCTCGACTGCTGCTTCCGTTTCGGCCTGCATTTGAGCGTCCTGCTGCGTCCGTTTTCTAGGATCCAGTTTCCCATAACCAGCTCCTAATTGCTGCGTGTTGAAATACACTCCAGACCCATCCACAGCTTCGTAAGCAAAGCCTTTGGTCTGAATTTCCTGCACATACTGGACGATCTCCTGCAGATGTTCACTGACTCTGGTTATCGCAGTGGGAGGCTTCACATAGAGTCTGGTCATATCTTCAAAGAACTGCTGCTCCTGCCGTCTAGCGAGCATCTGGAAGCTCACGTTTTGCTCTTTCGCTCGTTTGATGATCTTGTCGTCAACATCAGTGACGCCCATGACCAATTGCACTTTGTAGCCACCTGTACGCTCCGCCACACGTCGTAGAATGTCCTGGCTTACATAGGCTCGAGCGTGGCCTAAATGGGCCTTATCGTAGACTGTGGGGCCGCACGCATACCACTTCAGTACATTTGGGGTGGCCGAAGTCTCTCGCGGGAACGGCTCGCACTGGCCAGAGAGCGCGTTAAACATCTTGAGATCTCGGGAGGTTGAAGAAGAGACGCAGGGCGAGCTGGAGAACCATCGTGCAGACACGAGGGACGGATCTGGACGCGGAGAGATCCGTGCCAACGCGAGATGCCGTAGCATCTTGGGGTAATGGCACGCTGCGTGTGGCTGTCCGCAAGAGTGAATTTGATTGGTTATAAATGGAAGACAAAACCGATCGAAATGCTCTTATAGATGCATGTGAAAGGAGTAACTTACTGCATAGTTTACCTTGTATAAGAGCAGGTTGAGTTATATACTGGTATGCTCTTAGACACCACTTCAACAGGTTGAAGTGCAGTATTTCGTTTTTTTAACGTACACTGGTGTATTGTTCATATTGTTGCCCTAGTATTTTCCTGTTAGTTTTCTTCCGTGCAGTTGACAGCGAGCAAGCAGTTCTCGTCCCACCGCTTTGTGTAGTAAGTGGCGAGTCGACGGCCTCTGTCTCGCCAGGTCTGCCACTCGGCCTGTGCTTCAGCTGTAAGATTCGAGAACAGATCAATTCTCATCTCGTGGTCGCTCTCAGTGTCGTGCAGCATCATAGAATCACTCACTTGGTCGTAGCGGAGTCTCTGGTGGCCACGTACGATCGCCATCTTGCGACTCGGCTCGTTACTGTACACCACACGCTCTCCGTATTCGACCTTGCGTTTGAGGGAGCGTCCGACGCCATTCTGTAGGAACCCTCCTTCTGGAACACCAGTGATGTCCGCTATGGTGTTGAGGTAGTCGTAATGCTCCACTGCGTCCTCAATCACCAACCCAACAGCGTCTCCCAGTCGTCCTTCCGCTACGATAGCGGCTGCTACACGGGTCATTGACTCTTCATGAGTATTCGTCACGTCCGCTTCCGGTGCTTGGCCGTGGTCTCCCGTAATGATCACGATAGTATCGTTGAGGATGCCTTCGTTCGCCATCCGCTCCATGAATTTACCTAGTTCCATATCTGTGAAGTACCTCACTTCCAGATAATTCTTGACCATTTCAGCATGGGGATGTCCCTCGTAAAACGCAGAGAAGTCGGGCTTCTCGGACTCCGAGTACCATTTCGGCCACGAATCGAACGGGGCGTGACTGGAGATGGTGTAGTGAGTGATAAATGACGGTGTCTTGGGTTCTCCCTTGACTACTCGCTCGTTCTGCTCCTTGGTCTTGTTCACAAGTAGGTCGCCTAGAATCTGAAAGCTTATATCGTCGTGGACGCCCCAGTTCAAGCCTCGATGTGGCGTTCCCAACCAGTCGTCAGAAGTGATATTCAGGTATTCTTCAGCCAATTTCATCATCTTTTGGTTGTCCCATACATTGTCAAAGCCATGATTAGGAAGGAAAATATCCCAACCATCGAGATCAATGGAAGACCCCGTCGTGAACCACGTTTCGTACCCTTTCTGCGTGAAAAGCTGCGGCATTCCAGTCAAATTCGTGTCCTTGGCGCCTCCCGTAATGCCCGTCTTGACTGCGCTGTCGTACGGAACCTGTGCGAACAAGACGCTCTCTAGTGACCGACTCGTGGGGTTGCTGGACCAAATATTGCGAAGAGCAACTCCACGTTTCGCCCACCTGTCAAAGTTCGGAGTAATGGTCATATTCGTGCCCTTGAACAGATTCGACGGGTCTTCTTCTCCAACAAGGTAGCGTGAGTCCTGGAAGCGGAACGACTCGACTCCAATGACGAGGACGTTGGGCGGGTTGTCGATATCCACGTCGACGTCGAACGCGAGGTCACCACGGAAGCCTGTGGTGCGTCGGTAGAGTGCGTCGGCCCCGAACAGCTCGTGCTTTTCGGTCTTGTGGATGTAAATTTCTACCCCAGGCTGCTCGCCGCTCTCCGTTTTAAGCGTCATGTCTGCCACTGCTGGCTGTAGGGCATTGGCGAGCAGCTCATTCAACGTCGCGTTCAACGCCGAGTAGGCCACTAGCGGTGAACTCGCACAGCTGATCGATACGACAACTGCAGGAATGAGGACAAGCCCGAAGACAACGACGGCGATCCGCACAGCGTGGTGACACGCCAGTCTCTGGTAGTTCTGGCCCGTCTTGGATGAAAGTAACGCGTCCGTGTCTTCAGCGTTGACATTGGGACTCTTAGGGGATCCTTCTTCCAGCAATTCCACGTCTTGTACTGCGTTCTTGTTGATACACTTGTTGCTGCGTGTCTCCAAGTCCACGAGCTTCGGTACAAGAAGGTTCGACACCAAGTGCGTCGGGTTCCAGTGCGAGAGATCCATCCAGGATGCAAAGCCCCGCACAAGGCCGAAGAACGTGGCCACCAGCATCAACCCCACTGCGTTGATATAGCTCGTGTTCATCTCTTCTTCCGTGATAGGGGCGTCTTTCAAGTGTTCTCTCTCCCTGATAATTGTAGCGAGCAGTCCACTACTAAACCTCATGTCCCTGTGCACCACCAGCAGTAAGTCGGCGATAAAAGGCGCCATCATAGCCAGGAACAAGGCCCAGGACACGACAAAAGTCGAAATTCCTCCAAACATTCGAGCTACAACTCCGAACTTGCGGTGATCCATTGCAGCACGCTTGAGCGAGTCGAATACACAGAGAAACGAGGTAAAATACGTGGTACAGACGAAATCCTCGAGGAAACCGAGCCCCAGGACTGCAGCTTTGACTCGAAATGTGTACTCGGCTGCACTACTGTACTTGATGACGAGGGACTTAAGGGCCACGAAGCGACTTACGGAGAAGTAGAACAGCACGAAAACGTAGATAAATAGCCAGCCCAGCCACGCCGGTGCGTCATCAAGATCGAAAACCTCTGCTCGTCGCCGTCGTCCGCTGGGTTTGGGCTCTGGTAGCTCCGGACTGGAGACCGTTATGGGTTCCGCCATTCGATTCCGTGTGGACTGGTACTGGGGCTCCATTGGTCTCTTGTGAACGGCGCTGTCTATCGGGGAATGGAGGGCACTCAAGTCATCGCTATCAGCCGGTTCGTCGCGTTGCGTGCGTCTGGTAAGTTAGGCTGTCTTATGTACGGGTTGTGCAACCATGCGCTTTTTACTGTTAGAAGCTGATGGTAGAGGATGTCGCTACGTGCACCGTTTTGAACTTGGGGAATGACTTGAGGTTTGTATGGGGTTCTTTTTTTCGGGATTACAGCTTGTTGGATATGAGAGTCTCAATTTTGAAGCTTTCGCCACGTGATCCCAGCTTGAGCTCGTCCTCAAGCCAAGATCCTTCGGAATGAAACTGCAGAGGGGAATTCGCTACAACTCGTGCCGTACTACGGCGACACCGTTCGTCTGTAGTGCTGGATTATTTGGATTGACCTGAACCTGATGGATTACGTGACAACCCTTGCCAGTACGAACAGACGAAAAGGAGGCAGAGCCTGCACCCACTTTCCCTTGAAGGGCAGTTCTCACAATGGCAATTAAGCTTATGGCGAGACCTAGGGCAGAATTCCTCATGTATCTACATAATAGTACACGATGAAAGCGAACAGGACAGCAGGGAGTTGAACTTTGCGTGCGACTCACTGGCAATGTCCAAGCGGTTCGCAGGCTTGTATTTGGCCGCATGCGGCCAAATAATCCGGTTGAGAATGAACCTGAACTCGAAGGCTGATTACAGTGAAGGCAGGCCACGTGAATGCGATAATACTTACTGCATATTTGCATTTGCGAGCCATCGTAAAATTAAAATGGTGGATGGAATGCAGGAGCGTCGTTCTGTGCGTAGGAGACGTTAATGGACGAGAGATGCAAAATTTACGATCCGGTCAAGCGAATGATGCGTCGACGCGCACCACCAGCCCCGTAGACCACTACAACATTGAAATGAGGTTCAGTGGTACCAGTACTTCGAAGTATGAGAGGCACAACCTTTGACGGGCACAAAGTTGTTTATTAGAGACCACAATTTAATCTCGTGAGTTGAGTTTTACCTCAAGTGTATCGTTTTGCAGTATTTCAGGAGTGTTTTATCCGAAGATATCGTCCAGAACTCCAAAAGATTGCAAAATAATCCACAAACAACCGACGATAAACGAAAAAGCTGACGAGCACATGCCGACGCGGAAGTCCATGACCGGGGTGTTGCCGCCCAACCGCCGAGTTATTTCCCCGTAAAGCGCTGCAAATACTCCCATTATGAATATCGAGGCCACACAGAAAGATCCCAAATACGCCGTCGACTTGCCCCAATTGTTCAGCACAACCGCAGGAAGTACACCGAGGATTCCCCCGGGACCGGCGATACCGTGCACGATACCGACACACAACGCTGCCACTTTTTGCATCAGAGGATTCTCAAAGCTGAAGTTGGAGCAGTATTTCTTCTTGAACGTTGTGGGATCTTCAATCGGTTCGTCCAATTTATATTCTCCCGCATCTCTCGGTGTGTGTGAATCGGAAGGTGCTTTTGGTTCATCGTGGATCATTAAAGCGTATGACCCTGTTGGAGAGCATATCGTGGAGGGCTCAACAATCGTGTTGGCATTGGTCGGCTTAAGACTCACCACGGTTGGTGTGTTGGCGTCGGAATTGAAGCCTGTACAGCTCCTAACATCTTCGTCGATGACTGCGTGTGCCTTCTCAACCAACTTGAGGTGATACTTTCGGTACACACTCCTGCCCGTCCAAAGCCCGAGGGCGATCATGAAGACGCCCACAACGTAGTTCAGGTACTCTCCCGTGGCATCGAGATCGATGGTCTGGCCAGCCGCAAAGAAGATGGCGGTCATGATGATGAGGCCTACCGAGTGACCGCAGCCCCAACGTAGTCCCAACGCGAATGCTCTCCAGGATCCACCATTAGACATGGCTGCCAACGCGCTTAAATGGTCGGGGCCGGTGAGGACGTGTACGATGCCAAGCAACAAACCGGTGGAGATGATCATGCCGACGGAGGCGTGCACCAAACTGCTGTTCTCTTCGCTTAGCAACCGCACGGCGGTTGACAGTTCGCCTTCCATGACTGCACTTGATACTTGAGTTTGGACGTCCTTCTTGCGATGAGAATTGAGGAATGACCACAAATTGTCTCGACGACCGATACCTAGTCGAACTTATCTGCCTCAATCGAGTGATTATGAACGTGCATGTTGGTGGACAAGCATGGCGCTGCCACCTACGATTATTTCTGCCGCGGAGGTACATGTAGCGATCGATCGTGCAAAGTGGTGCAGTACGCCTGTCACACGCAAGGTCTGTTTGCAGTCAACTGGACGGTCAAGCAGTAAACCGTTCGGTGGGACGTAGTCATGTACATGTCCAGATATCTGATAATTTGTCAGTCGAAGCGAGCAAGCAAGCATGTGAATGCATGCGAGTATATCCATGGATACTGAATCCGACGCAGGGACAATCATGCTTCGCCAGCTCTCGGACGGAATCAACTGGAGAATTAACCAAGTAACCGGTAATGCGGACTTGAGGAAAGATGGAGACGCACTGCTTAACTACTCAGACACTGAAGGGATCGTTCTGGTAGCATCGCCTCTCCTACACGGGTTCCCATGGAGCGTCAGCGATAAAATCAAGAACAAGCGAGTCCTGGGAGCTTTGAAACGACAACCATTCGCCAAGTACCGACTCGACATCAGGAAAACACTCAAGCCAGTAGTGGACAAGCTACGAGCTGCTTCAGCTCAATCTGACTGGGTAGCTGCGGCACAGGATCAAACGCCCATGGAACTATGGGCGAGACATGGAGCTCTGACGGATTTCCAGATTTGGACCTCATATCGGGTGGCACTTGGGCAACTTAACCTGTACCATGCGGGGCGCATCGACGGATCTCACTGTCGGATAACTGCAGACTGCAGCAAGACACCCGAGACTCGCGAGCATCTCTTTTGGGACTGCCCAGTAGCACAGGAAACATGGAAACGGCTCGTCGAACACTGGAGAGGAGTAGCAACTACGACGCAACACCTTCAGGCGTATTAAGGATACATAGCATCGAGGAATGCCCCAGAGATAAGCGAGCGGCCAGCGAAGGGCTCTACGTGAATTCACGGGAGAACACAGAGCGGCAGCTTGCAGAATTTGGTGGGCTTACTGCAGTATTGCGACGGCGGTGTTATGGGTACAACGCAACGGAGTGATTTTTCGGCAAGAAACAGTAACTTTGCAACGGAGTGCAGTCGACATCTGGAACAGAGTCATCAGACAGCTAAGAGCAGCGGCCAAGCAGGATCTCAAGTCACAGTACGAGGGCCTCACTTACGTCAAATGCTGGATATCTTCGAATACATGACTGTTTTGGCACGGGCGTCCTCAACCACGCTGATGCCAACACGGTCAAATGAGCCACGCATATCCAAGTGGCTCGAAAAATTCTAGAGATCTGTTAAATAAACGGAACTGTTGGAGGCCAGGATTATAATCCTGGAAACATACATGATTGAATCCTGTGTACATCCAGGATTATACATTGAAAATTTCTTACCGATTCGGTTAGTTCCGAACGAGAGAGAACTGAGCCGTTAGTCGAGGACGCAGGAAGCTGGAAGCGCGCCGCGAGCGCTAGAAGAATGGCAGGACGGACGCGACGCGGCCCCGGGATTACAGGAACCAGTCCGGTGGGGGGATTCTGGCGAGTCTGGAGCGCGCCCAGGCACTCATCACGCCGAGGAAACCGATTCTGCTGGCTACGGCGAGTCTTCTGAGGCCAACGAGAACGTGTACGACGGCGACTCGGATGAAAGAGCTGGAGAGAGTGTGGAAGAAGCAGTAGGCTCTTCAGGATCAGATGGCAATACCATAGAGGGTGACACCGGCTCTTGCGCGCCTGTAATGGTGCGTGTGGAGCCTCCTGTTGCCTGGCAGCGCTATTTTACTGGGTATTGCGAGCGCATCATGCAGGTGTTACCTGTAAAAGAGACCATGTCTTGTGCAGAAAGGAACAAGCGGCTCAAGCGCACAAAGAAAGGAGAAGACGACTCGCAGCTTGTTCCAGTTGGTGTGAACCCATACCAGCGGACCTACATCTGCACTCATGGCTGGAAGAAGCGGAAGTCGAGAAGCGAGGGAGGCCGGCCACGCCAGCATATTCGCTTGACAGGCTGCCCGTTCCGCTTTATTGTTCAGTGGGATTCAAGACGCGGCGAGCTGCAAGTGAAGAATGGGATCTTTGCGCACAACCACCCAGTGTCTTCCGGCGCATTTGCAACCTATCCATCTTCGCGTGGTGTTGCTAACCCGTTGGTGGGTGCGAGAGTCGAGGGAATGCTCTCAGTTGGCGCGAAACGGTCCGGCATTTTCGATTATTTGCTGGAGCATGACCAGAATGTGGTCCAAGTCGACGTGGACAATCTTGTCCGTGCGCACACGGCTTCTCTGTCTGGTGGTGACGACAACGACGGTATTATTGAGGGTTGCTGGTCTTGGGTACTGTGTACCAGTTGTACTCATTAACCGGTTAACCCGAACCGGTCCAATACGATCCCGCGATGATTACGGTACGTTGTTTACGGCACCGATGATTAGACGAGTAGGATGATTGGACGAGTACGGAGTGTTGGTGATTGGATGCACCAAATGATTGGATGCAGACTAGGTAGTGAAGACAGTGTAAGCTCCAATCAATCAATCACTTTCGAATCCTTATTCTACCCCTCAAGTGGTTTCCTGCCTCCGCTCCGGTCTCGCCCAGAGTGCTGCCCTCCCTCCGCTTCGTTCAGCTTCACAGTTTCCAAGATCCATACCTTGTATCAGGTATCGCGCGTGAAATTGCCGTTTTCTCTGCGGCTGATCCTGAAAACATTTCTACTGTATCGGAGACTGATGCTGGCGAGACGGGGGTCATTTCGCTGGCCACCGCCCACATGCGTCGCATTTTTTGCCAGTTCAGTGAAGTACTTCTCGTCGATTGCAGTCACAAGACGAACAGGTTTGTGCGAGCAATTGATCCAGGATTATTATATGATTCATACAGGATTTAACCATGATTATACAGGTTTGTTGCATTTAATGTACAGGATTATCCCAGGATTTTTACATGATGTCCCCATGATTACTGTGTGTATTGGTACAGATACAACTACCAGCTCCTCACGTTCATGGCAATGAACGAATTCGGTGAAGGAGCCGTAGTTCAGCACTCGATTATTGAGGCGAACAGCGATTGGCATATGGAAAGATCCATTGCTCATTTCAAGCGAGCGCACCCAACTCGGATTGATCGGCTGCGTGTAATTGTCGTGGATAAGGATCTAAATGAGATCCGAGTGATCCAGTCGCATTTCCCAGGGGTGCGCATCCTGATTTGCCACTTCCACGTCATAAGGAAATGCGCAGTAAGCCGGAGTTTGGGGAGATTTCCACTGATGATGCGAGCAATATCGACGGAGAGATCCACAAAATGGTGTATGCGGACTCGGAGGCCAAGTATGCTGAAGCTCATGCGTCGTTGGAAGGGCTCTGTGGTCGCATCGGAGTGGAAGGGTTTTTCAGCTACTTCCAAAAAAACTGGCACTCGAGTCAGGACCGCTGGGTAATGTACCATAGAGCTTCCCCCCCTCACTTCAAAAACCATACAAATAACCGGTTAGAAAGTTTCTTCGGGAAACTCAAGGGTGCCGTGGATAGCTCGATGAACATGGCGGGATGCATTAAAGCTTTGGTGGCTTATGACTGCCGCGTGCAAAACGAGTATCAATTCCGGATCGCAAGGATCGGTCAGTGGGTCAACTCCAGCTACGATGAAGAAATGTCGAACGTCTTGCGCTTCACGACCCATTGGGTCGCTGAGCAAATCGAGCACGAGTACTCTCAGGCATTAGCGATGGAAGGAATGTATGTTTTTGATCGGAGTGAGCATGATCCCCACGTTTTATTGGTGAGCGGTGGTTCCAAGGAGCGAAGACTGCGCGACGACGACTGGCGGTGCGATTGCGAGTTTGCTCTATCTATGAGCCTGCCTTGCCGTCACGCCATCGCGTACAGGAAACGCGAGGCTGTTCCTGGTCCGATAATTCCCTGGATTCGTATTGACGAGAGGTAAGTTCTACTAATCTATAGTACAGGATTAATCCAGGATTAAACAGGATTTATTATTTTTCTGTCTATTCTACCAGGTGGACACGCCCTTCAAGAGACCTGAAGCGTGTGCGCCAGTTCAGTTACGACGTATTTCAAGCAGGAACTGACAATTCTACCTCGACACAGGCTCTCTCTCATACTGAACGCTACAGAGAAGCACTTCGGACTACACAATTGATCGCAAGTGAATTAGCGGATATCGAGGACCAAGCGGAGTTCAAGGAAATGCAGCAATTTATTTTGAAGCAGTGGCGAAATGTGCGTCAACGGAAGCTCGCGCGTATTAGCGAAACTGATGATGCCACCGCCAGGAGGGAGTTCGGTATTAGCAGCAGTGACGACGAAGATGCCCTCGATGGCTGCGAGGACGAGGAAAACGAGGCTGAAGATCAAGAGGAAGAAGTTCGATCCTTGTGTGAAGACCCCGAACGGCCTTCTGTCACCATCCGACTCAACCCCAAGGCAAAGAAGGTTGGACGCCCAAAACTTGTTAAGAAGAAAACTGCAGCTGGGGAGAGAGCCGACCGCAAGTGATATGCAGTCGCTGAAGCTGGACGCAAACGGTCTGGAGAGGTGACTTTAGCCGGGCTTTTGAATTCATTGGATCGTGAAAATCCGGGTCTGGTAGAAATGCAGAGACGTCTCGCGGGCGTCATCGTGAAGTACGGCGACGCGGACACGAAAAAATCAAAGTTCAAACGGCAAAACAATCCTGTAATAATCATGGATCCGTTTTTCCTGTTGCCACAGAAGCTCCTTGACAAGTGCGTGGAGATTTTGCCTGTATCGAACACGACGGAAAACGCCATTTCGCTGGAGGAGGAAGAAGGGCCACGCAGTGATAAGGCCGACGGTTCGATCGACACTGTACACATCAAGGACGTTGGGATCTTTACACGGAGTCAGATCGAGCCTTTTAAGCGCGTTTCAAACTTCAAAGCCTCTGTGCAGCTCGGCCTCGACATGCACAAGTGGCTCTTGGAAGAAGGACTTCCGTCGCTACCTGCCAACTACCACGATTTGGCCAACGAAGTGGCGTCTGAGATACTCAGGACGTATCCTTTCAAGCAAATTGCAGGTCTTCCGCCACTTCCAGATTTCCAGTATACCATGTTGTACCGAGCGACTCCATCAACGTGGCTTAGTGACGCAGCAATCAGGGCTTGCTGCGAACGACTCGTGAAAGACTACCCGGGCTGCCGATTCGCTGGAATTCTGCCGGCCGCCGCGAAAACGAAGAGGACGCGGAATAATGACGAAAGCCCAGTTGATGTTGCGACACGTGATCGTATCTTGCAGCTAGTCGGAGAATCGGGCGTGGACACGGTTTTTCTTCCGCTCAACTTTCTGAATGCTCACTGGTGCTGCGTTGTAGTCAAGGTTCAACAACAGCGCATCTACTACTATGATCCTTTGAACCAGTCGCCCTACATGAATGCCGCCTTCGGGATTTGCACCCATCTCAAGATCAGCGGACTGATTGATTACGAAGTGATCCCGCAAAACAATCCGATACAATTCGACGCCTTTAGCTGTGGGGTGTATGTTTGCTGGATGTTTATCGGGCAAGGCACCCCAGGGCTATGCGTTAATATGAGTGCAAACGTACTCAGCAGACGCCGCCTTGAACTGTTCTACTTCTTACTGACGGGACGGCTCCTTCCAGTGCAGCCTCCGCCTCCGAACAACGACGATGACACCGAGGAGAAAAGTGCCACTCCACAACAAGACTGCGCACAAAACGACACAGACCTGGTTCCACCCACGCAAGTGGCGCAGTAGGTGGCCCATTCTGCATCTGCGGGACCTGCACTGCTGGGAGGCCGCCTTGATTCAACACATTCACGTCCGTTAATACACATTATTCTAGTTTTCGTTGCGTTGGCACTCTTTCTGATCTTACCTAAAAGACACTCGTCTTCTTGTTGACTCTCATCGTGCACAAGTTACCTGACCAAGATTATTCCAGGATTATGTCCAGGATTAATCATGGATTATCCCTGACCGCACAATTATATCTTTCGAGTCCGTCTCGTCCTCGATCGAACCTATCGAATATTACCCAAATGATCTTGATGCTAAATACGAGTTAGTGTATACAGGATTAATCCTGTAAAAAATCCTGGATATTTCCATAATTATAATCCTGAACTCCAACACCCGCCTTACATAAATGGACACCTTTACTACATGTCATGGATACTGAATGCTTGCATCGCGTATGTTGCCTGATCATGTAGCATCGGGCTCATGCGTACAGTTTTGAAAAAAAAAATGAACAGCCACAACTCACGCTACTAAACTGGACTTAGGAATGAGTTTACGATAATTTGAACGGATCACAGTGCAATACGGAATGTTATGATGCTACGTCACCGTTGTTGCAGCTCCGGTGTCAACATGAAGGAAATGATGCTACGATAAGGACTGAAGTTGCTAACCGTTTGCTTTAAGGCAGCCCACGCGGGCAAATTCACAAAGTAAAAACCTGAGTGCCGATTAAGCCGGCAGTCGAGTAAACCTGCACCCCGGTGCAAGTTTCGAATAAACCTGCACACTGGTTCAAGTTAAGCCGACAGTAGAATAATCTGCCAGTTTTATCACACCGCAGTTGAAAACTGGACCTGCGGTGTGATAAAATGTACCTTTATGTTTAGGTCACCTAACCATCGATTGTCTGTTTCCTAGACTCTTGTCCACAAGTTGACAATTCGTGTCTGTTTTTCATATTCCCTCGAAATCTCTTGGATTTCTAAAGAAATAAAAAACGGAACTACAGTACCACAAAAATCGATTTCTTTCCAAGTGATGTGATTGGCTTGTACTTTCAACGAAGCTTACAAACTTAGTGGCACATGGAAGACGAGGAAATAGCTCCTGCCAATACACGCGTCCAGCGGCTGTCGGCTGCCGCCTTCAAAGCCTTAAAAGATAAGGGCGTTCCTGAGCGAGAGCTGCAACTCTTGGAGAAAGATCTCCAGGGCGAGCAAGTCGATGACAAGGTGAAGAGACAGATCAGAAAGGATATTCTCGCCACCTATGAGAAGTTTTATAACCGCCAACTCTCAAGAGCCGACATCTACGCAGCTACAGATGCCGCCACAGCCGAACTACGCGTCATCCAGAGCCAACCCCCAGTCCGCAAGGCCAGTCCGAAGACCCACAAATTGGTACCTGCAGCTTTCGATATACCTTATGAAGGTGATGCGGACGTCAGCTTCCAGAAGTACCTCGCAGGCTGCTGCCACGCTTACCTCGATGATAAACTCAACAACAAGTACACGGCGCCGTATGTGACCATCACTCAGAGCTCAGGTTTCGGCAAGAGCCGAATCGTGAAGCGTCTGGCGGAGAAAGATGACCCTATCGAGCACAGTGGCACGCAGTTTGATGTGAAAGTACTGTACGTCTGCGCACGTACCATCGAACGATCGAGTGGGTACCCGTGCGCGACGCCCGAACTGCGTAAATGGCTTCTTTCTCAGTATAATTGCAGCGTGGACAGAATCGCTATTTCAATTGAGAAAGCCTTCACGTACTCGATCGAGAATTCGGACGTAAGGGAAAAGTGGCTGAAGCTGTTTGAAGTGGAGGAGAACTACACAGTTGATGCTGATATGAAGCGCGAATTGGATAAAGTCCAGCTTCGCCCAAGTACTTTCATTCACCCAGTGAAGAAACGTAAGAAACCCACAGTTATTCCGGTGCTTGTTGTGGCTATTGACGAGGCTCGGTCTCTGCTCGAGATCAAGTACAACAACGGTAGCAACGCGTTGCAATTTCTACGACGAGCTTTGATAGCGGTGAACAGGAGTTCTACACTACGGAGAGCCAACGGACTCGTGTTCGGAGTTCTAGTGGACACGAACCCCCAAGTGCATGACTTCGCGGCGGCAAATATGGAGAGTCCGTCTTCTCGAATTGGAGATAGTCCGAAAACGGTTCTGTTCCCGCCGTTCGTCTTGACGGAGACCATGGACATCATGATGAAGAAGTTGGGGGACGGTCAGAAGACAAGCAAAAGCAGAGTGTTGACCACCGATGAGAACGACGTGTGGACGGCTCTGGTGTCGCTGGGTCGGCCCTTGTGGCGTAGTATGGATGACACAAAATACCATTGGTCGTTTAGAGCGGCAGAGATGGTCAGGTTTGCGGCCAGGAAATTGCTGATCGGCCTCCCATCGTACCATCCCGCGAGCTACACGGACTCGACTCTCCACGGCGTGGCGTCACTGTTCTGCCGCCTTGGTCTGCAGCCACATTCGTTCAGCCCGATGGCTCCGCTTTTGGTCGCCAACTTTATGAGTGTCCTGCACTACGTGACGTACAAGAACGACGCTTACATCAGCGGCTACGTGTCCGAGCCGATCCTGACGTTTGGGGCATCGCACATGTGGTATCAGTTGGAGCATCCCTTTAACCATACACCGATTGTGTTGCTGTCCGACATCCTCCCCCAGTTCCAGACGATGCTGCTCAATGGAGAGATCGACACCAGCAACATTGGTGAACCCGTGTCACGCATCTTCCTCTTGTTGGCAATGGACGCGGTGGCGATGGGCTCCTCCAACAAAAGAAAACAGGATTTCATCTTCTCGGGGGAGTTTTGCGATGTCCAGAAGTTGGTGCAGAAGCTCGTGGGCGGCAACCCGCAGATTCGTGAGGGCGAAACCGAGGTAATTGTCGAGGAAGAAAAGGTCGAAGCGTACAGGAAGTGGGTAGAGAGCTGGAACGGCTGGCAGGTTTGTTTCAGTCATTTCGTGGATTTGAAAACGGAACCGACCAAGGACGTTCTGTGGAAGCTGCTGGACCGTCGAGCTGCGGGCGTCTTGCCTCGCGAGCAACTCGGAGCGGATCTGATTATTCCGATTTTCCATCCGAAAGACAGTGACGTTTATCCAGAGGGAAGCGTCTCGTTCATTCTGGTGAAAGTCAAGAGCCAAGAGGATGCAGACGACGAGTTCCCTGACTCAGCGCTGCGAGAGCTGGCACCGTCGTACGTTTTCGAGAAGACGGATGGACCCAATAGCCTTCACACGACCAGCACCAATGGGATGATTCGATTGTATTTGAGTCTGTTGGAAGTGCCGAATGAGACGACAATTCCTGCCCAATCTATTGTGACGGAGAAGATGACCAGCCATGACAAGGTCGCGCAGGAGTTCGATGGCGCACTGTGCGTCCGTGGAATATTGGCGGCGAGCTCCGATGGAGCGGATGATGAGCGATGGCCATTCCTGTCGAAGGGGTTGGCTGAGAAGCTGCGTGAGGTTGCCAACGCTGCGTGGTGGGACGGCCAGGCACAAGTTGAAAACGACCTGAAGGATCGCAGCGAGCAGGACGAGCGCAATTATCTTTCGTCCGTGCTATCGAAGGATGCCGCGAAGGAAAGGGCGTCGAACACGCTGCATTTCGCTTGAAAGCGAGAGGAGTGGGGGGCGATGAACTTGTGGTATTCTCGCTCGGAGTCGGTAGTGACTGAGTGCGCTCAAGAGATAATGCCGGTGGTTTGAAGGATTTAGGAGATTACGTGCGTGCATTTCGAAGCAATTTTGTGTTTCGAAGCTCTTTTTGTTGAGCATCAAGCAATCCAACTCAGGTTTTGATCATTTATGGTTTTCTGGTTGCTTTCATTTGGGTCGATTTTTTAATGAAGACTTGTTCCATTTATTAGAGTGAAAATGTTAAATGTTCCTGTATTGTTGCCTCTTCCGAGTGACGACTACCTCATTACGGGGTGGATCACAGTATTTGCGGGGCGGATAATAATGTCAATCAACCGAACTCGACAAAGCAACGTTCTAAGCTGGTCCTAGCAGTCTGCTGACTATCGGATTCCATTTCGCGACGCAAAGAACCATTCGCTCGTGAGCAAATGTGGCAGAGTGCTTGGTAGTTGATCGTCGGCGTATGCAGCATGAAAGTTTGGCAACATGAAGTGGGTCTGAGTAAAAGGATGCGGTCATTTCGACGTCCCGCTCGCACTTGGTGAACGCAACTTGAGTTAGGAGACGACGAGGTCGGTTTGTGTGGTGGCACTGGGGAAGTTTGTTCTGAATGACTAAAAAGAACGGTGTTCAGAGCTCGAAAGCCCACGGTCGGTTTGCACGTTGTTAGGGACTGCTTTTACCTTTCTCTCTCACTTCGATAGAATAGGTCGTCATACTTCCTGACAGTCGCTTGAAATTGGTGAGATTTCGAGGCAACCAAGGTTTGTTTTTTTTAGGAATTGACTGTTGAATCAGCACAACATTCCATTTGCATGTAGTTAGGAAGCTTCTACGCCGATCTAAGATTTATTCTACTTCGAAATACAGTACGAAGTAATAGTTGCGAGAGATGAACATTTTCAAGGATTTCGGGTAAAGCACTTGAAGAATTGTGGCGTCACTGATTGTAAAAATTCTCCGTACAGTATCGAGCATGAACTTCTGCATACCCTTCGGCATCCTCCGAGACGGTTATCAAACAGGCTTCAGACTTTCCAGATGTCTTACACCTGATAACAAGGATAATGGGCTAGTCTCTCTCTCTCTCTCTCTCTCTCTCTACTACTGTAGTATCCCTGTATCCAGTTATCTACGTAGTACTTCTGTAGTACTAAACAAGCACGTCGATGCATTTTAAAATGCTGCGTATACCTGTACCCCGTCATCTACTGCTACATGTACGTAGATTACGAAGCAATAACGTGAGCGTATGGCACCATCACGTGATACCGTGAGGATACAGTTGGTGTTGTGAACGCTGCTGGCCTCAGATTAAGTCACTCAGTTCGTAATTTACCCCGTAGTGCCCAATTTTCGAGGCATGAGATACGGCAGCGGGATTTTACTGGGTATCATCGCTGTCTTCCTCGGGGGAATCACCGTCGTTTCAACGCTTGTAGACATTCTTGTAGACATTGATAATAATGTCCGCCAGGTGCCTCACGCTGTCACCGTGAACAATATCAAGGCCTCTTCGAGCAGATCATTGAGATCCTATACGTCGAACACGGGTGATGCTGACAGGGAGAGTGAAGAAAGGGTTAGCGCAGGTGGTATATCGTTGAAACTGGAGAAATGGATGAACTCACTGTTCAAGGGAACGTCATCTACCGAGAAAGCGGCCATTAAAACATTGCTGAGCTCCAAGGTACACCCTAAAGACCTTTTCAGGGACTTACGGTTTGGCGCAGGTGCTGCGAAGCTCGACGATAATCCGAAATTTGTCCGGTGGTTCCGACTCGCGGCAGCTTATAGAGCTAAGAACGGAGATAAGGCACTTCCCGACTTGGAAATTTACTTCATTTTACTGAGTCAGCATCAAGCCAAAGAGGTGACTTCCCTCATCCAGTCGCTCAAGAACACTCCAGGCTTGGAGAGGCTTGCTACCAGTATGGAAAACTCGCTTTCTGGGTCCTGGATCAACACAAATCTCAAGCACCAGACAGACCCAGCGACACTTTTCAACACGCTACGTCTGAAAGAAGCAGGGGCGAAACTGGACGAAGTCCCAGTGTTCCATCAGTGGCTCAAGTATGTCGACAGCTACCGGACTATGAAGGGGAACCACTGGTTCAGCGACGTACATATGTTCCATTTGTTTCAGAAGACAATGCCTGAAGAAAACGTAGTGACGCTCCTTCATTTACTGCGCCAGACTCCACGCATGACAGATCGCGCCGACATGATGCAGAGATTTTTGTTCCTGGAATCGAAATCGAGTCACCAATTCATGCTCAACGTCTGGCTAAAGGCCCAAGAACGCCCCGAGAACGTTTACAACATTTTACGCCTCAGAAAAATCGACATGACTGGCTTCGGTGGAAATAACGCGATGGTGGTCCAGTGGCTGCGATACACGAAGCTGTTCCGGGACCAAACACCAGGTCATACATTCTCCGGCGGTCACACTGTGTGTTTCTTGCAGAAGGAGCGACCACTTCAGTCGGATTGGCAATTCGCTACACTCTTCCAAGTGCTCAAAGAGACCCCCGACTTGAAAAAGCAGGCCGAGAACATGCAAACGTACCTCTTCCGGCGATGGCTGGGAGATAGCTTAGACCCGAAAGTTGTTGCAAGTATGTTAGCGATCCCCTACCCAGTTTACGTTGTGATGCTGCCGAAGAGTGATCCCAGATATTTGGCGTAGGAGGCTTTCACGCTTTACTTTGCCAAGTATTGTGCTTTTCAGTTATTTTGGCAAAACGGAGCTCAGTGACTATCACTTTTGCAAGGCGGTTAGGAATTCAGGGTAAAATAAGGAGGAGTTTCCATAAATCAGTGATTTTCACTGAGATTTTACAAAATGATTGTGATAATTGCGTCGATATCGCACTACGTCAGTGGTATTACTTTTTGAACCAAAGAATATCGGGATAGCCAGAATAATACTATTTTGTTTCCGCATTTGACCTAACATTTATCCACAAAGAGTGCAGTTGGGATCCAATGAAGAGCAGCAACAAGAGCACACATAAGATCGTGTAAAGCAACATATTAAGTTGGATCGATTAACTTTGAATGGTTTATTCGATTAGAGATTTAGAGACCTTGACGACATTCATCATATTAAATGAACTTCATTTAATGAAGAGATCACGCGGTAACTTTGATGTAGAGCCTGCTTTCCAGATTTGAGGCTGCTCGTCCATTTCTAATGATACATTCACATTTTGTTATAGAAAATGTGAATGTATCATTAGAAATGGACGAGCAATGGACGAGCAGCCTCAAATCTGGAAAGCAGGCTCTACTAAAGTCTTTAATGAACACCGATAAACACTTTAGACTAGTGTTTACCGGTGATCATGGACGCACGAAAAGCATCATAAAGAAGAGCTACTTGTTGTTGTTCCAATATGTGTGTGTCCGTGGCCAGAGCAGCACGAAAAGCGAGACTATCGGTGAAGAGCAACCAGAGTAACCATCGCGTTTCTTCGAAGTAGTAAGATGTTTGTTGGAGTTCAATAGTAGTGATACATTCCTAGCACTGATATCAGTGCAGCTTGTATTACAAAGCATTTTGTAAAATCTCAGTGAAAATCACTGATTTATGGAAATTCCTCGTAAAATAAGCGGAGTCCACCTCCGATTTGAAAAATCGGGGTGATGGTGATTCAAGTCCGGTTTTCAATACAAACCAGAGGAAAAGAGCTATCTCTTTTCGTACAAAGCCCCACATGGCGGGCAATTCAACGCCAAACAGGGTTCTGAGTGAAAACAGGAGCAAAACAGAAGAGCAAAGCTCAGGAAAATCGGACTTTGATATTCGGTATAACGATAGGTCTAATAATTAGTGGCTATTTCCTTCAAATTAGCGAACGAAAATCGGAGTTGAACTCCGATTTTACCCTCGGCAAAATAAGTGAAAGGCACAATACAAGGGCGGAGAAGCGATGCTGAAGAAGGTGCAAGCAGCTTTCGCCAACGAAAACCCTCGTGGTGCACTTGCAGCAACAATCAAGTCGAGGTAATCACCGAATACAGCGAGTTTTCGCGTAATGGTGACGTTTAGAGGTTCCATTCGAGTTCAAAGTTAAACGATAGTGACAGGGAGAGTTCCGACATGACCAAAGAACGCATTATGCCGCTATACCGTAACCTGGGGAGATGCAGAAGTCGTTTTATGAACCGAAACAGGGATTCTTCATGACGGGATGCACACGAAACACTCCAGTATGATACCGTCACCGCTTTCTCTCACTTTCAAGCGAAATGCAGCGTGTTCGACGCCCTTTCCTTCGCGGCATCCTTCGATAGCACGGACGAAAGATAATTGCGCTCGTCCTGCTCGCTGCGATCCTTCAGGTCGTTTTCAACTTGTGCCTGGCCGTCCCACCACGCAGCGTTGGCAACCTCACGCAGCTTCTCAGCCAACCCCTTCGACAGGAATGGCCATCGCTCATCATCCGCTCCATCGGAGCTCGCCGCCAATATTCCACGGACGCACAGTGCGCCATCGAACTCCTGCGCGACCTTGTCATGGCTGGTCATCTTCTCCGTCACAATAGATTGGGCAGGAATTGTCGTCTCATTCGGCACTTCCAACAGACTCAAATACAATCGAATCATCCCATTGGTGCTGGTCGTGTGAAGGCTATTGGGTCCATCCGTCTTCTCGAAAACGTACGACGGTGCCAGCTCTCGCAGCGCTGAGTCAGGGAACTCGTCGTCTGCATCCTCTTGGCTCTTGACTTTCACCAGAATGAACGAGACGCTTCCCTCTGGATAAACGTCACTGTCTTTCGGATGGAAAATCGGAATAATCAGATCCGCTCCGAGTTGCTCGCGAGGCAAGACGCCCGCAGCTCGACGGTCCAGCAGCTTCCACAGAACGTCCTTGGTCGGTTCCGTTTTCAAATCCACGAAATGACTGAAACAAACCTGCCAGCCGTTCCAGCTCTCTACCCACTTCCTGTACGCTTCGACCTTTTCTTCCTCGACAATTACCTCGGTTTCGCCCTCACGAATCTGCGGGTTGCCGCCCACGAGCTTCTGCACCAACTTCTGGACATCGCAAAACTCCCCCGAGAAGATGAAATCCTGTTTTCTTTTGTTGGAGGAGCCCATCGCCACCGCGTCCATTGCCAACAAGAGGAAGATGCGTGACACGGGTTCACCAATGTTGCTGGTGTCGATCTCTCCATTGAGCAGCATCGTCTGGAACTGGGGGAGGATGTCGGACAGCAACACAATCGGTGTATGGTTAAAGGGATGCTCCAACTGATACCACATGTGCGATGCCCCAAACGTCAGGATCGGCTCGGACACGTAGCCGCTGATGTAAGCGTCGTTCTTGTACGTCACGTAGTGTAGGACACTCATAAAGTTGGCGACCAAAAGCGGAGCCATCGGGCTGAACGAATGTGGCTGCAGACCAAGGCGGCAGAACAGTGACGCCACGCCGTGGAGAGTCGAGTCCGTGTAGCTCGCGGGATGGTACGATGGGAGGCCGATCAGCAATTTCCTGGCCGCAAACCTGACCATCTCTGCCGCTCTAAACGACCAATGGTATTTTGTGTCATCCATACTACGCCACAAGGGCCGACCCAGCGACACCAGAGCCGTCCACACGTCGTTCTCATCGGTGGTCAACACTCTGCTTTTGCTTGTCTTCTGACCGTCCCCCAACTTCTTCATCATGATGTCCATGGTCTCCGTCAAGACGAACGGCGGGAACAGAACCGTTTTCGGACTATCTCCAATTCGAGAAGACGGACTCTCCATATTTGCCGCCGCGAAGTCATGCACTTGGGGGTTCGTGTCCACTAGAACTCCGAACACGAGTCCGTTGGCTCTCCGTAGTGTAGAACTCCTGTTCACCGCTATCAAAGCTCGTCGTAGAAATTGCAACGCGTTGCTACCGTTGTTGTACTTGATCTCGAGCAGAGACCGAGCCTCGTCAATAGCCACAACAAGCACCGGAATAACTGTGGGTTTCTTACGTTTCTTCACTGGGTGAATGAAAGTACTTGGGCGAAGCTGGACTTTATCCAATTCGCGCTTCATATCAGCATCAACTGTGTAGTTCTCCTCCACTTCAAACAGCTTCAGCCACTTTTCCCTTACGTCCGAATTCTCGATCGAGTACGTGAAGGCTTTCTCAATTGAAATAGCGATTCTGTCCACGCTGCAATTATACTGAGAAAGAAGCCATTTACGCAGTTCGGGCGTCGCGCACGGGTACCCACTCGATCGTTCGATGGTACGTGCGCAGACGTACAGTACTTTCACATCAAACTGCGTGCCACTGTGCTCGATAGGGTCATCTTTCTCCGCCAGACGCTTCACGATTCGGCTCTTGCCGAAACCTGAGCTCTGAGTGATGGTCACATACGGCGCCGTGTACTTGTTGTTGAGTTTATCATCGAGGTAAGCGTGGCAGCAGCCTGCGAGGTACTTCTGGAAGCTGACGTCCGCATCACCTTCATAAGGTATATCGAAAGCTGCAGGTACCAATTTGTGGGTCTTCGGACTGGCCTTGCGGACTGGGGGTTGGCTCTGGATGACGCGTAGTTCGGCTATGGCATCTGTAGCTACGTCGATATCAGCATCTGGAAGGTGACGGTAGGCGGCGATTATGGCATTATTGATCAGTCCCTTCACCATATCATCGACTTGCTGGAGATCTTCCTCAAAGAGTTTCAGGACACGCTCAGAGAAGCCCTTATCTTTTAATGCATTGAAGGCGGCAGCCGACAGCCGCTGGACGCGCGTAGACGGAACTGGAGCCTTCTCCTCGTATTCCATATTTACGTCCTCCATGCCGTGTTGAGATTGGTGTGCAGTGTTGAAAATTGAAAAGTGATGAAAGTTGCCGACTCGCACACGGGGCTACGACGTCGCCCAGCCTCACGATGTTCTCTAACCGAAAAGCTCCAAACAGCCTGCAAGCGTCTACCCATCCAGATGCCCAACGCCACCATGGACACGCCCACAATTAAGCTGCGAGTGCATCCAAGTCAATAGTCTGACAGTGAACTCTGTTGATACTTTCCCAACGAGCTTCAACTTGGACTATTGAAAATAAGTTGATGCAAATCAACGGTACTGTAGCAAAAATATTGCTTTTTCTCAGAAATTGTGTCAATCGTAATCGAGACGAAGCGCAAACGTGTCAACATGCCGCTCCCCGCCCCTTGGCTGTCGTACAAGACCAAGGATGGCAAGGTACGCTCCCCCCTATACTTCTCGATAACCCCCACCCTCTTGCGCGTTGAACGATACCACACACGCATGCCACCGCCTGAAATTGACGCTGAAAAGCATGTATCATACTGATCCCATATTCTACTGTGGTTATTTTGTCTCCTGTAGGAATACTACTACAACCCGGAAACTAAAGTGACAACATGGACCAAGCCTTCCGGTTCTTTCTCTGGTAAAACTCCGCCCAAACACCATAAATCGAGCTCTGCAGGTTCTGGCGGTGCTTCCTCCTTGCCTACTGGAGGCGCTGGTCGAGGCGGCCTTTTGGCTCAGATCCAGAGCGGAACCAGTCTCAAAAAGGTCAAGACAGTGGAGAAGACCATGTTTGCTGGTCCCAGTGGCAGTGTCGTGGATGGACCATCAGGTGGAGCTACAAGTGGAGCTTTTGCACCTTCTGCTAGTCCCCCGATGGGCGGAGGAGGCGGCATGGGTGCCATGATGGCGGCTATTAAGCAAGGAGGCAGCTTGAGGAAGACTCCAAGCACGGGGATTCAGAGGGAAAACAGCAGTGGTAGTGGAGGAGCTTCCAGTGGCGCTGGAGGCTTTGCGGAGATTATGAGGAAGAACCGAGAGGCTGCGGCCCGGAGGTCTGGAGGAGGGTCGGCTCCACCGGCTAACAGCAGCTCAGCACCGTCGACCCCGCGTCATACGCCTTCAGCTAGCTACGAGAACGGGAACGGCAACGCGGTGGAGACTCGACTGGCTGCGATTGAGAGCAAACTCGACAAGATCATGGCGCACCTGGGCATCAATTGAGCAGATTGAAGCCATACCCGTGGAGGAGGCTAGAAAAATGCTGTGAACAACCTACTGCACATGTCGAAGGTGCTCGTAGTAAGCGTATTCGTGCGTCAGTCATGTATGAAGACAAGTGGAAAAACACGATACACATCGAATCGAAACTACTGCTCTGTTAGCTTTAAAACTGCGCTTTAACCGAAGTGCATGGCCATTTCCTGAAGCGACATGCTCTTCTTCTTCTGTTTCTTCTTGCCATTGCCACGGCCTCCGTTAGGCGCGCTTGAGCGGTTCTGCGCGATAGCCTGCACTTGATCGTCCCACGTCGCACGAGTTACCGGCTGCACACCCGTGGGTTTGGCGGCCTTGGGCAGCTCAGGAAAATCGCTCTTCGCCGTCTTGAAACTGGGAGCAGCAGGCGGAGCTGTGATCGTACGCAGCACCGGCGCAGGAGTGGACGCATACGCCGAAGTCGCAGCGCCGTATCCGGCCGAGGAAGACGACGAGGACACACTAAGACTAGCAAAAGACTCAATCGGCGCACTTTGGAACTTGGTGCTCGTAGGAGTACGACCAAGAGCAGGGTAAGCTGAAGCGCTGGCAGCGGCAGGAGGGGGCGCCTGCCAGCTACCAGACGAGCTCCACTGGGTCGTTGGCTGGGTATCGCGTCCGAGCATCGAGCGTAAGTCCGTGTTGTGCACGATGGCGGAGGCCTTGCGACCAGATTTCGTGTTCACGCCACTCTCCTTCAGAGCGTTGCCCCAACCAGCCTGCGACGGCTGAGACGGCTGGCGCTGGTTCTTGCGGCGCGGTGTAGGCGCCTTCTGCTCCAGTTCAACCTGCTTCGATGCCTTCTTGTTGCGCTTGGACTGGGACTCTTGGAACCCTTGAGTCTTGGCCTGCTTCTTGTTCACCTGCTTGTGGTATGCGAAGAACGTGTCCACCTGGTCCTTGTCCGGCGACAGCCTCATTAACGGCAGGAAAAGTTGCTGAAAGCCCGCAGGAGAGAACATGTCACGCATCTTAGCGTAGAAGTCCGGGACTTCCATCTCACCCACGCGGAAGCGCTTGCAGTCCTCGCGAAACACCTCGTACTTCGCGTCACTTCCCAGAACCTGTCGAATCTTCAGCACCACTGCAGTCTTCGACGGTGCAGGGTCCACAGGCTCCTCCTCCTCTTCCGACTCAGACTCCTCTTGGACAACAGGTGCGGCCAGCTTCTCTTCTAAGCCGCCGCCCGATTTCCGACCTTTTCTTCTGCCTTTGTTGTTCTTGCGAGCAGGCTTGAGGACGCCCAGCAACGGGTTGTTCGCACCCAGCACTGCAGCCGCAGAGGCCAAGTCGGGGCTTTCATACTCCCATCCGTTGTTGTCCATGTGTGCGCGGAGAGCGGCCGAAGGAGGAGGAGCTAGTGCGTTACGGAACGTCGATCCTGCTCTGTTAGAAGACGAGTTAGAAGACAGCGCCGGGAAATCTTCTGCTGTGGGGCGATGAGACACAGTCTGGTTCTCCCAGAGCGAAAACGACGCTCCCGCAGCAGCACTGTCCGACCCTGAAAGTGACGGGAAGTCTGCAACATTAATGGTGTGGTTCCCCGAAGCCTGCTGGTCGAACAACCGTGGGTCTTCAAAGTCATCTTCCTCTCCCTGGGACGCGCGTCGGACTGTGAAGTGAACGTCAATCTTGCGACTCGTCTTGATGTGCGGATGGTCCGTCGCCATATGCCCCTGCAGGTCTAAATGGGACTTAAAGACGACGAATTTCTTGGCCAGACACTCCCTCTCCTCGCACAAGAAGTGATCGGCTCGGAAATGGTTCTCCAGATCGTTGTAGTCCTTGTAGTATCGGTTCTGGACGTGCAGTTGATAGAGACAGATATCGCACTCGAAGTGGTTCTTCCTCAAATGATCATACAGCTCCGTAGTGGAGTAGAACCTCGAAAAGCAGAAATCACACCTCGGGTGTCCCATGAATCCTTCGTGCGGGTTGCCCTTCGTGTTGTGTTTCTTGAGTTGGTCCTTGGTAAAGAGCTCCAATTCCTCCAGGAAGACCTTCTTGTTCTCCAGACAAATGCTGCAGTACTGTAGGCCATGCACATTCAACACGTGGGTGCGTAGTGCGCTCACAGTGGCGAATTTCTTGTCGCATTTCTTACAAATCGGGTCTCGTAATTTACGGATGCGTTTCGTGTCCTCCTTGAGGAAAAACATGGCCGACGGCTCGTCGAACACGTGCGCGGGGCCGATATTGTCGTCCCCCCAGTTCTGGAAGGACTCGAAGCTCTGGTCCGCGCGCTGCAGGCAGATGACGCGCGGCATCGCCGTCTTGCACATGACGCAGGACGTTTGGCCCAGGAGCTGACGCAGACGCAGCGCGCAGATGCTGCAGCAGCCAGGGTGGTTGCATTCGCCCACGGTGTTGAAGCGGGACACGTTGTCGATGACGTTGCAGCACAGGACGCACGTGGGGGCGGCTTCGGCCATGACGATCCGTTAAATATTTTACTTACGGTTTAGTGGACTTGGGTGCTTGGGCTCCAATTGAGAAATGACAGAATTTGTATTTGTGATTTAGAAACAACAATTATTGTAAAAAAAAACAATTTGTGATTTAGAAACAACAATTATTGTTAAAAAAACAAAAGTTGTTGTCAGAGTGTGAGTGTTGGTCAAAAACACAATTATTGGTTTTAAAACAGAATTATTGTTTTCAGAGTGTGAGTGTTGGTCAAAGGTCATGATCATGCTGCGACGTACCGCTGTGTCTGCACGTCGTTCGCTCTCTGCGTGTCTCTTCTCGACGGACAGTCAATGGCGTCCTCCTGCACGTGCTCGTGGCGTTAAACCGACGCGTTGGGGACCTCCTAGGGGCGAGCGTGGCCGCTGGCGCGACAATGAGCGTCGTCCGCCGGTCACGCGCACGAATGACGGCCAGGACGTCCCGCAGCTTGCAGGTGAAGGCGTTTACGGGATCCACAGCGTGTTACAAGCGCTGGAAAGTGGTCATCGAGACGCACACGCGCTGTATGTGCGGGAGGAGCGTGCACAAGTGGATGGCCAACGCCCAAAGAAGAAGAGCGCGGCGGACGTACGCGCGCTGGAGCGTATCCATGAGCTTGCAGAGGCCAACGGGGTGCAGATTAACTCGACGAGCAAGTGGATGCTCAACCACATCACGGGGGACAAGCCACATCAGGTGAAAGCTGCGTGCTGATGAGTGTCTGTCATACTTAATACTGAGAGGACGTGGCTGTTGTCGTAGGGTGTCGTGTTGGACGCGGCTCCAATTCAACTCAAGCAGTTCGTCCCTGCAGAGCCATCGGGTGAGAGGAAGCTTGAGATCTAGTGGAGTGGATTATGGACTGATAGTTGATGTGCTGTTAGTGTTCACGGAGTCGGAACGGTCCCCTATGATTTTGGTGTTGGACGAGATCCATGACCCACAGAACTTGGGAGCCATCCTCCGTTCGGCGCACTTTTTGGGCTGTTCGGCGGTCGTAGTGAGCGATCGCAACACCGCTCCGTTGTCGCCTGCTGTCTCACGAGCTTCAGTTGGTGCTCTGGAAGTCATGGTCGCTAATGTACGTTCACGTTGGTGTTACAGTCTGCAAGTTGCTGGCACTAACTGCTGCTGCTGTAGAATAAACTGATGAAGGCGAGAAACCTGCACGAGATGCTGGCGATCAGTGGGGATCTCGGCTGGCGTGTCGTTGGTGCCAGCAGCGGACCCAACTCCATCACGTCCACTGAGTTGTCGGCTGATCAGCCCACGATCCTCGTCATGGTAGAGCTCTTTCCTCGGTTGATTTGTTTCGTGCTCCTCATCTTTTTGTTGTTTCCGACAGGGAAATGAACACCGCGGCCTTCGAAAGAACATTCGTCAGTGCTGCCACGACGTTGTCATCATTCCAGGTACGCGTTTTTTTTTCTTCAACGTCCGATGAATTACGCACAAGCTCTAACTACTGTTCCTTAGGTCAAGCTACGGATGAAGACACTCGCGTGGACTCGCTCAACGTTAGCGTTGCCTCTGCGATTCTGCTCTACGAGCTCTTACACCACTAGAGCATTTAAATCAGTCGCAACCTAAATCACGTGGACACCCTCGCAGCTGGAAGCCTTAGTGTGGAACTTGTGCGGTGGAAAATTGGCACACGGACGGAAGGCGATATCTCTCTGAACATTTGAGGACTCGTTTCTCCAGCCCTGGAGTATCTGAAGCATCAAAACAGCATTTAAAGTGAATCCATCGCCCCCACACCAAAACTACACCACTTGCCTTGACCGTAACGTTACAGTCAGTGGGAGCCGCCGAACTCGTGAATTTAAAATATCTGGCACCCCACCCCAACCGAATTTTTGCCATTCGCGCTAAGGAATCGGCGTCGTCGTTGCGTTTGCTTAGCGGTGGTCTGATTTGAATCTCATGTTGCAGTGTCGAGTTGGATAGGTTTAAGACGTAAGCTAGAAAAAGTAGAAAGTATACTCAGTTTTACGCTCGTTGCATGCGCTTTTTCTGATTCTTGGTGAACTGCGTCGAGTGTCCCTGCAGCACATTCATTCTCGCCCGGGTCGGCGCCGACCGCAGCTCCAAGAACTTCTTAGCACTCTCCGATAGTTCCCTCGCCTGGGTGTTCTCCAGGGCCTCGACGGTCTGCACCTGAATGTTACCGAACTGTCTCGTGTGGGTCTTCTTCTCCATCAATTCGGCCATTTTCGCCTCCTTCACTGCACGGCGCTTCCTGGCACGCAGTTCGGCCTCTTCCTCATCATCATCAGCACCTTCTTCCTCTTCATTACGAGCAGCAACGGCCGACAGAACATCCTCCGATAGCTCCGGTACTTCCTCTGTTACTTCCGGTACTTCTTCCTCTTTCTTGGTCTCCTGCTTCGTCTTCCGCTTCCTGCACACATTGCAATGCCCGCACAAGTTAATATGTCGATAAATATCCGCCAAATGCAATTGCAAAGCATCGCGGGGCCTTAATGTCTCCCCCTTCAGTCTCAAACAGCATATTGACACGTTCGGACGCACCTCTTGGTTGCCGCCTTGGCCTGTGCGCGGGCCTCTTCCTCCTGACGCTGCAGCGTCAGCGCCTGCTCCTTGGCGCTCTCTTTGGTGACGACTTCGGGCGCCTCATCGCTGTCGCTATCGTGCTCCACGGGTCGCACGGCGGGCGTCTTGCGCACCTTCCTAGCCATCGTAGCTCCTGGACCAATGTGTCAATGAGCACGGAATTGGCTCCGCCAACCTTTTTCCACCAATCAAAACAATGTTGATAAGGTTTTCTGCCAATCACGAAACTGACGGCTAGATGGATCGACGTTGAGAGCGTCAACTGGTTCTTGAAGCTGCCATAGCGCAGCGTTGACACTCCTGAGTCCCGGACAACCAAGTGAACAACGCAGCCTACCAAAGAACATTCGTCAGTCAGGAACGCATTTGTTTTTTCAACGTGGTCAAAAGCTACGGATGAAAACACTCGCTTAACATTAGCGTTGCCTCTGCGATTTCGATCCATGAGCTCTTGCACATTTAAAACAGTCGCAACCTACGTTCTCGCAGCTGGGAGCCTCAGTGTGGAACTTGTGCGGTGGAAAATTGGCACACGGACGGAAGGCGATATCTCTATGAACATTCGAGGACTCGTTTCTCCAGACTCTGGAGCACTTGGCTGCGTGTAGCATCAAACAAAACTTCAAGTGAATTCATAGTCCCCAAAAGCTAACATACGCCGTAAACGACTTACCTTGCCACTACCGGGTAACGTTGGGTGACCCAGACACACTCCCACAACGAATGCCGTCGGGTCTGAAAATGGTGATACAGTCAGCGTGATAGTGATGTCAATCAAGTGCTTCCGTGGCCCTTTGTTGCGGATGCAGCTTGGCGACACGTGGTGATAGGACACTTCGCCATTCGGGAGCACACTCTTGACGTAAATCTGCGTGAGATCTCGCACATTCATCACCAAGAAGCGCACACGCTGCTCAAACGGCCAATTTGCTGTAATTTCTCGAGGATCCTTGGTAGTCGTACTCGTAACCGGGTCCAAAATCGACGCGTGTGCGATTGCCAGACGGCGGTAGTGCGCACTAGAGCTGCCAGTTCCGCGAGCAATTGCAGACTCAATGAGAGCTGTGGGCCACGCCTTGCGAACAGTAGCGACGAATGCACGCTTCAAGTCGTTCAGGGTGCTCACTTCCGACAGTAACGTGGTTGGTAACCAGACGCCATTTTTGAGCTCTTCATCATTGACGAGGAAACGCAAGCGGGTGGCTTCCTTGGCTATCCACCGCAGCTTTTCAATGATGAGCAAACTGTCGGTTGAGCCCTGCAACAACGCGAGCACGAGTCCTATACGACCAAGCATAATCAACTAGGAGAATACACAAAGATGGTAATTAGTTGCAGTAACAGCCACTATCCAATGTCAAAACACTTGAGGGGGGGTACCTGCAGCAGCTCTGTGCGAGGCGATGAAGTCAGAGCAAAAGCTTTCACGTAGGTACTTGACGCGAGGTCGACAAGCTCGTTACAGCCCTTTTGTAGACTGGTGGGTAGATGGAGACCCGCAAAGGCTTCCGCTTCTTTCTGGCTTTGACTTCCCCTGCTGTTAGTATTGGTATGCCCGGAGCTCACACTGGGACTGGTACTGAGCATGGCAGACATTGACACATACTTGTGTGGGGTCGGAGCTGGTGCGGCCGATGCATCAGGGAATGAATGTACGTGCTGGAGTAGACGGGTAACAACGTCTGCGACTTGGAAGGAAACATCAAGGTCATCCAGGGTAAATGCTGCGCGAAGTCGATGGATCTAAGCACACAACATCAGATCAGTCATATAGGAAAATATGGGTTTGTTTGAACTAAGGAGCTTACCGCTTTGAAAGCCACCGCAATGTTCGCAGCCGTGGGAGGTGATCGTAATAAATCCATAGATGCAGTTGTTTGAGATGACATGCTAGACGCGTGGGGTACTTCAGATGGGGGACTCTTCAGGAAGAACAGACTTGTGGGGCTGTGACTGGTATCTGAGTTGACGCCATTTGAAGAATCAACGCGGCCAAGTAAACCTTGACCTACGCTTTTCAAGAGACAACGTTTGCTGCTCTGTCGTGTAGATATCTTCTGTTTGACGTGATCTGACAAAGAAACATCGGCTTGTAGTACTTTTGACCACTTCTCTCCGAGATTTCGCACAGCGTCAAGAAACTGCTTGCTCCAGCACTCGTCATCGTCATCCACGTCATTATCCACTGATAGACTGTCAAAGAGGGAAGAAGTTGCCGTCTCCAACACGAAATCAACAAGCTGCTGAAGTGCCCACGTACTCGATAAGTCACAATGCTGCAGCACAAGTAGGCTTTCAATGATCGTGGACTTAGCACTATCTGCACCAGATACAGCGCTTCGCAGTAGGGAGCTCAAATCAGCACCAGAAATGATAAAATCGCTATCCGTTCCAAGCGAGCGTCGGTACACCAGTAGACGTATCAACGAGTTTATCAGTACTTGACGCAGTTGTGGGGCACTTGAACGGGGGAGAACGTCAAAATGAGCGGTAATAGCACGTTCCAGAGATCGTTGACTCCACCGCGCAGTACTAGCGTCACGATCCGTAGCCATTTCACTCAACCTAGCAATGGTACGTGAAGCTTCAGCAGCCACATCCACGTCGATATCTTCCAAAAGCGAGAGCAGTACACCGCTCGACATCATTCGACGTGTGTTCATCTCCACGACCGCAGGCGCAACATCGGCAATAGCTTCATCGATCTGCGTCTTCACAACAGCGTGTTCCACCACTTCGCTAGCAAGCACACGGGAAAACCCACGCATGCACCTTGCAACTTCAGCACGCACCACTTCAGACGCGTCATTACTCGCCATACACAGCACATAGAACACCTTTTCCGGTAAAAACAGCGGGATCTTCGTGGCTGTCGAAGACGGAAAGTACTTGCTGTTCGCAACTTCGTTCTGCGAATGCTGATCCGCCAAAGCCACCAGCACTTGAGCACCCAACAACCTCACCTCCTGAGACTGTGCGAAGAGCACGAAAGCCGTTAATCGATCGAAATGGTCCACAGCAGCATCTTGAGCTCCTGCAGTCCTTGCTGTCTCTGCTGCAAAGCTTCTTCCTGCATCGTGCAGTCTCAAGTATCCACGGAGACAAATGGCCTGCATACCAGAGTCATGATCCTGCACGCACGTGTGCAGCAACGTCTCCACCTTTTCGTACTTCTTCGAGAGCATGAGGCAGTCCACAACGATGCGCATCATGTCTCTCCGGAGCTTGAAGTCCTCGCCTACACTCATACACTGCATGAGCTGCTCGCCCATGGCGTCCACTTGGATCATGGGCTCCACCACAGCAGCTTTAACGGCCAGTAACTGTCTGAGTCCGCGCACGATGGCACCAACGACGATAGCTCCATTGCTGCCGGCGTCCTTGCTGGTCTGATTCCCGTCGGTCTGAGTCTCCGTCTGAGTCTGATTCTGCTGTAAGAACGAGAAGAGGAAGTCGATAGCAGCCGCAGTCTTGGCTCCTGGAGAGGCTGCAACTGAGCTGTATTGTAGTAGCAGACGCGCCTGTAAGTGCGGGTCCGATGTGGTCTGTAGCTTGGCTCGGATAGCGCCCAATAGGGCCATAGGGCGAGATTTAGACGCCTGTTCTGAAGCTAATACGGGTCGTTGAGGCGTGAAAGAAGCATCAGCTGAAAGAGCAGACGTCGGAGAAGAGATGCGTGGGCGCTTGGGCTCCGTGTCGACCGCAGGGGCCGCGCTGTCACCGCCCGAAGCAGACGTCTCCCAGTCCCGATCGCGCTTACTGCTCATTTTGAGCAATATGGGTACTGTGTACCAGTTGTATTTTTGTACCCAAATGTATCATTTTAGTCCCGAATGTTCATCGTCAAGATGCTTTTGGCAACGTATTGAAGATGACTAATTTCTTTTCAAAGAGGCCGTTCGATAACTTGTGAGAAGTTGTAAGGGTACTAGAGTGCACGAAGCCCTGAAGAGTCTTTAGGGCTGCGTGCACTCTAAGACAATTGGTATTGCATTGCCATTTCATCCACGGCTTTCAAATATAGATTTGAATAAGCGATGGCAGATCGTGGTGGAGGTAGAAGGCAGAAGCTCGAGGCTGCATGGTGGCAAGCTGCACCGGATCCGTCAGCGACCCCATCAGAGGTGGCGGTTGCGAGGCATCACGCACTACACGAGCAGCTCTTGCACTTTGACCAGAACGCGTGGTTGACCAAGCATGCCAAGCAGCCACGATTCCAGTTCACGGGCGAGCAGAAGCGCATGCTTCGGCAGTGGTTTAATGCACTGGATACGGATAAATCCGGGAAGATCTCGGTTGAAGAACTGGAGGACCCGATGCTTTCCATCGGCATAGTGAACGACACTCGGGAGATCCAACAGATCGTGAGCAAACTCGACAAGGACGCGAATGGACAGATCGATTTCCAGGAGTTTGTCGAGTTCCTTACGCCACATGCTAGATACAACAAAGGCAATGGCCCGCAGAAACACGAGATGATGTTCCACCAGCTCACAAAGAAAATGGAGGTACGGATCGGAAGTTGATATTGAAGTATACGTGCAGCTAAGCTGTTTGAATTGTCCACTACAGCACCAGAGTTCGGGCTTTTTGGAGATTAACACGCAGCTATCAGTGGAAAGGAGAAGGTTTATACTCGAGTCAATAACCAGCTTTACGTCGCAGTCGATCCAGGAAGATCTTGAGGAACTCAGGCACTTTAAAGAAGAGAATAATCCATCTGGTGGTGATTCCACATCGCCTGGACGATCAAGGCACCGACGGGCTATGACTAAAAAGGCGAAACTAGCAGCATTGGCCACTCGTCATCAGGAGGAGTTGCGCTTTCAGGCACTCGAACAGGTCTTCATTCGGAACAGCGCTCTCAAGGTTGGCAAAATTACATTTACTGTTTGTCTCTAGTATCTCATCCGACTCTTATCCTGTTGTTGCAGCGGCTCCAAGCAATGCCATCCTCGGTGTTGGGAACTCCAAGTGTAACCAGACGCGGACACCAGCGAGGAGTAGCGATCCTGACGCCGATACCAGCCGTAGACAGACCACCAGCCACGCCTAAACGCTCAGTTGTTGCAAGTCCAAGTGTAGAAATCTTAGATGCTCGGCGTGCCAGTGCGAAGCTGCTTGAACAGTCAGGAATGGGCAGCTATAGGCGATTGGAGCCGTCTTCAGGGCACTACAGTAGCATGCCGAACCTCCCTACTACGACTACGGAGGTTAGGAAATGATGGCCGTATACTTCAAGTAACTTGGTTAATGTTTTAACCCGCCTAGCAATACTTTAGAATTCACAATAGGATTTTGTCAATTCTCTGAAAATTATTTCATTAGGAGGGGTCCATGTCGGTCAAGACACTGGCTGCACAGTCCTTCAAGCACATCGATAGCATAATAGAGAAGGGAGCACCAGTCAGGTGTTTTTGGGTCGAGGTTACGCACAACGTGAAAACTTTACATGTCAATACGGAGTAGCGGTGCGAAAAGGATCTTTTAAAAAACCCAATAACAAACAAAAATGTTCTGTATTCCATGAAACATCAGCACCAAATCGATAAACAGTTCTAAACATGGTATGATAGCTCAAAAGCTACTTGCGGAGCAGCTGAGGTGGAGATGGCGAGGCGCGAATCCTATGGTGTGCTCATCCATTTGGGGTATTTTGCCTTCCAGTAGGTCATGTAGTCGTCCAGGAGAGTTAAATACTGGTGGCCGATGTAGCCACTTTCGCCAGCCAATTGTTTCATCCTCGCGAACATTCCGTCTGGGTCATAACCCATGTTTTCAATGCGCTGGTACAAGGCATTGTTATTACCAGCGATAGCCTTGGCGTACGCTGCGTCGTCCAGTTTCGAGAGCTCACTCAGTGACTTGCTCCTCGTCAGTTTCGTGGCCGCTTTGGCGAACAACTTCTCCGAAAGCGATTTGGTGAGTTGGGGCCCAGCTCTCTCCTCATTTTCTTCTTCTCCTTCATCATCTGCAACTTCTTGGCGGATTCTCAGGAATCGGCTATTGTTGTTCTTGGCTTGTACGGGATCCTGGGGGTTTGCGAGACTTCGAATCACTGATGGCGGATACTCCGTCGCAGCTAGCGAAGATGGAGGCCGCAGCCACGAGCACGATGTAAGTCAGGCGCATTGGGGAAGAAGTGACGTTTGAAAGCTTGAGCTTTGATGTACAAGTTACGAAGTGAGCCTGCAAAGTTTGCAGTGCAAACAGCAAAATAAAGCTGCGGTGGCTACCAGGTGGGCACTCATTATATCCCTGCTTTAGACCGAAGAAGATCAATCCACGATCATGGATGGCGTTACAAAATACACCAAATCCCAAGATCCGAATTGTGCCTTCGTGAATCATGATGACGAAGTTTTTTGTTGTTGCAGAGCAGAGATTGCCACAGTACAGTACCAGCCGGCAGTACATGTAGAATAAAGTCCAATTGCAATAGTACTATGGCTGTAGTACTTCGTAGTCTGCTCAACACAGAACGCCTAAGCACTCAGTTGTTGAAAGTCCCAGCTCGGCGAAACTGCTTGAGCAGTCAGGAATGGGCAGTTATAGGCAATTGGAGCCGTCTTCAGCACACTACAGCAGCATGCCGAACCTCCCTACTACGACTACGGAGGTCATGGCTAAAATTATACTTCAAGCAACTTGTTTACTGGGATAAGCCGATGAAGACTTCTTGTTGATGGAGTGATGAGTATGGGCATATTAGGCGCGGGTCGCTCCACAACACAAATGACCATGAAGTTTGAGAAGATGCAAGCAACCGCCTTGCCCATTGGCAGTGCCAATTTGGCACCTCGCTCACTGGAACCGCTGAGAAGATCGACCCACCTGTCGGTGCTGCTACTACCGCCCCCAAGGAAGTTGCCGCACGACGACGACAATGACAGGTAAAACTTGACGGAGGACAACTTCGACATTGATTATTCGAGAGACTTTCTGATTCCCGCAGACGAGATGGTTGGGATGCAAAAAGGTATTGCTATTTTTTAGGCTGTTCGATCCTGCTATTCATGCACATGTAACTCTGTTTAACGCTTGAGGTGGCTAATGTAGCGGAGAGAGATCAGCGCCAACACGCGGAACGCCACGATCAGGATGAACAGAATCATGGCGTTTCTCCAAATATCGTCATGCTTCATCCTCCACGTACTGCTTGATCGTCATGTTGCCAATCGTGGGCGGTGCGTCCTGGAGAACTTCACATCCCACCTTATCATCAGAGCAGTCGCCAAACACCAGCGAGACCAGGATGGCGATACTGTACGTCGGAGGAGAGATCCGATGCACCCACGTGTATCCGTCTGGGATGCTGCCTGCAGGCGGGTTGAAGCCGGCAAACACCATGAAGATGGAATTGAGTAGAGCGCCAAGCGTAGTTGCGACGGCCACACTCGGGAGCGCGTACACCAGAAGCTGTCCGAGATACACGAACACGAGAGCGTTCATGGAGACCACCACCCAGTAATAGAAGAACGTGATGTAGCCCGTGAAGCCGACGCTGGGGTAGAAGATGATGGCGAATAGCAGACTTGAGAAGAAGATGTACGGGATCTCCACCAGCGTACCAGCGATGAAGTACCAGAGCGCGTTGTAGGTCTTTGAAGCGCGCTCTCGGTAGAAGGCAGTACGCTCATCAGCAGCCACGGGCATGACGCTGTTGAAGCTGATGATACCCAGGAAGACAGTGCTGACGAAGATGAGACCGATGCCAGCGTTCGCGCCACTGTACGTTGTGTAGTCGGTTCCTTGGTAGATGATAGCGAAAACGCAGGCCAAGATGACGCTGACCGTGAGCCGAGTGAGGTTGTATGTCGGTGTGCGCCAGTACATGCTGAAGAAGCGGCGACACAGGAGCTCGAACTGCGTGAACGATCCAGAGGCGCGCTTGTTGTCGAATTTGAGCTCAGGCAGGTCCGGCGACGGGTACAGCACGCCTTCCTGGTCGAGATCCTCCTCCATCAAGATCTTCTGGTCACTCACCTGGAATCGATCCGCAAAGTCCAAAGGCTGCGATGGGTCCGCTCCGGCAGCGGCCTTGCCACCGCCCACACCAGCACCAATGCATTCAAGCATCCAAGTCGCAGGGTTGTATCCAGGTTTAATGGGATTCACACCAGGGAAGGCCTCGAAGTAGTTGATCAGGTTCTTGGAGTCCTTGCCCAGTTCACCAAAGAAGACCATGCGGCCACCACGACGGAGTAACAGCAGCGAGTCGAACAGGTTGAAGACCTCCGTGCTCGGCTGGTGGATCGTGCACACAATGGTGCGGCCAGAGTCGGCGATCTTGCGCACGCCGTTCATGATGAGCTTGGCCGAGCGCGCGTCCAGACCACTGGTGGGTTCGTCCATGAAGATGATACTGGGCTGAGCAGCCAGCTCCACGCCGATGGTCACGCGCTTCATCTGTTCCGTGGATGACCCGCGGATGATCTTGTCGGCGATCGGTCCCAGCTCCAGCAGATCAATGCACTCGTCGACGGACGCCATCTTCTGTGCGGTGGGGATACTGGCGTCCTGACGCAGCATGGCCGAGAAGATGAGCGCCTCACGAACGGTGGCCGAGTCAGAGTGGATGTCCATCTGCTCGCAGTAGCCCATGCACCGGCGGATGGCGAGGTCGTTGGCCGCGTGTCCGTTGAGCAGGATCTTGCCTTGAATTTTGCCTCCGGTCTTGCGTCCGGCAATGACATCCATGAGCGTGGTCTTACCAGCACCCGAGGATCCCATGAGCACGGTCATCGTACCAGGCAGAGCGAAACCGGAAACTCCCTTGAGCAGGTCGATTTGTTCGTCGTTGGTGGCACCAGGAAGCGGAACGGAGTACCAGAGATCGTGGAAAGCGAGAGTCACGGGGGTAGCAATGCCACGACCAGTCGGTTGGGTGGGGACACTGATGGTGAGGACACCGCCCAGTGCAACGTCACTGTTGTGGATCTTAATGATGCTTTCGTGCTCCTTGGGGGTCGTCGGCATCTTGTTGTACACCATTTGGTCCCGGGCGGCCTTTTCATCCTGCTCAACAATGGCGACGTTCTCGGGGCTTTCATAGCGCTTGTATTCCAGCGTGAAGTAGGCGCTGAAGACAAACACGAAGTAGCCGGCAATGAAGTAGATCCAGCCGTACCAGATCCACACGGAGTCCGTCTGCAGGTCGAATACTCCGAGACTGTACTTGCCCATGGTAAGGTTATACTGAGCGCAGTAGTCAATGCCGTTGTAGACACACTCATCGAACTTGGAGGCCAGGTACTGGTTCACACTCAGCGAGCGGATGCACCAAGCAAGCGGATCGATCCAGTGGATCCAGATGAGGTAGTCCGGGATGTCGCCCTTCGAGATCAAGAAACCTCCGAACAGCATGAAGAACAGCACGGCAACCATCATAAGAGGCTGCGCAATGGTCAGGTTGGGTGACGCGGCCGACAGGAAGAAGAAGAAACTCGTAAACCACATTTGGCACAGGAACAGCGTGACAAGGAACACGATGAAGCGGCCCACGTCGCCCACGTAGCCACCGAACCAGTACGTGATCGCGCCGAAGATGATCGTCTCCAGAATGCTCAACGGGATCTGCGAAATCGACGTGGCCAGCACGTACGCGCTCGTTCGGAAGAAGTTGGCACCACGCTGCTTGTAGAAGATCGTACGCGCGTCGATGTACGTGGACACTTGCGAGGCTTGACTCATGGACAGGAACATGGCGACGGAGAACAACAGACCGAGGATAAGCTGTTTGAGTCGTCCATCTGCCAGTAGGTGGAGCCGTAGAGCAGACCCATGATGGTGATCATGGCGGCGCGACCCATCAAGTACGTCGTGTCACGCAGATTTGAGTGTCACCTGGCGAGCCAGCAGCGTGGATAAGTCCTCGAAGAACGTCTGACGGAAAGGTGTAAAGTCTGCAAACACCATCGTGTCATCCACCGGCGCATTAAGTAGCTTCAGCGTGGTGTGGAAAATACTGGACTGTTCGAAGCGAGCAGCGAACTCCTTCGATTGGTACGGCACGTTTCTTCCTCCCACAACGTACGTGTCCTGCTTGTTCGTGCCGAGATCGAGCAGGAAATCGGCCACGTCCTTACGAGGCGGGCAGTGAAAACCCATTTGCTCGAAGTAGGGCACAGCGTCCTCGCGTTTGCCGTGGAACATGATGCTACCTTCGTTCACCAGCAAGACGTCGTCGAAGAGCTCGAACACTTCCGGGGACGGCTGCAGCAGGGAGATGACGACGGTGGAATTGAAATTCCGTGCGGCACTCTTCATGGACTTGCAGATGTCGTAGGTGGCGGCACTGTCAAGACCCGTACTGATCTCATCCAGCAGCTGAAGACGTTTCATACCGAACATCATTTCACCCGTGGTGACACGCTTTCGGTCACCTCCAGACACACCACGAAGCATGGCGTTACCCACGACGGTGTCCTTATAGTTGTCAAGCCCGAGTTTCTTCACCGTGACGTCGGGTTTGAACTTGTGGTGCGCATTGAGGACCTCAACCGCGTGGTCGTGATGCTCCGGCGTGCAGTTCTTGAGAGCCTCCACTGCCCACGGCTCCATGCTAGCTCCGGCGCAACACTTGTGGGCGAACTCGAAGGTCTCCTGGACTGTCAGACGAGGGTAATGGTTGTCGATCTGGTTGGCGTAGGCGACGTAGCGTGGCAGCGCCTTCAGAAGACTGTTACGGTCCTTGCCGTTGTAGTCAATGTCACCGTTCAACGTGATGTTGGTGCCCATGTGGAACCGGTTGGCCAGTACTTTCATGAGCGAGGACTTGCCCGATCCAGGCTGGCCCAACACGAGAGTGATGCGGCCGGGACGGAACACGCCGCTGACTCCTCGAAGGATCTTCTTCTCTACTGTCATCTTGTTGTTGCTGCAGCACATGTTGCTGAGCCCTTGCTGTACCTGGTTGATCAGCGTCGGCACTTCGAGTTCCCCGCCTTTGATCATCGGCACTTCGGCAGACAGTTCGACGTTGCGGAAGCGGACTTCGAGGCCGGGGATCGGGTGTCCCAAGGCGTTCTCAATCACGGTCGACAGCGTCGAATTCATGGCGAACACACCGTCTGCCATCAGGGCATCGGCGCTGGTGAGGTCGTCCTTGGTAAGCTGCTGTGGCTCCGGGAACAGACTTTTTGTGCGTGGAAGTCTGTAGTAGTCGCCCATGGAGCTGCTGGAGCTGAGACGGCGCGAACTGAAGCGCGGTAGGCGGTAGATGAACACCCGAGGGTTCATTTCGGGAACCACATCGCCGATACCTTGGTTGTCGTCGGTGACGCTATTAGATACGGAGTAGTTTTGGTTCCCCTCCATCGAAGTAGAAGATGGATAGTGGGGGTACGAAGTGCTCGGCTGGAGGAGAATTTGAGAATGAAGATTGCTTCGGCAATTCCAATGGCAAGACAAAACGCAGCGTTGAATGCTTGCCGCCTGGCTGCGTTCATGTCTGTTTGGTGCCTCGCGTCAACAGCTCGAGATTACGGCGAGCCTACCGGTAGCGGCGATTCAGCGTTGCGCTGAATCAATATCTAAAGCAATCTACCTTCGCACCATAATTAACGCACCTTAGAGTCCTTACGTTGCAATTTGCAACTAGGTTTTCCACCTCCGTCCCTGGATTTACGGATATCTAAACATACCGCAGTAGAGAAGTCCCAATTTCAAGGCCACAGTACATGACCACAATTCGCCGACATACCCGGTTTAGGATAGAACGCGAGGTAGCATGAGTCACTTGGTTGGCGGTGGGACCCCACTTTTCCATCTATACCTGTGGGTAACCATGTCTCCGTGCGGGAGATTATGGCACAGAGAATACAATGTGTGGTACGCAGAGATTGCTAGTAGAGGCACTTTGACCATTGCACTCAGTAGAAGTAGAGTTGCAAGACAGACAAACCACTAAGTACTTGGTAGGAACGATCTGGTTCATCACAAGTTCTAACTGCGGTCAACGTAGGGATGCTCCGGAGAGTACACAGGCCGACAAAGTTTGTATTATTGCTATTAATGTTTGAAGCCCCCCCCCCCCCCCCCTAATGAAACGCACTACATGTATATCACGGGTGGATCTAGAAATCCAGATTTTACCGGCTCATTTTTTTTTCTGAAGCGCCCGATATTTGCAAATCTGGGTTTCTTAGAATTAAGCAGGTCTATTGGGCTCCCTAAAAGAAAGGAACCCGCCAAAAATAAAGGAGCCCAGACAAAGATCTTCGAGCCGTCTTCGCCCCGATCGAAATGCACCCGGTTCCAGCGGTCGTGACAACAGCGATCGAGAACTTCAACCCCGAGAACGGCACAGTGCTGCGACCACCATCAAGAAAGGAGAGGTCTTTTATCTTCAACTGGGGGATGGGGGGGGGGGGGGGGGCGGATTGGCAGTGAATACAACAAAGGCCACGCGCTGAAGTGGATCTGCCTAGCGACACAAGCATGCCGAGAGCAGCAAAGAGCTTTCAAGCTGTCTGATGGCAATACATCCAAAGCTGCCAAGCATTTGCGAGAAGCCCACGGCGTCGAATCCAGGAAAACGTTAGAGCAAGCTTAGCGTAAACGGTCACATGACGAGGAGATGGCAAGTGTGCGGCGTTGTCCTCTTTTTCGGAACGATCCTGGGCGTGCGTGCTTACTTCTGGAGACCTGTCTAACTGTCAACAACAACTTGCCGTTTTGCTTGAGTGAGTACGAAGAATGGTGTCTTCCCACCTTACACACGCGGCAACTAAATGGGCGTGCGGTATGGTGAACAGTGTTAGTACCTCCAAGAATACTCCTATGACAGCGTTAATTGCCCGCGTTGTGAGCTGCGTTTACCAAACGAAACAAGTGGAAGTGATGGGCTCTCTCTCCCAAGAGCTGCCGGCATGTCTTGGCGAGTCACAAACACCGACACAGTTGCTAGACTTCAAAGCGCATCGGTTCCTTGGATTGACTCGTGTGATTCGACGCGTCTTGCTACTATGGGATCCACTCGTGTTGTGGTACGAGGAGCGTGCAAATAAGGCTAGGCGCCAACACTTGTCTCCCCCGCTTCGTTTCCTCTCGTCAATGACAAATTGGACCTAATTTGGTAGTTTGGACTAGGTTCAAACAGAGATTTGCACAAGCCAGCGAGGATGAAACCAATTCCCGAAACTCCCGCCAGCGCAGCGTGCTGCCTCAAGCTCACTTTGGTTTTGACCTCGTCAAGCTAAAACGAGACTTCTCGACCTTCCCCACTCCCTTCCCCCGACCTTTCGCTTACCGCTCATCTCGCACCAGCAATGTCAACCGACCAACCTGCCGTTGCACCGCCTGTTCGCGCTCCCCCGGCATCGACTACCAACAATGGAGGTCCAGCTACTCGTAGCAGTACTCGGGTGGCAGCCCTGTCAACCGGCATCCACCGTCGCCCCCACAGCTAGGGTTGCAAGCAAGAAACCGAGGAAAACTACTTTAAAGAAACCTATGTCGAAGAAAGCAACTTCTAAAAAGTCCACGACAATGAGGACCAAGCGCATACCCTCCAGATCCACAACGACAATGCCCATTCATACTGCTGACAGCCCGCCAACACTGCCGGGTGATACGTCACAGGTCTCAGTTACCACGAACACGGTTAATCATTCGTCAAACGAAACAACCGCGCCTCTCGCCGACCCGTCGTCAACTCTACCGCTGCCCCTGACTTCGAGAAGACAGCAAAGGTTTGACCTGGCCACTTTAACTGGGCCAGCGTCTGGGTCTGGACCGGCCTATCCGTCCTCCAGCTCCAATATTACGTTCAACAACCCTCTGCCGACAGTTCACGGTAGTTCCACGGCTGAAATAGCCGCTCTAAGGGCGGATAATGAGATCTTAAGGGCGCTCCAAGCTGAAAATGCTGCACTAAGAGCTCAACTCCCAGCTCATTTAGCTTCTTCGTTTACCTCTCGTACGGTACCTAGCTCACCCAATGTTTTGCCTCCAGCAGAAATCCGGGAGCTGACGTGCAACTCTTTTCCTGAACAACTTCGCCGTGCTAAAGGAACCTACTGCCCACCTCAAAATCACGAGCTTGCTGCTCATCGCGCGCACCCAGGTCTCTCCAGCACAACAGGTAGGAATACTTCAGCTATGAATTGGGTGACGGGTCTCCAGGTCTCGCAAGACACCTATTTTCCAACTCCACCCAGCGTTGCGATGGCATTGTACAGCGTCCGTTTGGGAAAGATTGGCCTCTCGGTCATGCATTTTGAGCCACTACTGAAGGCAGACAGGATTCGCCGGGCTTCAACCAACGACAATTGTTCGACTGATTTTAGTTCCTCGGCATCGCTACCACCACCTTCAGGCCGCTGCCACTCGTACGCAGCACTCCACGCTGCGATTACAGGTCTTGTGACCCACGCGATCCATCATTGGTATGACTTCGTCCAAGAAGTACTTCGACGTCTACGCCAATTCATTACGGCTTCTGCCGCCAACGATACGAGAGTTAATCCCCAGTTGCTGGTCCTGACGCTCAACTTCGTTGACTATTTTCTAGGCTCGGCACTCGTTTGCTTACAAGAGGATTCTCCGCTATAGTGGTCACATTTTTCGGACGCGCTGGAGAGCATTTCGACATCAGCACCTGCATATCAACAGGCATTACTCCGCATGAGTCTAGCAGGTAACGCCGGACAACCATCAACATCGCTGTCCTCGACAACGCAACAGCAGCGATACGCGAAACCAGCGCGCAATGCCCCGTGCCATCCTCGCCGTGAACCACAAACCGCGGTTCCGGACAATATTAGTCGACTGGTCCCGCGTAACAGTCGAGGAGAAGAGCCTTGTCTACGGTTCTTCGGTGGTCTCATGTGTCCAGGTGGACCCGTGAACCAGTGTGCACACCGTGAGCGGACCCACACATGGTCAGAGAAACTACCTGGAGAAGTCATCACCTACATACGGAGGCCTTCGCCGTAGCACCGCAACAGGTTCTACGAGAACCTGAAGGTGCTGGCAGTGTGGCCGTTCAGCGCACTCCCGGCAGAATGAAAGCATCATAATCTCGTCAGCGGAATACAACACTAATGATGCAACTGAACTCTATCCTCCTTCCTCGCTAGGCAATTCCATCCAATGGCATAACTCGTCACTACGCTCCAACACATTCCCGACTCTCACCCCGTCGACGGTACGCGGTCTCAACTCACCGGACGTCGGTGAACCTAAGCTGCGCTCGTCAACCACGTCGGAAAAGTGTTCAGGAGATAATATGCCCCCATTCCGTCTTTCCACGACCCCAACTCAACCCTCACACGGCTCCGGTGGCCATTCCGCTTGTCCCTTCCCACCTCTCTCCAAGCGTGCATTACCCGATGTTCAGCACCATTACACGTCGCAGCAAAGCCTGTGTGGCTATACGGCCCTGGGTACAGCCATCGCGCCGCAGGCGTCCTCTCACGTTCGTCGCAACATCAAGGATCTGACGGCAACATCCTCTACAAACGAAGCATATTGGGAAGAAAGAAGACTTGACCACATCGGAGCCGCGCTGGAAAAAGTTGGCCTTCAGCTCCCCTCCGCAGACTTTCCAACTACAGAAGAAGCCAATGGTGAAACCCGTTTCCTTCTCAACACACCACTCCAACGTGTATTGTTTGAATACATTCGCAGAGCCAAACCTTCGCTACAAGACTTCGTCGAGCTGATACAAAATCAAACCAAGCAGAACTACAGACCGAACAAAAATATTGACCCAGTTCGTCTTACGAACCTGTGTACCGGATACGAGAACGTCAACCAACTGCTGGAATTTGCTAACAACGGTGTTCGAGTACCTCTCTTGGCAGGAGCAGAAGTACCCAAGTACCGGGCTTCGGACCATGGCTCTGCAAACCAACGTACGAATGTTCTCAAGAAAAACCAGCGAAAAGAACAAGACCTCTGGCGTTGCCTAATTCTTGACGAGGACATTCTCGATATCTGGCCTGAAATTCGTATTAGCCCGATCGGAATTGTGGATAAACCTGGTGGAGATCCAGTAACCACTGGCAGAACCATTGACGATTTATCGTCTCCAACATATTTCTCCATTAACGCTCTGACGGATAAGGAGCGTATTGGGAAGCCCCGCTACCAACACTGTAGTGCTATTGCACCAGAAATTATTCAGCTGGGGGAGTCTCATCCCGATGAATCTATCGTTCTCATGTCGGGTGATGTCGCTTCCGCTTTTCGGAACTTGTCTGCCCACAGCGAGAGCGTGCATCTACTTCGCAGTCGTATTCCTGGCTGTAACGCCATCGTGATTGACCTCTGTGCCCCATTCGGATGGACTGGATCACCGGCTGCGTACGAAGTGTTTGCTGGGGCAATTTCGTTTGTCCACAATCAATCCTCCAATGATGACTTCTCGGATGGATTTTTCTCCTACCACTGGGTAGATGATCACGTTAATGTGAGCACTGCCCGCGCTGAAAACATGGCCGACATAAATGCTTCTCTCCGTTTTTCCATCACGGCAATTCTTGGTACAGCAGCCATCAACGAGGATAAGTTCACGCCGTGGAATGATGTTCACCGCGCGCTAGGACTAGTCTTCGACACGACTCGTGGTGTAGTGTTTATTCCTCCAGACAAGATCTACAAGGCGATGGATGTCGTTGCTGCAGCTTTTCATTCGACTAGACTTTCCAGACGGGATTATCAATCGTTGCTCAGTCGCCTTCGGCATGTAGCCACGTGTATTCGGTCTGCTAGACCATTCCTACAACGACTGAGAAAAATGGAGTCGACACTACATCAGTTTCAATCTGTTCCTATGGCTCATAATATGAAAGAAGACCTTCTCTGGCGGTGGAACATCTTTTCTTCCCCGATATTGAACGGTATCCCTCTGGAATATTTTAACGACGCACCGGTCCCGGACATTGTGCTGTTCATGGACGCGTCCGACCTCGGTATTTGTACGTTCGACCCCACCAGCAAGGTCATTCTCACATACCCATTCAATGCTACAGAACGGGAGCTGGTGCAAGAGTTCAAGACCTACCCTACGAACGGGTTTGACATTAATTTTCGTGAGCTCACATCGAGCGCATTTGCTGTGTGGGCATGGGGTGAATGTTGGCTACATCGACGAACCCAGCTCGAACTCAAACGGCCTCTACATGTGCATTTCCGTGTGGATAATACGTCGGCAGTGGCTTGGCACACGAAGATGTCGTCTAATAACCACCGTGCACAAATCATCATTTGGCTGCTATCGTATTGGGAAAATTACTTTGGTTTGCGATTTTCTGCGTCACACATTGCAGGAGAAGATAATGTTCTGGCGGACCTGTTCTCGAGACTACCCGAGCACCCCTCGAAGACCTCACAGTTTAATTTACTAACACGTTCTTGGACGCAGGTTCGACCAACTATCTCAATTCAGGGACTGGAAACGATTTGGCACTCTATCTCCAAGAGCACTGACTTTTCGTTTTGCAGATTCCCTCTCAGATCGAACCCTAACCCCCGTTCTCGAAGAACTGAATGCCTACTATGGCGCCGTCCATGGCCAATCACCTGCTAGCGCAGGAGTATTCCCGCGTCCGCAGCGTGGCATCCGCGGTGCTGACTGAGCCCCTTGTGTCTGATGAAGGTGCTATGGAGCTGGAAGAAGCGTATAAGCGCAATAATACTTCCCCAATGGAGTATTTGTCGTTGATAACGGCGCAGCGCCCATTCGCCCCGTCTTCAGCACGTCATGCGGTCATTATTGAAACTGGATCGTACTGTTCGTCTACTCCGCTCCCTGTCATCTTCAAGTCTTTCCTTATGGATCACGACAACGGAGCTGTCAAGGAGGTTTTGGAGGAATACGGCGTGGCCCTTGTGGAGAAGATTCCTTCGGGGGGCGTGCTTTTGCACGTCCGCTCGCTGGATGAAGTCCAGAGGCTAGTCGGACAAGAAGTTATGGTTTTGGGACGCAAGTTCAAGATCAAGCGACCCTCAGTGTTCCTGAACAAGTTCTACTTGGACGTTTCTGGCGTTCACACTACCGATGAGGCCAATGAGCTCTTTCTGGCACTTTGTGCCTTTGGAGCACGCCCGTTTTTCATGACTCCGCGGGACGTGAACCTGGAAGCCCAAGTGGTAACTCCAACGTGGCGTTTTTACTTCGGCTGTGAAGTGGCGCCACCATGCTTGCAAGTCCACGGGTTTGTGACCAATCAACTCGCGTTTGGCTCGCATTACTACGTGGCGCACGGTAAACAATCGGCCCCGCCTCCGGCTCGAGCCTCTACCTTTCGTCAATCTCGCTATGCGGTTGTCCTAAGTGCCGGTGGAAACCAGCATACCCCTGAGCGGGATGGGCAACCACCTGCAAGAGCTACTTCCCCGAGAGCCGCGTTTCGTGCTTCAAACGCAAAGCCAAAGAGAACTCAAGTTCCCTCGGCGGAAACGGATGGAAGCACAACTGTGGCCCTGTATACGCGCACGCGCCATGGCTCCATGGACGACAACGGAGAAGTGGATGATCCTCCTCTAGTGGGATCCACCAGTCAAAATCCCCCAGCGCTGGCAGTGGAATTGTCTGCTGAGGCGCAGGAAGACATGGTCATGGAATCGTTGACGGATAGCGATCATGAAGACCAAGACGTCGACAAGACACGTCATCTAGAGACTGGCTTTAAACGGATCGAATCATCCTTCGCAGATGAAAACCCGTTTGACGCCCTCTTGTCAATTGACTGCGATTTTCAGGTGTTTCAGCCAGAAGTACCGAGTGACTTGGCACAGGGCGTTCTCATTGTGCCACATTTGAGGACTGTAAGTACTGCTTCTGGTCCACTTCCAACGAAAAAACGCTCTCTGACCCTGCCTCGGGCACCCGAAGAGGACCTTCTTTTAGAGGAGGCGCTCAGACTGTCCGAACAAGAAACTCGCTTGTTGGTTCGTCAGGACCAAGTTGACAGCAACGTTCAACAATTAGACGTCGTTGAAAGTCTGCTGCATGGATCCGAGAACATGGACCAGATTGTCACGTCGATGTGTGAGCTCCCGTTGGCGTGGACAATGGCTTTCTGCAAAAATATGATTAACGGAGGGAAAGCCACAGCCGAGTTAGCAGACATCCACTTATGGAATCGAATTTTGGCAGCCAACGTGACGGATGGTGTTGCCCGGACGTTCCATGAACGAATGTCCAAAATGGAGCTGAAAACTGGTAATACCAGAGGCAGTTACGTGAAATACATCACGTCGGTCTTCGCTACGCTACCCATTTCCGTGCAAAAGCAATGGGAACTACTCCATTGCCTGAGTGGCTTTGAGCTCTTGTTGCTGAGCTTGTGCCCTGCTCTCTTCAAAAACCGAAATTGGTTACATCCACTTGTCGGAGAGACGAGCTCCTTCCTCCCTCATAACGGAGTGGAACTTCTTTCGAACGGCACACTACTACGTCTGCTTTGGTCGCAAGTGGGGAAGCAACTCATGCAAGTTCTTCAGGTGAGGGCTCCAGGAAATGAACTCTCGACTGCTCTCATGGCACTAAATTGCAGCGATTTAACCGCCGAAAACTTGCCGGGTTTGTCTGTGAATGTACTCATGACTACGCCTGTTCAAGCGGGCACAGACAACTAGTGGTGGAGCCGGTATTGGATGTTGGTCAATCCTGCAAAGTTTTGACATGGAATGTGCGCGGGATTAAGGAAGGTGGAAACCCCTTGATATCCAAGCATCTCAAGTATTTTTATTTTTCGTGTATACAAGAAACGCGCTTTCGTGACAAGAGTCAAGCCAAGCGTTTTTCTTATTTGGTTCACCAGAGCTACGGTGGACATGTATTTTACTCAGACAAGAATGGTGAAAGGCAGCATACGACGTATCCAAGAAGTGGAGGTGTGGCGACTACTATTCACGGTCCGTGTCCAGCTGGGGAAGAGGCTGCAGAAGTTACTTCGATGACGGTCCCAAATCGCTACTTGGTGATTAAAATGCCGTGGGGGAACTCAACATGCTACATCCACAACATTTACGCGCCAAATGATCCAGTTGCAAGACGAGATTTCTTTGAACAACTCCCAACAACTTTCGAAGATAATGCTGTACACATCGTGTGTGGAGACTTCAACTTAGCACTTGATCCTGACCTGGATGCAGCATCGAGCCACCCGAGACCTGATAATAGCAGGCAGGCAGTGTTAACGTGGTTATCGGAGCTTAATGTCGTTGATGCATGGCGTCTTCATCATCCAGAAGATCGGGTCTTTTCGGGGCCTCGCCCTCGGCGCAATCGTATTGACTACATTTTTCTGTCCGATTCCTTACTGGCGGAGTGTTATCAAGACGCGAGCTACGAAACCGACCACCGGGCGCACCAAGTGGAGCTCACTTCGTGGCACCACCCAACTGGGCCTGGGTTCTGGAAGTTGCCTGAGTGGCTTCTTGATATTCCCATTTTACGTGAGGATATTGTTGCTGAGGCAAAAGCGCTTCTTCCAGTTTTAAGAGAGTCAGTCAATCCGGGAATAGTATGGAAAGTCTGGAAGCAGAAGATGAAATGTTACCTGAAAAGGTGCCAACGAAACTTGCGGTCAGCAACGTACGCTGATCTTGAAATCGCACGAGATCACGTTGAAGAATGCGCAAAAGCAGTAGCGCAGGAAAACGCAAATGACCAAGCCAGTATCGACTACTATTTTGCTAAGAAACGACTCGACGAGTGTCAAGACGAATGGACTGCTTTCAGGAAAAGGGTTGGATTTGAACGCACGGTCACGGAAGGAGAGAAAAGTTCAAAGTTTTTCTTTCGTGCACCTCGATTTGAACTTCGAAAAACTCCTCTAAGTACCATTCGCCAGATGGATGGTACGGTCTCGACTGATCCTGCTGATATCACGACAGGATTTCAAAGACATTGGGGAGAAATATTTGCTGATCGACATTTTTTGCTGCAGAATGAAGAAAATGACAGTGTTGCTCAAGAACGCCTGTTGGAATCAATTAATCGTGAGCTTACACCAGATGCAACGGAAAGCCTTGAAGAAGATTTTACGAGAGACGAGTTCGCATCTTCAATTCGTTCTATGCGAACCCACTCGGCTCCTGGTCCTGATGGATTTACGACAGCATTTTATCAGCTGGATGCAGAAACGTTTGGAGAAATTTTACGCGAAGTCTTCTGTTACCAGCTGCAGCGTGGAGAGTTATTGCCCCATCAACGCTATTCTTCGGTTGCCTTGCTATTTAAAAAGGAGATAGAGCTGACCCAGGGAACTATCGTCCTATATCGCTGATGCCAGTTGAAGTAAAGGTGCTGTATCGTGTGATATCACACAGACTTCGTCCCTACATGAACCAGTTGGTGCACCCAGACCAAAAAGGATTTATACCTGGCCGTTCAATTCAACACCAAGTGATGCTGGTACGAGACCTCCAGCACCTGGTGACCACGGAGGATCGAGAAGGTTTAGCAACCTTTTTAGACTTTGCGAAAGCCTATGATCGGGTTGACAGGTCATATCTATTGCGAGTTCTCGAGCACCAGAAGTTTGGTCCTAAATTTCTCTCGTGGATTCTACTGCTGTATGTGGACTCCGAATGTTCGTTGATGATTAATGGCTGGGCCCAAACAGCTTTGAAACCGTCTCGTGGGGTTAAACAAGGAGATCCGCTCTCTCTATTTCTGCTCGCGTTGTCTTTGGAGCCGCTTGGAAACCTACTGCGGGAATACCCAAATCACGGCGTCCGTGTTGACAACAATTTAAGAATTGCCACGGCCTTCTTTGCAGACGACACGGTATTGTTCTCGAGAAATCGTAGCCATCTACAGGCTCAACTCAATCTTGTGGACTGCTATTGTAAGGGTTCTGGCGCATTGTTGAACAATTCGAAAAGTGTAATCATGAGTTTGAACAAGCACCAAGAACCCCCTGAACTGCAGCCACTCCGATCATTGCGGGACGGTGAAACGGTGCTGTACTTAGGAATTCCGTTTGGAAATGCTGACACCGCAACCATTCTGGCGAACAAATTAGATCGCAAGATAACTACAAGGATCCAGTTATGGAAGGGCAGGGCTCGTACACTGCTTGGACGGAGACTAATTGCACAGACCATTGTTTTCTCGGTGATCTGGTATTTTTCGGCGACAGTGGCGATTCCGATACGATTTTGACTCGCTGGCAGAGACTACTTAACCGTTATGTTCTGTACAACAAGATTTGAAGCGGTGGATTTAACTTGGTAAAGAGAGATCTTGCTACACGACCACAAGAAGCAGACGGACTTGGAGTGCCTGTAATTATGAATAGCATCAAGCGCCAGCAATTCCAACTGCTACAACAAGTCGTACAAGCATTCGAGGGTCACCCTCGGAGCGCAGGAGATACTGTGTGGTATCGTCCGCTGATGGCCATGCTGGGAAAACGGTATGGGCCCTTTTGGAGGCCAGGATCAAGTGATTTCTTGTTTCAGGATCCCCCAAGATCATCAAGATGGAGGGCAACGATGCTACCTGTCTGGTGGCGTCAACTACTACGTGAGTGGAATCGGTTACAGTGGCCTGACCGACGATTGCTTTCAATAAGTCGAGTTCAAGTACTGCAATATGCTCTTTATAATCCAATTTGGTGGAGCAAGTGCCACGATTTTCAAGTGGCAACGTCGGTGTCGCTAGGATCAGGGTCTATCAAGTTTTGAAATCTGTGTCGGGCTCTCGCGAAGGCAAACAAGCATTGCCTTGCTGATTTTCTGGATAATGATCGCCACTGGCTAACCTCAGGGGAGTTTTTCGAAATGGTTTGCTCCATAGTGGAACCCGAGCTGGGTTCACGCATATTGCTCCGCGATATTTTCGTACTCTACTATCAAATGCGAAGTATTTATCAGCGGGTTCTTCCTCACCCGGAAGCGGGTGGGTTGCGAAGGGCGGTTAGCAATACAACACCTCCATCTCTAGGGGTGGTGGTGATTGCAAGCACTCCTGAAGGATCACGATCACGGTTCTTTCCTGGCCTAAAAGCCGGAGACTGGAAGAAACTCATCCAGCCTCTCGACGACTTGGAGCAACACCCAATGGTACAACTTGGATGTCCCCGAGGGCGTGTACATCAAACGCTCACCCAGATATTTTGGCTTCGACGGTGTCTGGTACCTGTCGTTCACGATTTAATGCTGAGGCTATTCTTTGGAGACCTCATTGTCGGATCAAGGCTCTTCTTCATGCTTACTAGCAATCCGAATGCACAACTTTGTGTCCGGGACGGCTGCGATTCAATTGAAACATTGGAACATTGTTTTCTCACTTGTCCGGCGCTAACGCAAATGTGGCGAACACTGTGGAGTCAATGGCGAAGGGCTTTTCGAAGCACTTGGAGTGGAAGCTTCTGCTGTTCCCGTCCAACAGAGATGTTGCTAGAGGATGGAGAGATGACCAGGAGAACCTGTTGCTACTGTGGAAAATACACACTGCGATAGTGTTTCACGCAACGTGGCGGCTGCGCAATGACATTTACTTCGGCGAAACACAAGCGGTGACGCTAACTTGCAGGCTTCATTTCGAAGCCACTGCCATTTCCTGTTTCGGCATTCATCTGATTGGAATATTCACGGCGGAGCGCTTAATCGAGTGCTTACGCGCTTGGGGTTCGTGTCAGAACAGACTGAACTTTTTCCTAATCTCCCACGACAACGAATATGGACTCCGCGATGCTAGACGTAAGACACTGGTAATAGCATAGGTCTGCAAGACGTAAGTCCAGCTAAAGTTAATCAACTTTTACCTACCTATCTCCAAGAGCACTCGGTTGCAGATTCCACCCTCGCCACCTACGAGTCAAGGTTCGGACACTGGAATAGGTGGTGCAGCCGCCAAGGCGTCGACCCATGGCTAAGAAACTTCAGTCACATTATCGCAGACTTCACGATTTTCGGTTTTCAGTATGGCTTCGGTGGGGGTCACCAACTTCGCAGTTCAACGCTGAGTAACATGCTGCATGGAATACGACATTTTTTCGCCGCTCGGGGTCTTCAGTTCCCTTCAGACCACCCGATTACTCGCATGTTACTGAAAGGAATTCAACGCATGGTCAGCCCCAGTCAACACAAGACTCCAGTCTCGATCCAGTTTCTCGATCTCTGTCGAACATCGCTACAGCTAAATCAACCCCTCCACCGAGCTCTTTGGGGGCTTGTACCTCTCTTTCTTTTTTCTCCTACGAAGATCCGAATTGTGGCTGTCCGCGGCCAGCGTTTTCGATGGTTTGCCCTCCGAGCCGAAGACATCGTTCTAATTGACGCGAGCGATTTACCGACTACTACTCCTGCATCCACTGTCGCAGTCTCAATTGTCCTACAAGGCTCGAAAACACACCAGAACGGTGCAGGCACGGTCAGACGACTTTATCGAAGCGGTCATCCCATGCTCTGTCCAGTTGTGGGTGCAATTTTCCTGCTGAGCGCCCGGAAAACACTTCCGAGTGACATCCCCGCAGCCGTCTACACCAATACTACAAACCACCCTGCTTGCATCAATGCTTCTGACATCGCTTCCACAATTCGAGCCGCAGCATCTGCACTAAGAGCTGATCCGTTAACCTTTGGTACACACTCGCTCAGGTCCGGCGGAGCTACATACATGTACAAGGCCGGTGTTGACGCATTAACGATACAATTTCACGGCAGATGGCTTTCCGATGCCTACAAGTCATACACGCACCTCTGTTCAATCGGTGGCATCGAAGATCGTGGGTATCTCCCACAGGGCAACAACACTACAATGAGCTCCAAGTTCACTACAACGAGCTCCCTGCTTCGACTGAGATTAAGTGGTGGCAAATTTGGGGGAGTGTTCCAACACACTTTGTGCTCCTCCACTAGCCTACCATTTAATTCTCAGTCGTAATGCAAGTCCTAGTTGTGCCCCAGTCTGTACCTCGCGTTTTGACGTAGAAACAGATATTGTCTCTGCTGGAGCCGATCACGAATGTTGCAAAACTCGGTCAAAGTGAAAAGTCAAATCAAGCTGATGTGCTGATGGCGTTGTACACGCTTCGAGTTTCAGCCCCTCTAGATTGTCGCTCGACAGAAGAAAGCAAACGCTTCTTTCAGCCTGGGGAATTGTCTGAGCTAGTTTCACACACTCGCGAGCTGCTGCATGCTGCTTTTCACAAGCGATTCTTTAAGCGCTACACAGACCAAGATGTGATGGAAGAGTGTTCGTTCGCATTTGAAATGCAATTTTTACTGCATCCTCACTTTAAAAAAGCTGAGGGGGCTCTGAAAAAGATTGTCGTGAAGTGCTCCCTTCAAAATGGGGCCACGAAGCAACGAGCAGAGCAGAACTTTACAATAGTCCGCAGAGTGATCTACGAAAAGATACGTAATGTTATGGTTGCTATTGATACTCAGCCATTGGACTGACCATCCGCATCCGTGCCACTTGGCACTCCACCCGCAGCGCAGTTTTCTGATGAGGTAGCTGAGCTTTTAGCGGAGACAATTGCGGAGTGGCAAAAGGCTTCGGTACCGATGCCGTCGGAGATGTCTCTAAATCAGATCGAAGAAGAGCTTGACAGATGAAGAAATACCAATTCCCGACTTCAAACGCTGGCCAACGGCGCGTTTCAAGATGTTTTAAGTTTTTGGTATCGCCAATCGCAAGAACGAAGCTATCGCATTTTGCTGCTGGCTGTTCGCGTTATTATCTCTATGCCATCTTCATCGGCTCAACTCGAAAGAGATTTCGGTGTTGCGGGGATGATGGTTCGGACGCAACGCAGCTCCCTCGCCCCACACAACATTGATATGGCCACGTTCTTAAATTGAAACCGCGACTACGTCGATATCACACAATGAGCAAAACTCGACCCAGAAGTTGCACGTGAGAATACCCCAGCTAGCATGCTGTTGGAGGTTGAGCAAGAATTTGACAACGATGTAAGTGCGCTGGAAGATTTACTTACACAAGCTAGTGTTGAGCGCGATGAGGAGACAAAAGGGAATGAATAAATGTACATGTATGGTGTAGCTGAAGTCAGCCACTAACAAGGAAATGTGCTCGGGTAGTCGCCATTCTCGCCTTAGGTTTTGCTAGTTGAGCTTTTGTTTGCCCTCTCTTCGCCCTCCTGTTCGCAGTGTGCGATCGCAAGCATCGTTTCGAGTTCAGCGTCGTAGCTGGAAGGAGGTCCACCGCTGATTTCAGCTCTTTGACACGATTGCGAGCACGTTCTGCAACTTCGTTTTGCGCTTGGTGCCGAACCTGTGCCAGTAAATGCAAACCTTTGGATGATTTGGTGTCATCAGTGCTAATGTCACTGCTGTTACCACCCATTGGACTCGGCTTGGCAATGGCCACTCTTACGACACCACGGGCTTCAGCTTCCGCCGCCTTCTTTGCCACCACTATTGCGCCTCGCAACTGTTCGTCTAATTGCAACTGAAGCTTTAAATATTGCTATTTGGATTCTTTCTGCCACTCGCCTATCAAATCGTCCTCGGCTTTTAACAGATTCCGCTGTACACGACACACAACACGATCATCCAAACGCTCCAGCTCTTCCGTCAGTCGGGTACCAATATTAGCGGCCGCAACGTCTTGAGCTTTGTTCACAGCGATTTCGACGGATTGTGCAAAGTGTTGCTCCAGAAGATCCATTCTAGAGTGCAGCTTTAGACGTTCTGATGCCGCTCCAGACTGTTGCTGGAGAACGTACTGATGCTCGTTGCGCATCTTGGTCATCGCAGCTTGAACTGACTCTTCCGCCCTCAAAGCTGCTCGCTCGTGGACGACTTGAAGCTCTTCGCGTATCTGCTCTTCCAGTGTTCTGTGCACCGCGTCTTGGCTTGCAAGTTGGGCTTCGGCAAGAGCTCGAGCTTGTACCAGGCTTGATTCCTGCAGCGATGCCAGTACGCACTGAATGCGGTCATCGACCCGACGCTCGAGAGCAACTAGATCTCCGCACGCTTGATTTATAGCGCAAACAAGCGCTTGAGTCCGAGCTTCAGCTTCAAGACGAGCTTCCGCTACACGTTCCTCGACGAACCGTATCTGCCGTGTGGCTTGCTCTGCCTGGTGGACCGTTAGATCCGCATGTACATCGCTGAGGTGGTTCGCGTGAGTGGATACATGAGCTATTGCTGTTCAACAACTAGTGTGTGGATGTAATGCTGACCTGCGCAGATAAAAGTTCTTCTTACAAACCAACAAGCGCAATTTTCGACTACGTATATCGACCTCCAGCTTTACAAGACATTTCTCTCATCGAATTCGCAAGAAACTGGATAAAGCAGAAATACCAGATTGGGCAACGATTTATGCGTGAGCATGGGAATTACGATACGCATTCTGTTCATCGTCGAGCAGTTACTGCAGTGGCCACAATATTGGGAAAGCGCCTTCCTGATAATCGTATTGGCAACTTGTGTGAAGAAGACAATACTATTCTTTTTCGAGCTCTGATGATATTGTTCAAGCCATTCAGAAAACGAGAGGACTTCCATCCATGTAGCGGAGCTTTGAGGACATGTTTAATGATTGGTGGAATAACGAAGCTCCCGCCATGGCACACCGCTTTCTTGAATATTCCAATGACTATTACACTTCCCGAGAATTAGCTCGCGAACGCTCTGATGAAAGCATGGAGAAATTTCGTGCAAGTGTAGACGGTATCGAGATGGATGAATTTCAAGACGGTGATGATAACATTTGTGAAACTATCAATGCTGACCAAAATGACGACTCAGGAGAAACGGAACTCGGTGAAGACTTCTTTGAGCCAGACGTTGCGACCAAACAAATATCGTTGTTGCCAAAAGGATTACTTTCATCTCAGCTTGCCGCCAACTCAACTTCAAACTTGTTAGAAATTCAAGTGCCACAATTGAGTACCAGCGAATGGAGTTCTCGAATTACGGAGGCCGAGCAAGTGGTTTCACGCACATCAGCAAATTGTGCATCTCAAATACCCGTTTCTTGTTCTGACAATCCAACTCGCGTGCAAATGTTGCTCGACAGTGGAGATGGAGATGAATTTTGGCCATTATTTTCTTCCTCGGAGCGACAAACCACCCAACCACTTCAAAGCCACGCCTCAATTCTCGAAGTATCGTTGTTTTTCATCTAAACAGAAAACAACACAAGATGTTTGCACGAGAAGGATCCCGCTTTCTTCAATCGATAATCGCCGAGGACAGCGAGAACGTCGAGGAAATGATCGGTTTTCTTGGCGGTATCCCGGGCTCTGGTAAAAGTCGCGTGATAAAAGCACTTCAGGGGCTAGCTAAAGCTTGGAACTGCGAGAACGCTCTTGAAACAGTTGCATACCAAGGTGTCGCGGCAAAAGCTGCGAATGAACAAACCACCCACAAACTTTTCCAATGGGGAATTAACTCGAATTGCTACACTAAGCGATACAGCTTGGAGCAAAAGGAACAGTTTGCGCCGTTGAAAATGCTTATCGTGGATGAAGCATCGACGGCTGACGTCAAGCTCATTGGTATGATTGATCATGTGCTACGTGAGCTGAAAAATAAACCCAACGCTGTTTTCGGTGGAGTGCATGTTCTATTCGTCGGCGATTGGCTCCAGCAGCTTCCTGTTGCAGGAACACCTGCTTTTGTGACTCACCCGCCATTGTCATCGCGTAATCGACCAGGGGATAAACACTGTCACGATACGGCGACTTACTTGGCAAGGATTCGAGGAATTGAGGCGTATCATCAGATTAACGAGGTTGTGATTTTGGACGAGAATATACGACATCGAAGCGATCCTGTCTGGGTAAATATTCTCAATCGCTGGCGATATGGAGATTATAGAGAAGAAGACATTGAATATGTCAACCAAATATGCTACAAGGAGAATTGGGGATCTGTCGCTGCTGATACAACCACTTTCTGCCCGATTATCGTTACGTCAAATACACTTCGCAACGAGTTTAACGAAGAAGCTGCTGAAATATTTTGCGGGATTAACTCGAAGACGTTGCATCAATTTCCAGCTATCGTCACTCGAGAGCGGTTCCAGCTATCGCCAAATCAGCATCGAAGTCTAAGGCTACTCAGAGACGACAAAACGGGTAATATGCCCATTGTTCTCAACCTAGCAATTGGCATGCCAGTCCAATGTACGCAGAACGTCAGCCGCGCTCTTCAACTTGCGAACGGTACAATTGGTCACGTGGTTGGGTTTCAAACTGCCAGAAATGACATTGTGCGCACCGTTACCAAGGAGAAAAGTAATGGCAACTTGTGCGTCTGCATCCATTCCAAGCCACCAGATATCGTTTTTCTGAAGCTTTTAGATCACGATGGATCTTCACTTGTACAAGGTCTACCACCCGGGATTGTACCAGTACAAGCTCGCGAAAAACCCAGGATAAGTGTCAGCCTGCCTCATCGCTCCTTTACTGTTCAAGTGACTCAAGCACCATTAGTACCAGCGTTTTCTCTTACTTCAGAGAAGTGTCAGGGACTCACCGTTGGCAAAGCTGCCATCAGTCCCCTACGGCATCCGACGAGAAACTCGCCTCAACGCTCTTCTTTCTACGTGGCGGTAACGCGGGTCACTACTCTCAAGCAACTCTTCCTCACTGAAAAACTTACCATGGAAAACTTGACATTTTTCGTCCCAAACAAGGATGCTCTTGAGGAAACCAAGCGACTCGAGGAACTGGAGAAACAGTGTGACAAACGTCGAATCTAGTCAACAAAACATGTCATTTGCCGTTCTAATACATGCAGCACAAAACGAACTACCACTAGTTACAAATTTCAGAGCTCATCCTGGCGCTTGCGCACGGCCTTAGTTTAGTAAAATCTTCGTGCTCTGTTTGCAAAGTGCTAAACAAATTTCCACTCACTGCTGATTCAATCTGGTGTCACAGACGTCTTCGTCCTTGGTGTCATCAGCCTCTTTGGCTCTCCATCCTTGACGCGTGGTCTCATTGAACAGGTGTACTCAGCTTCACCAGTAACCGAGAGAGAGGTCTCCACACGACCGAGTGTGTGGAATTCGAGACGCGTGAGGTGATTCAACGGTTCCATCAAACTCCAGGCCTTCGTCATCACCACTTGATTCTCCGCCTGAGTAAAGCGTTTAAAGGGGAGCAATAGAGCCATCATCTTGCTCCACCCCGAACAGTATTTCGTCCTCAACTTCGTCGTTTAGCAATTGGTAGCGTTGGCGGTTGGTTTCCAGCCTGTGCGCGCGATTCTTCGCGAACGCTGCAGTACAGTTTAGGTCAGCCTGTTCTGCGACGCGTCGGTCATTAGCGAATGCTTCTCGAAAGAGCGTCAACGCCCGTGTAGCAGCACGCATTCCCCTGTTGGTATCGGAAAAATCGCTTGTAGTCCTAGTACCTCCCGGCGGGCGTCCAGAGCTTGCTCTGAAGCTTCGTTTTCAGCGTTAATAGCTCGTTCCCACGCTCGTAAAGCATCTTGTGCGTTGCTTGCCATCTCGAATTTTGGCTTATTCGCTAATATCAAGTAGCCTCAGACTTATCTGGAATATACCGAAGAACGTTCAGTTTTTTTGGTCAAAACGTCGTTAATCAAGTGCGCCCAATGAAGGTATATACGTCAGCATACTACCACAAAATAGCAATGGTAAAAATGTTACTTTTGCCGTTCACTTTTGCCGATATTGTTTCATTTAGCCCGACCTTCACGGAAACGCCTACAGCTCTTGAACTGAATCCTGTCCACTCGACATGGATCCGTGATGAACGCTTTCACCACGGTCAACATCATTTCACTGCTGCTCAACATGAATTCCAGCAATCACTAACTCTTGTTATCCAATCACCTTTTAAAGCAACGTACCGTGCCAGGTCCTGCAGGCTGATGCTTGGATAGCTGGGATGACCAACTGCTGGGTAATTGGGGCTGGTACAATGCAATATTGATCATGGGTTGACTGGACTGTGGTACAGAATCCACTCGGTGACGTCCCGATTGTATTGCAACAAGTTGAGCCGGGCCCCTTGAAGATCGTGGAGGTTTTGTCATGTGTACTTGGATTCCAGCTCCGGTTGGCAAAGTCTGTACCAATATATATATACCATTTGAGAAGCTTGAGGAGAAGGCACCATCTGAATCACACCCGGAGATGGGCCAATCACCACCGGACCGATGCATCCTTGAGTATTCTGTGCTTGGGCATAAGTAATGCGACACGAGAAGAGTCAACCTGTGGCTTTTCAAGGCGCGCTTGATTCCCTGTGTCACCATGGCATTGGCACGTAGTGCCCAAGCGTATGCTGGAGCTATGTGTTCGTCGTCCTTCTCTTAGGTTTTCGTGATCGACGGATGCAAAATCTTCAACATGGCTGTCTTGCTCGTCCGTAGGCCCAACCTAGCTACAGCGCATCCTACGGGTCGACGGGCTCATAGATGGCACCAGCTTCTTTTTCGCCGCCGCGATCCTCTTATAGCGATCCCGCTGTAACGCGTTTTGGTGGTCACGGTGATCATTACAGAGGCAGTGGCGGTCGCCGTTAGCTTTATATGCCATCTGGTTGGTACATTTACCAGGGTATTGACATTGAAGCGGCCTTAACTGTCGGAAAGATTGCTTTTCTCGCCTGGAAGGCTACTTTGGCATCAGGAGGATCCGCTGCTGAGGGCGCCACCAAGGATGTTTCGGCAATCCACTGCATCATACAACAGCGTCAAATACTGGACAGTAAGAGTGTACAACCGCGTAAGGTGAGTGAGTAGCGATTCAGTGCATAGCGAAGCGCTTATCTCCATGCTTCACGCTCCAATTCGCACAAAGTTGATTGAAATCGTCTCGCAAAGACGCACTGAACCCCAACCTGTACAACATCAGGGATTTTGTTGTTTGGTGATAGGGGGGCGGTGCGGAAAATATTTTAAAATTATGTTTTGCGCAATTGCCCCCTTAGCAACCTAGGCGAGCCAATCGCCGTGAGGATGCTGCCATACTAGTTAAGTTACATTATACTTGATTAAAGAATTACACCGGTGGGTGATTTAATTTGTCGTGGGGCACAAATCGATAGTTTGTATAGGAGCCTCCTCTATACCACGATATCGTGCTCGTTAACACGTATAGCCGGTCTTTGGTACAGTAGTAGCAAGGGCAACATATCTAAACAGCACTTCCTAACGATAAAATTGACCGATTTATGGCCACCGACGTAGGTGGGTGATCTAACCTGTCGGGGAATGTCCGAACATATATCTGCCTAGCGTCGAAGAAGTTCGTATCAAGAAAATCCACAGCCGAGGGGAGTTTATCGGTGCTACCAATGGTATGTGGTAGCCTACCACATTGATTTTCCGGTACTTTGTTGCAAAAGTGATAACAAAGACGTCGCTCCTACGCGCAGTTATCTGTTTGCCGCCTGCTGAGGGGCAGCGATTGCGTCCAGAAAGCAGCAAGAGATCACGCAGATCCTCTAACACCACTAAAAAAACTGATATTTGGTATGCAATTTGATCCATTATCAGTATTGACAGGGAATATCAAGGCTTTTGCTTTTGTATCGGAATTCACAGTTTGTGAAAACGGGAGATCGTAATATAGAAAAATCCAATCACTTATCAGGTCATATCGGATGTAGGGGGTTCAAATTGGGAGAGAGAGGGGGGGCTGTAGTAGAAACCAATGAAGAAAGATTAAAACCAATCCCACACAAAATGGAGACTTTTGTTCAAAAGGGTTCCCTACGCTACTTTTTTTTGTCTTTACGGCTCGCTCTCTTACGGTGGATATTACCTACACGCTGAACACGACGGATGAAGTTGCATCGCAGCAGCCACCCTAAATTCGGAAGCGGCTCTTTATAGAACACGTGACATTCTCCACCTTCGTACCACCGATCAAAAACGCGCCGCTACTCATTAGCTTTGTCCACACGCAAGCAAAGCACTGTTTCAGGACTTTCCCCCAAGTAGCCCCCCACAACGTAGACATCAGGGACGAGTGGATACATGGCAACGTCTTCAATGCTGTTCAGTGAGTGTTTAACCTTGTTCTCATGGAATATATTGTATTGCAACGGGGCTCGATAGTTCCGTAAGGACTCCAAGAACTTCTTGATACCTCTAGTCAAAATGAATTCTCCACCATAATTCAAGAGCTCGTCGTTTTGGTCTTAAAACGTTTTAATAGCCTCCAAAGAGACGAGGTCTAGCTCACCAGTCGTACGTGACATGCAATTCAGATCACTCGAAAGAAACATTGACTCTCCTCCGAAGCCTGGTACATTCAATGAATACGCTAATTAAACTGGGCGTAATTTAACTCACTGAAGTGGTCTTTCCAGTTGTCGATTCGTAGCATTTCTTTTCCAAAGACTTCCTTGAAGAGAGAACGAGCCCAGACCCGGCTGCGCGATACCGATGATCATCCTCACACAACTACATCCCACGTCTTGTCAAAGTCGCAAACGACGCCGCTTTGCAATATTTGGTTGTCTTTGTCACTGGATGGAATCGCGGTGGCCGTGCGGCTTCTGCGATGCCTGTATTTCACAGCCTTCACGGGAGTGTGCATCCATCCCCTCGGTCTTACTACTCTCCGAATCACTGTCGGCCGCGTTCACTAGAAAGTGCCGGCAAAGCTGAGGTGGTACAGCATCATCTTCATCTTCAGAGGAATGCCCAATCGCGATGATAGCAAGGTGGTTTATGCCCTTGGATAGATTCATCACTTCGCCCCGTTTCACTGGCAGATACGACGGAGGAATCGCAGGCTGTATCCGTCTCTTGTCTTGCTCCCCTGCTTCTAGCGCATGAAATCCCAGCTCCACCGTTCTCGTGAGGATAACCGCTAGATTTTCTTTGCTTGTGATGCTCCGGAAGGAATGTTTTAGCTTAACGCTGCATGACGTTCGAAGTTGGAGAGTTGTCGATCCGTTAATTACACCCCACTTGGCTGTACCACGCGTTACTTTACCACCCCGCAACCGCTTCGCTGACCCTGAGACATTGCGTAGGGCGCGTGCGAACGCCGAAGCTGAGGGCCTTGGGGTCTGCTACATCGGGCTGCATCTGGCTGCTCAGTTTTGAGAATGAGGCAGTGGGCAACCGGGAGGAATGGCCCCGCCTAAACCCTGTTCGACAATGCAGAAGAAGGAGAATCGGCGTTGTTTGAGTGCATGTGCATAGTGGTATCAACGAATGGCACGACGAAAAAAGTTCAACTCACGAAGATGCGAGGTTAACAGCGCGACAAGATACTCGCCACCCTATCCCAGAACCGTGGTGGACTTTAGAATGAACACAGCAACTGGTGTGTTTTCATTTTGAATGTATCACTGCCAATGGATGCACTAACACTACAATTAATCGCATTCGCTTACGTACCCGGGTGACATTCGAGCAGTTTGAGGCCTGGTGGCAATCATCGGCAACTTCACTGTCAATCGAAGGAGCTGGGCTTCTTCACTAATGTGACTAGCCAAGAGATCCAATACCTTCGAGAAAACAAACTGAAGATTCAAGTGCCGCCGCGATCAATCCTCTTAGAGCCTCAGCAGCCCGCTATTAGTTAAAGACCTGCCAAACGATAATCGGCCCTGTGGACGACCTTAACTACACAGCTACCTTCGGCACGAACCAAATGACACAAACGATCCTCACCATGCCTGTGACAAAGCTACGCCAGTCCGCCTCCGATTAAGCGGCATAAATCGTTGGAGGCTTCGTTGTCTGAAAATTCGGGATTGTTTCCCATGAAGAATAGATCTGGTGGCCAACATAGTGCTGTGGCCGCAAAAAGCACCGAAGACAAGTGATGGAACGAAAGAATCCATCGTCCACTAGCCCTGAAAAAAAAAACACTTGACGTTTGGCGATGGTAATGCAACATTGGCCAGTACAGTAAGTTGCTATACATCTACATAATACCCAACGGATACTCTTCCAGCATTATGTTGCTTTTCCACACAACAAAAGACGACTAAGAAAATATAGTTTCAGGGCGTACGAATGTGGCTACTGCGATGTAGTTCGAATTTAGAACAGCTTATTTTACTTCTTGTTATCGCCATTCTGTCGTTCATCCATGACTGATAACAGTATGAGTTTCGAAGCACTGCCCAACCAACTTTCTCTGCTCTCTTGCCGACAAAACCATCAGACTACAAGCTGTTTGCTCTGTAGTTCTCATTAAAATACAACAACTTGTCCTGATTCGAACCGGGCCAATCTTTTAAAAACCACTTGCTTACTTCGAGTAACATTCAAAGGGCGAGTGGGTTGTAATGTTACCCGTGGCCTGCACAAGCAATAGTCACTTGTCTTTTTGTTTTACACCGGTTATATGTCATTAAAGGTCTTTTGTTGTTACTTAGTGCTTTGTACCATCAATTCGATTCTGTTTTATGTTATTATAAGGTGAGGCACAGGCGTTTGGCGGTACTTTGCAGAAATGAGTTCTGAGATAACAGGTCAATGAAAGCTGGAAGGTATTTGTAACCCATAATGGTCAGACCAGATCGCAATCGTTTTTTTTTTACTTTTCATATTGTAAAGTATCGCAGTAGATTTTGAGAGTAATGTCATCCTTGGAGAAACTCTGCAGAGAACTGCTCCTATGATCAGCACCACATTTGCAATGTCGCCACCTCGACCTGAAATTCTTTGTCTTTCCGAATGGCGCGATGTACTCCTTGTCTCTCTTATATTCCTGCGAATTGTTTCGTTACGGTCAGCTTGTCTCCCTGGAGTCAGCATATCAGCATATCTAACATATAGCGTCGTTAGAGCCCGTATAGCCCGTGAAAAATTTACCGAGTTGCCGTACTTGGGTGTTGGAATCGGCCCCTTTCTGTGATCGATCCATTATCTCACCACGTTGCAGGTGGCGAGCATACCAAGCTGGCCTGGGCGCCACAACCGATATCTTTCACCACCACGAGCGGTTTTTTCTGAGCTCGGCTGCGGAAGGGGGGCTACCAGTTGAATCTAGACACATCGTGCAGCGTGGAACTAGCTTGAAACAACACATGGACTGTCCTTAAAGAGGCCTAACTCTCCAAGCGCTGTTCACCATGACGCTTGTTACGCGCAGGGTATCGTTGACGAGCTGGTGAAGTACGGGTTTGGGCTCGGTCAGCGGCTTCAACAGCTATTCTGGTGGATGTAGAGTACTCGCGCGACACATTGATGCGGTGTTTTCGCTTCTCACAATCACCAAAAGCAAAGCACCCGACTTAGCGTGGTTCATATAGTCACAAATGTACCGCCGTATGGCTCCGAGTAAATGTTTAAGGTAATGGAACCGCACTATCAACGATTGAGTCCAGCACACAAGCGCTTGGTATGTTTGGCTATCTCTTGTGCGACGCCGCGTCCACGACCGACACGCGGCAAATTAAAGTGGTACGTGAATGCCAGCAGGGAGCACGTCAACCCGTCAAGATGGCGGGTCTGTGCGAGGAACTGCAGTCAATCCGTGCACAATTAAAGGGGGCCTGGAGACTCGGCATCTACTTTGCGCGAGGCCACGTCGGTGGCAATGTTTGCAGTGCAAGTTGAGGATATGAATACAGTAGCGGTCGATCAATTGGAAAAATCGCGCGTCGGTGCTGACTTCAACCCGAGCTGCACCTACGATCCTCCTAATAAGTCACTTATTGGCAGATTCAGGAGGGATTGATCGTATTTAAAATAAATACTCCTACCCCTTCCTGAGTTTAAGCTATCAGACTCGATGATATTCCTGTATCAAAATATGACACACCAGTGGTATGGCTGACGCGACCCTTCGAGTAGGGTCAAACAAGATCCACTTTTGAAAATACCCTTGTTGGCAGCAGAATGCTCCCTTGTACGCGAAATGGTTAAGAACGTCGGGAAGCCGCCGTTTCGCAGAAGGAACACGTTATCGCAACTGCAAAATGAATTGCTTATTGATTTATTTCTGTAACCTACAGCGTCTGATTATTTTTATCCTAATGTTGCAAAATGCAGATTTGAATAGCTACGAAACGAAACACGATGGTAAGGTTGTATTCACCTATGGTTGATTTCTGTGGGCTTCGTAATTATCTATTTGCCCTTTTATGATGCGGTGGCGAACAACACAGTTGAACATCTGCTAAAGGTGTATTCTAGTTTTAAAATCAGTGCGATTGTATTGTTGTCTACTAAATGTAGCGTTGTGTATTTTAACTGACTTATTACGCATACGCGTATGATAGAGCGCGAAACTTCAATTTAGACAAGATACTAATGCCAGCTACGATGTGGGATGATATAGAGGACTGCGACGGTATCTGAATGCCTGGGGATATTGCTCACACATTGCGTTTTTCTCGTTTGTTAGCTTTTTGCAATGAGACCAACCAGTTCAACAAGAACGTGACTGATCTTCATGTGAAACTGCCGCATCAAGATGCTGGCAACGAATATCAGAATGTGGAGAAGTAAAGAAGCTGCACGCGTTGTTTGTGGAGGAAGGACTAAGGCGTTTCCCATTCTTTTTTACAAAATCATTCCTTTTTTTTCAAACTGTTACGGAGTACGTGATGGTAATTATTGGTGCACATGGAATTCCCATGTTTAATTTTCTAACGTACCCACAAACTACTTCAGTACGTGAAACACAGAATTTCCGTGTTGGTAGAGGCTTGGTACCTACCCACTTCTCGCATAAAATATCCCCTCACCAAAGACATCCAACAACCAGTTAGAATGGCAGTATGGTGACCACACAGGTTTGCATAGTGCCTAATATTTCTCTTTTCGAGATTTTGGCTTCGGTTGTCGATTTGTTTTCGTATACATTTTCTGTCTCAGTTATTAACGTGTAATTGTATTGTCGGCAACATCTAGTACCGCAGTACACCCCTCGGCCTTAGCCATCTCCGTTACACGCTGTGTGACGTTGGCCTCGTCATCACTGCTAACTAAATCAACTAAGCTCCTAGCGTCCTCATGACCGCTCGCAAGTTCAAATATTCTCGGTAGATTTTCTTAATTTCCGGTCGGTATTGTCCTGAAAAGCAATGACCCTACTTCGATACCCGAACATTTAGTTAGGTCTGTTTTGACAGTAATAAACTGGATATGTGCTTCTTACTTTATTTTACTGTGCTGACGACGCTACATATTTCTCAGTATTGAACACCCGAACATTTTGCTCGTTCAAACTTGGTTGGAATCAACCTTTGTGCATCATACTTGATTTCACTAAAGGCTCGAAGCTTCAAATTTTTGAGCCAGGACTTGGCTTGTATCAAGTATGTGCATCTAACTTAATTTCACTATAGTATTGAACCTTCAAATTCTTATGGACAGACTTTGTCGGTATCACGGTATGTACGTCTTACTTAATTTCATTATAGTATCGAACCTTCAAATTCTTGTGGACAGACCTTGTCGCTTTCACAATATGCATCTTACTTGATTTCAGTATGGTATCGTAGCTTCAAATTCATCACGTGAGACTTGGTCAGTATTTGAGTATGTGCATCTCATTTAATTTCACTTTAATATCGAAGCTGCCGTTTTTAGATCAGTTTTGATTACACAATAATATTGTGTGCATCAAACCTCATTTAACTATGTTGACGAAGCTACAGGATTTCAAAATGCCTTACTACTATAAGTGAATCATACTTGATTTAGCTATTGATATTGTGTTACCAGCCAACCGCGTACATCACCGAAGACCGCACAATCAGTTAGCTATAAGATAATCTGACGCTCAACAGTTTTTGTTGTCGTTTGACTTGGTTCGCTTTCTTGATCCACAGGCGTAGGATCCATACCAGTCGCCTTCTTTAGTTTAGCAAGTTCAGAGCCCCGCCTAATGTTCCCTTTCGTCGTGAACAATTTGTTGAGAAAATAGAAGTTGTGAAACTTACCTCAACAGGTAAACGATTTTTGTGGGCACCTCCACGGAACAAGCGGCTTTTCATGTAGAGGTAAACACCATGAGTGAGGCAGTGGGTTGTCTGTTCGGTCGGATAACGATCCTCCCAGCGGCACGCTATGCATCGTCGCCGTTTCCCGTGCTTCTTATCGTACATCTGCCACCGCAGTACAGATCGCAGCAGGGCTCTCAACGCTGAGTGTTAGCTGCGTCGTTGAAAGTGTGCTAGTCGCAGCACACGGTTCCACCACGTGATCATTTATTTGCCGCGCCCGTATCTCATACGGCCCTCACTCGGTGCTTCGGCCCACTTTCCACTCACCAGAAGGCTGGCCAATTAGATGACAAGCATACGATGTGGATCACGAGCAGGTGGATCTGGTCTCGCCTGCCTGCGTGCCAAGTGCTCATTTGACCGCACGACGTCAAGCAGTGCAAGGACTAGCTTTTTGTGTCATTTTTTAAAGGAATGGCAGTCTGCAATGGAAAACCGGCTGCACATTTGGTCCAATCTGTCTACGCCTTGCAATGTTTTGTTGTACTTGCTGATATAAGTTGGAGCAGGATACGCACGAGACGTAGTTCCAATCATTTTAGTGACAGGCGTAACAGTAGAGGCGTCAGCGTTGGAGACCATGTTCACAACGTCTCCATCGCACCATAATGCAGCAATCATACTATAGTCGCTGGAAATCGCCCGAAGAATGTATCCTCGGGAACGTTTCTTTTCGTCAAGTATCGGGTGACGAATGAAGTGCTTGCTGTTCGATTTGATAGTGCCGCGAACGTACATACCCTTGAGCGCAAGTTCGTGAAGTATTTGGACAGAAGTATAATAATTGTCCATGGTCACAACGCGTTTGTAGCGGTTGAGAAACATCACACTATCCAATAAAACGGAAGTTCCTCCAAACATCATGTCCTCCGGTTGTTCCCCCCAATAGTTGGCGTACTCGCCTTCGTTATTCAACGCCATATAGAACATGACCCCCATGAATGTCGTCAACTCAGCGATAGTAAATGAACTCGATATTTGGATGTCATGCGTAATAGCGTACTTGTTTGGTTTCAAACAGTACTTGGCGCCAGAAGTAAGGAGGCAGATATGCCAGAAAAGTCGACGATGCGGAGTGCTCTCGAGGTTTGGTCAGCAACAACCATCTTAATGTTGGAAAAGGTCGTCGGGGGCATTAATGTCTCCCGTGGGATTGAAACGCGTACTCTCAATAGCTTCGACTACTTCGCAACTTGTCAGAAGCACAATACCGGGATCATACGCTTCGTAGTTCTCCGACACACAAAATTTAGCTAAGTTTTCAACGTCAATGTCATCAATAACATCTCCAGCATCACCACTCACAAATTTTTGCCAGTCCGGATTATTTTTTAAGCGCATCAGAGCTTCATTACGTTCGACACCACGTTGAATACACCCAAGGCTAACATGCTCCACAAGGTTCTGAATCTGACTCTCAAGCCACCGAGCTTTAATCAAAGACGCGAACCGACCTCGCATTGATCGCCGACAGACACGTCCAACGATATACGCAGTGCCAACAGGCCAATAGCGCTTGGATTTCATCCAGGATTCATGCTCAGGAGTGATTTGTTCAGATAGACCTTTTGCAGTAGCAAAGCCGGCGTTCGATAAATCCCCCCCCCTCCCTTTGTAGTTCCGGCCACCGGTGACATTACACGCGTAGCATCTCCACCCTAAACGCCAGAGGAATTTGCCACAAAAGTATTGACATAACCACTGGCAAGATTGTTTGAATCTGCGGCTGCACATCACAACAAGCCACAAAATATACATTAGCCGCCATAGATCCCACAGGGTCCAACTTCGACACTGCCTGTACATGGCCCATACCCACCAACTCCTACTTTGCCCAGGGAAGCACCCCCTCCGACAGCACCCGATACTAGAGCTCTATGCGCAACACTGGTATGACCGGCCGCGATAAAATACCCCGCTATAGATCAACAACACAAACACCGTACATAAAGGCAGCAGTGCACCCGGCGCCGTACTGCCACGGCCACCACGTCTATCACAGCCACGACGGGAAGCTGCGCCATCATCATGCACACCGACGGCATGCGCTACCGGAGCCGTACGCACATCACCAGTGCCATCAGCCGTGTTCACAATCGCGTGGACATCATGAAGAACAGCTTCCTCGCCTAGAAGAAAGTTATCTCCTTCTGTGCCTTGGGGGACGCCTCCAGGCCTGCTGTACCGATAACGAGGGTCCAAACTTCGCCGCGGCGGTGGTTTTTGCCGCCACCCATCTTTTTTCGGCAACTGCCACGCTGTGATAGAACCTCCCAGATCACTGGCGCTATGCGTACTGCTAGCTCCTCCGTTAGCAGAAGCACCATCCATTTGTAGAAGCCGCCGTTGTCACTTCTCCATCTGCCTGTCGTCTGCCTCGCCGTCAACTCCGTCGGTCATGTTTGCTAGTACTACCCTCCACCTTTGGGTTTTACTTACACGATGTACCGCAGCTCGAATGCTCCACCCGCGATCCCACAAAGGACGCAACCCGAATATTGGATCGCATGAGTAGTGTAATCGCGAAAATGCATATTGGAATGGCCAGTCACAGCGTTGAAGACTGGTCATTAGCCTTTCTGGATCATGGCTGACTCCAGTACCTGTATACACGCATCTACACCGTGTCGCCTCCATGCGAAACAAAACACTCTTGACTGCACTCAATTTCAGGCCACGTTCACGAACTCGGTAACAAAAAACGATGCTGTGCAGAAATCAACTCCTGCATCGAATGTGCCTAAAGCAAGATGTCATCAGTCCAAATCAGCAGATGCGTCCGTAGCATGTCAATTTAAAAACTACAATTTGCTTATTCTGGAAATGCAACGGAGAGTCAATTGCACCTGGGAAGTTACAGGTTGGCATCCACACTCCTTTGTCCGTGATGAAACTCATCAGGTCCTGACTGTATCTGTCTAGCGGGAGATAGGGGAACCCACTTGGGCTGTCAAACCTTGGGAGCCTGTAAGCACCATCAGCACTCTCCGACGAGATGTCAAATCTGAGCCAGCACCCTCAATCGGGATCGTTACCGCGTTCACTGGTCGATAGTCAATAGTTAACTGGAATTCATTTGGTAGGTTTGCCTTTGGCAGCGGATCAGCCGCACATACCCACAGGCTCATGTTATTCCGTCGAAGAAAGCCCATTTTCTCCAGTTTCCGTATAGAAACCGCCAAGAGCGAGCCTTAGAGGGCGTACCATCAGGTCGGAGCGTAATGCGCAGCGGTTCGACATCTGCCGGTGGATCAACCAGGAGGTCAAGACGAAAAACACCTTCGTACTCAAATACATTGTCTAAGGGAAAATGCAAATATCCTATGTCTAACCCATTGTCAGCGGTTGCAACCACTATTTTCTCCTGATTGAGTAGATCTGAGACGGAGGAATCGCCTCAGGAATGGGCAAGACAAACGGGTGTCAGTCTTTGACAGGCGGCCCAACTACGAGCTGCGAAAGCTGGTCGTTGACATCAATACCCAGCTGTCATTGCCGATGATGAAGTCCTCCTCTTAGCCCTCCAAACCGTTACAGAACTTATCAGACAAGTGAACCTGTCTGCGGTAGTAAATCCAGTGTGACTGCTTCACGACACTCGTCGTATGTTCTCATGCGCCATCTTTTTCTCCCCAGAAGGCTGTTCCACCACCGTAATTGTTCCTCCCAGACCAGCCAACTAATATATGTACTGACGAGGTAAGCATGTCTCATCGGATCTAGTATGTGCTACGTACGGGATCGAGAGAAGGCTGTTGACTAGGACATCGCTGGGGCAGGCGCAGTTCAGACCTTCTTGACACGACCGCGGACCGCGGACCGCTTCGCTTCATCTTCTCGACAGTACGCGTCTTGTCCTCATCACTAGCAGTTGGACAATCTCTCAGACAATGGCGTCCCTGACAACGACAGCAGCCAGTCTTCGGAGGTGAAGCTCCGAGCCTCTGTAGCTGGTGTTTCACCCCCCAGAACTACTACTACCCCCATATGTGCTAGTATCCCCAGTGTTCGTACAAGCAAGCCTTCGAGCTCAGCTTGTCTGGTGTCACTATTTTATTACTTACCTAAATCGCGTAACCGGCGTCCTGTACAGTACTATTCTCACACTGAATATTCCTGAATTCCCGATTATTTCCAGGTAACCATCACTTGCTCACCAAAGGTTTAGTCAATTACTAGTATTAGCGGTTATCAGTCTACCCAGCGCTTATTTCTCGTACTTCTTGTCAGCCAGAGCACTTCCCGATTAATACCTAGGTACTTAATGTGAAACGCTTTTACGCAGGTTGCCATGTTGCTGTGGGCCAGTACGACGGTAACCACTGGCTGGAACGTGTGTTTGCAGGTTCCCAAGCGTCCTCATCACTATCCAATCCTCGCCAGTGCACCTTAATGTCGCGGCGTTGCTACGTGCGATTGAATCGTGCCGTCAACAGAGAGTCAAATACATTCCCCACGCCATTGTGGACTACTTGTAACAATCGTTCCTCGGTCACATTGAGATCAGCATCTACGTAAAACCTGAGACGACTTTTCAAAATCCGTCCCGAAGTATACGGCGGATAAGCTCCACCGTTGAGCACTCTTGCTAATGGGCTACAAATTTAAACTACACGATATGAAAATATCTGGGCAGGATTTAAATTACCGATCGTGCAGCTGAGCTTCAACTGCGCGCGTGTGTGGTAGGGCATTCCGGTATCGCTGGTCACCAAGGGTACTGCGGTGACGCTCAAGGAAATTGAAGAACGATTCGTTTGGACAGGGATGTGGACGGTTCACGGTCCAGCTCCGAGAACCGGTTATGCGAACCGGGGTTTTTGGTTCGAGGCTGGAACAACGGCAGGTCAGTTCTTGCCGCGAAGAAGATCAGCGTCGCAGAGACCAGAAGAGCGCAAAGCTCGGCGACGCAAAGTCCGCAGCACAGCGCTACCAGAAGATAAGGAGCCAGGCTCCCAAGGAATATGTATTCGAACCCTCCAGCAGGGGTGACATCGAAATATGGTGAGACTCAAGTGCCCAGTTAAGCTACCGGAAGGAACATGGGGCGGCCCCAAATACATGCGCCTAAAGGAAGCGAGGCACATTAAACCAGGACATCTCCGCAGGAGAAGCTAGGCTGGACCAGGCGCCTACGGATTTGCCCCGGATTTGCCCCCCTCCCCTTCCCTCGGCACGAGATCCTGGTCGGCGGAGATTATTCTCCGAGTCGACGCCTGCTTCGGACAAGAGAAGATACCCACCGATCCACCTCGCTTGCACCACCATGCCAGTCAACTCCGCTTCCCCTCCTGCATCCTCGGGGACCAGCACTCCTATGGACTCTTCCGCGTCCACAGTGGCGTCGGCATCGTCGTTACTGCCGCCCGGTGCCACGTCGGCTACCGCTTCGTCTATACCCGCCCGTCGACGTCAGTGAGCTCCTCCGCGCCACCTCCAGCACCTTCAACTGACTAGTCAACTTCACCTGGAGCTCCGTCCCCGTCGCGACCGCAGTCGCCTTCCCGCGGCCCCAGTGCTACCAGTTGCAACAACGCCTTCTCGTACCAGCGTCCGACTCGTTAAACAGAAGCGGTCAGCAGCCGAGCTTGTAGAAATCCGCCGTCAGAAGCGGCGTCTGGACGCCTGCAAGGCCGCATTGGTTGCACCTACCGGCTCTTCTACTTCGTCTGCCCCCTAGTCGACCATTGCTGCCAGCCCTTCCATGATAACGTCGCTTCTGTTTCGACGTCTGTTGTGGCCTCCGCACCAACGCCGAACAAGCGAACGAAAAAGCCGGGAAAGTCGGCCGACTCGACGGTTAGGGCAGCAGCAGTGGCGAGAGGCTCCACTAAGCCACTCTGCCCATTAAAGAAAGCCTAGCAACGCCTCGTGCCCCGCACATCTTTCCCGTCCTGTCCATCTCTGCCACTCACCCCACCGTCTCCGACGGAGGCGACACGCGGTATGAGCAGCACGGTGGCGGCTGTAGACCTCGGATGTGCTCCCGCTCGCTCGGCAGCGGTAGCCTCCGAACCTCCCCTCGTCCTGAGTTTCGATTCAGACAGTAAGGAGTCGATGCATTCCCCGGCGTCGCGGCATCCATCGGTTCAAAACACGCCATCCAGACGCATCCCTACGACCATCGTACCGGCTGCAGCAACGTCAGCCGCAACTTCCCAGGCCTCTGTACCCCCGGCTAATGAAAGAATACCGTTTGATTTAGCACTTTCTTGACTCAGTTTCATGGTGGGTACCCCCGCAGAGCAAACTGTGCTCACGGCTCCCGGGAATACCGTGCCGCCAACACACGGCGGCCTTCTTGGCGATAGTAGCCCGCCGAATCAAGTCACAGAGCTCGGTCGAGCACTACGCCACGACGCACGCGTCTCTGGCCTATTAGCTCAGCTTGTTCAGGCTCTGAACCAACAGACTGGTCCGGCTACTCAGGCAGACAACTCGTCTCAGGCGACAGAACCGCGTCGGTGTGGTTTTAACCCCACAGTTCCAGCGCCGTTCGCTGCACCACCATGGGCGCTGGACGCGCACGATGCTCTTCCGCCCGACCGCGTCCTTGAACTCCGACTGGGGGTCTTTTAACTTGCTGCGCAGCGCGCAGGAAACTTTACCCCTGCAACCCTTCACATGCTTGCGGCGTATCGGCTGTACACGGCGCTGTCAACGCCTGAAGATCGTGTGGAGACGCCTTTGGTGATGCTGGCGTATATACGCGGCGATGCTTTGCTTCAATTCGCCCGCCAATCTCATGACTCTCTACGGGGCGCATTTTGGTAGTTTTGGTGTATCGGTAATGCATTTTTGCCGCGCGGACCAGGGGGCACTGTCGCGAAGTCGGTGAAACTTTGGTCACGGTGCAGGTGGCGTACAGTGAACCCAGAAGTACGACTACTGAAAAGATATCAGAGTCGTACGTCGTGGGTGGGCGTGTGTTACCTTACAGTATCCTCGCGGGTCCGTTGGAATATGACCCTCGCCGGAGTCTAGAGTTGGGTGGAAGAGAGTAGGGGTCTCCTTGGAGTCTGGTGTCGGAATTCTTCAGGTCCTTCCAGGAGCGTTCGGGAGTCGGGCGTTCTGATAACCAAGTAGGTTACCAGAGTGCTAGTAGTCAAAAAGAGATCAATACACAACAGGAAGTCTGATATCGGTCTCTGAATATCGCTAATTCAGAACCGAGATACCAGACTTCAGAGATAACAACCAAAATATACAGAGTTCAGGGATATGCAAGTATATACAACCGCTTCTTATACTTTCCTGGCCCTTGAGCGGTGGGCAAGTACTCCAGGTCAACTAGGGATTCGTTACCAGACACCTGGTCTGTCTGCCCCCCAGATGAAGCTGCGGTGCCGACCGCGGCACACTCAATCAGTAACCCCCTGCTACCTGCTTTGTCCCAGTACGTAAGTCGCGTCAAGCTGACACTTTTATCATTCGTAGTGCTTGCCCGATGATTACCGTCCCAATAAAGCGCTGATTCCGGCGGTGCTACGCCAATACTGTCGGGGCTACGAGCACCTTGAGAAGCACCTTAAAAGTCTAGTGCGCATCGCTTCCCGAGGGTGTGTGCGTGAGGCTCAACAGACCGCTCCCGCGCCAACACCGTTGCCCCTGCAACCACCTCTCGGCGTCCGCCCGACTCAACTTCCTGCGCAAGAACATACAGAAGGACAAGATCTCCTCTGGTGCATCGTCGTTGACGCCGCCATCGTGGAGATCTGGCGTGGGCTGTTCGTCAGCCCCTTCGGGGTCGTTGACAAAGGAAGCGATGAACCTCGCGTGACCGGCAGAGTGATACACAACCTCTCGTAAACTGAAGATGGTTCGGTCGAATCGCACACCGACATTGTTGACACGCCAACACCCTCTTGTTCTTGCATCGCCCGGGAAGTTCGCCGTTGCAAACTTGGGTCCTTGTGCCACGTCGCGACCTGTGCCCGATCGTTCTTGCAACGGCTCCGATCTGGAGAGCGGGTGTTGCACCGGCGTTCCCGTATCGACGTTAACACACCTATGTTAGACGGCTTGGCGTGGTGGTGGCACATTCTCGCCAACCCATCGCTTAATGATGGACCTTTACAATACTTCGCAGCACTCTCGAACCCGACTTCATCGTCTCTACAGACGCGTCTGATATCGGTATTTGCGCCCTCGTATTAAGCTTGCGACTTTCGCTCACCTACCAGTTCCTTCCAGCGAGACAGGAGCTGATTGAACCGTTCAAGGGTGGAGCGCCAAACGAGTTCGACATTGTAACGGGGTTACACGTCAAGTGGCAGTAACCACTTGTAACTCTAACAGTTAAGATAACTGTTAGAGGTTGGAAAGGAACCTCCAGCATTGGTGTGTGGGCACACCAATAGCTACATGGGCGGGCCACCTCGATGGTTGGCTCACATGCACTTACGCATGTTATTGGTAGAAACTTATGGATTTCTACCAATCAGTGCGTGACACAAGGATAGGGGTTCTGCCAACCACACGTTGGCAGACCCTTTTGAAATAGATAAACAGATTTAGGAGGTTCGATAATTGGCTTTTGCCATATTCAATAACAGTTGCCATTTTACGGTATTTTGCAGTTTAATTGCTTATATTTGGTTTATTTATACTTGCTGAAGTAAGTATAATTAAATTAAGTCTAAAATAATTGCACGCTTCCTCATACACGTAAGCGCACGTGTACGCCACCTAGTGGGTCTAAGTAGACCCATTACAGACATAAGTTATCGCGAGTTACTCTCGTCCGCTTTCGCAGTACAGGCTTGGGCATCCGCGTGGAGGATGGCCCGACCTCAGGCAAGTGTTGTACATGTTCACGTCCGCATCGACAACACCGCAGTGGTGGTGTGGCAATCCTAGGTGGCGTCACAAAATTCCCGGTCTCAGGTGTTGATTCAGCTGCTAAGTCTCTGGGAGCATTCACACGACCTCCAGTTCTCGTCATCTGATATCCCTGGCGTTGACAACATTGCCGCTGACGCCTAGCCTTGGCGCTGGAACGCCACCCGTTACGCCGAATTGTTCAACGAGCTCACATCCGGATGGTTACAGGCACGCCCTCCAGCCAGCTTCGCCAGCCTAAAGTCGACGTGGCATAATATCTGCGCGAGCACTCCATTGCCGACCCCTCCTTCAAGCGGTACAGTCGGGTTTTCGATCACCGGAAGCGCTGTTAGTGATCACTCGTTACTGCTACTTTTTCTGTGTCGCGCGGTTTAAACCCTGTTACTTAGCGGTTGATAAGTATTCTCGTCGCTTTGTGGAAGCATCATCGGAAGTGTCATTGGTGGGTAAGGTGGTCGCCAACCTATCAAGCCCTTCACGGCGCCCACAGGGGCAACGTTGCAGCCGGCTTCACGATATTTATGCGTCGTGACGGTTTGCCAACCTGCCACAGAGGCAGCGGTTTATGTGGTGATTCCGAGCAATTTGATTTGGGACACACAAATTTCCAGAGACGAGTTTGTTGTGGGCTGGTGTCAAGGGTGTCAGCCTCTTCTGAACCAGAACGACGCATGGCTAGATTCACTTCACGCTGACCGGAATTCGTGATTAAACCGGCAATTCACCTCGAACTATAACACCGGCTCCATGATACGTTTGTGCCAGCCGGGTATGATACCCAGGTGGATTTTGGGACCCAAAATTTATCACTTATTACTGAATTTGGGCGGGTGATTACAGTGACTCCGATCTCTTACACCAAGACCTACATTGGACCAACGCGTGCAATGACGTATGGATGAATCCGCGCACAGTGACACCGAGTCACTTTCTTATATATTGGTCATAGGATTCTCACGTGGGCGCTCGTTGCCTGGATGGTTGCCTGAAATTGCTTGTCTATCAGAGTTACCGGCACACGTTCCACCGGTCCCGGTACTCGAGCAACAGTGCCGTTGCAGAAACCGCTCCGACTCCTGCTCCCCGAAGTTCAGCTGGTTCTCCAGTTTCAAGTGACACTCAGAGGGCCAAACCAGCAGCGGAGGTCGGACCTCCACCACCGGTAGCGGCAGCCATACCGGCGCATTTCCACAAGAAGCGATTATGACTACACTGGTCGCAGTAATCTAGTATACACAGCAGATTGCTGCAGCAACACAACAACCCCTGTAACAACAAGTGCAAGACCGTCTACGTGTGGATCAGATACAAGCACAACAAGTGCAAGGCCGTCAAAGTGTTGAACTTTACAGACGCAAGATACGGGTGTGCGTGCACATAGCTCGCATCAAAATTCGATGGTATCAGGCGGACCGACTCCTGAAGGAGAGCAAGAGCGTACTAGGGCGATCACCACCAGAGTATTATGGCCATGGACGCAGACCAAGACAGCATCGGTCCAGTAACCGGAGCCGAAGCCGAAGCAGGTCGAATCCATAGACAACCACGGCCGGATCGCAGCGAGTTCGTAGTCGAAGCAGATACCGAGACTCCCCTCAGCGCCGTCTCGGTCGAACATTCGAACCGCCTCGCCACGAACACAGGCCAGAGCCTCTGGCGAGAGACTTCAAGGGTTACGAGGACACTCGACGGGATTCACCACAGTGGCTTGAACCTGGTAATCGGACTTACTACGGCAGTCCACAGGGACGTCAATCCGGGGACTTATTGGACCGCGATTACCGGCCCCACCACCAGTGAGGGTACAGACTGCCTTCGCCGGATTTTTCTCGTGTCAGCCCTAGTCTCCAGGAGATAGGGCGAACCGATGGCAACATGAACGCCGAGACGAACATTTGCCTGCCTATCAGTCAGCTGAAGTACAGTCACTACCGTTAGGCCGGCTGCCGCAGAAGTGCAAGTAAATCAAGTGTCCCGTGTGGTTCCCTGTCCAAACGGTACGTATGTGGAACGCACAGTGCGTTCATTTTGGAGATTGTGCCTATTTGTTCGCGTTTCAACCATTCAACATCACGAGACTCTCCGGAACCGCTACAATGTCACAAAGGTAACCGCGAAGGTGGTGTTCTCTGTGAACTTTGGTACGAGACAGCTCGACCATTTCCTTCCTTCCGTGCAGAGCGGTCAAGAACATTCAGTGACGCACGATCCAGCGACGTGGTCCTCAGCGGACGAATCCCATTGGCTTCCATTCAAACGATTGAGGAACTACAAACAGCGCTGTATACCATCTAAGAGGCGGGTGCACAGTGGTACCCCCGCCCAGTGGCGGAGATCTCTGTACTGTCCACGCGGGCTCGATCAACCGTATTCTCGACAGCGCGTCTAGCCAAATACCAGCATCGCCTGATAAATGCACTACATCGCCGACGCATTTCAACATGTGCCCATACACTCCAGCATGCATCGGCATTTTGGGGGACAATTCCACATTCGCAAACGAGCATTGTATCGTGATCCGCAGTATTCGGGTGGAAGTATCTCGAGGACACTTTGTGGTGTTTAGTAAAGCAGTACGCTATAACGAACTTACGGGCAACTCGGACGTTCGAAGATCCCCGGAGCCATTCTGGATCTTTCAATGGGTAAACGACATCGTCATCATTGAGGTCGATATTGATGACAGATTCCATCGCTCAGAGCAACGTCTTCGGGATGAAGTAAAGCTGGTGTTCGGTTCAGAAGGGTGGGATGAGGGAAGTTCAAGACATGATTTCAGTACTTTAATGATGTCGGTATAGATTTCGCAGTTCTTTAGAACTGTCGTTACTACCCGAGGTTTTGTAAGATTACCGGTATTATGATTTCATGTGGACTACACACACAAAACACTGGCGAGAGGGTAAGAACCGGTTTACCTCTCGTGTGGACCACACACTCACTACTGCTCGCCGCACGCCAAAGCGAGTAACAACCGGTTTGCATGGAAGCATTGGTCCAAGAACCGGAGGCAACGACCAGGGCGCAGCTGACGAAGCTAGCTGTATCCACTGCTCCTACTGGACTCCGCTATCGAGACGGAAAGAACTTGGCCCAGGATCGGGAGGTACCGACCAGCGCGCCACTGACGTAGCTAGCTGCGCCAACAGCTCTCGCTCTTGAGCCGAAAAAAAACTTGGCTCAGGAGCAGGATATGTCGACCAGGGCGCAACTGATGAATCTAGCTACATTGTCCGGAATTTGGAGGTATTGACCAGAGGACGTCGAAATAGAGGTAGCGGCCAGAGTACACAGGGGGAAGCATGCTCCGCAGCGGGAATGAATCGCTCACTGCCATTTACGAATTTGCTCGGTCCGAGAGAAGTCGCATCCTTCCAGAGGCGATTGCGTGTTGGTTATGGCCGGCGGTGGTTCCAGCCGTCGAAAACGCGCGGCATCCAGCGACACAGGGAAACCCGCCATCGGCGAGCCGGCAGTGAGGCCGGTATTGAAGCGGCAGAAGCGCAGCATACAGGTCGACAGCGACGATCTTTTGGCGGTTCTTGATGATGGCTACGCGATGGATCACGCCGCAAATAGCGGCGATTACGATGGCGGCGGCCTGACGGATGATGCAAGGGACGACATTCGAGCTATAGCGGCAGCGGTGCTGCGCTCACTGAAACGCGCAAATAGCAGCGCCCGTGGCACGGAGACTGAGCCTACCGATTCTACCGCCGAAGCAGGCGATGACAGTGCAGATGATCTCCTCCAACACCTTGATGAAGCCTTTGAGAGGGAGGGCGGCGCGACGGCTCCCGACGGCGTTTCTGATCCGCTTGCTCTCGATGACGGCGGAATGCAGCAGCTGGATATTCGAGCTATTGCTGCGTTTGCGATGGGTGTGGTGAAGTTGAAGTATCGCGTTGGGAGTGCGTCGTCTCAAACGTTGTGCAGTATCCGTGAAGCCGGGACTTGCAGCAACGCCTTGCTTCAGGCGTCTGAGACGCTTGCGCGCCTGGAGCGGAACCGCTTGTTCATGCGACGCTATCGCCAACGCCTCGCAGCTACCCGCCAAGCCCCTGTTCCGACGAGAAAGAGAAGTGTTGGCTTGGCTCCGCTCAGCAAGCAGATTCGCGCCGATGCGCTGAAGCGACTCCAAGAAGCGCTAGGACCCGAAGGCCTCGACGAGTGCGTGTGTGTTTCCTGCGATCAGCTAGTACGTCGACTAGAGGCGACGCGGAAAGAGGCTTCCGACTGGAGATACATGTCCAAGATGCGGCGCTGCTTCGGGGAGCCCGACGCGACTCTGCCATCGGCGTTGAGACGGGAGTACAGCGCCCCAGCCGGTGTGACGTTCTTGGTGGACACGCTCGTCTCCCCGCGCAGCTTCCGCTGCTATAGTGATAACAGCGGTCACCTGACGGCATGGTTTAGTGTATGCAAAGCTTGTAATACATCCATTGAGCAAGGCCGTCTTCCGAGGTTTTCCATTTCGAACGGGTTTTGTATTGGATCTCTGCCTGACAAGCATGCACAAGGACTGACGCTGCCCGAGCGATTGATGACACAGTTGGTGAGCATTGCAGCCACGACACGCGTCATGCGCGGTGGTAGACACCGGTGTATTCGGTCGCACTGCACTACGGGCCCGCCGGTATCACTACTACCGCGATCCATATCGGAAGTTTCGACGTTCAGAGTAGCGATGGTGGGAGATTTTACGGAGGAGCAAACCGACAAGATACGAAAGATGCACCAAATTCGAGCCCGGCGAGTTCAGGATGTGTTCGACTTTTACCGAATCAACAATTGCTTGTATGCTTCCGTGACACCCAACGATGCCGTCCTCAACGAGCTTGCCAGGGCCCACCACGTCGAGCAGCTCATTTTCGACGACATCGAGGACGGCGGAGGCGCAATTCAGAACAACATCAGTGAAGATCAAGAAAACATCCGTGGCCACGACGGTGACTGGCAGGTGCCCACGAATTGGCTATTGTGGAACAGAGAATCGGGCTATCGGATGCGTCGCGCGTGTTGCTTTCGCAGGAGCGCAACCTGCCTGGCGACAGCAACGGAGCTGGAGCACCGGCACACAGAGAGGTTTTGGTGAAGCGCTCTAGCAAACTGTCAATGGACATATCGGGCGACCGGCTGGCGAAAATGTTCCCGCACTTGCTTCCGTACGGCCACGGCCACCCCGGCGAGATTAGGCGCGTGCCGATATCGCTCAAGGAGTGCGTCAAGCACAACACAATGCTGTTGACGCGCCGGTTCGCCGAAGACGAGTTATTTACTGTTGTTTCGTTTGACCTGGTCTCCATGAAGAATATGTACACGCAAAACGGTCTGCGGTGCCAGCGGTTTCCTCAGTTCTACGAGCGGTATGCATCAATTGATGCTTCTCAGTTATAAGAGGCGCTTCTTGAGAATGAGCAACGCCAGCAGGGGCGTCGCGCGATCAGCACACCCAACTCAATCGCTCACAAGTTTTTGAAGACTGTTGAGATCGCGTCCGCTGCGGTGTGGGGCAGTAATGCTGAGCGCTCAAAGTGCCGGCACAAGGCGATTGTCTAACAGACCCGCTTTGGTATGCCGGCGTTGTTTATAACACTGTCGCCAAACACGGACAACTCTCTCGCTATGGCTTACTGGGCAGGAAAGACGTCGGTTAGTTCGCTTTTTGACATCCTCGAGTCGAGTCTACCCAGCAAGTCAGAGTTGCGAGAAGCAAGTCTTGGTAATGACAGCGCGTCAGCGCGGCTGTTTATGCACCAAGTGAACACGTTTATCGAGCAGGCGCTGGGGTTGGATCCGACGATGGGGAAGCCGATGCCGTTCAAGGGCCTATTTGGAGACGTGGAGGTTTACTTCGGCATGGTGGAGACGCAGGGTCGGGGGACGCTGCACATTCATTTCCTAATCTGGCTTTCGAACGCTCCTTCTAGTACGCCGGAGCTGGAGGAAGTGCTAGCTAGTTCACGCGCGACGGAATTCAAAGAATCTGTGGTGGCATACGTGGACAGCATCGTGCGCAACCAGCTCCCGCTGGATAGGCACACGTGCAGCAAATGTGGGGCTTCTTACTCGGAGCTTTCGGACCTAGTGATTCAGCCTAAGTCCAAGCAAAAAACCCCGGCGTAGCATCTTCAGCGATCGGACTCACCGCAGGGTGCTGGAGCCCGTACTTGTGTACTGCAACGCATGCAAAACATCGTTCAGCTCTCAGCACATCCTACGGAACATCCTTCTACAAGGTCGCCTCCGTGCTGGCCGCCTTGGGAGCGCGAGTTGGAAGCTTCGGAGATAGATCGCGTTGCGAAAAAGGAGGCCGCTTGTCGAGATACAATGGAGCAAGCCGTTGGCATCGTCGACGACCGTGAAAAGATCCAACTAGCATTACGCAGCGAGGCGGCAAGGTTTTCTAGTCGCTATGGGTTCATGGCAACCCCGGTGGCGCAACGACTAAACGAAGCGAATGCTTTTCGAATGGCCTACTGTTGCTCCAGTGAGGACGACCCGTTTCAAAATGACGAGCTTACGCGACTCATCGAAACTATTCCTCCGATGGTGGCAGATACCCGAATGACGCGAGAGTGGATGGATTATATGGTCTCGGTGTTAGTTGTGCTGCTGAACCAGCACTGGTGGTGTCACACCAGTAGTTGCTTCAAAGCGTCACGAGTTACTGTTAGTGACGACTTCTGCCGATACAACTTCCCACGCAGTCGTAAGCCACGCACGTCGTTCGGGCTATCTGGCGTGGATCGGGAACGCGGAACAGCGCACGAGTAGATTAATGGCTACAACTACGAATTGATGGCGAGCTTCAAATGTAACCATGACATCCAGGTTTTGCTCGGTGGGAAAGATACCGCTGATCGCATTCACTACTGCACGAAATATGTCACGAAGCCGCAGAAACGCCTAGACTCTGTAGTCGTAATGGCCCTCGCAGCGTTTCGCCGACGGCAAGAAAGAGAAACAAGTGCTCAGTGTGGTGACGGTCCCTCTGCTGCCGCTGATGCTGTGTCGGTATCTCGAAAAATGGTGGCTTCGATGATCTATACAATGACGAACAGACAGGAAATTGCTGGTCCTCTCGCTGCACTATATTTCTACCGTGGATCGTGTTGTTATGAGAGCTCTGGTTGCTCCTTTCTACCGCTCCGGGATATTATCGGTCAGCTCTGTTCGACTGACAGCTATTCCTGTGAGCTGGTTGATGGTGCCGACAGCGCTGGCTCCTCTCGCTTTCTAGCTGTGTCGTTTCGGCTACCATTTGTTGATGCCAACTCGCCGGAGGACGTTCGCTACAAGCACGCCATTCTCTCGCTTGTGTTGTTCAAGCCCTTTCGAGAACTGGCAGACTTGATTGGATCGACGGACACCTCGGGCGAACAATGGCTCCATTCATTCCATGAATGGGAGCCCTGTCGAAGTGAGTTTGTCAAAAGGGTAATGAATCACATCAGTGACTACTACTGTGGAGTGGAGCGGGCAAATGAGCATGCGGATAGTGCCGCAAAGAACGACTCCTGCAGCATTCCCGAAGACGACGCAAATGACAGTTGCAGTGATGATAATTCGCTGTTTAGCGTCGTGGACTTTGACGATGATGACGACGACGCGGATTGTGACGATAGTGCTGCCTTCGCTGACCCGTGGCTAGAAACCAGTACGGCGAGCAGTGCTGTTCTCGACAACCAGGAGCCAATTCGTTTGCAGTTGGCTGCCGTCTTGTCTCGGTAGGATTTTTGTAGAGCGGCTCCCTTCCAACTGTAGGCAGCTGCAATAAATCACCAACTAAAACAACGTGTACGCCGCCGAATGGCACATCAGCCAGTCGTTTTGCGCTACGTAGCAAGCTATCCAGTTGCGCAAGCTGGGTTTTGCGCATCATTGATATCTCATCGATCACTATGATATCCACACAGGCCGCGGAAGCCCCATTTCGTCGCTTGCATAATTGCATCAATAGACTAGCTAGCGTTCGGCCACCAATAACAGTAGCAGGCTTCCCTGTCAGGGCGGTTTTCACAAGGCACTCAGGCCGCTGCCAGCTGACACAAACAGCTTGACGCGCATCCAGAACTCGGCTCTCCCCCTCTCCACCCAAAAACATTCTGAGCTGGTTACTCTCGAGGGCTTCGTTTAAACTGCAGTTGAGGTAGGAACTATCATCGACGTGTCGCCACCGGTTCAGCAACGCGCAAGCAATCATTTTAGAGGCGCTGTGCTGCTTTTCGTTAGGAGTAAATTCCCTGGAGATGTCGGCCACGGTCGCGTACTCCGTAGGCCGCGGATTCGCTGGTGGATACGGTGAGTTCCATGCCATCGTGTCTTCGTCTAACGCGTGCCCTTAAATCCCAACGACGCTCGTATTCGAAGGCCGCACGTTCATCCGTTCACGTGCCCTACGACGGCTGCTCCGTACGACCGGATTGCTAAACTCTTAGACGTATTCAAAACCCACCGCATGCTTGCAGGTAGTGCGCAAAGTACAGTGATCCATCGTCAGCATGCAACAATACCGGACATTTTCCCCGGCGTCGATATAATGCAGAAATGGGTGAAAAATTCTGCTACAGATTGTACTCTGCGTGAGCCGTCACTGGCAGATAACCACTTGTGGCTTTCGTTTACGGATGTGGTTATTTTGGAGGAATCGGTTCGCTTTGAGGCAGATCCGGAATGGGGTAGAGGGTGCCGGTCTGCTCGGCGAGGCGAGTGGCTACCTGAATTTGTTGGGATCATTAACTCGCGCGTTACCGGAAACACACAGACAATGTTTATCGAGTGGCGCCCCGGCAGAACGGTACCAATGTTCATCACATCGGAGAACATGACTCGCCTCGCAATAAATAATTTGTTTATTTCGACAGCAGCAAGTTTGCTACCAGGCGGAGAGTATCCTGTTTGGGTAGTAGGAAACTTCAAAGGCAAATTGACAAGGCTAGGTTCACAGGAAGTCAGCATGATCATGTCGCTCCCAGATTCAAAGTTTGGCAGAATGGCCCCTTACTTGGATTTGATCGTGGGAATGCCGGTACAGCTCACTCAGAATGTGCGCGCCGAAAAGATGGCGGTGAACGGGACCCACGGGATTCTCGAGGCTATAATTTTCGGACCAGATACCAGCTTTCGCGTTGTTCACGACAGCGTTGCTAACATGAAATCAAAATTCCAAATGTGCCCCCACCTGCTGTGATAGTGCGGATACCGCGAGGGCGCTCGGCGAAATTGATGGCGGGATGCATCGAGTCGGATCTTTTCCCTTTGTTTTCGAATGCGCAGCCGTTCAGCCAATGCGGTATCCAGTTGGCCCCAAGCAGGTCAGGGAACCCTCGGTCGCTATCGGTCCGACTAGACAATTTCCAATGGTATGCGCAGTAGCTTCCACCGTCTACAGAGTGCAAGGAGAAACGTTAAACGATATGGTTGTGACAGAACGGAGATCACAAAACCGACTGACAAACAAACGCCAGCGGCCATACTTACTAGTCTCACGGGTAACTTCACGGAATGCTTTCAGGGCGCTGTCTACATTGACAAGTGATATTTTAGCCTGGGCTCAACCCCCGCCAGACGCAATCTAAGAAGAAGAGCGACGTTTACGGCTAAGTGAGACAACGATTAACAGGGTAGGGCGTGGTTCATAATGGCGATTTCAATTTGAAAAATCCTCTTTAGAATACATAGTTATTTTGGATCGTGTTATGACGACCATTCCGAAATCGACATGGTGCCCAAGGTCGGTGAACTGGACGCGTCCGGCGCAGATTCATTGTTGAACTCCTTGTCCAGCATTGTGTGTTTCAGAGTTGAAAAAACAATTTTCGATAAGATCAAGCAAAATATAAGTTTCAAAAAAAACGTTTTATTGGAAACTTGAGAATTCCATCTAAAAAGGATATTTTACGTGAAGTTTTTTTGGGAACGAAGTTCCAGATTTTTGGATTTTATGCCATTCACTGTCACACGCATTTTAATGAAGGCCAAAGGCTTTCTTTTAACTACTCGTCCGCAAGCTTTCACATTTTTTTTTTTTCTGTCTATCGTGGCCCGTTCATAGTGCTTTTTAAAAAAGAAAAAAAACGTGGTGTTTCGCGGCTTGAGGCTAGAACTTGGAGAAATGAAATCTAAATTGAGAATGAGGCATAGCTATTCATTGCAAGGTTATGAGACTTCAGCGAAACGAAATTCAAACGAACAGGAGAACAGTCAATCAGCTAGTACCCTCAACATCGCTGGTGTGAGGCATCGAATTACGGACCCTCGGTATTCTGGATTCTAGGCCGGGTGAAGAAGAACGAGTGGAATCGTGTCATGTGCCGACGCAGGGAGTTACTTCCACTAGCCACAAAGGGGCAGTTGTATGCGTAGCAGAATAAATCATCCACCGCAGACACGTCGTCGATCAAGGTGACGACCTCAGGTTGGTCCACCTCAACATTGCGGCAATAATAGGGCGTGTCCAAATAGGCCTGTACGAGCAAATGGTTTGTGTGGTAGCCAACATTGCCGTGCATGAAGTCACCTCTGAACATCGCCAGGTCCCCTTTGTTGAGGTGGAGTAAGTCGCGGTTGGATCGAAGGGAAACCCGGCGGTTCCACCCGTACCCGTAGATTACTGTGTCATCTTGTGTGGCGACTAGCAGTAAACCAGGGACAGTAGAAAGATCCGCAGCATGGACATCCATGCCCGGTGGTAGAAAGTCTCGCCTTATTGGTTGATCCCCAGCACCAGCCATCGTTCGCTTGAAGTTCCATTCCGTCACGGTTGCGTGAGGAAAGAACGTCAGGTAGTGAAGCCTTAGCAATAGCGTCAGGTGTCAGGAAAGCGCATCAGGAAGCTTCGCGCTGGGCCGCATGGGGTCGAATGCCTCTCCGTTCCAGGTGCCGTTACTCCAGTCGAGTTTTCCGTGACGAGCAATAGACCAGAGGTCGTTCAGCACCTCGTCTGAGACGACGTTGTAGAGAATGATATACCCTCTCTTTATAAGGGTTTGACGAGCGTTCATGCTTGAAATGGCGCGCAGTGAAGAGGACTTCGGCTGTAATCGGTAAATAAAGAAGTGAGTTCATATCCCTAGAATAAGATATCGCCATTTTAAAGGCAGATGCTTGCTTTATGCGTGCGTCTCCTTCGATTCCAACTGATCCTCAAGGAACCATCCTAGTGTAGCTGCGTTGATCAGATTTTCGGTATTGGAACGAAATCACGTTGAAGCTGCCGGCTGGCTTCAACGTGAAGATACGCTTCTAGCTTCAACGTTAGACAGCCAATCACCATAGATGCTTTTGCACTTTGGGAGCATATTCGTTCTGATGAAGGCATAAAGTGGGGGTGACTGTTGATCCCACCAACTTCATCGAAGAATGGGTACATTGCATGTCGTATTGGCCAATACCCCGAACTACTAGACCAACGCAGTGTGATGGACGTTTGCCCATTGAACTGCCGGGCAGTGTACGTGTAGATGTAATGCTATCCGCGACAACACCATGTCTAATCGAGCTTTTGCAGGTGCTAGATAGCCATTAGTAGTGGCAGGTGTTTAAGGACGTCTACAGGGTTTGCTAAGTAGAAAGCGCTCATTTCTTTTCTCACATGAAACTACAGCAACCAGGTAACCACTACCATAGGACATGAGACTCTCATCTCATTGAGAGAGGATCACATGGTCATTACCTGCAACGGCAAGGCCAAATCGGCTCTCTTAAAAGAGCACGTTCTGGGTTTATAGAATTTGGGTGGGACGCTCCCGCCTTCTTTGGGGCAGCAACTCCAACGCTCCTCTTAGAAAGTTACAACCCAGGATGGGGCTCGATTTATTCCTGCCACGGAATGACATCACGAGTAGTGCTCGCAGAACGTTTGCATATCGTAGATCCACAAGCTTGTTGCAGCACAATCCATTTAGCAGAATGGTAGCCAAAGTTCGCCAGACCAGTAACACTCGGGCATCACCTCGGGTCGCCGCAGGCATTGTGGATGCCGTTTGTACCAGCACCGATACCGGTGACCACCGTGGCCAACTTACGCCATACCAACGCATGCAAGAAGTGCTTGCATCTCCTTCGAGCGAGCCTGCGGTTAATGAGATCTCCACAGTAGACGGTAAGTACTATCTGGGTTGTTCCAGCACGCTCCATACTAAAAAAATATATGTACGTCGCTAGACCTGCTACAACTCCTGAAAGCAAACCCGAATCATGAGCAAGTTGTCATTCGCATGAAACTATTGTGGGTGTCTGATCACAACTACAAGCAATTGTCGTACGCCCACCTCCACTTTGTAGATGCTGACTCACCAGAGTCGCTCGACGAGTTGTTAAAGGTTTGGATTGAGCGACTATGGAAGATATGATACCGAGTAGATAGCTGAAAATGAGTTCTTGTATGTACAGACCTTCCGTGACAACTATGCCGATAATGCGCCTGACGTTGACTCCCTGCTTTTCACGGCTACAATCTGGAACATCAACTCCGAGAACAGCAACCTGCCCCCCCGTGCTGTTGTCCGCATTTCCTAGTACTCCAACCTTGGTCTATTCCGCGAACTTCAGTGCCAAGCTACAATTCGTCTGCCTAATTTGGTTTGGTCGTAAACCCAGTCCTTTATTGAATGCCATAGCTTCAACATCCTCGGCTGGATTCTAATTGGTCAAAATAAAAATGTGCCGAATGCGATCATCGCCATAACACCATTGCGCAATTTGCACGAGAGACCGGAGTCGCAGAGAGTAAGCAGTTATTTTGCTTCAACCAGTGTGTGTTCTAACAATTGCTGTGCAGATGCCTAAAAAAAATAGGGATCGTCTAACTACTCTTACGAAGAACAAGTTCGTCTGGTCAATGAGGTGGCTCGCGTCCTCCCTATTGAAAGCGCGGACTGGGAAGGGGTGAAGGCGGCCTTCAATGTCGACGTAATGGCACGAATCCGTGTTCGCTCTGTTGAGAACCTGAAACGAAAGTTCAATGGCATGTGGCGAGCGTTTGAGCGAACAGAAGAAGCGCATCGAACGGAATTGCTGGTGCTATCGCGGGACGTGAAGCGAAAGTTGGACGAGCGAATACATCGGCGACGTTATGGCTTCTCCCTACCTACAGCACAAGACGAGCGTTGCTCATCATCTGCTTTGCAAGACGCTCGTGTGCGGTGCTCACTGCCTACACTGCTAGACGCGCGATGCTTGCCATCTACTCTGCCAGACGCGCGCTGTGATAGTCATTCTACTGAAAATGAATTCAGTGATATGCAGCCTCATGTTTTTTCCATGATCTCTCGCGGTTGTAAATCCTGTTCGTCGTCATCGGTAGATACGCGACGCAAGGCTTCTGCCAGATCGACACTTGCGAGCAACTAGCGCTACGAGTTTGACATGACCCTCGACTTCGCCGATTTGGAGGGGGGATAGCACCGTGCAGAAGGCCCTCGCGTAGGTCGCTGTTGTGGCCTGGAGCAGCACTTTAACCAGTTCCAAGATGTCGTACTACGTGAGCTGCGAAGCATCCTCCAGTTGAAGCGAAAGGCGAAAAAGCGAGAGCGGAAGCATATATCCAGTCGTCATGGCAGCTGCAAGAGTGCGTGCTAGATCAGTATGTATGCGCTTGGACACTACCGTACGTAATGATACCACAGATACTCTTCTCGTTTATAAACTGACAAAAGAATACAGATAATGTGTTCAAAAGTAAACCTAAAAGCACGTGCATTATTTGAAATTATCGGGTTTCACCGATGCCGTTTCCTCCTTCCCTTCACTCTTGTTTTCAGTCGGAATCGGATGAAAACCATTGCTGCACGGCGAGAAAAACTGAGGTCCTGTCAGTCCTCGCGCCTGTATCATCCTCGCTTGGAGAAACCTCAGACTCTCCTTCTGACCCAGACCCCGGCGCACTAATTTCTCCTTCTGAAGCCAGGATTGACAGCGTTCGTTGACGCGCATCCGCTAGTTCGACAGCCGAGCGATGCCGCTGGAAATTGCGCCGTCGAATCCGTTCAGCAGCAAACGAGAGGGTTTGGCCATGATTGTCCTGCGCAGCTTCATGGATTGCTGTAGCTTCGTCAGCCTCGTCGGCAGCCCGGGCCGCCTCCTCCCACGCGCGACGCCACATACCCACCAACACCACCGCATTTTGAACAATTAAACTGCTTGCAGCATTGGTTTTGCGCACCGCATACAAAGTTCGTAGTGCCGCTAGGTGATCATATTCGATGTCTTCGTTGGTATGAGCTATAATGCGTCGAATCACGAGGTAAGCCGAAGTCAGAATGAATAGCACTAGGTGTAGATCTACTTCCATCACTCACTCCGTTTTGAGAAGTTCTACGTCTCACTCTGGGAATCTTCTGTATGTTTAAGCTCAAACTGCGGTGCGTTGACCGCTCACTGGCAGTTTGTACCTATCGGGACGGTCCCTGCCAAAACTGTCCAGCTCTTCATTTCCTGGTCTATCCCTTCCCAAAGTGTATTGGCTTCGTCGGAGTGCAGCTGTGGTAGTGTCTGTTTGCACCGTAGATAACAAGAGCGATTGCCTTAGTGCTGAATTTGAACGAAGACCAAAAGGTAAGAATATGATGGCGTGAAAGAAGTCCTAGTCGTGTACTAACGAGCCCTTGTATAAGCAGATTTGAGGGTGAGGACCGCAAGCGATGGCTGGGAGAGGAAAGGGGGTCAGAGGGCTTGGGAAGGGCGGTGCAAAGCGTCATCGCTACATCCTTTCTGACCATCTAGCGGGAATTTCGAGGGCAAGCATTCGCCTTCTAGCTCGTCGTGCAGGGGTAGTACGAATGTCAGCACTTGTGTACGACCAGACCCGTGCTGTGCTCAAAGTGTTCCTCCAGTGTCTCATTCAAGATGCTGTCGTGTACTCAGAGCACGCGAACCGTAAAACTGTGACTGCTACGGACGTGTTGTTTGCTCTCAAGCGCCAAGGACGCACTCGCTATGGTTTTGGTAGCTAATACTGATACAAATCATGCGTAGGCATTAGTTTAAATTCTTTCTTTCATGAAAGCGCAACTATAAACTTCATCAATCCATAATTTCTTATTATGCTTTCTTTGGGACGTACATATAGCGACTAAATGTAGCTTTTGAAAAGGCATGCTCGAGTAAGATATTGTAGCCTAGAGGCGAGAAAGCAGAAGATAACGAGGAGTCGCAAGCGGCAAGACGTTGTTTTGCTTTTAAGAGGACCTCAACTCTGGTGCTGTTGGGCAACTCGATCCGCCCATGAATCCTGTCGATGTCTGCGATTGTTCCTAATTTCGGCTATCAAGACCACGTCGGCTCGGTCTGTGGCGCTACATGCAGTACGGTACGCTTCTTGACGATCTGCAAGAGCGGTTACTGCGTTGTCGACCTCGTCGCTCGAAGCACGGTGTGTTTGTTGCAACCCCACCAGCTCTACCGCAGCATCAGCAACAGCCTTCGAATCAGCAATTTCTTGAACAACAGCCAGCTCCCGCAAAAAGCTCGCTGCCTCGATCCGGTCAAAGTCTAGGTTTTCTTCTATACAGGCATCAACACTTCATGTCCGTGTTCTCGTGTCCACTGCTGGACCAATCGTCCGAGTTTGACGACATGATTCGCCGAGGATTCCAGTCAGCATGTCCACATAAAATTCATGACGAAGATTTTGGGCATTCGCCAATTCCAAAATTAATCCATTGTCCGCTGTGTCGGCCGCCTCATGACGGTAGTTGAACCTGTATAGGCAGCCTTCAAGTTGTCCTTGTATGATGTGAATCAGCGTCGCGCCAGCATTGCGCCGCTCCAGCGATCGCAGCTCTAACATCGAATCAATAACCCATGCGGCAGCAATAACTTCTTCTTCAATAGCGTTGAATCGAGTAAATGTTGCCCTCTGAATCATATTTTTGTCGATCGTGATGGAAGGTATGGATCTTGGACACGAAGCTTGGACGAAGCGGAGGGAGGGACGTCGCAGACGGCGGGACCGGAGCGAAGACACTTGAGGGGTAGAATGAAGATTCGAAAGTGATTGAATTGTTGGAGCTTACACCCTACTGTTATAGACACGCGACCCTGCGTCCTATCACCTAGTGCATCTAATCAACCATCACTCACCGGTGTTCGTCCAATCATCCTACTCGTCTAATCATCGGTGGCGTAAACAACTTACCGTAATCACCATAATCAACGTGGGTTCGGATTGGACCGGTTCGGGTTAACCGGTTCACGGTTAATAACCCATACCAAACCGGTAACCCTCAATACGCCCCCTCAATGCGAACACGCGTGGATGCCGAGAGCAGCCGTCAGGTCCGTGTGGCGAGGTCCCGGGAGCGCCTTCGTCATGATGTCCGCCAGCATCACAGAAGTCTCGCAATACTCGAGCTTCACTTCACCACGCTTGACTTCATCGCGGATGTGGTGGTACTTGATGTCAATGTGCTTGGCGCGACCGTGGTTCACTGGGTTCTTCGTCATCTTGATGCACGACTGGTTGTCTTCGCGGATCATGAACTCGGGTCCAGTCTTATTAGCGGCCGCCAGAATCTCGCACAGCAGGCGATGAATCCACTTGCCCTCTTGGATCGCCAGACTGAGTGCGATGTACTCCGCCTCACTCGTAGACAGCGAAACACTTGATTGCTTCTTGCTGCCCCAGCTCACCGGTGCACCCATCAGCATGAACGTGTAGCCGGAAGTCGACTTACGGTCCGCGAGGTCGCCAGCCCAGTCCGCGTCCGAGTATCCACGAAAGTCGATGTTGTCACTCGGCTTGAAGCAGATCCCATGCGTCTTGGTGCCTTGCAGGTAGCGAAAGATACGCTTGACCGCAACCCAGTGTTCTTCTTGAGGGTTCTCCATGAAGCGCGACACATAGCCAACGGCGTACGCGATGTCCGGGCGCGTGGCAGTCATCAAGTGCATCAGAGCACCAACAGCTTCGCGAAACGGAGCGTTCACCTTGGTCACTGCGTCACTTGAAATCAGTCGAGTGCTTATGTCGACGGGACTCACCACGGCCTTGCACTCGTCCATACCGAAACGCTTCAGGATATCATCCACATAGCGGCGCTGACACATCGTCACGCTGCCGTCCGGGCCGTCCACCAACTCGATCCCAAGAACGAACGCGCACTTGCCGCTGTCGGTCATCTCGAAGCGTGTCTTCAGGTCGGTCTTCGTGCGTGAGATCAGTTCGGGTGAACTTCCGGCAATCAGCACGTCATCCACGTAGACCAGCACGAGCACGCAGTGACCGTCAACGATCTTGATGTAGAGGCACGGGTCGAACGCCGATACTTGAAAGCCGATGGAGCACACGAACTCGTCGAAGGTCTCGTTCCACACACGCGAAGCTTGCTTGAGACCGTAGATCGCCTTTACCAATTCCAGGCAGTCGAAGTCACCGTCGAGATCAACACCTTCGGGGACCGCGCAGAACACCAGCTCCTTCATTATCCCGTACAGGAAAGCTGTCACCACGTCGAGTTGGTCGAGAGGCCAGCCAAAATACTTGGCAATCGCGATCACCATGCGCAGCGTCACGTACTTGACGACGGGCGAGAACGTCTCGGTGTAGTCGATGCCGTACTTCTGCTTGAACCCCTTGGCCACGAGGCGCGCCTTGTACTTCTCGATCGATCCGTCCGCTTTGCGCTTGATCTTGAACACCCACTTGGTACCGATGGCGCGTTGTCCGCTAGGCAACTTGGCAGCACGAAACACACCACAAAGTCGCATCGACTCGAGCTCAGCACGAATTGCCTTGCGCCAGTGCACTTGGTCCGGGCCGTTCACCGCCTCTTGAAACGTCGTCGGCTCCGATAGGTCGCCTGCTTCGACGGCATTGGCACTTGCACGCCAAAACACTGGTGGAGTCGAATCGTCATCTTCATCTCCATACTTTTCTTCTTCGTCTGCGTCTGCTCGGTGCGGAGAGGAGTAGTTCGGCGCACTTGCTTCTTCCAGTCCAGGTCGATGACGCACAGCTCGCGGTCTTCTGGCAGCTTCATCTTCGTCACTCGGGCGGCTCTTGCGCTTCCCTGCCTGCGTGTACTCCGTCTGGCGGGAACCATCATTGTCGATGTCGAGCGATTCGAAGTCCAGGTCGTCGACATCTTCATCGGAAATCGTCGGTGAAAGTCCAAAGGTCGACTCATCGAAGTTGACATCGCGACTGATAACCACCTGCCCCGCCTCGATGTCATAAACTCGATACGCCTTGGACACTTCTTCGTAACCCAGGAACAGTCCGGCGCGAGCCTTGGGATCCCACTTGAGCCGCTTCTCCTTCGGAGTCAGAATGTACGTCCGACAGCCGAACACACGCATGTGCTTCACACTCGGCTTGGACTTGTACACGATCTCGAACGGAGTCTTGTGCTCGATCTTGGGTGACGGCAGACGATTCTTCACGTAGATGGCCGTCATCGCCGCCTCAGCCCAGAAACACTTGTCCAGCTTGGCGTGATGCAGCATGCTGCGGCCGATCGTGACAATAGTCCGGATAGCTCGCTCTGCCGTGCCGTTGGTCTGGTGCGCGTACGGAACCGTGGTTTGCTGCTCGATGCCTTCGTCTTCGTAGAAGTCCTTGAGCGAGTTGGTCGCAAACTCACGAGCTCCGTCGTGCCGCACAAACTTGACCTTCTTGCCGAACTGCTTCTGCACCTTCATGATGTACGTCTTGATGCAGTCTTCGCTCTCCGACTTGGCGCGCAGACAGAAACCCTTCATGCATCCGCTGGCTTCGTCCACCATCAGCAGCAGATATTTGCTGCCACCCAGCGAGTTTTTCTCCATGGGTCCGCAGATGTCGAAGTGGAGCAGCTCGAACGTGTTGTAACGACGCTTGTCATGGTTGCTTGGAAACGGTTTTTGGACCATCTTCCCTTGCTGGCAACCACGACACAGACTTGGTCCGCTCGACTTGGAAGGTGCCTTCGCGTCCTTGATCATGTGGTTGTCGACCATCTTGCGAAGCACCTCAACCGGAGCGTGACCCATGCGCGCGTGCAGGTCGACAATCTTGCCACTCGTCGCCGCATTCGCCGATCGCTGAGGCGTCATCAGCCAGTAGAGTCCATCTACGAGGTTTGCCGTCGCCACCACTTGCTTGGAGCCCTTGTGCGCAATCTGCATCTTGGCGCCGTCGAACACCACTTGAAACTTGCCACTTTTGTTGATCTGTGGAACCGAGAGCAGGTTCTTGCTCATGCTTGGGACGTATAGCGCGTTCTTGATCTCGATCTCGCGCTCGTCGCCGTTGGGCAGGACCACTTGTTCCACGATGGTCCCCACACCCATGATGGCCGCCTTGTTGCCGTCGGCCACCGAAAGTTCGCCTTCGTTCCGCTCAATCAAATGGGCGAACTTGGCCTTGTCGTTGCAGATGTGGTGCGTTGCGCCGCTGTCGATCGCCCACATCCCGGACACATTCTTGCCCGTCGAAACCCCACATTCCAGTGAAACCGCGAACGCTACTCGATCGTAGTCGTAGTCGTAGCCGTCGCTGTCGTTTCGCCACTGGATGTTGTTGGCCCCGCGTCCACGGCCGTTGCCGCCGCGTCTTGGGCCCCGATTCTCGTCCTTCTGCTTGGTCCAGCACTTGTCAATCGTGTGCCCCAATTTCCCGCAGTACGTACATTGGCGAGACTCTCGGTCGGTATTGAACGCCTTGGCCGCGTTCTCCGTCTTCACCGTCGCCGTCTTCTCGCCTTGTCTCTTGATGTGCTCGTTCGTGAGCACCTTCACGACGTCTTGCGACCGCAGTTCAGCGCTGCTCATCTCCAAGTTGAGCACGACGTTCTCGTAGCTCTTGGGGAGGCTGCGCAACAAGCAGATCGCCACGTCCTCGTCCTCCATCTTGGCGCCGATGCTGCTGAGCTTGGCGCTGATGTTGAGGACCTCGTTGCAATGATGCAACACATTGCCGCCTTCCGACATCTCCATGCTGAAGAGTTGGCGCTTCAGGTAGATGCGTCCAGCCTTCTGCGAACCACCGTACAGCGTCTTCAGGCGCGTCCACGCAACCCACGCTTCCTCGCAGTCGTCGACCACATGGTGGTAGTCCGCGTCCATGTGGAGCAACATCAGTCCGAACGCGATGTTGCTGGACTTGACGTAGTCGTCCTTGGCCCGCGAGTCCGTGAAGCTTGGCGTCGTCTCGCGGTTCACGACATGCCACGTCGACTTGGTCAGGAACACGCCACGCATGTAGCGGTTCCACGTCGCGTAGTTGTCCCCGTTGAACTTGTCAATGGAGACCTTGGTCGAGGCGTCTTGGGCAGAGGACATGGTGCTTGGGCTCATAACCTGATGGAAGGTATGGATCTTGGACACGAAGCTTGGACGAAGCGGAGGGAGGGACGTCGCAGACGGCGGGACCGGAGCGAAGACACTTGAGGGGTAGAATGAAGATTCGAAAGTGATTGAATTGTTGGAGCTTACACCCTACTGTTATAGACACGCGACCCTGCGTCCTATCACCTAGTGCATCTAATCAACCATCACTCACCGGTGTTCGTCCAATCATCCTACTCGTCTAATCATCGGTGGCGTAAACAACTTACCGTAATCACCATAATCAACGTGGGTTCGGATTGGACCGGTTCGGGTTAACCGGTTCACGGTTAATAACCCATACCAAACCGGTAACCCTCAATAGATCGAAATAGCAGTCTCCGCGAAATCATCATTGCGCAAGTAGAGTCTAGCCGTTTCTCCAAGTAATCTGTAGCCCATTGTTGTAATTGTAGTTTGACATATCGTCGTGTTTGCACTAATAGTCGTCATGGGTCTGATACAATCGATCGTCGGACTAAGAAAGTTGCAGGGATAAATTCTTTGAATTTTATTACTGAAGTAAGCGTCGTAAAAAAAAAACTTAATTAACTACTTCTGAAGTATGACTTTTAAAGTAAACGCCCTAACGTAAAATAACGGCTAAAGAACTGCGATCTCCCTCGGGTGTCAGCCCGAGTAAGCGGTGGAACATCCCAGACATGACCGTAACAATACCGCTCTACAAGATCTAAAAAGAAAGAACAGAGTGATCGCAGAGACACTTACCAAGGTATTCGTGACTCAGAAGAGACTGGACAGTCTGGTTGAAGTCCTCCGTTCCGTGGTGACGTTCATTCCAATATCAAAGCTGTTCACACAACGCTTGGTCAGTGCCCAGCTGGCGCCAAAACCAGCACATCGCTCCAGTTCCCCCATGACTGAAACACTCCGGCGAGACCTGGAATGGTGGGACAAGTTGGTATTTGAGAACGAGTTTACCGGTGTTCCCATGAGCATGTTTAGCAAGGAACAGACCGAATTGGATGGTTGGGTAATCACACACGGCGAAACCTCCATCACCATTTCCGGGTTGACTCCCAAACGTTCCCGAAAAACGGAGTTCAACATCAGGATCGGGGAAACAGAAGTTGTGAGTGCAGTGCTCGCAATCGTGATATCATGGATATCCATAGAGCCACAGAGGCTGACGTGGAACCACATTCGGATATATGTATCTACAAGCTGGGAAGCCAGACTTCTAACCAAGCTGTACAGCAATACTTGATGGGGCAGCAGCAACTGAGAATGTCTACGCTAATCCAAGCCTCCAGGAGGCTTAAACGCTCGGTCGGTAGAGTTCTAGGACGAACGGCTGAAACGCGATCCTGTGATGTACACTTATCCACTCACCTGTGTGATCGTTTACTTGTACAGAGAGACTCAGAACTATTGCCAACGAGACGAACCGTCTCAGAAGGGCAGCAGTTAACTAATCAACTCTAGACACATACGCCAAGACGTTTCGCCAGTGGGCAAATTTCTGTGAAGAGTTCTGTTTCCCAATCTGGATTGACCACCCTACACAAGAACGACAAGGAAGGGTCGTGGGACTTTTTGGAGGCGTCTGTGCTCTCGAGGGTCACAACGCCCATGGACAAGGAAACAAGTCCCAAAGATTCGAAGGCAAAATGGCGGCGGTCGCCTTCACCCACGGGAGTGTGTCGAACGCCCGATATAGTTACAAGAAACCAAAATTTGAGCTCGTTGATGAGGGATATAAGAGAACCAACAGCAAGTGGATCAAAATGAACCCGTTATCGCGCCCATGCTGCGCGTGATGCATGCAATGCTGCAGAAGCGGAGAGACGAACGAAGCGACGAATATACAGACATGTTATGGGGATCAATAGTCCTCACATTCTTCTTCCTGGACCGAAGCTCGGAGCTATGGGGACCAGTATCCATGGAAAACACCACCGCAGGGAGAAACCGCTGCCTGCTGGCGGGAGACATACTTCTACAAGATCGAAATGGCCATGCAGTAGCACCTGGCCGCAGGGACGCGAAATCAGATATCCTTCCGATCTCACAAAGGGGATCACACAAGGCAAGGCAACACTATCAGGCACTACAGATCCGGTCGAACCGCATTGTACCCTGTCGCGGCTGTGGAAGCCTGCTTACTAGCGGGGCAACGGTGATTACACTCGGGCACACGTCTGGGGCCATACCTAACATCAACGAGCCGAACCACGGAAAACAGAAGTGGCCAAGATTCTCAAGGAAGTAGCATGGAAACAAGGTGCCAGTCCAGAAGACTTTTCAACTCACTCACTACGAATTAGAGGTACCTTCGCACTATTAGCTGCGAGGAAAAGTGAGTTGGTGATCAAGCTCTAGGCAGATGGTCGAGCTGGTGCTTTTCTGTACACACGACTACATCCTGGTATGCTCCGCGACGTTGCAGAGCACAGGATTAACGCGTCAACTTGGGAGTGCCCAGACTTCAATATCAGCGTACAGAAATGTGAAGGCTACCAAGCTACACTTGGTAATCAAAGAAATACCGTGAGTATGACGACTTAAAGAGGCTGATACCTTCTTTGTGAAGCGCTGCCTTCACTGCGACAGCACACTAAGTGGACCGCCTCAACCGAGACTGCTTGGTGAGGCGACGCATGCTGAACTACCAAATGAACGGCTACATCAGGACTTTAGATTCATGGGCGAAAGTGAAACAGACGGCGGATCCTGGCGACGCTAGCGCTGCTGCTGGCCGTGGGGCGCGCCTCAGGTTTGTCAAGCACCAGCGGCGAGCAGACCGACGACCAGGTGAAGGAGTGGCTGCACAACAACATGGAGGGTGGCGAGACGTGCCTGTTCCCGAACGACATCAATAGCGTCTGGGGCAGCACTATCGGCAGCAGCCTCCAAGCGACCTGTACGAGCATAGAAATGGCGGCTCTGAGACTCGATTGCCGCTATGCTGCTGTCAAAGAGATTCGAATCACTACATCGATCACAATGAAAGAACTAATGACTTTTCTAGGCATTATGTTCTACATGTCCCGCGCGGACAAGGGCGAATACTCGAACTACTGAAGACCTCAGACCGATGACGCCAGCTTCGGAGGGACGTCTGCCAGATTGGACGCTTTTATGACTCTGAGGAGGCTTAAGTTGATTTGCTGCTGTCTATGTTTCGCGCTGAACCAGGGACAACAGTAGAACGAGATGCCGATGCTAGAATTTGACCCTTGCTGAGCCTACTCAAATGTACTGGGGGTCGAGGCTGGCCGTGACCCTGCGTTAGACGAAGCCAGCATTGCTTGCCGGTCCCGCCACGGACGGCATCTGATCGTGCATAACCCACATAAACCCGGTGGGAAGTATCATTTTCGAATGTACGTCGTCTGTTTCGCAACCGATAGGTTGGGTTATAAGATTAACGCGAATTAGAACCGACGTTCGATGGACGACGTTTCAAGATTCGTTGAAGTGGGTAATCAGTCATGTGGTACACACTGAACCAATCAAATTAATCTCCTCCGCTCTAAATTCCCTACATCAGAATTGCATCAATTATAAACGGATCTCCAGCATAGAAACACACAGGATGAGGGTAACTCCTGCTAGAAAAAAACAAATTATCAGAGGCAGCTCCTCCTTGAAGTTGGTCACCGAGATGCGTTTTGGCAATCTTCTAGCAATGTTAGCCCCATACTGAAACCCATATGTCTGTCTGGGGAAAGGCCGTGGAAAACCTGGCGCCACTCTTTCTCTTCATTACCGAAGATGACCGGCACCGCTCAGGTCACCTCTGCGTCCAAGACAGCCTTCTTCCGCGGCATCCAGCCCACGCCCGTCGGCTCCCCCGGGGCCACAGCCAGGAAGATCCTACAGACACGCCGTGCCAGCGCCCCCGCCAAGCTCCAGGACAACAACCAGCCAGATCTGCTGCCGGAAGAGGCGCAAGAGCTGAAGGACCTGCTGCTCTCCACGCCTTCACATCAGCAGCACTCGCGCTTCAGCTTCCTGAAGTTCCGACGCGTGGTTGTGCCGCCTGTGCAGATCCCACCGGAACTTGACACCCCCAACGCTATCAGCAATATCGTCGCCGGTTCCAAGATCCCCATGACCAAGGCCATGTTCATGCGCCGTCGTTCGCGAATGATGCGGCGCGTGCCAGGCCGCATCGACGAGCGCGTCGCGTGGTAAGGAGTTGCAACCGTCTACTCTTTTGATGTTTTTGCTATTTGTAGTTCTAGAAAACAATATAATTTGCTCAAGTATTTACGCTCTGGAGCTCTCTTCCGGAGAATAGTGTGTGTACCCGTTCGGTACAACCCACTTTATGCCGGGTTGCTTTCGGATTTTGGCGTTGATGCGTTTCTCCTGCTGCGACTTGTACCTGACGCTCAAAGCTGTAACGACGGCCATTGCGATGGGGACTAGCGCTGATAATAGCAGTGGAGGTCCGAACAGTTTGCTTTTACTGCTAGTACTGGCGACTTCAGGGCACCGACGCCCCGACCACGATTCCGAAGAGCACTGGCAGAGACCATTTGAGCTGCACTTGCCCGTTGTCACTGCATTGACATCGATGGTGCAGTCGCTGTCGGTTTTACAGAAAGCCATGCCTGAGACCGACTTGTCCGGGTTGTCAGTGTTGGTCGATCTATTGTATTTCGTGGGGTGAGAGGAGGGATTACAACCGATTGCCATTTCGCTGTAACTGACGTGTCTTGGTAGACACGAATGTAGTCGATCTTGACTCAAGATTCTTGAGGTGCATCGGGAACGAAGCGCAGATTGCGTTGCTTTTAGAGCTGGAGCCGTCACCATAACAATCTCCACCTGAAGCAGCGTGGGGTGGCTTTGACCCCCACGACTTGGACAGCGCCACGTTGAAAATGACGTACATGGGCTCCTCGATCATGAGTTTCTTGGGGTTCATTCGAGCAGAATCTTGTGGTGGATTCGTTAGAGCTTGTGCTGGAATCTCGAAAATGACTTGGCCTTCGACTTCCCAGCGGATCCCAGTCCAAGTAAGCCCCCATGTGGACCTCCCAGTCGGTGGAAATGGCGTCCAGTTGGTAAGAAAACTCGGAGCTGGAGCTTGTGGAACCGTTCGAGGCCGTACACTCGGAGGCGGTGTTACCGGTACTGCATATATACGCCTCCGTGTAGGCGTTCTGCTTTGGGAAGCAAGTGCCGTTGGTGTTGATGCCCCAGTGCTCCGTTCCATTGTCCTTGTAGGTTATGTCGCCATTCACGTCATACGATGCGGGGCACAACTGCATCGTGCACGCATTCTCGGTGATTCCCTTCGCTAACGACGCGTTAATGGTCTGGATATCGTCCTCTTCAACGTCACAGATATTGTTCGCACCGTATCGGAGCCCCTGGTACCAGGATTTGTGTCATCGAGACGTCTGATAGTACCCAGTAGGTACATCCTGGTTGTTTGCGCCTTCCGTCGTGCACCCGTAGCTGTAGAAACAGTATGAGGACGCAGAAGTGTTGGCTTTCATCGTGCGGAAGTTATCCGGCATCCCCGGTCCGACTTGAACCGACGACGAGACCGCAGTGCCTCCGCCTTCGAGGATATCAATTTCAGGGCCTTGATTCGCGTTAAGTCCATGATCTGAAGTGACTGATTCTCTGGTTTTGCGAGCCGAAAATGGTTTAGTTGCATTCATTGTACGAGTACGGTCACATTCGACTTGTAGAAGCACTGAACAAGTCACGTCCGAGGTTCCCCATCAACCAGATACCAGGCCACGTCGGGTAGTAATCGATGTTGGCGGCGCGGACTGTAGTTGACCACGTCTTGACGTCTGGATTGCTCGACGCATTCGTCACAGCACCAGGAAGCTGTACACGAACTTCGACCATACCCCCTTAGAATTTCTAGCTCTGCACCATACCTGAACGATAGTAAAAGTTCACCATTTAATATCCCGGAGGCGAAATGTAGTTGTTCCAGACCCGCTCAGTGATCGTCTTGTCCGTCGTGTTGATGAAGAATTAGCAGTTCTTGACCGAGTTTGGTGCAATTTCCTGTGCATTAACCCACAATGCGAACAACATTTCACATGTTGTTTGTCTGATTCAGTATTTTTGCTTTTCAGGTTGAACACCTTCATTTTTCATTTTGTCGCAGATTTAAGGATACATACTCATTTCAAGATAAGTGGTGTGAAAAGACAGGGCCATATCTGTTTGCAGCACAATTGAAAACGGCGGCACGACAGCGACCTTCGGCTCGCGGCGTCCCTGCTCGGCCTCCTCCTCTCGCAACGTCGCCCCTAACACGCTCGACAAGGTGCCCACCTAGCTCTCCACCATCTCTACTCTCTGCCCGCGCAATTACGAGCTCTGTAACGTCTATACTCATCGAGAAAAGCGCGATTCCGTGCAGATACTCAAGATGGATCAGGAAAAACAGGAAAAATCGGACCTCCAGGCCACTGATAACGACTCTGACGATAAAAATGAAGAACAAAAGGCTGCTGCTACAGATATGCCAGGTGATGACTCCAAACGCCCTAAGCTGACCGAGTTATCGCCCTCCAAAGCTGCCCATGAACTAGTGCGGAATTCTATGCTGGCCTGCTTCGTTAGCGATAAGGATTGCTCGACCACCGAAAGGGAGCAATTGGTTCGAGACGTACAAGAGATCACGAGGACGTTCGCCAAACGGCTACTGTTGCCTCCTGATAAAAGCAGTACAGAGGACGACTGTCAATCCCAGTACGTGCTTCCAAGTGGACGAGTAGCGCCACCTTCGGCCTATTTCTCCTTTAAAGAGAATGGCCGGATGCATCTTCCCATTGTGGACTGGAGTGCCTTTCGAGGATACTCTGTGGCAGTGTGGATCAACGTGGACTTTTGTCTAGCTCAAGCGAAGAAACAAGGCACAGCAGTGGAAGGGGTCGACCAGGAGGATCTGTACGCCAAGTTTAATCTTTTCAGGTTCACCAATGGGTCAAATACCCTTGGGGTAGAAGCATCGCTGGAGTATACAGAGGATTCAAGTGGAGGTGGCCATGGAGTACTGTTAAACATCAGTTGCTGTGCTCCTGGTACTGTGGACGCGAAAAAATCCGCGTCAATTGCAGCCTCGTCGTCCTATTCGCCAGAGTGGAGGAGAGTCCAGCAGGAAATTGATCTGGTGCCTGGCAAGTGGCACTTACTTGTAGTTTCGCACTCGCTGCACTACGTGAAAAAGAGCAAAGTGACTTGTTATGTAGATTCCAAGCTGCAGTTCAAGGAGGAGCTGGTATACCCGTCGGGGCTGGTTACAGCGTCGAAGTGCACTGTTGGGGGGGGTCGCAATGCAAAAACTAAGGTTGCAAGTGTAGCCATGTACCAGGAGGAGCTCCCCAAAGGGACGATCGAGTTGATGTATGCGCTGGGGCCAATGGTTTCTTCGTTTAACCGCTGGTCTGCGGCGCTTCCGGCTCAGTCAAGTCGACTGGTTGCTGGAACTCGTGAGCGTGCGCTGGGGAAATCGCCACTTTCGATCCCAGAGAACGACGCGTTCGCAGCCTTTTGTAAATTGCAGGTGGTGTTCGCGTTCAACGCCCAGAACACTGTGAACGAAGATTACGCAGATCTCGGAGTGGAGTGGCTGTGCGAGGGCACAACACCCACTGCCAACGGGAAGTGGCTGGTTCTCGAGAATACGGCGGGGGCTTCTGCTGAGATCCAGCAGCGAAACGCCCGCCTGGGCAAGAGTACGCAGAAAATGATCTTCCCTGACTACCATGCGGCCTGGTATCGGTCAGTTGGGGTATCGTCGTTACCAGTGCTGTTGGATTACATTTTAACTGGTTACGAGAGAATCAGGAAGAAGCAAGAGCCGACAGAAGATGGTTCAACGGAGAACATTGCACCAGATGAGCAAGAAAAGCGCCCGCTTTCTGCTATCATGGAAAGCATCGTGGTTGACTTGTTGTGGATCCTCAAAGGAATGCTGGTCAGCAGTGTGGCTAACCAGCAGGAAGTACTCCAGAACTACGTGTTGCACATGTTCGCACACGTCCTGGTGCAACACAAAGACTGTCTTTCCGTGATATGGACGCCTGGGACTCTTGTGGTTTGCGTGGAAATGGTGAAAAGCTTGTTTGACATGATGCCGTCGCCGAGAAAAGGGGTGGATGTGGGGGAAAACCACCCCTTTCACGTCTCGATTTGGGCGACGAACCCACTTTTTGCTTCGGGAGTGCGCGCCATTCTAATGGATTACAGGTTATGGTCGCAAGCAGATTTCAAGACTCAGTCCATTTACAATCATCAAATGTACGGACTTGCCTGCGAGTACCCGCGAGCGTTCAACAACATGCAAGCCGTTTCGAAGATACTGGAGATTCTCGGGGCCTTTTACTCCGTTTCCCACTCTCCGGTACCTTCAAACGAAGGTGAATCGAGTCAGAATTCGCAGCAGTTAACGGAGGCCGACGACAAGGACCACCACTGGAAGCAGCAAAGTATCCAGAGTTTGGTTGAAGTGATTGAAGTTTGTCTGACAAACCAGAGCACACAAGTGCACGAAGTGTTGGAGCAGGAGGTCATGGAGACAACGTTTGCTCGAGCAAGTTCTCCGGCAGGAACTAGTGGGTCTGTTTCTAGTGGCTCTGGGCCTTCCGCTTCTCCGTCAACTCCATCTTCATCGTCTGCGTCCCCGTCAATGGTGGTACCTGGGTGCAAGGGAGGTGTGTTTAGCATAAATCTCGAGAGCATTGTGTGGAGTGACCAGACTTCAGGGGCTTCAGCTGTTAATCCGGACGTCAACGCTTCAGAGGATAAGGCTGCTGCTGCTAAGAAGAGCATCCTTCACTCTGTTCAAGTCCGGTTCTCCCTCGTCCGTGACATTCGCGCAGTAATTCGGTTCTTGATGACCAGTAAAGATGCGGCAGTGTGTACGTCGATACTACTTCTTCTTCGACGCCTTGCAGTGTCTTTTTTGGACATGCGCTTTGCCTTGATCAGCTCAAGCATTATGGATTGCCTACTGTACTTGATGCACGATCGACGGGATGCTGAAGAAACTGAGGGCAAAGACTCTAGTGTTTCAATCCATGTCCGGATGGCGTGTGTCCCTCTATTTATCTACCTTCTGGACTGGCTGGAATCGATTGAAGGTCGCACTGTGTGGTGCGGCCTCGAAGAGCACCTGCGGTTAGTCCTGAACGGTCAAGGAAGCTTCTCTGTGGGCTTCCTAGAGCTGATGATGGAGTTCTACTTCGATCCAGCATGGCTCTTGGGTGTTCAACACAGTATCATCATGAATGACCCATCAAAAAAGGACTCCCTGCTGTTCCCAATTGCACCAGCTTCCAGCAAGTCGGTTGTGGCACAGGAAAACGGGATCGAAGATGGAATTGCGGTTGCGCCGTCCACAATCTCCGCTACTGGGGAAATGGGCACGGGCGTAGGCGGATTGATTGAGTGGATTAAGATGGCGAACCAATTTGTGGGCAAGCGGCTGCAGTTGACTTGGGAAAAACGAGCTGCGGTTATCCGCTTGACAGCTCTGCGAAGTCTCTCTAATGTTGGGGCGGATACCAGTGAGAACAGCCCCGCGCTTGTTGCCGATATGTTCGACGAAGGTGTCAGCGGAATCTTGAGTCTGCCTCTGAAGGGGATTTTGCCGTTCTTGCCTATATTACTGGGTAAGAGCACTCCGCATTTTCGGGAGAAAGTTCTCATGGATATTAACGTGAAGCTCAAGACGGACGAAGATCTTCAGCAGCAACTTCTCTTGATGAAGAAAGGTTGGGCGGATGCGCTTCTGGAGTTGTCGTTGACCTGCTCTGTCGGTGCAGATGCTAGTGTAGCTGATGGGAAAGTAGACGAAGGTGAAGAGAATTGCGGTAGAGCGTACAGCTTCGATGCCAGCAAGACTGGAGAGGATTTAGTACTGGACACGATTGTGTCGTTGCTGTGTATGGCCATGACCAACACCCACGGATGGAGATCCTTCACGCATTTACTGTTAGCGCTGAAAGGGATCCAAGCGAAGTATGAAGCGTCTAGCTCAAGCTCAATTGCTCTCTCTTCGTTGCCACCGCTGGCTCAAGTGGCTCCGCACGTCCAACAGTCGGAGCTATTCCGCGAGCCTTTGAACTGGACTTGTCGTGTGGCGGGGATTGTGTTGCAGCGGATGGCAAGAAGCCGAACGATTTTGTCACGGACACTGGCCGAAAACGTCCAGCGTTTACTGTTTATGGTCCATGAAACGCTGCTGGTCCAGCCACTGAAGCCTTCAGTTGAAATTGAATCAAGCCTTGAGAAGTATTCGTGGTCTGATGCCCAGCTTCTCCTACTGAATGCTGTCTTGGATATCTGCGTGCGATTAGTTGAAAGCACACACAAGATCCACCGTGTCGGACTATTTCCTGGTCTTCAGATACTGCAATTCGCGTTGCCATACGTTTCTGCTAAGACTGTGATGGAACGGATAGTGGAGGTGTTGACCCAGAGTTTCCAGCAAGAATTGACGGCTTCAGCGCTGCGAGTGTATGAGTCGGTGCCGACACGCGATGTTTTCCTCCGAGCACTGGTTGATCTTCGTCGTGCTTTGGTTGTTCACAAGAAAGAGGAATTATTGGTGCTGCTTAGAGGGCTGACGCTCCGGATATGCACGTCCGGATCTTTTAACGAGGAGCTGGGTGTTGCTGGGCTATCTGTACACGAACTAGGCGAACTCACGGAACAACAAGCGGTTGAAGTGGTGCTAGATGCTCTGGGACTGGCCATTAACGACACGGAACTACATGAGCGAGAGGAAATGGAAGATATGGTGCCTTACTTCCCCATTGCGAAGGAACTAAAACCCCAGCAAGAGCCGGACGAGGTCGCTGACCTTGGGAAGAAGTACTCTAACGTGGAACATGCAGACGACAGTGAGCGAGTGCTTTGGGCAGCGCTTGAAGTGGAAGAGAATCGGATGTTGGCAACTTTAAGAGATGTCACGACCCGCGAGAAACAGCGTGCAGTGACTGCGGTCTTTGCTCAGCGAGAACAGAGGCAGGAGTGGTCTCGGAAGCTGTGGCTGAAGCACGAGTACACTTTCCGCTCACAGAACCAGTATGATTCCCTACGACGCGCGGCGCCAGACACGTTAACAGCACTGCAGAAGACGCTCATGTGGCGACTTGGGCTGTACGAGACGCCGTTCCCGTCTCGAATGCGGCGTACAGTCGACTTGGATTTACACTTGAGCTACCAGAGGATGGCTGCACTGGAAGCTGAAGGCTCTACAAGCGAAAATGAAGCAGGAGAGCCCGTGCTGAGAACCAGACAGTCGTCTGCGCTGGCGCTTCCGTTGGAAATGCTCCATAGTTTTGAAGGCGACTTTGAAGGCGAAACGACGTCCTCAAACGGAGCTTCAGGTGAAAATTTGCTGGAACGTGTGGGTCGAGTAGTGGCGCAGCAGCGAGGAGGTGAGATTCGAGACATTACTTCGGACGATGCGCTGCCAGCCTCCGAGTTGGCAGACACCTACGTGGCAAGCTCGGGCAGTGAAAAGACTGGTGAGGAAGCAGAATCACGCTCTCTTGATGATGAACCGCTAGAGGAATTCAAAGACCCCGCGACGGCCAACGCGACGGAAGAAGGCAAGGCAAATTCAGCTGCACCTAGTGCTTCAGCATCTAAAGGGGCGGCTCTATTGGGTCAGGGTGACAAGGGACTTGATCCTGGTGCCGGCGTTGCGGTGGCTCCAGATGATCAAGTGTACGCCAGCGTATCGTGTCGACGTGTGGTGCCAGAAGGAGTCGTTCTTGGCCGTTTGTCTTTGTGTGGGAAGCACATCACCTTCGAGCCGCAGCAAGAACTCCCTGAGAGTGCACATTATCCTGGAGGAGGAGTCACCTCCGGAACAACAGACTTTGACGATAGTACCCTTCCTACACCGTCCAGTACCGGTGTGGATGAAGCTGCACCGGGTTTGCATCGATGCTGGCGATGGAAATACACCCATCTCGTGGGAGTTTACCTCCGTCGCTACCGCTTACGAGACTCAGCAATCGAAATTTTCCTCCGGAATGGCAGTAACCACTTCCTTGACTTCCCGTTGACGACCAAGCAGCGGCGGAACGAGTTCGTTCGAGTACTGTACTCGTTTCTTCCTCGAAGTACGCCCAAGCAGTGGCCTGGTCGTGTGATTCCTCACTTGGCAGCTACGACCAAGGCCTGGCAGAACCGCCAGATCAGCAACTTCGACTACCTTATGGCGCTCAACACGTTCGCAGGTCGCAGTTTTAATGATCTGACCCAGTATCCCGTCTTCCCATGGGTTCTTTCCAACTACGAAGACTCGACACTTGACCTGAGTGACCCTCTGAACTTCCGGGACTTGTCTAAACCAGTCGGAGCTTTGAATGCGACACGGTTGGAGGAATATTGGGAGCGCTACAACTCGTTCGATGACCCAGTGATCCCCAAGTTTCTCTATGGATCTCACTATTCCACTTGCGCTGGCGTGGTGTTGTTTTTCCTCTTCCGACTCGAACCGTTCGCAAGTTTACACCAGAAAATGCAGGGCGGGACGTTCGATCTCCCCGACCGCCTTTTCTTCTCCATCCAGGAGACGTGGCGGATGTGCAACTCGCAGATGTCCGAGGTCAAAGAGTTAACTCCAGAGTTCTTCGCTAGTGACGGCACCTTCTTACGCAACCGAAATGACTACGCTTTGGGCAAGCGGCACGACCAGAAAGCGGTGGGAGACGTGCAGCTACCGAAGTGGGCAAGTACGCCTGAGGAGTTTATCCGGACCCATCGAGCAGCACTGGAGAGTGAGTATGTTTCTCGTCACTTGCACTCGTGGATCGACCTCATTTTTGGCTACAAGCAGCGCGGACGAGCGTCACTCCAAGCGAACAACGTATTCTACTACTTGACGTACTATGGTGTTGTGGATCTGGACAAGGTGGAAGACCCTTTCTTGAGGGAATCGATGGAGCTCCAGATCGCGCACTTTGGCCAGTGTCCGATGCAACTTTTCGCTACACCCCACCCCAAACGACATGCAGCTTTTGCGCGGAGTCTAGTGGGGAAGCCAATGGCCTCTCCGAATAGCAAACCGGTGCCAGGAAGAGCAAGTCCACCGATGAGTGGAGGGTTCCCGGGGAAAGAAGGCTCGAGTGCTCCATCCAGTAGCATCCCTCGACCACTCTCACTAGCGTTCCAAGACTTTTCACCTATTGCACAGGAGAAGCGTCGGAACTGGAGCCCTGTTGCTACTGTGAAGCCTATCGCGCAGAGCAGCATCCGACTGCTGAAGATCCTTCCTGATCGCGTTGTCAGTGTGAATGAGCTGGGTGTAATTGAAATTTACTACTGGAAACTGCTACCCAAGCCAGCGCCCCCACTACCATCTACAGGGTCTGCGTCTGCGTCGCCCAAGTTGCCGTTGAAGACGTTCGCGGTTGATCCTAGTGACGGTGTGGACCTTGGCCGCGTCAGCTTCTCATCCGTCACGGACTCCCAGCGCGATAGTGAAGTGGATAATTTTCTCAGTGACCTCGCAGCAGTGGATGACATTGCAGCTGATGCGGCGAACGACTGCCCGTGGTTACTGGAGATCGTTCGAGACGATTCCCCGTTCGACTACGTGCCTCGGATTCCAGTCTTCGATCACGTTTATCACGACGACGAGAGTCGGAATCTACACAGACAGTCTCATGGGTTTCCCGTAGTTATCTCCCGCAATGGACGCGTTCTGGTATCTGGAGGTGCTCGTAACGGCGCTCTGCACTTCCGCTTGCTGGACCTGGACAATGGCCACGTAATCGGCAAGGCTAGTGTGGTGGGACACAATGCTGCAGTCACCTGTCTGAGTCTGGATCGCTGGAATTACCACAGTCACAGCCAGATAATCGTCTCAACTTCACAGGAAGACGAAGAGCTTCTGGTCTCTGGATCTCAGGACGGGACGCTTGCTCTTTGGCGGCTTTCACGCGTCAAGCCCGACATGCTGTTCCGGTTGCCGCGAGTGTCACCTCGACCGATCCAGATCTTACGTGGTCACGCGACGCCTATCGTGGACTGCTGTGTGAGCACGTACTTAGGGGTCGTCGCTTCTTGTACGCACTCGGTCGGAATGGCTCACTTCCTGTACGACGAAGGACAAGTTGCTTTCGTGTTTGAGCCTGCGGAGGACGAAGGTGAACTTGTTCGCGTCCGGTTGTCAGTCAAGGGATACGTCATTGCTATCACCAGCTTCACGCGACTTGTGAGTGACGAAACGGAAGAGCGCGTGGTGATCTCGAGCGTCTGTCAAATCTTCAACTTGTCCGGTGTATTGATCCAGTCGCACCACCTTTTATCCGAGGAAGTTTCCAACGTGCAAGTGTCAGCTGAGGGAGACTTGATCTTCCTTACGCTGGTGCCGGGGATCGTCCGCATCTGCCGCATCGAAGAGTAAGTGGCTCCATTCTACGCTTTAACCCTTATATCACAATGACTAACTTTCGTTTTTGTAGCTTCGTGACAGTGCAAGAGTACATTTCTCCCACACCAACAGGGTCGATGATATCTGCAACGTGTTTCGGTCCGAAAGAAGCTGTGATCCTGTTAGCTTCCGGCCACGAAGACGGTACGTTGTCGCTGCAACTGCTTCCAGATGCCAGTGGGTCCGTGTCATTTCTCGCGAATGTACGGCGCCTACTTGGCGTTTCATCCAAGCTCAAGCGCGTCAAGGGGACAGTACAACACGCGCAGACGTTAGCCATGTCCACTCTGGACAACGCGAAGGCGGTCACTAGCACAGCGAGAGATATCGCTGGAGAAGCGCTGGGAGAGGCGAAAGTCATGATGCGCGGTTTATTCTCATATCTTCAAAAGGGTTAACACTTCTACTCGGATGGTAAGAAAAACGTTTTTGAAGAGCAAAATTTTATGAGCTTTGGTAGTTTTCTGTTTAAAAAAATAAAAATAATAAAATAGAGAAATGTATGTATGTAAACGCGTTTCGCGAGCCGTCTTGCCACCGGAGTGGCTCAACTTCCGCATACGTCGGGTTATCTCTCATTCTCTACGTTTCTCTCTTCTCTCGGCCAGAGTCCATTAAGCGGCGCGTACGCTATAAGCGCCTCGGTTAAGTCCTTCCAGGCTGCACGATCCTGTGCGCATAGGCGAAGGAGGTACATGTCTGGGGCACGTTGAAGCCGGTGTCCTGCGGAAAGTGTCTGAAGGTCGTCATCTAGGACCATCGGTAGCGTTAGTCGGTGTCTGCCTCTCCATTTTCCGGTCTCACTGGGGTTGAAGAAGGCTGTCATGAAGCGGTATGCTGAAATGCCTGCTGGTCTGCGGAGTATGTGGCCAAAAAGGCTCCATCGGCTGCGAAGCAAGTGAAATCGGAGTGGCTGGGTCTTGGTACGGTCGTAGAGCTTGTCATTGGAGATCGTGTCTGGATAACGTACTCCAATCACTTTGCGGAGCTGTTGCCGATGGAAACTTTCGAGGCTGTGTAGCACGGAATCGGTAAGGGCCCAAGTCCCGCAGTTGTAGAGTAGAATCGGCAATACGTAGCAGTTGTAGAGGCGGAGGCGCGTAACTTCCGAGGTCTTCGATGGCCGGAGCCAAACTTTCCACATGCGGTGGAGTGCGGCGGTCGCTAAGTTCTTGCGGCGGGAGACGTCTTCGGCGTCGCCGAGGAGAGAACCTAATTTGCGCGTAATGCGCCAATCTTCATCCTTGGCACGTGTAATCCGGTTGGACTGCGCGGTTGGGCTGCGGTGTACGATGGTGTGTTCGGTCTTGGACGTGTTCATCTGGAGTGACCATTTGGCCAGAACGGCAGGGGCTTCGGTCTCGATCAGGGTAGCTATTTCAGCGCTCTGGCAGACGAAGTCGGCATCGTCGGCGTACACGATCATGTCAGCAAGGAGATCGTGGGGTACGTCGAGTTGGCTGGCTAGGTCTCGTAGAGCTGCTTCGAGGTAAACAACAAAAAGAACAGGGGAGAGTGAGTCACCTTGGGGAGTACCTGTATTGCTCTCGAACGGTGAGAGCAGGCGATTGCCGAGTCGGAGGGAGAGCATTGTGTCTCGTAGTAGTAGTCGGATCAGTCGGATTTCGTCGTCATCGAGAATTGTCTTGAGCACGGAGAGAAGTTTGTCGCGGTTGACTGTGTCAAAAGCACGTGAGAGGTCGATCCCAAGGATATGGAATCGTTCTTTGTATCTCTGAGCGCGTGCTGCTATCCACCTGTGGGCCCACACTGCATCGGCAGTGCTGCGACAGGGTCTGAACCCGCTTTGGTGCGGGGACAGGAATCTTTCGACCTTGGGGGAGATGCGGCGAAGCATCACCAGAGAGATCGCCTTACGGATGCTATTGAGTAGGACGATAGATCGAAGGCTAGCGCATTGGCCAGCCGGCTTGTTTGGCTTGGGGAGTCCGAGGAGAATCCCGTCGCCCAGGTGGATGTTGTCTCCTGTGATGAGTCCGTGATTGATGATGTCGGCGAGGGGTTGAGCTAATAGCTCAAAATAGAGAAAGTGACTGATTAATGAGTCATTTTCCTTCCGATGTTTTGTGCCGAAAAGAATAATTCAGAGAAGGTGCTCTAACAATCATTCCAGATTCTGCCGCATAGTAGAAAGATGGTGAATCTCCTTTGCCAGTTTGTTGGCGAAGCAAGCGCGATCCCTGTGAAAGTCAAGGAGGACGAGACGGGTGCAGACCTAATCGTCCAGTTCGCTAAAACCGCGCAATATGCGGGGCAACGTGATAAGCTGCAGCTCTTCCTGGCGAAGATGACGGGCGACACGCGGCTGAAAGGGGCGGACGTGGCGGCTGTGACGCTCGAAAAGGATGCTGGTAGAGCGGTTCCTGTGCTGGTCGATGGTCGTCGACACCGCCATTACTTCAAATGGATGGATCCATCGCTGTGGATCAAGAACAAAAACCACTTTGGAGCAAATTTTCGAGCCAAATCCACGTGCTGGTGGTGTCTTCAGATGCTGAAGTTACACAAGGCGCTAAACTTTCGACTTTATTGTGGTTGAAGCAATGCGACGTCTCTGGTGACTTGCCACAGCAAGGAGATTTTTGGAGTTGTTTGACGGGGTTGATGGCGGTTGTGGAAAAGTAATTGACATCGAAAGGATTCACGACATCGTGCACTTTACTGGTTCCAAGTTTTACGTGCGGAAAGAGACTCTCTGTGTCCTGGAGAGCTTCATGAGTGTCTATCGGGATGAGCTTGACAAGGACGAGGAGGTCGACAAGCAGTTTATTCTCATGGGAAGCCTAGGAACGGGCAAGAGCTGCATCTTGACGTTGATTTGTTTCTACATCGCAGTCCACTACAAACGACCAGTCGTCTGGCACCGCAAGGCTAGTGGTGGACGTAAACCCTCAGCTACGCGAATGTTTTACGAAGACAAGTACTACGAATGGATGGACATCCACGGTAAGAAGTTTGAATCTCTCTACGATGCAATGGCGGCTAGTGGCAACCCGCGCAAGTGCTGGTTCTGTCTTGACGGAATGGTTGAGAGCGAAGTAAAGAGGAGAGATTGGCAGAATAGGTACATGTTGCTGGCAACATCTGGACAATTCTCGCCGAGCAGAGAAGCAATGAAATTCACGAAGAGATGTCTGGTACCGTACTGGAAGAAGGGAGATTTGGAAGATTTTGGCGTCAATCACCTGGAGATGCAGGAGAGCGAAGTCGATGCTCGCTACTTCGTGTCCGGAGGAAGCTTGAGATACTTTCTGGAAGATAATGGTAAGGAGATTATTGAAGAAGCAGTGCCAGAAATAGCAAAGTCTCAAGATGCGGAGATGCTGCTCACGATGTTTGGAGTTGTCTCCGTTAACCAGATTGATCGCATCCGGGTGCATGGAGTAGAATATGTCGAGAATGCACAGCACTACGTGGATACGAGTAAATGGAGGTGCTGTGTAACGTCAAGATTTGCTTTGCAGTGCTTGGCAGGAATGCTGAAGCCCAACTTCTTTGAAAAACTGATGGGTATCGCAAAGGAAATGAACGACGATCGTCTCGAAGACGTTGCGTTTGGGGGATATTTCCACTCATTAGTGCGTCATCAACGGCCAATTCAGGTGCAGTATTTCGAGCACAATAACGTGGATCGGAGAATGGTCCGGGATTGGGAGAACATTATGGATAGGGAGATCGGCTCGATCGAGGTGAGTGAACAGTTGGTCAAGTGTGAAGGTGAGAACAAAAGGGAATGCGTGGAAGTGATGGAGAGGTGGGTCGCAGATCCTGCCTCAATGGACTACTGGATCCCTGCAACTAGTCTGGGTGGAACGATTGCTGCAGTTGCCAGATGGACCCTTGCCGACGGTGTGAAATGGTTTTGCTTCCTACAGTTGACGAAGGCCACCGCCCGCAATTGTGATGCAGCTATTCTTTGGGAGCTTATGCAGCCATTCGTCAAGAAGCGATTGCCAGTGTGCTATGTTACGCTTCTTCCTGACGAAGACAAGATACGCAGGTTCCGATTAGGTCTCACGCTGCAGGAAGATTTGGTTGGTAACTTCCATCATTTTGTCGCGCGGTTTCATGTGACGCCACGAAATGACGAGCATCGGCACTAAAAGTAGTTAGCGTTGACATTTGATTTAATCAATGAAATTGCATGCGGAAGTTGAGCCACTCCGGTGGCAAGACGGCTCGCGAAACGCGTTTACATACATACATACAATGAAATTGCATTTGAAAGAAAATCTCATCCTGCTACTCTACTTCTACTAATTAGAATGGTTGAAGTGAGAGAGAGACAAACCTAAAAATAATAAAATAGAGAAAATGGCTCATTTACCCTCAATGAGTCATTATACAAGCGCTGTGATTGGCTCAATCCGAGTCTGGGTTTTCAACGAAATTCCGAATCAAAAGCAAGAAAGAACAACATTAACGAAATGGAAGACGCGGAGGAGAAGGTCGCAACGGCGCAGGCCATGGAGGGGGACCCAGTCACGCGCGTCCAGCGACTGTCGAGAGCCACGTTCAATGCTGTAAAAGATAAGGGCGTACCTGAGTGTGAGCTGAGAATTCATGAACAGCATCTCCAGGGTGAGAGCGTCGGTGACACCGAGAAGGACCTGATCAACAACGCCGTGTACTTCGCCTATTCTCTAAACCGCCAGCTCTCGAAGGCCGATCTCGACGCAGCTGCAAGTGCCGCCATAGCCGAGCTACGCAAGATCCAGAGTGAAACCGCAGACAATGAAAACAATTCGAAGATCCGCAAATTGGTTCCCGACGCTTTCGATTCACCTTACAAAGGCGATGCGGACATCAGCTTCCAGAAGTACCTCGCGAGATGCTGCCAGGCTTATCTCGAGGACGTAACCGAGAAAAAATACACAGCGCCATACGTTACGATCACTCAGAGCTCGGGCTTCGGCAAGAGCCGAATCCTGAAGCGCCTGGCGGAGCAACATGAATCTATCGAACACGATGGCGCCCAGTTTGATGTGAAGGTGCTGTACATCTGCGCACGGACCATTGAAGGGTCGAGTGGGTACCCGTGCGCGACACCCGAACTGCGTAAATGGCTTTTTCCTGCAGAAAACTGCACGGAAAAAAATATCGCCATTGGACTTGAGAAAGCTTTCAAGTACTCGATCGAGAATTCGGACGCACGGGGTAACTGGAAGAAGCTGTTCGAAGTGGATGACAACAGGACAGCTGATCGTGAGATAATGCTCGAATTGGACAATGTCCAGCTGTGCTTGGGTGAACCGAAGCAGAAACGGCCGAAATCCAAAGCTCGTAGAACTCCGGTGCTTGTGGTGGCTATTGATGAGGCGCGTGCTCTGCTCAATATCGAGGACTCCAATGGCGACAACGCGTTCCATCTTATGCGCCGAGCTTTGAACACGGTGAACAAATCAGCTACGGTAAGAAACGCCAACGGGATCGCTTTCGGAATTGTGGCAGACACCAACTCTCGAGTGCATGAGTTTGTGCCGGCACTCTCGGAGGACCCGTCTTCACGGCCGAGTGCTACGAAGAATACGGCACTATTCCCGCCGTTCATCTTGACAGAGACCATGGACATCATGATGGACGACGGAACAAGCAAAGGCAGAGTGTTGAACACTAGCTGGGGGCCAATATGGGAGACTCTTGTGTCGATGGGCCGGCCCTTGTGGCATAGTGTGGACGACAAAGGAATGAATTTGCCAGCCAGAAAGGAAGTGATGATCAACTTCGCTGCCAGCAAATTGCTTATCGGTCTTGATCCGAAAAATCCCGCGAGCTACAAGGACTCAACACTCCACGGCGTGTCGTCGCTGTTCTGCCGCGTTGGACTGCGTCCAAATGCGAGCAATCCGATAGCTTCACGCTTGGTCGCTGATTTCATGAGTGTGCTTCACTACGTTTCTTACAAGAACGACGCCCAGATCAGCGGCTACGTGTCCGACCCGATCCTGACGTTTGGCGCATCGAGCATGTGGTATCAGTTGAAGAAAGAGAATACGCCGTCTGCATTGGAGTCCCACATTCTCCCCCAGTTCCTGACTATGCTGCTCAATGGTGTGGTCGACACTGGCAACATTGGTGAACTCGTGGCACGCATCTTCCTCTTGTTAGCAATGGACGCGGTGGCGGCGGGCTCATCCGACAAACGGGATTTCGTTTTCTCGGGAGCATTTTGCGATCTCGCGAAGTTTGTGGAAATGCTCGTGGGCGACAACCCGCCGCTACGTGCGGACAAAGCCAAAGCAGACGACCAACCAACGATGGACTTGTGTGTGAACTGGTTAAAGAGCTGGGACGGCTGGCAAATTTGTTTCAGTCATTTCGTGGAGTTGAGGGAGGAACCGACCAAGGACACATTGTGGATGCTGTTAGACCGTCGAGCCGCGGGCATCTTTCGTCGCGGACAGCCCGGAGCGGATCTGATTATTCCTATTTTCCACCCGAAACAAAAGGCCAAAGAGAACGAGCAGGTCACTTTTCCCGACGGAAGCATCTCGTTCGTATTGGTTCAAGTCAAGAACCTAGTGGAAAAAGACGGCAAGTTCCCTGGGTCAGCGCTGGGAGCACTGTCATCCTTGAACGTTTTCACGACGACAGACGACCCAGACAGTCTTTACGCCACCAAAAGCGAGGAGTCGATTCGGTTGTATATGAGTCTGCGTGAAGTACCGAATGAGACAGAAACTCCTGCCCAATCTATTGTGGTGCCGAGCATTAGGGGAACCAGGATCCACGACAACATCCCGAAAGATTTTGACGGTTCACTTTGCGTCCGCGGAATGTTTGTGCCGAGCACCGATCAAGAAAGTGATGATTCGACCCAGCGATGGCCATTTTTGTCGAAGGAGTTGGTTGAGATGCTGCGCGAGATCGCCAACGCTGCGTGGTGGGACGGACGGGATAAAGTCGAGTACGACCTGAAGAGCCGCAGCGAGTACGAAAAGAAAACGGACCAGACTCGTCTTTCGTCTGTGCTGCCGGATGATGTTGCGTTGGAAACGGCGTTGAACACACTGAAGTTCGCCTCGAAAGTGAAAGCCCAGGAACAGTCAAGTGGTGGGCTATGAAGAATGTCTGTCAAATCTTCAACTTCTGCCTGTGTGTTGACCCACGTACCACCTTTTGTCCGAGGTAGTATCCGACGTGCAAGTTGAGGACAACTTGATCTTCCTTACGATGGTGCCAGCAATCGTCCGCATCTACCGTATCGAAGAGTAAGTGGCTTCATTCTACAGTTCAACCCTTACATGTCTAACTTTCGTTTTTGTAACTAGTAGGTGAGCTTCAACTTTCATGTCAACAGCTTTGGTGGTGACTGAGTGCACCGAAGAGGTATATTGACAATCACGTCTGCGAGCAACCCGTTGAAGAGTTAGTGAGAGTGTATGCGTGCATTTCGTAGGAATTTTTGCTGTTTTTGTTAAGCTGTTTGAAGGTTTAAACCTTCTAAGCTTACCCAATTTAGTTTATTCAAGTTCTCCACATCCTCATCTTCCGATCCATGAAGGCAACGTCGGTCCAAGCAACTCCCACATGAAGTACATTTCTCCCACGCCGACAGGGCCGATGCGATGATATCTACAACATGATTCGGCCCGAAAGGAGCTGTGATCCTGCTAGCTTCCGGCCACGAAGACGGCACGTTGTCGCTGCAACTGCTTCCAGATGCCAGCGGGTCCATGTCGTTTCTCGCGAATATGCGGCAACTACCTGGCGTTTCATCCACCAAGCTCAAGCGTGTGAAGGGTATGAACCTGTCGGCGTGGGAGAAATGTACTTCATGTGGGAGTTGCTTGGACCGACGTTGCCTTCATGGATCGGAAGATGAGGATGTGGAGAACTTGAATAAACTAAATTGGGTAAGCTTAGAAGGTTTAAACCTTCAAACAGCTTAACAAAAACAGCAAAAATTCCTACGAAATGCACGCATACACTCTCACTAACTCTTCAACGGGTTGCTCGCAGACGTGATTGTCAATATACCTCTTCGGTGCACTCAGTCACCACCAAAGCTGTTGACATGAAAGTTGAAGCTCACCTACTAGTTACAAAAACGAAAGTTAGACATGTAAGGGTTGAACTGTAGAATGAAGCCACTTACTCTTCGATACGGTAGATGCGGACGATTGCTGGCACCATCGTAAGGAAGATCAAGTTGTCCTCAACTTGCACGTCGGATACTTCCTCGGACAAAAGGTGGTACGTGGGTCAACACACAGGCAGAAGTTGAAGATTTGACAGACATTCTTCATAGCCCACCACTTGACTGTTCCTGGGCTTTCACTTTCGAGGCGAACTTCAGTGTGTTCAACGCCGTTTCCAACGCAACATCATCCGGCAGCACAGACGAAAGACGAGTCTGGTCCGTTTTCTTTCGTACTCGCTGCGGCTCTTCAGGTCGTACTCGACTTTATCCCGTCCGTCCCACCACGCAGCGTTGGCGATCTCGCGCAGCATCTCAACCAACTCCTTCGACAAAAATGGCCATCGCTGGGTCGAATCATCACTTTCTTGATCGGTGCTCGGCACAAACATTCCGCGGACGCAAAGTGAACCGTCAAAATCTTTCGGGATGTTGTCGTGGATCCTGGTTCCCCTAATGCTCGGCACCACAATAGATTGGGCAGGAGTTTCTGTCTCATTCGGTACTTCACGCAGACTCATATACAACCGAATCGACTCCTCGCTTTTGGTGGCGTAAAGACTGTCTGGGTCGTCTGTCGTCGTGAAAACGTTCAAGGATGACAGTGCTCCCAGCGCTGACCCAGGGAACTTGCCGTCTTTTTCCACTAGGTTCTTGACTTGAACCAATACGAACGAGATGCTTCCGTCGGGAAAAGTGACCTGCTCGTTCTCTTTGGCCTTTTGTTTCGGGTGGAAAATAGGAATAATCAGATCCGCTCCGGGCTGTCCGCGACGAAAGATGCCCGCGGCTCGACGGTCTAACAGCATCCACAATGTGTCCTTGGTCGGTTCCTCCCTCAACTCCACGAAATGACTGAAACAAATTTGCCAGCCGTCCCAGCTCTTTAACCAGTTCACACACAAGTCCATCGTTGGTTGGTCGTCTGCTTTGGCTTTGTCCGCACGTAGCGGCGGGTTGTCGCCCACGAGCATTTCCACAAACTTCGCGAGATCGCAAAATGCTCCCGAGAAAACGAAATCCCGTTTGTCGGATGAGCCCGCCGCCACCGCGTCCATTGCTAACAAGAGGAAGATGCGTGCCACGAGTTCACCAATGTTGCCAGTGTCGACCACACCATTGAGCAGCATAGTCAGGAACTGGGGGAGAATGTGGGACTCCAATGCAGACGGCGTATTCTCTTTCTTCAACTGATACCACATGCTCGATGCGCCAAACGTCAGGATCGGGTCGGACACGTAGCCGCTGATCTGGGCGTCGTTCTTGTAAGAAACGTAGTGAAGCACACTCATGAAATCAGCGACCAAGCGTGAAGCTATCGGATTGCTCGCATTTGGACGCAGTCCAACGCGGCAGAACAGCGACGACACGCCGTGGAGTGTTGAGTCCTTGTAGCTCGCGGGATTTTTCGGATCAAGACCGATAAGCAATTTGCTGGCAGCGAAGTTGATCATCACTTCCTTTCTGGCTGGCAAATTCATTCCTTTGTCGTCCACACTATGCCACAAGGGCCGGCCCATCGACACAAGAGTCTCCCATATTGGCCCCCAGCTAGTGTTCAACACTCTGCCTTTGCTTGTTCCGTCGTCCATCATGATGTCCATGGTCTCTGTCAAGATGAACGGCGGGAATAGTGCCGTATTCTTCGTAGCACTCGGCCGTGAAGACGGGTCCTCCGAGAGTGCCGGCACAAACTCATGCACTCGAGAGTTGGTGTCTGCCACAATTCCGAAAGCGATCCCGTTGGCGTTTCTTACCGTAGCTGATTTGTTCACCGTGTTCAAAGCTCGGCGCATAAGATGGAACGCGTTGTCGCCATTGGAGTCCTCGATATTGAGCAGAGCACGCGCCTCATCAATAGCCACCACAAGCACCGGAGTTCTACGAGCTTTGGATTTCGGCCGTTTCTGCTTCGGTTCACCCAAGCACAGCTGGACATTGTCCAATTCGAGCATTATCTCACGATCAGCTGTCCTGTTGTCATCCACTTCGAACAGCTTCTTCCAGTTACCCCGTGCGTCCGAATTCTCGATCGAGTACTTGAAAGCTTTCTCAAGTCCAATGGCGATATTTTTTCCGTGCAGTTTTCTGCAGGAAAAGCCATTTACGCAGTTCGGGTGTCGCGCACGGGTACCCACTGACCCTTCAATGGTCCGTGCGCAGATGTACAGCACCTTCACATCAAACTGGGCGCCATCGTGTTCGATAGATTCATGTTGCTCCGCCAGGCGCTTCAGGATTCGGCTCTTGCCGAAGCCCGAGCTCTGAGTGATCGTAACGTATGGCGCTGTGTATTTTTTCTCGGTTACGTCCTCGAGATAAGCCTGGCAGCATCTCGCGAGGTACTTCTGGAAGCTGATGTCCGCATCGCCTTTGTAAGGTGAATCGAAAGCGTCGGGAACCAATTTGCGGATCTTCGAATTGTTTTCATTGTCTGCGGTTTCACTCTGGATCTTGCGTAGCTCGGCTATGGCGGCACTTGCAGCTGCGTCGAGATCGGGCTCCGAGAGTTGGCGGTTTCGATAATAGGCGAAGTACACAGCGTGTTTGATCAGGTTCTTCACTTTGTCATCGACTTGCTCACCCTGGAGATCTTCCTCATAGACTTGCAGCTCACACTCAGGTACGCCCTTATCTTTTACAGCATTGAACGTGGCTCTCGACAGTCGCTGGACGCGCGTGACTGGGTCCCCCTCCATGGCCTGCGCCGTTGCGACCTTCTCCTCCGCGTCTTCCATTTCGTTAATGTTGTTCTTTCTTGCTTTTGATTCGGAATTTCGTTGAAAACCCAGACTCGGATTGAGCCAATCACAGCGCTTGTATAATGACTCATTGAGGGTAAATGAGCCATTTTCTCTATTTTATTATTTTTAGGTTTGTCTCTCTCTCACTTCAACCATTCTAATTAGTAGAAGTAGAGTAGCAGGATGAGATTTTCTTTCAAATGCAATTTCATTGTATGTATGTATGTAAACGCGTTTCGCGAGCCGTCTTGCCACCGGAGTGGCTCAACTTCCGCATGCAATTTCATTGATTAAATCAAATGTCAACGCTAACTACTTTTAGTGCCGATGCTCGTCATTTCGTGGCGTCACATGAAACCGCGCGACAAAATGATGGAAGTTACCAACCAAATCTTCCTGCAGCGTGAGACCTAATCGGAACCTGCGTATCTTGTCTTCGTCAGGAAGAAGCGTAACATAGCACACTGGCAATCGCTTCTTGACGAATGGCTGCATAAGCTCCCAAAGAATAGCTGCATCACAATTGCGGGCGGTGGCCTTCGTCAACTGTAGGAAGCAAAACCATTTCACACCGTCGGCAAGGGTCCATCTGGCAACTGCAGCAATCGTTCCACCCAGACTAGTTGCAGGGATCCAGTAGTCCATTGAGGCAGGATCTGCGACCCACCTCTCCATCACTTCCACGCATTCCCTTTTGTTCTCACCTTCACACTTGACCAACTGTTCACTCACCTCGATCGAGCCGATCTCCCTATCCATAATGTTCTCCCAATCCCGGACCATTCTCCGATCCACGTTATTGTGCTCGAAATACTGCACCTGAATTGGCCGTTGATGACGCACTAATGAGTGGAAATATCCCCCAAACGCAACGTCTTCGAGACGATCGTCGTTCATTTCCTTTGCGATACCCATCAGTTTTTCAAAGAAGTTGGGCTTCAGCATTCCTGCCAAGCACTGCAAAGCAAATCTTGACGTTACACAGCACCTCCATTTACTCGTATCCACGTAGTGCTGTGCATTCTCGACATATTCTACTCCATGCACCCGGATGCGATCAATCTGGTTAACGGAGACAACTCCAAACATCGTGAGCAGCATCTCCGCATCTTGAGACTTTGCTATTTCTGGCACTGCTTCTTCAATAATCTCCTTACCATTATCTTCCAGAAAGTATCTCAAGCTTCCTCCGGACACGAAGTAGCGAGCATCGACTTCGCTCTCCTGCATCTCCAGGTGATTGACGCCAAAATCTTCCAAATCTCCCTTCTTCCAGTACGGTACCAGACATCTCTTCGTGAATTTCATTGCTTCTCTGCTCGGCGAGAATTGTCCAGATGTTGCCAGCAACATGTACCTATTCTGCCAATCTCTCCTCTTTACTTCGCTCTCAACCATTCCGTCAAGACAGAACCAGCACTTGCGCGGGTTGCCACTAGCCGCCATTGCATCGTAGAGAGATTCAAACTTCTTACCGTGGATGTCCATCCATTCGTAGTACTTGTCTTCGTAAAACATTCGCGTAGCTGAGGGTTTACGTCCACCACTAGCCTTGCGGTGCCAGACGACTGGTCGTTTGTAGTGGACTGCGATGTAGAAACAAATCAACGTCAAGATGCAGCTCTTGCCCGTTCCTAGGCTTCCCATGAGAATAAACTGCTTGTCGACCTCCTCGTCCTTGTCAAGCTCATCCCGATAGACACTCATGAAGCTCTCCAGGACACAGAGAGTCTCTTTCCGCACGTAAAACTTGGAACCAGTAAAGTGCACGATGTCGTGAATCCTTTCGATGTCAATTACTTTTCCACAACCGCCATCAACCCCGTCAAACAACTCCAAAAATCTCCTTGCTGTGGCAAGTCACCAGAGACGTCGCATTGCTTCATCAACCACGATAAAGTCGAAAGTTTAGCGCCTTGTGTAACTTCAGCATCTGAAGGCACCACCAGCACGTGGATTTGGCTCGAAAATTTGCTCCAAAGTGGTTTTTAAATTTAAAAAGAAAAATGTAAACTAATCAAAGTTCATAAGATTTTGTTCTTCAAAAACGTTTTTCTTACCCTATCATACAGCAGAATGGAAAGTAGAAATGTTGACCCTTTCGCTTCTCCAGCAATATCTTTCGCTGTGCTAGTGAGTCACTAGTACATGTAGTGACAGCCTTGGCGTTGTATAGAGTTGACATGGCTAACATCTGCGCTTGTTGCGATGATATCTGCAACATGATTCTCTACATCCTCATCTTCCGATCCATGAAGGCAACGTCGGTCCAAGCAACTCCCACATGAAGTACATTTCTCCCACGCCGACAGGGTCGATGCGATGATATCTACAACATGATTCGGCCCAAAAGGAGCTGTGATCCTGCTAGCTTCCGGCCACGAAGACGGCACGTTGTCGCTGCAACTGCTTCCAGATGCCAGCGGGTCCATGTCGTTTCTCGCGAATATGCGGCAACTACCTGGCGTTTCATCCACCAAGCTCAAGCGTGTGAAGGGTACAGCACAACACGCGCAGATGTTAGCCATGTCCACTCTATACAACGCCAAGGCTGTCACAACTTGTGACTCACTAGCACAGCGAGAGATATTGCTGGTGTTAAAGAGGTCATGTATTTACGTTAGCTAACTAACTATACAAACCTGAAATCACTAGGGGCTGTAAATCCCGAATATCCTGTGGCTGTCGTCTGGAAGGACTATGGAGTCCTGGTATTCTTGTAGCCTTCGTCTGATCGTCTTTAGGTCCTGTTGTTTGCTATTTTCCAATGAAATCCAGTCCAGCAGGCAGTCCCAAATCGACGGTGGAAGCGAGAGATATTGCTGGAGAAGTGCGCGGTTTCTTCACATATCTTCGAAAGGGTTAACACTTCTACTTTCCATTCTGCTGTATGATAGGTAAGAAAAACTTTTTTGAAGAACAAACTTTTATGAACTTTGATTAGTTTACATTTTTCTTTTTAAATTTATTTTAAACAAAAACTTTAAAAAAATAAAACAGAGAAAGTGAGTCATTATACAAGCGCTGTGATTGGCTCAATCCGAGTCTGGGTTTTCAACGAAATTCCGAATCAAAAGCAAGAAAGAACAACATTAACGAAATGGAAGACGCGGAGGAGAAGGTCGCAACGGCGCAGGCCATGGAGGGGGACCCAGTCACGCGCGTCCAGCGACTGTCGAGAGCCACGTTCAATGCTGTAAAAGATAAGGGCGTACCTGAGTGTGAGCTGCAAGTCTATGAGGAAGATCTCCAGGGTGAGCAAGTCGATGACAAAGTGAAGAACCTGATCAAACACGCTGTGTACTTCGCCTATTCTCTAAACCGCCAGCTCTCGAAGGCCGATCTCGACGCAGCTGCAAGTGCCGCCATAGCCGAGCTACGCAAGATCCAGAGTGAAACCGCAGACAATGAAAACAATTCGAAGATCCGCAAATTGGTTCCCGACGCTTTCGATTCACCTTACAAAGGCGATGCGGACATCAGCTTCCAGAAGTACCTCGCGAGATGCTGCCAGGCTTATCTCGAGGACGTAACCGAGAAAAAATACACAGCGCCATACGTTACGATCACTCAGAGCTCGGGCTTCGGCAAGAGCCGAATCCTGAAGCGCCTGGCGGAGCAACATGAATCTATCGAACACGATGGCGCCCAGTTTGATGTGAAGGTGCTGTACATCTGCGCACGGACCATTGAAGGGTCGAGTGGGTACCCGTGCGCGACACCCGAACTGCGTAAATGGCTTTTTCCTGCAGAAAACTGCACGGAAAAAAATATCGCCATTGGACTTGAGAAAGCTTTCAAGTACTCGATCGAGAATTCGGACGCACGGGGTAACTGGAAGAAGCTGTTCGAAGTGGATGACAACAGGACAGCTGATCGTGAGATAATGCTCGAATTGGACAATGTCCAGCTGTGCTTGGGTGAACCGAAGCAGAAACGGCCGAAATCCAAAGCTCGTAGAACTCCGGTGCTTGTGGTGGCTATTGATGAGGCGCGTGCTCTGCTCAATATCGAGGACTCCAATGGCGACAACGCGTTCCATCTTATGCGCCGAGCTTTGAACACGGTGAACAAATCAGCTACGGTAAGAAACGCCAACGGGATCGCTTTCGGAATTGTGGCAGACACCAACTCTCGAGTGCATGAGTTTGTGCCGGCACTCTCGGAGGACCCGTCTTCACGGCCGAGTGCTACGAAGAATACGGCACTATTCCCGCCGTTCATCTTGACAGAGACCATGGACATCATGATGGACGACGGAACAAGCAAAGGCAGAGTGTTGAACACTAGCTGGGGGCCAATATGGGAGACTCTTGTGTCGATGGGCCGGCCCTTGTGGCATAGTGTGGACGACAAAGGAATGAATTTGCCAGCCAGAAAGGAAGTGATGATCAACTTCGCTGCCAGCAAATTGCTTATCGGTCTTGATCCGAAAAATCCCGCGAGCTACAAGGACTCAACACTCCACGGCGTGTCGTCGCTGTTCTGCCGCGTTGGACTGCGTCCAAATGCGAGCAATCCGATAGCTTCACGCTTGGTCGCTGATTTCATGAGTGTGCTTCACTACGTTTCTTACAAGAACGACGCCCAGATCAGCGGCTACGTGTCCGACCCGATCCTGACGTTTGGCGCATCGAGCATGTGGTATCAGTTGAAGAAAGAGAATACGCCGTCTGCATTGGAGTCCCACATTCTCCCCCAGTTCCTGACTATGCTGCTCAATGGTGTGGTCGACACTGGCAACATTGGTGAACTCGTGGCACGCATCTTCCTCTTGTTAGCAATGGACGCGGTGGCGGCGGGCTCATCCGACAAACGGGATTTCGTTTTCTCGGGAGCATTTTGCGATCTCGCGAAGTTTGTGGAAATGCTCGTGGGCGACAACCCGCCGCTACGTGCGGACAAAGCCAAAGCAGACGACCAACCAACGATGGACTTGTGTGTGAACTGGTTAAAGAGCTGGGACGGCTGGCAAATTTGTTTCAGTCATTTCGTGGAGTTGAGGGAGGAACCGACCAAGGACACATTGTGGATGCTGCTAGACCGTCGAGCCGCGGGCATCTTTCGTCGCGGACAGCCCGGGGTGGATCTTATTATCCCGATTTTCCATCCGAAATACTGTGACTTTCATGCAGAGGGAAGCGTCTCGTTCATCCTGGTGCGAGTCGAAAATCGTGTGGGTAAGGACGACAAATTCCCTGAGTCGGCGCTGCGAGAGTTAGCACTGTCGTACGTTTTCGGGAAGACAAACGACCCCAACAGCCTTCACATGACCAGCAACAATGGGATGATTCGATTGTACTTGAGTCTGTTGGAAGTGGTGAATGAGACGACAACTCCTGCGCAATGTATTGTGACGGAGAAGATGACGAGCCGTGGCAAGCTCACGCAGGTGTTTGATGGCGCACTGTGCGTCCGTGGAGTATTGGCGCCGAGCCGCGATGAAGCGAATGGCCAGCGATGGCCGTTCTTGTCGAAGGGGTTGATTGAGCAGCTGCGAGAGATCGCCAAAGCTGCGTGGTGGGACGGCCAGGATAAAGTCAAGTTCGACCTGAAGAACCGCAGCGACCACGAAAAGGAAACGGACCGGACATGTCGTTCGTCCGTGCTACCAGAGGATATTGCGTTGGAGAGGGCATTGCACACACTGAATTACGCTTCGAAAGTGAAAGCCCAATAGGAACAAGGAGGAGCTTGGATGAAGAGTGTCTGTCAAATCTTCAACTTGTCCGGTGTATTGATCCAGTTGCACCACCTTTTATCCGAGGGAGTATCCAACGTGCAAGTCAGCTTGGTCCTCCTTAGTAAGGAGTCCTTACGCTGGTGCCGGGGATCATCCGCATCTGCCGCATCGAAGAGTAAGTGGCTCCATTCTACGCTTTAACCCTTATATCACAATGACTAACTTTCGTTTTTGTAGCTTCGTGACAGTGCAAGAGTACATTTCTCCCACACCAACAGGGTCGATGATATCTGCAACGTGTTTCGGTCCGAAAGAAGCTGTGATCCTGTTAGCTTCCGGCCATGAAGACGGTACGTTGTCGCTGCAACTGCTTCCAGATGCCAGTGGGTCCGTGTCATTTCTCGCGAATGTACGGCGCCTACTTGGCGTCTCGTCCAAGCTCAAGCGTGTGAAGGGTACAGTACAACACGCGCAGACGTTAGCCATGTCCACACTGGACAACGCCAAGGCTGTCACAAGTACAGCGAGAGATATCGCTGGAGAAGCGCTGGGAGAGGCGAAAGTCATGATGCGCGGCTTATTCTCATATCTTCAAAAGGGTTAACACTTCTAAAAGGTGAGCTAAAATATGATGACGCGTTCAACGTCATTGGATGCAACGTCTCTACCGTCTCGTACACTTGCTTTTTGTATACTTTTCCATCCATGAACTCTCTCCACATCTTTTTTCGAGTAACGGCTGCTTCAGTTCGGAATCCGCCGGTACAAGTCTCCGTTGTGTCATTCTTCAAGTCACCACCAAGAGCACAAGCCTCCATGGCCCCCAATTCCAGTAAACCAACACTTCAAGAACACCCGAACGCCGGGGAGAAGGCGAGTCTACTGCCCACTAAAACGTCGGAAAATGCACGACCGCAGTACCGCTCCATCATCATGAGCGTCTGCTCCTTCATCCTCGTGACTGAGTTCTGCGAGCGTTTGGCTTACTACGGGCTCTCCGGTTCGTTACCGATCTTCTTCCACCGTAATTTGGGGATCAGTACAGTGCTGGCCACGGAACTCAACTCGACTTTCACGTCGCTGTCGTACTTAACGCCGTTATTGGGCGCTTACGTGGCGGACCGTCATCTCGGCCGGTTCAGCACCATTGTGGTCTTCTGCTCGCTGTACATCGCAGGGCTGGCGTTGTGTGTCTTCGCGTCGCTTCCAGCCGTGTCTTCACTGCCGCTTTTCATGCTGGGGCTGTTCGGAGGTGTCGGTTTTGGAGCTGGAGGGATTAAACCAAACGTTGTCGTACTTGGAGCGGACCAGTTCGACGTGGATATCCCGGCGCAAAGAGCAGAGAAGGACAGCTTCTTCAATTGGTTCTACTGGGCTATTAACGTTGGAGCCACGTTCAGCTACGGCGTGTTGACGAATCTAGCTGTGAACGGTCTACCGCCCTACATCTCGGCGGACTACGGCTTCTTCGCGTCTTTTGCCATCCCGTCCGCGGCGTTCGTGCTGGCAGCGGTAGTGTTCTACTCTGGGAAAGCCAGATACCGCCGCGTGCCACCGAAAGGTAGTGCGCTTAGCAAGTTCTTCTCGGTGCTGATTCAGGCCGGCGCGCGTTCCAGTCGCGGTAAACTGGTGCTCAGTGGCGGTTTAGCGTTCGTGCCGGGGATTGTGCTCACTACGGTGTCGTACTTTATCCAGGACGAGCTCACGCACATGATGGTGGCACTGGTTGGAGCCGGCGCAGTCGCGTACGGGACGTTCGTGCTCATTTTCTCCGGTGCCGCCACGGATTGGCTGCGGTTGGCCACGCGTACGAACGGCGGAGCGTTTTCCACACAAGAAGTTCAAGACGCGACGCAAGTGGTGCGTCTCGCGCCGTATCTGGGTATCATCATCATCTTCTGGGCCGTGTACGGCCAGATGAACTCCAACTTCGTCGTACAGGGCTGTCAGATGGATCTGCGTGTACAAGGCAGTGACGGAGTGTTGCTGTCGGCTGCGATGCTCAATGTCGTGGACTCGGGCGTGATTCTTGTCTTCATCCCTGTGTTCGACCGACTGCTGTATCCGCTACTGACCAAGATGGGCATCTACCCGACGCTGTTGCGCAAGGTTGGTGCTGGACTGGTGTTCTCCATGTTGGCCATGCTAGCAGCAGGCTGGACCGAGCAGATCCGCAAGAGCAGTCCAATGATTGAAGGAATGTCCTCCAACTGCAGCGCTGCAGGCGAATCGCTGCCCATGTCGACGATCAGTGTGTGGTGGCAGACCCCGCAGTACGTCCTGGTGGGTATCGCGGAGATCTTGACGAGCATCTCGGCCTACGACCTGTTCTACTCGGAGGTGCCCGAGTCCATGCGCAGTGTGTGCCAGGCGCTTAACCTGCTCACGACTACGCTGGGCTTCATTGTTGCTGGAGCTTTAAACAGTATTTTCTCCTTCTGGATCCCGAGCAACCTGAACGACGGCCACCTCGAGTACATCTACTACATGTTGGCGTTGCTGGTGCTGGTTCTACTGGTGGCGTTTGTATTCGTTTCGCAGTCGTTCGAGTACCACGTTCCCCCGCCTGGACTCGACAGTGTGTCTGGCTTCTCTCCTGCACTTTCACGTGCTGCACGAGAACTGCGTAAGAAACTGCAGTTCCAACGCAATGGGAGGAAGTAAAGGTATACAGTTAGAGGAAGAGTAACGAAGGAGATAATACTGACGTTTATTGTGACACAGCGAACTCTTTACTACTGTGCTGGAGGGTCTTCCTCGTTTTCGAGGGAATTTTTGAGAACACGAAGACTGAAAGCATCCAAACTTTCAGAGAATGAAGTACTCGAGGAGCCAAATTTCGTCCGGCGCGAGGTTATCATCCTGGAAACTCATAGGAGGCGTCGAGATCGGCGACGTGCAGCGCGGGACCCAGTTCACGGCCGATATGTCGATGTCGACGCCCGTGGGGCTGGTGGACTCCGGAGTCTTCTCCTGATCCTCCATACTTGAACCCCCGAAGCCTGCAGCGTACTCGTCGAAGGCCGGTGCAACGATCGAAGCGATCGGAGACCAGCAAAGCGTGTTCGAGTGAGTGATCGCAACGACCGGAAGCTGCTTCTTCTGGAGCTTTTCACGTTGCGCCTGACGTTTCTTGGCGCGGTCGTGGCGGCATTTCATGTCGCTTCGCTTCTTGGTCCGGTTCTGTTGGTTGCGGTGGTATTCGCAGAGCAGGAGTAACGTGCCGTTCGCCTTGACCGCCCGGGGATTCGGGCACCGACCGGTCTTGTACCGGCACCGCGTGGATGGCGAGACTTCGGTACTAGAGCCTGTGTGCACCGGGGAGACTGGCACTGGCGTTGGAGCTCCACTAATCTGCATGGTTTGCCCAGCGTGCGGGGGATTAAAGCGGACGTCAGCTTGGAAATCTCGAAATGGCCTTCAGGACGTCGAACACGCCCATGGAAAGTGTTCAAAGCGAAACATCTCGAGTGTGGTATAATTCAAGCACTGCGGTGTCAGAATAAATAGCCTTACCACCGGTTGCGCCAACCAAGCCAAGACTAGCCCAGCGGTCAGCAAATATAGGGCAGGGCTCGCGGTGGGATGGTTCTTATGAGACCTAGTTTTTTTGACGGGCTCAAATACGCACGCACCGTTATGAAACGAACTCAAAACTTGGCGGCCAAGATGTGATGCTACTCCCATTTAAATGTGTGCTGCATGGGCGTGGGCACCCGACCAAAAGTGTACCATCGCACGTTAACGGCGCCCGTCAATGGCGGGGAACCAGATTTCAAACGGATTTCGCTATACTCATTTTGAAAATGCTGACTTGTATCTTGGATAATACCATATTTTTCAGTATTATTTCTTCTTCGAGATAAAACAGAAGCTTCACTACCAGTAGCGCGATCAAGCGATGATCGATGATTCTCAGGTTGCTTGGCAAACGTCACGTTACATGTAGATGTGAAACGCTAAGGAAAAATGTTGTTGTCCCATTCAAGTCTTTGCTACAATTAGTTTAGAGATCTCAGCAATCGGTGGGTGTTTTGCATCTTGTCGAGACTGAAGCATCGCAAAACTATAAATTGCAATAGCTATCCAAAGTTTTAACGTTTGTCATGTACGGACAAATTTCTTCCCGATCCAGTACCGCGTGAATTAACGACGGAAACAAAACGACAAGATCGATTGTCAAGACGTGAAGGACATACACCCCTCAGATACTTCCACGTACGTTGGCAATGCATTGGCCAACGTATCTCGAGGAAGTGCAAATTCGTTTAGACAGTCAAAAATCTCAATTAAAAAAAGTCTTCCTACGCTAATTGTCCACGTAGAAGAAGGTCGAGTCTCGCGGACGAGAGGCGTCCGTGGCTTCAGAGGCGCGGCTCATGTTGCTGCGGCGGTGTACGTCGGAGGAGACCTCGCTCAGCACTCGGTGCAGCTCGATGGGGTCGCAAGTACGGCGAATCTCGTCGTTGTAAGCTCCGTTCAACGGGTCGTACAGGCCCAGCAGACACGAGAAGAAGCGGTCGTGGTTCACGTGCTGCATCATGAGGCAGCACGTCGAGAACGGGACCCTGCCCAGCTTGTTCTTGTCCATGTACCGGAAGATAAGTCCCGAATATGGCAACAGTTCGGACGGGTGTTTACACAGCCAAGCAGCTAAAAGCTGGATCAGCTCGGGTTCCGCTAAATGGCCGTCCCCATCGACGTCGTACTTCTCGAACAGGACACGTAGCCGCTGGACGTACTCAAGCTGTGAAGGAGGGGCGGCCGGCGTGGCTGTCAGGTGCTGGATCTGCTTCAAACGAAGGTAACCGGAGCTGCGGATGGAAGAAGGCGTCTTCTCCGCCTGCATCACCAGGTACCGTACACAGAAGCTCACATGCTCGAGCACCACGAACAGCACGATCTGGAACATGCGCCACCGAGAGGAGTCACTTTCGTTCACGCAGGTACTGGGGTCTGCTGTTTCGCTGGGATCTATCGTTCCGAAGGGCACCACGTACGCGTTGCTGAAGGTGAAGTTACAGTCCGTTCGGAAGTATCCGTAGTGGTACACCACCACGAAAGCTGACACTACAGTGACGCCGACGATATTCGCGTATGCCAGCACTGTAGCCCACTCACCGATCGACGTATCACGTCGCGGCATCGGCCGTCGATTGGCGAATAATAGACGGAACGCGTCACCACGTACTTCCAGGATGTTGTTGAAAAAGGCTGGGAACGGCAGCAGTGGCCACACGACGGTGAACATCATCACGTACGAGAACTGAATACACGCGTCCAGGTAATCCAGCACGGGGTCGAAGATCGGGAGCTTGGCTTCCGCTAGAATCTCGTACGCTGAGTACTTGTTGGAATCATCCGACATGGGCAGCACCTTAACGTAGAAACCCGTTTCCTTCTGCACCAAGTGAGACAGTCGAGTAGCCGTCAAATTCGTCACAGGGCCGTTGTCTTTCACTTCCGGGTGGCTCTGGCCACTGATAGCACTTGCAGTTTCCTGGGAGCTGAAGTGCACATGTTGCATTGACTGTCGTTGGTTCTTCGTGAATCGGAAACAGCGCGACAGGTGTTGCACACACCACGTGAAGGGCGAAGCTTGACGACAGCCGATGGACGGCCGACCACGGAGTTTGCGAAGCAGGTACGGGGCGATTGTCTCCAGCAGCATGTTCAGGAACTGTGTGACCACCAGTGGAGTGACGAATAGCGTGTCGAGTGTGAGGAGATTCGGGTTCCACTCGTACGGGGCCAGCGCACCCAGTCCGATCTTGTGGAAGAACTTCAGGATCGTATTGCCGAACGGAAGATACACAAACGAGATGAACAGAAACCAGAAGAACCAATTGCTCCACACGAACACGAAGCGACGGTGGATCAGGCGGTTCTCGTGGTCAGATTTCTTCGCGTAGTTCTCCCACTGCACGAACTTCTCCGACATCCAGTTGAAAAGCTCGAAGAAGATGATGTCAATGAGTAAACCCAGGATAATTCCCTGGATCAGGATGTACACCCATCGATCCGTACCCAGTGCAGAATTGGTTGAGTTGAAACACGTGATGAACCAGATACAGGCGTAAGACTCCTCGGTATCGCCATTGCAGGCATCGCAAGTGGGGGCGTTCTTGGCGTACACGTACCACTGGATGAACGGCACAAGACACACGCACTGGATCAACGCACATACCAGCACGAAGAAGAACATGGTGAGCTGAATCCAGTGGTTCTTGCGCTGCTTAGGGACCTTCTCCATCTCATGCGTGAGCTGGTTCTTGACCCATATGTACTTAAACCCTGGATTGTCGTCGTTACGTTCGTACACTGTGTTCTTGTACTTGGTCAAGTTCCACTTCTCCACCAGCAACCTGGTCTCACGAGCCCAACATACCAGGAAAGACGGCCCCCAGAAGCACACCACAAACACGCCGAGGATCGCCAGTCCTTCCATGTACTGCTTCCACAACGGAGTGGTCGTGAACCGGAAACACAAGTAGTAAAACAGACACGACAGCGTCAGTGGCAGCAGATGCTTCGTGTAGATGTGCATGAAGGCGAAGAGGAACGCCACGCGTTCTCCAAAATGCAGACGAAGCTCCTCCACTGCCCAACGATCACTGTTACCCGCCGCAGCCTTGCGCAGGTTCAGCTCGAACGTCCGCTTGCGGTATTCATCGAAAAACTGCTTGTTAAAGGCTCGGTCGTGCAGTGGGAAGCATTCGACGATCACGTCGATCACAGTGAGCTCCTTGTTCACGTCAATCACCCACTCCTCCTTGTCGTAGTCCTTGAAGGCGTTCTGGATGATATTGTGCGTGAGTTGGAGCTCCAAAGCGGGCGAGAAACACATTTCTTTCAGAGAGTCCAGCGACTCTTCTGCTAATCTCCCTAGTGAGTCACCACGCTTAATCGACAGCTCATCCAGTTCACGCTTGAACTCGTGCAGCAGCAAGTCCGGGTTCTTCTTCGGGTCGATGAGGATGCACAAGTTCCTGCCCACGTCTTCTTCTTTGCTGTTCGGGTCGCGTTTACTGTGAATTCCACGCTGATCATCCAGATAATCGTCGTACAGAGCGTTGTCCAGCAGAATCACGCCCAGCCCCGCTTGGATCAGTCTCCGAACGCATTTCTTCTGCAAAGCACTCACTTGTTGAGGCAAATCCCGGCGAATCGAGGCCGCTGACCGGGATGGGAACCTCTTCTTCAGTAGGTGGAAGATCTGCTCCGTGTGCTTTAAAACAATGGCAAAAGTGTACTTCTGCGCCTCCTCAATGGACACATGGGGAGCTCCGTTCATGAAGAACTGCATAGCGTCCAGCGGGGTCTTCTCGCACTCTCCATTCTCCAAATCTTCGTCTTCAAAGTCCGCTCCGAGTCCTTCACGGTGCGATCTCTGGTGTTCCTTCTGGAAAACTGGCAGGGCGAAGTTGGGCTCCCCCACTTCTGTCAACACAGCTCCTTTCCGCTCGGAAACATGGGAAATCCCGCTTTTCGTCCTTGTTCGGGGTGCGGAATGGACAGTAGAGGGGGCCGGAGACTGCGGCGCGTAGTAAACGTCGAACGCCTCCTTGCTCTCTCTGTTTTTAGTCTGTATCTTGTGCTTCTCCTTCTTCTCCTTCTTCCAGAACGTTCTCTTCTCTTTACTCTCTCCTCCTACCGGCGTAACGCCAGCTTTACTGGTCTCTTCGGCGTGGTAGCTCTCCATCGTCGGGAGACTGCATCTATCTTCATCAAACTGCTCCCGGAAGCTCGGCTGCTTGGCCAGACGTACACTAAGGCCTGTGCTCGTGTTCTTACGACTGCGTAGCAGCCAGTCCGTGCTTGGAGCGGACTGAACGGAGGCGAAAGAGTGGTGGGAAACTAAACTGGATCTGTGGCTGTCGGTGTCGTCCGAGGGGCGTCTACGCAGCGAAACGGCCTGCACACGGGAGCGCAACTCCTGCTCCTCGCTGAGCTCCTGCTCCAGTTGCTCCGTGTCGCCTGGGTCTGCTAGTGTCGCCATGGAAAGGAATTATAAAGTATGAGAGACGTCCGCCCTACCTGGCGAGTTGCAGACTGACAGAAGATGGATAAGTTGCGGGTCGGGAACGGCGGTGATTGGCTTAAATAGTTCTTGCATTTGACCTTTGACTAGAAGTTTGTATGCTGCGTAATTAAGTTTTTTGGAGTCAGAGCGTGAGTGCAACAACGCGACGGATGCAGAGGACTTGTACATGTACGTTGCTGTAAGCTTAGGATGAAGCTCCAGAGCTTAGAATATTGTAAGTGTGCTTGTGGTAATGTGAACCAATAATACCCCACTGTAGTGCGGGTGTTGGTGATCTTTGCTATGGGAGTTCGTGTATGTTTCCGAGTTGATGCAGGAAATCAGGAAAGGAAAAGCGATTCCTAGCGTAACGACATTGAGGCTGTCATATCTTGTAACGTCCTGGTATTATAAATCGTGACTCGCAAAAGCAACTGAGCTGAACCCGGGAGGATCCAGTCGATAGAAATGTGGCTCACTCGTGGCAGAAAGTGATTGGCGTGGAGTTGAGTTTGGACCAACGACACACAGAATCTGCGCACAGTATGATGCCTCGGTGCTCAGTCGTTAGGGCCGGGATGATTACTCCGCTGCGGACCACTGGACCAGACCGTGGTAAGCACCGCACAGAGACTCACACAGCCATTTCGCCCATCCGTATCCAGGCGATGCGCATTTACCTTTGCTGGATATCTACCAAAGCACCGAATGCTCGTGGCAGATAAAGATCCACGTACATGTATTATACTAGTACATGTATGATACATGCAGCATTTACCTTGGCTTGAGTCGAACTCGTTGATCTCAAAGCCGATCAGCAGGTGGAACAGTGCAAGCAGTGCTGTCCACTTTGATATTAAATCCATATGATTGGTTAAAAACAATATCGATCAAAAGTCTCACGTATAATGGAGCTCCACCGCGAGAGGTTATGCGAGTTCTCGCGCGTGTGGGAGGCAGACGCCTCCTCTGCTTCTAGTCTATCGGCGTTGCAACAGCAGCAGCAGGCTTCGTGGTCAATTGCAGACGCTTCCGCCGTCTCCGTGGCCCATGGATCGCTCACATTACGTGGAAATGACGTTTCCACCTCCACTCTGCGGATTTCGATCGGTTTAGACGGGAACAAGACACTTCATCGACTGTCCTTGAGGACACAATTGCCACAGGTACATATCTCCAATGTGGACAATTATGTCCGCCAATAATGATTGAATTAACGATATTGTTTTCAGATTGGCCAAGCAGCATTGAAGCTGCAATTACCAGAACAATACGGACGCATTACAATGGCCATTGCCACAGCATCAAACAGCAGTGAAATGCTCATTGGATCGTCTCAGAACACTTCGGTGGTCGCAGAGCTTCCGTGTGTGACGGTGAGTTGACAGTCAAAGAGAGAAAGAAGAAGGAACAAAGTGTTGATTCCCTGGCTGATTCTGTTGTAGGACATAGCAGACGCGTACCACAACGTGGAGTTTGTATGGGACGACCAGTGGCTGCGGTGGTATGTGGACGAAACGTTGGTCGTGGAGGACTTCATCCTACAGACGGAGGAGAGTACAAGCAGCAGAATTCAACTCGAGTTGAGTGTCGGAGGCAGTGACACCATACTGGCGGTGGAACGGATGGCGCTGAGCTCCGGTAACGCGTCGGATCCGTATTGCGCACCGAGATATTCGACTTCAAACAATTGTCGAGCACAAGAGTGTACGTATTTCTCCATCTAGGTGGGTGTTTTACGCTTTCCTCACCTGTTTGCTGCACAGCGTTTTCTCCGCGTCTTGGGTCGGTGCAGGGGTCACTCTCAGTGAGTGAAGTAGAAGCTTTTATTGATGAAGTTGCGGCTGCATTCCCCATTATCACAAAGGTGGAGGATCTTGGACGATCAGTGGAGGGGCGACCACTACGTGCTCTTTGTCTGGGAGCTTGCTACCCTCCGGAAGGCCAAGCGATCCCGCAAGTTCTCTTTACAGGCATGCACCACGCCCGCGAGGTACGCACTGATTCTTGGCTAGAGGTTTAGTGGTTTTGTTTGACGTCCTCACACACTCCATTTTGTATCTGTAGCCGATCTCCATGATGGTACGTCTCGTGTCGTATACCTCAGGACTACACGCACCAAGCTAACTCTTCTTGTTACTCTTAGAATTTAGTATACACGATCGATATCTTGACTACAGACTATCGCAATGGAGACCTCACAGCGCTTGAGCTATTGACATCCCGCCAGCTCTGGTTTATCCTCGTCGTAAACCCGGACGGATACGCGCATAACGAGATGGCTCGTGTGTGGGAGCACAACAAGATGGGACAACGCAAAAGTGGCGCGCCGACTTGTGACCGAAGCCCTCCGGATGCAGGTGTGGATCTGAATCGCAACTACGACGTCTGCTTCGCTCGAGACGCCAAGGGAAGCAGCAACAAGCCGTGCGGAGATGACTACAACGGACCCAGCGCCTTCTCGGAGCCGGAGACGCAGGCTGTTCGAGATCTTGTGGAGCGGAACACAACGGACTTTCGCGTGGCGCTCAACTACCACTCGTACGGCAAGTACTTCAACCTCCCGTTCGCTTGCCAGGCTGAAGGAGAGCCCTCGGAGCCCAACAACTCGGTTTTCCGGGCGTTGGCTCAGGAGATGGCCTATTTCAATGGATTTAGCTACGGCCAGTCCTGGAAGGACAGCAACTTGTACACAGTGAACGGAGAGACAAGCGACTGGATGTGGCAGGCGCACGGTATATTCGCTATGTCGCCTGAAGTGGGTCCAGGCTTCGAGGTGCAGTCTGTTCCGGGATTTTGGCCTCCCTCTGACCAAGTCCCTCAGCTCTCGTCCGAGCTTCATTACTCCAACTTGTACATCTCTCGTATGGCTGGTCCAGTGTACTCCCTGGTCGTGAAGGGCGTCCAATTGGGAGCCATCGACGACGGCGGTGACACTGCGTCGTTTGTGTCTGTAGACGTCGCAGTTGTAAACAGAGGCTTACGTCCGGCAATTGCTGAGTTGATTGGATCTGTATTCATGAACGGAACAAGTGCCAGTGGCGTTGTACACTTAGACCTCCAAGCAGAACCTGAAGGCACTGAGGGGTTAGAGAAGACGCACACAGTGATGATCCCGTACTCGAGTGAAGATTTCCAACAGTCCATGAGGGAGATAAAGGGTCTGTATCTGGTTGTCAGGGACACATTCAGCTGTCATCTCTTCCGTGTCGGTACGTTCTAAACTGATGAATTCTTGAGGGTCATTAAACTAACGTACTATCCTCTCTTTAGCGGTTCACTTCGACACAGACGTTGAGAAAACAAACCACCCCAGTTTCCAGACGTGGAGAGCATTACCGCTACCTCGTTGTGGCACTTGTGAGCTGTTTGGCGCTTCAGTAGACAGAGATGACGACGTCACAGCTAAAGCCTCGCCAGTATGCACCGAGATCAAGGATGTGGCGTTCCTGAAGCCCATCCACACTCGAATCGTCGATACACCAGTGGCCATCGACTCCTCAAGACCTGCTTCAACGCCAAAGGCTACAACTTCTGCTACTTCCAGTGGATCAGCAGCGCGGATCGATCAACAGTCGATTTCAACATCGATTTTGCCATCATCTGTATCGTGGTCGGGTCCAGTGGCGATGGCTTCACTGGCAGGTTTCGTACTGCTTGTGGTACTTGTCCTCCTTGTGCGACGTCGTCGGGGTAAGAAGAAACCCACAAGGACAAAAACTGCATCTGGAGTTCACAAGCGAAGTAATGTGCAGTACGCCCGCATTGATGAAGATACTGCATCTTCAAAAGACCGACAACTTAAGTACGACGAAGACGAAGAGTTCGATCTCGCGGATGCAGAATGCGGTGAGAGTGGAGCAGTCGTATCGAGACCGTCGCGTTCATCCAGTCAGGATATTGTGTAATTGCCAATTATGTTTTGTTGTAGACTAAAAACGTATTCATTTGTTTATTTTTACTTTTTTATCTCAGCTGTCGAGGCCCGCACCATCTTATAATCTGAAACATGAGGAAACATGTTTGAAGGCGATACACTGTACCAATTCGCATAAGACACCTGAAGGATGTCGAGATCTATCCCGACAGCCTTTTCCAAGTGCTTCAATCTCTCAGATTCCAATCTACCCGTTCATCACCACCTCTCTACAGTCTTCACCCTCCAACTCTCTACAGCCTTCAGTCTCGCAACTCGCAACCTTCGGCCAATCCCGCCATCATGCAACGCGCCAGTCGCTACATGACGCTGCTGCTCGCTGCTCTTTCCCTCTCGACATCAAGTGCAGGATCGGCTTCCTGTCAGTCCGTACTGGGCGGTTCGTACTCCTCCGCGGCCGCCAACTACCCGAATCTCAAGAACCAGATCGAACGCATCGCCAAGCAGCAGGTTGCCCAATGGTACACTGATCGCGTCTCGGACGTGGATTCACTGGCCAAGTCAGTCGTGCTCCCGTTCTGCAACGACGCGCGTCAAGAGGCCAACACGCCTGTCATTGTCGTCTACGGTTTGCCCCAGAAGGACTGCGCGCACGGATTCTCCACTGCCGGGTCCAATGCGAACGCTGCCGACTATCGTGCGTTCCTCCAGAAGCTCACCGACGCTGCGGAAAACCGCCAAGTCGTGTACATCCTAGAGCCTGACGCAGTGGGGCTTTTGGCGGACGGAGCGTGCGGTAACGACAACAACTACGCCGCGAATCTCGGTGTGGCCATGGATATTCTGTCGCAGAACGCCAACGCCGAGATGTACCTGGATGTGGGGTACTGGACGCTCTCGAGCGATGAGGACGCCGCGGCTGTAGCGAAGATCGTGAATGCCGTCGACCCGCAGTGCAAGTGCAAAGGGATCTCGCTCAACACGTCCAACTACCGGTCGAACGCCGAGATGGCAACAGCGTGCGAGCGGTTTGTCAAGGCCACGGGCAAGGACTACAAATGCATCGTGGATACGTCCAGGAACTACGTCGCTCCTCCGTCCAACGAATGGTGCAATGCGAACTGGGCTGGAATTGGTGAGCTCCCCTCGGTGAACACTGGATCGAGTCTGATCTCACGCTACGTCTGGCTTAAGCCCCCGGGTGAGAGTGATGGCCAGTGCTCCGGTCAGACGGACAAGGCGCTTCGAGGTCCGAACGCGGGCGACTTCTTCCCCGACCACTTCGTGCAGCTCTGGGACAATGGCGTGTTCGTCCAGAAGCTCGGAATGGCGCCGATCAATGGAGCGGCCAACACCAGCAGCAACTCCACCGCTACGGCACAGCAGAGTGTGACTCAAGATGTCGAGATCACGTCTCTGTCGGCAGTTGATGTTGATGATGCGGTGGGTACGGTGCACGCTGATGACGAATGGTCTGAGGACGACGCCCAGACGCCGGCGCCTACAACACCGGCACCTACTACACCTGCACCGACCACGGCGGCTCCTGTAGCAGTGCAAGTGGAGTCTCCTCACACGATGGTGGTGGTGGATGTGATCCCGGACGACGAGTACTCGGACGAAAACGAGGGATCCGACTTTACCAGTTTAGATACAGACTCCAATAGCGACTCGGGTCTCATTCGCCAGCACAAGGCGTGCGTGTAAGCATTGTAGAACGCACCAGGAAGAAGTAGAACATGTAACCTAAAAGTAAGTAAAAGCTAAATGTAGTCTACAAAGTATCGCGCCAAGTAGCTGAAGATAGCTCTGTTCCTTCATGAGATCGTGCAGATAACGGAAACCGATAGAGCTTTACCCACAGACGCATCATTCACCTTTCGAGCTGTCACCTCGCTCCTACGACTACATCATGCAGCGTGAAGAGTGCATCTATAACTTGATCCCCAAGGTGCGCGTGGAGCCTGTCAAGCCGGAGCGGTACCGTTCCAAGTTCGATCCCAATGTGCAGCCTACTGGAACTACCTTCGGGGTACAAGGCAAGACAAAACTCGAAGGAGCCAACCTTGGTACAGCCCAGAGGTTGGAAAAACCTGCCAGCGCTCGTGGCTTTGGCCGTTTACCGGCCAAACCGGACCCCAAGTCGTTTATTCGTAAAGGTGAACGGGCCTCCTCAGCCGTCGTCTCCAAGAAACGTGAGCTTCTTGGACTTATAAAGTATGAAAGGATACGTACTCTAACTCACTTGTTCGCTTGATCTGCAGCGGGTAAGTTCAATTACTCAGGAGCAACTAGGCCGCCTGTTGTAAAGATGGAGGATAAGCCCATAATGGGGCTCAAATCGGCCAAGAACTTCGTCACAGCCAACGCAGTCGAAACGATTCTTGCCGTGCCGGGGAATCGAGCGCGTGCGAAGAACGAGCCACCGCAGTACTTGCAGAAGGAGGACTATGGCCAAGTCCCCCGGTATTTGAGTCAGGTGAAAGACGAGATTGAGCGCGAGAACTCGATGATAGAGGAGTTCGTTCGGCAAAACCACAATTTAATGGAGGAAGACAGCCGTGATCGCGTGGAGCCCATGGACGAGCGCGAGCGACTGGCGCTTGTTGATGCGCTCAAGTCCAAGTGGGATCACGTGAATGCCAAGTACCAGAAGCTCTGTCACAACGTCGTGTTCGACACATTAGGCAAGGTCCGGCGAAAAGAGACGTTCGAGAAAGAGCTCACTCAGCTCGAGAAGGACATTCAGTTGCTAGAAAAGGGTCATGTCGTCATCAGCCAGAACAACGACCGCTACTGAAAACGCCTCACAGTGCTAATACTCGTGAAGACCATTGTTCCAGCAGCTTAGAGAGATCAAATAGCTCTGCATAGGCTTCTTTGATACAGCAATATACTAGTTCCCATCACGCACTGGTACGGAGTTGAGAGGGTGCACCTGCCGCGAGCTTCTCCACCTCGTTTGCCGCTTCTTGGATACGATACACGAGCGACCGCAACTCTTCCACGGAGCACGAGAAAGCCACCGTTTGAAGCTCCGAGGCTCTTGCACTTGGCGACTGCAGTTTTAGTTGCACGAAGTACAACGGCTCACGGATACTCCCAGACCTACTGGAACGTAACACATAGTCCAGTCTCCAGTTCACGTCCACTACGTGGGCAAAGTCAAAGCCTGCAAAGGTTGTTAGTGTCTTCCAAACCCTCAGTACATTTGCTTCTACGGCTCACTCACCAGTATTCTCCAGCACGCGCTCCACATTCGGTACTACTTCAGCTAGTACACCTATGATCTTCGCCTGTAAGTCTTCATCTTCCACCCCGAGGGCGTAGAGCTGCTGCCTAAAAAGAAGAGGCAGCAAGGATGACAGTATTAAATTAGAGATACCTCCGAATACCTGTTTGCACGGGCAAATGTCTTGTACCGTTGTTCTGCGGATGACCGTGCACCACCATCTCTGGCAAAAGCTGCCACGATAGCAGACATGGCTGCGAATGCCTCGTAGTCGGCTGCGGACTCGGCAGCAGTTGCGCTAGAAGACCGGGTGCGGCTATCAGCCATTTCGGAGACAGCAGCGCTTGCCAGAGACTTCAGAGACGCAACAGGCAAGGGGCACAGAGTGTCTACAGCGCGGCGAGGCACTGCGCGTATGTCTCCATCCAGGAAGACCGCTGCATCGCCCGAGATACCCCCAGCCATTTGGCGAAATTAGAATGGAGGATTTTCAGTAAGGTTTCTCATACTTGATATGCTTTTCACTGAAGTCAACAAATACAAAACACGAAACGAAAATCACAAAAGACACCATGCACATCTATTTGGATACTCTAACTCAAAAACTGACAGACTTCACTTCTACGTCGATACTTAGTAGTATCGACTCGATACTTAGTAGTATCGACTCGATACCTGCCCGCACTTGCAAGTGTTGACACAGTACTGGCCCGGTTGCTCCAGTTCAACCAGACACCAGCTTACGCGTACGAGATGGTGCTGGTGGAGTACTGGCAGAGCGATCCCGAGGGACCCGCGCCCAGCTTCCCAGGCTCGCCCGAAGTGGAGCCCTGCGACCACGCGCACACGTCCAGCTTCTTGCCCTTGATCTTGATGTTCTCGATGGTGGCCTGGTCGCCCCAGTTCTTGTTCACCGTCACGAGGCTCACCTTGCCGTTCACAGCGAGCACGTTCTTGAGACTGACCTTGCGCGACTTGCCGCCGCACGTGCCGCACGAGCGGTAGAGCTTGCCGAAGTCCTGCGCGTAGAAGCCCTCGATTTGGACGGAGCCCAGACCGTTGTGCTGGATGACCTTGTCGTCGGCCGAGCGCGCGCCGCCGCCGATCACCTTGGTCACGCTGCCGGCCGAGCCGCCCTTGATGCTCAGCGCGTCCTCGCACACGTCCTCCCACCACACGTTCTGGATCGTGCAGCCGCTCTGCTCGCAGTGCACGCCCTCCATTTGGTCCTTGCCGATGATCACGTTCTTGAGCGTGGCGCCGGGCTCCACCATGAACACGGCCGTCTGCCAGCCGCTCTCCTTCTGGCCGCCGCACTTGACGTTCGAGCGCGCGTACGTCTTCATGCCGCCGTCGAACGTTTGGCCCTTCTTGACCGTGTACGGCTCCTTGAGGTAGACCGTGCCCTTGCTGGCGGGCCACGACCCGGTGGGCATGGGTGCGGCCTCCGAGCGCATGGAGGCACCCGAGGCGACGGCAGCCACGGCGGCGAGCGCGACAGTGAAGACGGAGACGACGTTGACCATGGTTGGGATGAAGAAGGACTTGTAGGTCGGTTGGTTGGTCGGTTGGTCGCTTTGTTGCTTGATGCGAGGAGCGCGAGTTGAATAATGAGGTGGGGAGAGGCCTGCGCTATGGCGTTCGACTTTCGCGGCGGTGGTTGACCAAGGTGCAGTCTGCACCCCTCTGCAGAGGGGCGAGGTGCAACCAGCAACAGCAGTCTGCACGGGTGTCAGTCGCCGAGCGCGGGGGTAAACGAGAGCGCGACAAATCCTGTCGTCGAGATCCGTTGAGGCGAACGCCTGCTCCGGGATGCCAGATGCAGCAGCGGCGACAGCAGTAGAGAGGTTGTCACCGGTTCGCTCGATCACTTGATATAAGAGACGGGCTGATAGATGACCATTGCGCTGTTCGTCCGCCACATGGACCGTAGATCTTTGGTTGTACATCTGACGTCCGGCTGTGTGGTTCGTCCATACGAGTTGGCGACCCAGCCCTCCCGGCACAAACAGTTCAATGAACTGAGTTCATCGCGGTTGTTGCGCTTCCGTCAGATTGTCTGTACATGCAGTCAACTTGTACGCTTCGGCGAGTAACATCATGGTCGTATTTGAATCGGCAATGCAATGCGCGCTCGCAACTTTACAAGATACCGCCTGGTGATCCGTGCCCCAACGATGTGCACCGGGTGGCGACTACAGCAACTCCACACATTCGTGTTGGCCCCGCCGTCGAAATCGCAAATAGAACGGACAGCAAAAACGATCGATCGATCGATCGATCGGCGCAGCAGAGGCTGCTGTAGAGCACCCTCGACTGCAGTCAGGCAGCGTCGACATCGGGCTCTTCGCGCACACCGAGCAGCGATATCGCAACGGCAGCTGATTCAGGCGCGTGGGGTGGATGGATGAATCACGGGGTGATTGTGAGCGTACGCCAATGCGCGGATTATGAGAAGTGATGCAATTGTGGCCCTGCTACTGTAAAAGTTAAGAAAAATAAAGTTTGAAGCGAACTGTGGTCGTCGTGCAAAGGCCACCATAAAGTACGCTTTCAACAACGATTAATCAGTGTGGGTACTGAACGATTAATGGGAGCTGTGGCCTAGGCCCTAGATGGTCAGCGACTAAATTCTTTTTCGACTTCGACTAAAGACTAAAACATGCACGATGCTGCGATCGAAACCTTCGTCGTCGTGACCTAGCAGTAATAACATGGGGTCTGCGCGAAAGGTTTGGCACCGATCCTGGTCGATTTGCGTGCGTCTACGCCGTAGAGTCTACTATCTACGCCGTAGACTCTACGGAGTACATGTGCTATTGAGTCATACCGGTACCCACAACAGGAATGTTGCGAGCTAGACCTACTCGTGTTTCACGGGTCCCTTTGTGCTATCATCTACTGTAGACCTTTGTGGCAATGATACAATCTTTAAAGCTACTAGAGATTCTCTACTGTAGAATTCGGTTGAAAACTATTGGAAGAAAATTCTGTGTTTCCTGTCTAAAAACCATTTAGATTTCTCATAATTGATATACAGGTGTATTTACTTCAAAAGTACTTAAGTATATGATTTCTGTTGGCACAACAAGTACAAAACGTAAATCGAAAATCACAAAAGACACCATGCACATCTATTTGGATACTCTAACTCAAAAACTGACAGACTTCACTTCTACGTCGATACTTAGTAGTATCGACTCGATACCTGCCCGCACTTGCAAGTGTTGACACAGTACTGGCCCGGTTGCTCCAGTTCAACCACATACACCAGCTCCATCCAGTAAACCGACGAACCGGTGACAACCTCTCTACTGCTGTCGCCGCTGCTGCATCTGGCATCCCGGAGCAGGCGTTCGCCTCAACGGATCTCGACGACAGGATTTGTCGCGCTCTCGTTTACCCCCGCGCTCGGCGACTGACACCCGTGCAGACTGCTGTTGCTGGTTGCACCTCGCCCCTCTGCAGAGGGGTGCAGACTGCACCTTGGTCAACCACCGCCGCGAAAGTCGAACGCCATAGCGCAGGCCTCTCCCCACCTCATTATTCAACTCGCGCTCCTCGCATCAAGCAACAAAGCGACCAACCGACCAACCAACCGACCTACAAGTCCTTCTTCATCCCAACCATGGTCAACGTCGTCTCCGTCTTCACTGTCGCGCTCGCCGCCGTGGCTGCCGTCGCCTCGGGTGCCTCCATGCGCTCGGAGGCCGCACCCATGCCCACCGGGTCGTGGCCCGCCAGCAAGGGCACGGTCTACCTCAAGGAGCCGTACACGGTCAAGAAGGGCCAAACGTTCGACGGCGGCATGAAGACGTACGCGCGCTCGAACGTCAAGTGCGGCGGCCAGAAGGAGAGCGGCTGGCAGACGGCCGTGTTCATGGTGGAGCCCGGCGCCACGCTCAAGAACGTGATCATCGGCAAGGACCAAATGGAGGGCGTGCACTGCGAGCAGAGCGGCTGCACGATCCAGAACGTGTGGTGGGAGGACGTGTGCGAGGACGCGCTGAGCATCAAGGGCGGCTCGGCCGGCAGCGTGACCAAGGTGATCGGCGGCGGCGCGCGCTCGGCCGACGACAAGGTCATCCAGCACAACGGTCTGGGCTCCGTCCAAATCGAGGGCTTCTACGCGCAGGACTTCGGCAAGCTCTACCGCTCGTGCGGCACGTGCGGCGGCAAGTCGCGCAAGGTCAGTCTCAAGAACGTGCTCGCTGTGAACGGCAAGGTGAGCCTCGTGACGGTGAACAAGAACTGGGGCGACCAGGCCACCATCGAGAACATCAAGATCAAGGGCAAGAAGCTGGACGTGTGCGCGTGGTCGCAGGGCTCCACTTCGGGCGAGCCTGGGAAGCTGGGCGCGGGTCCCTCGGGATCGCTCTGCCAGTACTCCACCAGCACCATCTCGTACGCGTAAGCTGGTGTCTGGTTGAACTGGAGCAACCGGGCCAGTACTGTGTCAACACTTGCAAGTGCGGGCAGGTATCGAGTCGATACTACTAAGTATCGAGTCGATACTACTAAGTATCGACGTAGAAGTGAAGTCTGTCAGTTTTTGAGTTAGAGTATCCAAATAGATGTGCATGGTGTCTTTTGTGATTTTCGTTTCGTGTTTTGTATTTGTTGACTTCAGTGAAAAGCATATCAAGTATGAGAAACCTTACTGAAAATCCTCCATTCTAATTTCGCCAAATGGCTGGGGGTATCTCGGGCGATGCAGCGGTCTTCCTGGATGGAGACATACGCGCAGTGCCTCGCCGCGCTGTAGACACTCTGTGCCCCTTGCCTGTTGCGTCTCTGAAGTCTCTGGCAAGCGCTGCTGTCTCCGAAATGGCTGATAGCCGCACCCGGTCTTCTAGCGCAACTGCTGCCGAGTCCGCAGCCGACTACGAGGCATTCGCAGCCATGTCTGCTATCGTGGCAGCTTTTGCCAGAGATGGTGGTGCACGGTCATCCGCAGAACAACGGTACAAGACATTTGCCCGTGCAAACAGGTATTCGGAGGTATCTCTAATTTAATACTGTCATCCTTGCTGCCTCTTCTTTTTAGGCAGCAGCTCTACGCCCTCGGGGTGGAAGATGAAGACTTACAGGCGAAGATCATAGGTGTACTAGCTGAAGTAGTACCGAATGTGGAGCGCGTGCTGGAGAATACTGGTGAGTGAGCCGTAGAAGCAAATGTACTGAGGGTTTGGAAGACACTAACAACCTTTGCAGGCTTTGACTTTGCCCACGTAGTGGACGTGAACTGGAGACTGGACTATGTGTTACGTTCCAGTAGGTCTGGGAGTATCCGTGAGCCGTTGTACTTCGTGCAACTAAAACTGCAGTCGCCAAGTGCAAGAGCCTCGGAGCTTCAAACGGTGGCTTTCTCGTGCTCCGTGGAAGAGTTGCGGTCGCTCGTGTATCGTATCCAAGAAGCGGCAAACGAGGTGGAGAAGCTCGCGGCAGGTGCACCCTCTCAACTCTGTACCAGTGCGTGAAGAGGAGGATAACGGGCTTGTACGTATGCATGTATGTGAACGCGTTTCGCGAGCCGTTTTGCCACCGTCTCAACTTCCGCATGTACTGGTACATGTTAATAGCTCTGGTAGAGTTTTGGGCATCTGCCCGGCTTTGTAAATCACCTTTTTGGACCAAAATATTATTGTGAAGCTTCGATGTGCCTAGGCTAGGCTGAATTATTCCATTATCCTTGCGAAGAACGATGCGACTGAGTGGCCATCGTTCTTAGCCGGAGGGCTACTGACTGACGACATCGAGTGTCCATTTTGTAGTACTAATACTAGTAGTAATACTACTAGTCGAGTGCGGGGTAGTACTACTAGAAGTAGTGGCTAGTAGTACATGTACTAGAGCATGGCTGTAGCTGTATTGTTCCATTAGTAGTAGTACTAGTAGGAGTAGTACTAGTAGTAGGAGTGGCTGCGGAGTAGTACTAGTAGTAGGAGTGGCTGCCGAGTAGTACTATAGCATGGCTGTAGCTGTATTGTTCCATTATCAAGCCAGCTAGAGATAATTCTTCGTGCTCATCCAGCTAGAGATCCTTGAGCTCTACGCAAGAGGTCGAGCTCTACGATGGAAGTCGACAGCACAATCGAACTAGCGTTGAAATGGACAGAGGCGAACGCGCTGCGCGCACACAATTTGCGCTTCCGTATTGCTGTTGTACGGCCACATACCCGTTTACGTGGACCTCACCCTCACCCTGAACTGCGACGACGCGGCATCCTCTACCTACTGCGCTTAGCTGCGTTAACACGGCGGGGCGTCAATGGTGTAGAGTGGACGGCTACCGGGTCCCAGATGTCTCTTCCCGATCAAGCAAGTGAATACGCCGGAAAATATCTGGCCAAGTACGGGTGCACGACTCAGAGAGCGAGCATCAGGCTCAACCACATTGTCGAGAGAGCCCAAGATATCCGTTTCCCGAATCAACATGACCTAGACCCTGTCTTTGAACTAGCGATTACCGGGATCCCTGATTACCTGCTATTGTCAATGGAGCGCGGACTTCGGAATTACCTCGGTCGAGCCTTCGGTGGCATGCTAGAGAAGATGAGCCGTTGCCGGGGAACGCTAACGCATATACAGAGCAATTTGAACTCGTATGCACTGACGAAACCGGCGATACGCTCTTCGACTTCTACCAGAACTTCGCGGCACGACTCGAATTAGGGCGACAAGCCGCTGTCCGCAAAGTTGAAAGGGAATTTCGTTTCCGGCGACGAGATATGCAAGCCCGCCGCGCTACACTTCGTCAGGACCACAAGAGAGAGATCGAGCGCACTCGTGCACAACTTCTTCGCAATGAAGACCTGGAAGGAATCCGGCTACGACAACAAGGTCTCGCAGAAAACGTCGTACAAGACCGCCTGGATAACCTTCGCGTGGATCACGGAGGCACACTACAACGGATGAAGGAGCGGCACCGCGCTGCGATGAGTAGGATCGAAGCGGAAACGCCACACGTAAATGTACGTAGTATCCTTGAACAGCATCTCGTTGCCGCCGGGCAGATGCACTAACTAAATATACTTCCTCTTGCGTAGCACTGTTGCGCTGGACAACATTGTCGGCACGTAGCCTTCACTCGCTCAGCCGAAGTGTCAACCGCCGCAGAGTCTTGCTCAACTCAAATTACCGGTACGAGAAACTTGCTACCGGTAATACCATCGGGTCTTCGGCCATTTTTAACCAATCACGCGAAGGGCCTAAACTAAATAAAAAATCTCTAAATATCTGAGACGGACGCATAAAAAAACCCGATTTACCTGTAAATCGGGGTGTAAGAAAGGGTTTTTGCCACTTTCTCAAAATCGCTGGGACGGGTCCACCTTGAGACGGGCGCGACGGCAGCGATTGGTGGAACCAAATTTCTAGACCGGACTAGACTTAAATAGGCAATACCGGTATTTGTACAGTTCGAGCTAGGCCTTACCGGTAAATAGTATCGCAATTTGGGCAATACGTATACTATATTGGGCAATATGTATACTGTATACTACCCATTGCACTACAAGCTTTTTCTCCTATCGGTAATCGTGAAGAAACGCCCCCATGTTCCTGTGCGCTCGCGACGCGTCTGTACGGGCTCCGGACGGCGCAGAGGACGCTTACGCGCCCCGTCACTCTCCAGAAAGCGTCTCCTCCTTCTCTCGACACTCAGATCCTGTTCCTACATGTGCTCTTCCGCTCTATACTTCGCCTTTTACGCTCCCCCAAGACTCGTCGGATTCCGCCGCTTATCTGCAGCTTCTGGACGCCTTGACGCGGCTGGTGGCGCAACTACTGAATGTACACACTTTATCTTCATCTCTACAGTTTTCAGGGGGTGAAACGGTGGCAGTAGACGCCTCCGAGTGGTGGAAGGAGGTCCAGAGGCAAAGTATCGCGCTCGTACAGCGGCAGGAAGGCGCTCAAGAGGCCTTTAAAGACACAAAAGAACCCTCAAGTCGCAGCCTCTGGCCTATAACCTCCCGTAGCCAAGAGAAGACATCGGAACAGGAGCATAAAGCTCGTGATAACAGGCTGTTAGTCACGTGCGAGGCCTTCGAGGACCTCCCGGGGAGCCTTTTACAGGATAATGCTGCGGATTTCTTTACACAGGCTCTTTATTTGGTGATGAAGGCTATGGACAGAGCTACAAGGAGGCAACAGGGACGGATAGAGGAGGACACCGTGCTGGGAGAGCCGTTGGTCAAGGCTCTAGCCAGTGTGGACGAAGGAGTGGCGTTCGCTACCGCCGAGCTGCTGCAATTATGGGCCCCAGTGAGTCAGAAAACGGTCGTGAATTCTGCAGACAAGTTGGCCAAGCTCATGGGTGTGGCGGTGGTGAACGCTCTGCTGCAACCGCGCAGTGTCGGCACGCGTCATACGTTCCATGAACACGCGCTGCTGCCGTCGTTGCCGCTGCGTGCGTTTTTAGGCGCCAAACAGTGGAAATGCTCCGTGTGCGATCGCGTTTCGCACACGACCGGCAGCGACGGGGCCCGTGCTACGTGTGTGTATCGCTGCGCTGCTTGTAACTTCAATTTGTGCCGTGAATGCTTTACGAGGATCCCGAACGTGACGGGTTCTCATTCGAACAGCCCACTGGAAGACATGACCAAGCTGACGACGGACCGGTTCTTCTCTTTGGTTGTGCCGAGGCTGAAACACAAGACTGGCGCTGTGGTTGTACGGCAAATTGCTCAGGAGCTGCGTCGACGAGCACTGGAGCTGTATCCGCATAACTTCCAAGGTGCTGCAGAGTTTGCGCAGTTATTTCACAACTTATTGACGTCGGATACAAGTGCAGCGGTCGCGTTAGTGCTGTCTCCCCCGGCGACGATACCGTCGTCTGGGAGGCCGGCGGTTGCTTGGTTTCCGCTCTTTATGCGGACGTGGACGATGCCGTTGAGCACGTTGCTAGGGCCATTTCTGCGGGCTTCGACCATGCTGGATGATACCCACGAGTTGGATGCGGCTGTACGAAGTGCGAACCATGGATCTGCTGTTGCTGATTGCCTGCGTGCGCAGTGGACAAGTGGCTATGGAGATTTCCGTGAAACGTTACAGGCTCTCATGCGGACGCTAGTAGCGGACGACCAGCAGCCGCTTGTGGTGGACGCTACGCTTTGTTGGCTTGCTCTTGCGTTAATGACGGCAGATCCTCGAAGGCGGTTAAACTATGATGCTCACGAGCGGCTGGACGGGTTTTTGGTGAATGTAACGACGATGCTGCTTGCGCACACGCTCCCTGTGCTGGACAAGGCCCAACACGATCCGAGACTCATTGATGCGTTATACCACCAAAGTGTGGAACCTGTGCGCGTGTATGCAAGCAAAGATTTCCCTGAGGTCCCGCTCCACTACTCGCGTAGTACTCAAGATTCGCGTGCGAATGAGGCTGTTGTTGATGCTGAGGTTTCGCTGATCAAGGCTCTTGACCATAATTCTATCAACAATCACACTACACGAAGGAAAAAGGAGGAGAAAGGGGGGCAAGAGGTGGAGCAGGTGCCTTCCACGTTCTACCCGCGGCTCTCCTGCCACGAAGGCGTCGTGTGCGATCAGTGCGAGTTCGTCAACCTCCATGGCGTTCGATACAAGTGTGCCTTCTGTGGAGATATGGATCTGTGCAGCGACTGCTTTGAAATCTTCCGGTCGCACCAGGCTTCAACGGACTCGGCATCGGAATCGGAATCTGAAACAATTCTACACAGCCCGGATCACGTTTTCCTTCGTATTGAATCGCCGATCCCTGTGCTTGCACTAAAGCATTTCCAGCCGCTTGCTGTCGAGTGTCTTACGAGTTGCAAGCATAAAGGTAACTCTAACAGTGCGACAGAAACTTTAGGCGAAGGCGAAGGTTTTGACGTATCAAGTATCCACTGTGCTGAGTGTGGGGACGCCCTACGTACAAGTGACGAACCAGACGATGTGTTCTACAAATGCGCCAACTGCTTTGACACGCGCGTTGTGTGTGCCACCTGCTTGGAACGTGAAGAAAAGCTCAGCAATGGCAATCCAAATGATATGCACGCGCCTGGACACGTGTACTTCGTGGTTACCGCTCCGTGGCGACGTCACCTATCAGTTCCGTGGGGAAACGTGCTTGAAAAGCTGCACTTCCGACGTCTCTTGCATCCGCCGGCATTGATTCCGCGTCGTCGTTTTCCCCGTGATACTGAGCTCTTCTACATCTCGCTCAAGTACCTTCACTTCGGCCCGCTCGCCTCCTTGTCCAAATGGCTCAGTATGACGAAAGAACTTCAGGAACTGCAAGCTTTTTGCGCGTGTGACGAAGAGCGGCTCGAGCTGGAGAAGAGAAGGAATCGCCGGCGGCAGAACAGCTCGCAACGTGAAACACTGAAGCCTTCTGTCCACTACAAAGCGAGTAAGGCGCGTCTCGAGGACATCCGGGTAAAATGCGTCAAGATGGAGTTGCACTTGCTGGCGAGTGCCAATGTGGCCGAGTGGCTGGTATTCTACGCGCGAACGTGTCGCTGGCTTCTGCATGGTGCGTCCCCCGTTTCTGAGCCCCAAGATCCTTTCGCTGAGCCTCTATCTCAGTTTTCTGTCATGTTCAGCGTATTCCCCGAGCATTTCTTCTTTGACCTGTGCGACGTCGTGTATCTCTTGGGTCTGGAAAAGTTGGAGTTTCGAGATCTCGTGAATGAGTTGAAGAGAACGAGTCGTGATGCTGAGGCAGTGGACGAAGTGACTGAAGTCATGGAACCGCTGCTCGTTATGCTCACCCAAATTGTGGTTTCCCCAAAATTCACCAAGAACCCTCACCTTCGCGTGGAGGCGCTACACTCGCTATCAACTCTCCTGACGTTCGTGTCGAAAGGGCAGCAGTTCCAGCATCGCCCCGGTCATCAGCGGATGGAGTTGTTATTTAAGTCCCACAAGCTGCTGTCGCAGTGGCTGGTACCTGGTCTGCTGCAATTCCATTCTGATATGGATCGCTACAATGCCAGCAACAACGGTTTGGCCTTTACAAGCGCCGTATCTAGTGGAGATCACATGCTATGGGGCTTCTTACCCACCCGCCTCTCCGTGACGATGTTGTTGCGGTATCTCTGGCAGCTCCCGAGTCAACGCCAGAGCCTCCTGCACATGCTGAATACTTCCGATGCCTCGGAAGCAGTGCAGACACCGTTGTCTACAGATTCAAGTGATGGTAGCACCCAGCAGCTCACAGGACTGGTGAGCGGCTTATGGAGTGATATCGCCAAGCTGTTTGACGAAGCCAACAACAAAATCACCACTTTGCGCCAGATTCACGATCTCATTGAGGATTCACTGGACGGGAGTGTAGTCGTGCTGCCTTTTCGACGGGATATGCTCGATGGGTACGTTGCTATTAACGCCAAGCAGCTGGGGTTGACCATGCGTCTTCTCTTGGAGGCGCTGGAGCTGACTTCGTGGTTTGCGTCGATCGTGAGTGAAGAAAGGAGTTTCCGTTCGCGATCACTCTCAGCTCCTGCCGCAGCCTTGCGCCACGTCCTGTTGCAGCCGTTGGTGGTGGAACAAGCAGCTCGCACTCTCAGCTTCTTGGTGGCGTCACTGGCTAATGCTCACGAAGAGAAGGAGTGGAAGTTTTCGTTGCCATTGGTGGATGATGGGAAGCTTCTATTAGCACATCTGATTGTTCTTGTGGTGCGCTATGCTGGTCACAGTACGAGGAAGTTGTCGGGCTCTTCCGCTTCCAGCGTCTGTTCCCCTTCGTCCTTTTGGAAGATCCTACGGTCGGGTGGCGATATCATGGAGAGACGCGTAGGCGACTTGGACACGCATGTGCGTTGGGGATTAAACGCTTTGTGCACACGTATCGAATCGGAAAGCTATCTGGGATCCAGTCTAGACGATGATGAAGTGGAACAAGCAGAGGATGACGAACTGGATGAGGATGAGGCTCTCGCTCTACTCGAGAAACAGGCCGAGTCGGATGCAGTTTCAATCGATACTTCTGCAGCGAGGAAGCGATTGGGCAAGCGCTTTATTGCGACGTTGGCAAAGGACGGACGCTTCGACTTTCGGCTTTTCGTTGGTGGCTGTCGATTTCTACGACCTCATCGGAAGCAGGACGGAAGCTCAGACGATGACTCGGAAGAAGATGCTGAAGAGATCGGACAAGGTTATCTCTATCTGGACGACTCGTGGGTGCAGCAGTTTGTCCATGCGATGCAGGAGGCGGACGAGATGATCCACGTGCAGGAGGCTATGGAGGCTTGCTTGGGGGACATTCCGGACCAGTACCTGGACCCGCTGCTCAGTACGTTGATGACAGATCCCGTCCGCTTACCTTCAGGCAACATTGTGGATCGAGCTGTGATCGCCCGGCATCTCTTGGCATCGTCTCAGCAAGGCGGCAGCACCGGCCGAGACCCGTTCACTCGCGAGCCGTTGACAATGGCCATGGTGGAGCCTTGCGATGCGTTGCGAGCCGAGATCCAGCTCTACCTCCGCACGAAGATGCGGCATTTCCGCAAAACTGCACGAGAAGACGTGCTGGCCACGTGGGGGTTAGGCTGGGACGTGCTCTTCGACAGCAGCAGCGAGACCGAAGCCGATTCGGAGGACGGCACGACCACGTCAACTTGATAATGTAAATTGCAGCCATTTCTAGCCCTCTTCAACTAACGCTTCCAACGTATAACGAGTTAATACTGTGTGTACTGAATACTCTTGCTTCCTGCGCAATGCAGCAAGAAGCTTGTACAGTTTGCTTTTTCGCACTACATGCAAAAGGATAGAGCGGACTACCTACAGGCCGAGCCAGCCCTGGTCGCTGAAGAAGAAGCCCAGCGTGGAGCCGCCGGCGATACCGAGGAACAGGCAGAGCACCATGACGGCACCGCCAGACTCACGGTCCTCCGGGTTCAACAGACGAGGGCCCACGCCCATCGTCACCGTGGACAGGAAACCATTGGAAAGACCGATGAGGAGGTTGAGGATGATGTTGTACACGATGGCCGTCATGTCGTCGTGGCCGAAAGCGTAGAGCGAAGTGCCGGCCACGCCCATGAGCAGCAGTGGGATGAACGCCAGACGCACGATCGAGAGACCGAAGCACCACTGGCTGTTGAGCAGCTTGTACACGGCTGCGCCGGTCAGGATACGGCCGAAGAAGTCGCCGTAGTTGTACGAGCCGACGATGCCCGGCGCGCAGTACCAGTTACCGGTCACCGTGTGGGTCACGTCCGAGTACGGCGGCGCCAGGTTACGCGACGCAGCGCAGCCGAAGCCCGGGAAGACCGAAAGCGAGACGAAGAAGACGAGGAACTGCGCCACTGCCGGCATCCAAATGATATTGAAGATGCGTCGCAGGTTGCTGAGCGTCTTGCTCACGGGCTGGTCCGTGAGGTTCTCCTCCTTGGCCGAAGCCGCGTTACGCTCGAGCAGGAACTTAACGCTCGGCAGGTTGGTGAGACGGCGGTACACGAAGAGAGCCACGATGAGGACGACGATCAGGATGCCGAAGAACAGGTAGAACGCCAGCTTGGTAGAGCTGCTCGTCTGGTGGACGCCGCCGACGGCGAGACGCAGCAGCGTCGCGAGCGAGATGTTGAGGATACCGGCGGTGCCGTTACCGATCTGCACGGCCTGCGAGAACTTGGGGACCGGGAACAGCGCGGCGATCGTGTAGTACGTGGACTCGGACAGCGTGTTACCGAAGCCGACGCAGCCGAAGCAGATGAGCACGAGGATGGCGCCCGTCTTCTGGTTGGAGAAGTTGATGGCACTGAAGATCATGATAAGGATGGCCATGAGGATGAAGATGCCGTAGCCGACGCGCACGCGGAACTCCTGCGTGAGTTTCTTGTCGAGGCTCCAGATCATCTGAACGGCTTGGCCGATGACCATGGGCCACGACGTACAGAGCGTCGTGAGGAAGGAGAAGTCGAGCCCGGAGTCAGCAAACTCGACCGTGTAGAAGTCCTGCGCACTCAGACACGAGTAGTAGGCCCAAAGCACCGAACCGTTGAGGAACATGAGCGAGAAGAAGATGTTGCGCTCGTTCTTGACCATGTCGTCCCAGATCTCCTCGGGCATGCCGTCGTGGCCCAGCTCCACCTGGTCCTCAGGCACGAGCTTCTCGGACTTGCTCGGAGACTCCATCGCAAAGGGATTGACACACTTGTTGAGGCTTACACGGCGAATTGCAGAATGACCACACACGCACTTGTGGTGCTGAAAACTAATGCAAACCGATCGCGATTAACGTCAACTTGCATTGGTGGAGGGAGCCCGTGCGTGTCTGCTCTGCAAGCCGGGAAGAAACGCCGTCTGGTAGCCAGGCCGCATCGCCGATACATCGACCGATTGTGGCTGTGCTCCCTGGAATTGCTGAGACTTGTACCGCGTGGAGAACAGCATCTGGTTCGAATTTGCTTTATTTTCAAGCATGATATTCACGAAAAGGAGCGAGCTATTGCTGTAATCCACTACATGTACGCTGCTCTACAGACCGAGCCAGCCATTGTCGCTCACGAGGAAGCCGAACGTCGAGCCTGTGGCGATTCCGAGGAACAGGAAGAAGACCATGACGGCACCGCCCGATTCGCGGTCTTCCGGTCTCAGCATTCGAGGCGCCACGCCCATTGTGACAGTCGAAAGTAGACCGGTGGAGATGCCGATGAGCAGGTTCAGCACGATGTTGAAGGCCAACGCGCCCATACTACCGAACGGGAACGCGTAGAACGACGTGCCGGCCACCCCCATGAGCAGTAGCGGGATGAAGGCGATGCGGAGTACAGACAACCCGAACGCCCACCCCATAGTAACAACACGGTACACTGCGGCCGTACACACGATACGACCAATGAAATCGCCGTAGTTGTAGCTGCCGATGATGCCTGGAGAGCAGTACCATGTCCCGGTGAGGGCGTGGGCTTCGTCATTGAACGGCGGATACAAGTTCCGAGACGCCGCGCACCCGAAGCCGGGGAAGACGGACAGCGACACGAAGAAGATGAGGAATTGAGCAAGTGCTGGCATCCAAATGATGGCGAAGATACGCCACAGGTTCTTCAACGTACGACCGACCGACTGGTGCGCGAGGTGCTCTTCCTTGGCCGACTTCTCGTTGCGCTCCATGAGGAACTTGACGGACGGCAGACTCACCAAGTAGCGGTACAGCAGGATGGCGCATATCAGGACAATTACCAACAGACTAAAGAAGAGATAGAAGCTCAGTTTCGTGGAGCTGCTGGTCTGGTTCACGCCGCCAACCGCAAGGCGCAGCACAGTGGCGACTGTAATGTTGAGGACACCGGCGCACGTGTTGCCGATCTGCACGCCATTGGTGAATTTCTCGACTGGGAACAGTGCCGCGAACGTGTAGTACGTAGCTTCGGACAACGAATTGCCGAACCCGATACACCCGAAGCACACGAGCACGAGGATCCCGCCCGTCTTTTGGCTGGAGAAGTTGATAGCACTGAAGACCATGATGAGGATAGCCATGAGCATGAAGATGCAGTAGCCCGCGTGCACGCGAGTGCGTTGGCTGAACCTTTTGTCGAGACCGAACACCATCTGCAGCCCCTGGCCGAGAACCATGGGCCAGGCCGTGCACAGTGTAGTCAGGAACGAGAAGTCCAGGCCGGAGTCCGGGAACTCGACCGCGTAGAAGTCCTGCGCGCTCAGACACGAGTAGTAGGCCCAGAGCACCGAGCCGTTAAGGAACATGAGCGAGAAGTAGATGAACTTCTCGTGCTTGACCATATCGTCCCAAATCTCGGGCGGCATGCCATCGCGCCCGATCTCCAGTGGGTCTTCTTGCACGAGTTTTTCCGACTTGGTGGGCGACTCCATATTCCTGGTGAAGAGCTTGTGTAGGACGAGGTGGATTCCAAAGTGAGGGCTGGACTTTGATGTAGCTTGACCATCGCTGACGTGGTAAAGTTTAGCTGCGGTGCCGATCGACATTAATTAGTTCGACGCACAGTTGACTGATCCTGTTGAAGTGAGTGTTTGCCTTCCCACCATACCACACTTCCAACCAGGAGGTGGATGGATATAGTTTGCATGCAGCAAGGAAATGAACGCACAGCGAATACATGTACTGACTCAACTGTGATATTTCAAAAGATACATGTAGCAAATTTGACGTTAGAGCGCGCCTGCGCCTGCGCGGGTTTGAAAGGTGAGGCAAAAACCGTCTCTCATGTGTGCCCGCCGTTGCACCCCAGCGAAAAAGACACACTGATTCTTTTTCTTTGACGCCTTGGTGAGCCGCGCCAAATTGGCCGCCAACGGGCATGATCAGCGGAGATGCCGATAGCGATGCCCTTGAGTTGCTAGCGGTAGCTCTCATTCAGCACTCGAGTTGCTCCAGTGCCGCAAAGCAATGAGAAAAGCTTCGTGATTCGACAGCAACAGCTATGAACCAACCGATATTTAACCGCCGTTGCACTGTCACGCGCTGCGCGTCATGACTGCTTTCTTTCTGGAACACCAATTTCTTTGTGAAAAAGGCGCTACGTCCCAAAAAGAGTGCGTCCGATTTGCAGACAAGGCCCACTGTTGTAGACGACAGCTTCAAGCGCATCACGGCAACCTACACTTGGCCTGAGTATTGGCGCCCGTGTATATCAAGTGCTGAGTCCGACGGGTGAATGCACTAGTTGCCTTTTGGCAGCGATGGTAAGCAGTCGGCCGATTGCCTTCTTCGTTGCGTTCCGGCAAGTTGGCGCGACTCGCCTGATCGTCTTGGCGTGATGATCCGTTCATGTTGAACACGCTTTGCGTCGCGTGAATTCATACCGTTGGAAGAACACGCGCGACTCGAGTGGCTGTCCAGTGAACAAAGTCGCTGACGGCCGTGGCGTCGAGCGGTCACGCCATCTCTCTTGGCTCTGAATTTGAGCTCGACACAGCACAAGTCGGAAGGAGCTCTAACGATTAAAATGGCTCCTGCATGCAGCACAAATGCGCATGTCTTGGTCGGCGCCACAGTGGCATCGGGCAGGGCTCGTGGATTCGTCCGTGCCGAGCGGCGTGCACTGTACCGACGATAGCCTGTCGTTGGCTGGATTGGACGAACACGTAAAACACGTCACGGGGACGCATGGTCGGGCCATTTTCATCAGCCCAGCGCCGTCAGTCGCTGCCTCTCGAAGCGCAGGCTCCAGTCGTTTCGCTATGCAATCGACGTTCGTTGCCGCGCCAAGTTTCAGCGTCGCAAAGCGTTTAACACTCGACTGGAGGATCGACATGCAACGAGGTGTTTGATGCAGCACACACCCATCTAACTTATCGTGCATCCAGACACTTTTGGCATAAACAACATCAGGATATGGTACCCCCCGGGGAACACTGTCTGCACATGCAGCCTTCACAGTACAGTGTTGGCGCTAAACTGGCACTCCTGCGACCAATGCAGTGCATGTAGCAACAGCGTTCGTCTGCAGGCCAGAATGCCAACGTCAACCGTCACAAGATGTCTGCTTCGTGACCATTTCTGAACTCCTGAGCCGGAGCACTTCCAAGACCTTCAAGATCGGGTCTCTTGCTGCGGTCGTCCAGCCGCTAGAGTCCAGCGTACCGGTGGAGATGGCGCGGGCTACCGCCATCTTTTACTATCATGGTGCCCGCCGATGGTAAACCTCCTGCAGTGATTCATTCCCAGCCCGTGAAGCGCTGTTCATTCTGCATTTCGCCAGACGTCGAGCAAGTGGGAAGCCCCAAAGGATTGTCATGGATTCACCGCGCAAGTCGGAGAAGCTCATCCCAGCACTCCAGGACGACGAAGCCCTCGAGATCGGACGTGACGGCATGCCCCAGGAGATATGGGACGATATGGTCAAGAACGAGCGCAAGATCTTCTACATGTTCATGTTCCTCAACGGCTCCGTGCTGTGGGCGTACTACTCGTGTCTCAGTGCTCAGGATTTCTACACGGTTCAGTTCGCGGATTCAGGCCTCGACTTCTCCTTCCTGACGACGCTGGTCACCTCGTGGCCCATGGTTATCGGCCAGGGAGTGCAGATGATCTGGGGTCTGGACAAGTCCATCCAGCGCCAGTTCCGTGTCCACGTCGGCTACGGCATCTTCATGCTCATGGCCGTCCTCATCATGGTGTTCAGTGCTATCAACTTCTCCAACCAGAAGACCGGCGCCATCCTCGTGCTGGTTTGTTTCGCCTGCATCGGCTTTGGCAATTCGCTTTCAGAAGCCACGTACTACACTTTCGCGGCGCTGTTCCCGGTCCCCAAGTTCTCGCAGGCCGTGCAGATCGGCAATGGAACCGCTGGAATTATCAACATCACGCTGGCCACGGTTCTACGTCTAGCAGTCGGCGGCGTCCACCAGACCAGCAGTTCCACCAAACTGAGCTTCTACCTCTTCTTCGGGATCCTTATCGTTGTTCTCATTGCGGCTCTGTTCGTGTACTACCGCCTGATGAGACTACCGTGCGTCAAATTCTTACTTGAACGCAACGAGGAGTATATGAAGGCCGAGAGCTTAGAGACACTACCAGTCGGCAAGACGCTGAGCAATCTGTGGCGTATCTTCTGTTTGATTTGGGTTCCTGCGCTGGCACAATTCCTCGTCTTCTTCGTGTCGTTGGCTGTGTACCCGGGCTTTGGTTGTGCTGCTGCACGTAACCTCGAGCCTCCGTACGCCAATGTCACGCACACAGTCACAGAGAACTGGTACTGCTCGCCCGGTATTGTCGGTAGTTACAACTACGGCGACTTCTTCGGCCGTGTCTTCACTGGTGCCGTCGTGTACAAGTTGTTGAACAGCCAGTGGTGCTTGGGTCTGTCGATTCTGCGACTGGCGTTCATTCCGCTGCTGCTCATGGGCGTCGCGGGCACTTCGCTCTACTCCTTCGGCTTCGATGACATGGGAGCGATCGCTTACAACATCGTGCTGAACCTGGTCATTGGTCTGACGAATGGTTTCCTGTCGACGGTGACGATGGGCGTGGCCCCACGCATGCTTAAGCCTGAGGACCGCGAGTCGGGCGGTGCCGTGATGGTCTTTTGCCTGTTCTTTGGCATTGCTGCCGGCTCTACCATTGGCTTTTTCTTCAGCGATCAAGGTTGGCTCGGACTGTAGGAAGCAGCGCACGTTGTCGTTGTTGAATATCGTTTTTAGTTGAGAATACATTCGCCCTGCTGACGGTCAAGTTGCAGTTTTAGGTTTGTCACTTGCACCGACTGTAACCGATGCAAGTGCAATGTGACACGACGATGTGAGGCACCAATGCTGGGCTAACGAAAGTGCTGAGCATGGACGGCTGGAAATTCCAATGGAAGCGCGCTGGTGTGCTTGTTCACGGCAACGACACGCCTGTGACGCCGCTGGTCCACTTGAAGTCGATTTGCGAGTTGACAAATGCGGCACGTATTGGCTGGTACTATCAGTGATAAAGGTTCAGTACGCCGTATTTGTCACTTTTGACACACACAACAAGATTGAAGTTCAAACTGCAAACTGCATGTCTAGCTGAATTTGCATTCAGAACCCCCGAAAGGCCTCATCCGTTTCATTTAATCTGACAGTTCATCGTTACATACAATGTTCATTATTTTTCCGCCTACCAGGATTTATTTACCCCGTAAAACTTTGATATCGTTATAGACAAAGCAATGACTCAAATACAATCAGGTTCCAAAGTTCAGGATCTATTGGTAGTCGGGCCATTACACGTACACTTGCCTTCGTCTACAGCATGACGATGCAAATGCGTGGCGGAGCACGGGGACCTTTACCGCTCATTCATCTTTTTACCGGATATCAATCAAGTCGAATTGTGTGTGGTTCGACAACTACTCAAGTCAAAACCAAGCACCAATGGACTCGCCGACCAAGGCCGACAAGCTCATCCCAGCCATCCAAGACGACGACCTTGAGATTGGGCACGATGGCATGCCCCAGGAGATCTGGGAAGACATGATCAAGAACGAGCGCAAGATCTTCTACATGTTCATGTTCCTCAACGCGTCCGTGCTGTGGGCGTACTACTCGTGCCTCAGTGCTCAGGATTTCTACACGGTTCAGTTCGCGAATTCGGGGCTCGATTTCTCTTTCTTGACGACGCTGTGCACGGCTTGGCCTATGGTCATCGGCCAAGGGCTTCAGATGTTCTTCGGCCTCGATAAGTCGGTCTCACGGGATTTCCGGGTGATCGTCGGCTACGGCATCTTCATGCTCATGGCCGTTCTGATCATGGTCTTCAGTGCTATCAACTTCTCCAACGAAAAGACAGGGGCTATCCTCGTTCTCGTATGCTTCGGGTGCGTTGGCTTCGGCAATTCGCTCACAGAGGCGACGTACTACACGTTTGCAGCTCTCTTCCCGATCCCCAAGTTCTCGCAAGCCGTGCAGATCGGCAACGGTACGGCCGGCATCATCAACGTGTCGCTTCTTACCATTCTACGTCTGGCAGTGGGTGGTGTTAAGCAGACTGGAGACTCCACGAAGCTGAGCTTCTACCTCTTCTTCGGCCTGCTTATTGTCATTCTGATCGTCGCGCTCTTCGTGTACTACCGTCTCAACGACCTCCCGTGCGTCAAGTTCCTCGTCCAGAGAAATGAGGAGTCGATGAGAGCCGAGAACTTGGCTACGCAGCCCTTCACCAAGACGTGCGCCAACCTGTGGCGCATTCTACGCATCATTTGGGTGCCTGCGTTGGCGCAGTTCCTCGTCTTCTTCGTCTCGCTGTCGGTATACCCCGGTTTCGGTTGTGCCGCTGCACGGAACTTGAAGCCGCCGTACGCGGATGTCACCCACTCGGTCACGGGCAACTGGTACTGCACCCCGGGTATCGTGGGAAGCTACAACTATGGTGACTTTTTCGGTCGCGTTATGACTGGTGCTGCGGTCTACAAGCTTCTGACCAGCAACTGGTGCCTGGGTCTGTCCATCCTTCGCCTGGGTTTCATTCCGCTGCTGCTCATGGGCGTCGCGGGAACGTCCCTATACTCGTTCGGCTACGACGACATGGGTGCTATCGCCTACAACATCGTGCTCAACCTGGTCATCGGCGTAACCAACGGCTTCCTGTCCACCGTCACCATGGGCGTGGCGCCGCGCATGCTCAAACCCGAAGATCGCGAGTCGGGCGGCGCCGTCATGGCGTTCTGTCTGTTCTTCGGTCTATCGGCAGGCTCCACGATCGGCTTCTTCTTCAGCGACCAGGGCTGGCTAGGTCTGTAAACAGCTACGGATACTGTATTGCATGTAATAGTCTTGAATACACCGAAGAAAGGTTCTCAATTGTCGTCTCGGTGTGACAGCTGAAGTCACTGCAACTTGATGACCACCACTCTGACTGACACGCTTGCTGACTTGCTTGATCGCTGATAAACCTGGCCGCCTTCCAAGCCAGTGCTGGCCCTGCGTGGCTTAGCGCCTCCCTTCCAGTCGCTCAGAAATCCAGGAGCTCAACGGAGCAAGATCAAGCACGCCAAACATCCATGGACTCGCCCGGGAAGTCCGAGAAGCTCGTGGCAGACGATGAAGCGCTGGAGATCGGACGTGACCAAATGCCTCAGGATATCTGGGACGATATGGTCAAGAACGAGCGCCAGATCTTCTACATGTTCATGTTCCTCAACGGCTCCGTGTTGTGGGCGTACTACTCGTGTCTGAGCGCTCAAGACTTCTACGAGGTGCAGTTCGCGGACTCCGGGATGGATTTCTCGTTTTTGACGACGTTGTTTACGTCCTGGCCCATGGTCATAGGACACGGCCTCCAAATCGTTTTCGGTCTGGACAAGAAGATCACGCGTCAGTTCCGCGTCCACGTCGGCTATGCCACCTTTATCCTGTTCGCCATCTTGATCATGGTCTTCAGTGCTATCAACTTCTCCAACCAGAAAGCGGGTGCTGTGTTGGTGCTTGTCTGTTTCGCCTGTATCGGCTTCGGTAACTCACTGACGGAAGCGACGTACTACACATTTGCGGCGCTGTTCCCGATCCCAAAGTTCTCGCAGGCCGTACAGATTGGCAACGGTACTGCAGGCATTTTAAACATCACGCTGGCCACGGTTCTACGTCTGGCTGTCGGTGGCATCCACCAAACGGGAGACTCCACGAAGCTTGCGTTCTACTTGTTCTTCGGCATCCTGATTGTGGTTCTCATCGCGGCACTCTTCGCCTACCATCGTCTCATGAACCTGCCATGCGTCAAATTTCTGCTCAAGCGAAACGAAGAGTCTTGCGAGATTAAAAACCTAGCAACGCAGCCAGTTATCAAGACGCTGAGCAATCTGTGGCGTATCTTCTGTTTGATTTGGGTTCCTGCGCTGGCACAATTCCTCGTCTTCTTCGTGTCGTTGGCTGTGTACCCGGGCTTTGGTTGTGCTGCTGCACGTAACCTCGAGCCTCCGTACGCCAATGTCACGCACACAGTCACAGAGAACTGGTACTGCTCGCCCGGTATTGTCGGTAGTTACAACTACGGCGACTTCTTCGGCCGTGTCTTCACTGGTGCCGTCGTGTACAAGTTGTTGAACAGCCAGTGGTGCTTGGGTCTGTCGATTCTGCGACTGGCGTTCATTCCGCTGCTGCTCATGGGCGTCGCGGGCACTTCGCTCTACTCCTTCGACTTCGATGACATGGGAGCGATCGCTTACAACATCGTGCTGAACCTGGTCATTGGTCTGACGAATGGTTTCCTGTCGACGGTGACGATGGGCGTGGCCCCACGCATGCTTAAGCCTGAGGACCGCGAGTCGGGCGGTGCCATGATGGTCTTCTTCTTATTGTTCGGCTTGGCGGCAGGTTCTACCATTGGCTTCTTCTTCAGCGACCAAGGTTGGCTGGGCTTGTAAATCACGAGATACTGACGAAGCGAAGCACAATAAAGCTTTTTGTCCTGCGTTGGAGTTGCTACTGGTGTCGAAAGTCCCTGAGCTCTACCTTTTGGGGATTACTCGAGGGGCGGCTGGAATTGCAGGGAAGAAGAGCTCTGTCTTGAAATATCGGCCATGCTTCTTCGTGACAACCTTAGATCTTTTCGCTGTGATACTTGTACGAGGTGCAGATATTGGGGGACTAGTCTCCTGTTGAGCGACAACAACGCCAGTATACAAAGTTCCGGAGCCACGGATAAGCGCGTCAATAATGTTCTGACGATGTGGAGGTCGAGCATCAACAGACCCAGTTGTCAAGCATTCCAAACGTTCACGAGCGTTTCGCTGGCCCAGCGTTGCTGTCGAGGCGCGTTGACGGTAAGAAGCTTCTCGTTTGCTACTTTCAGCACGCAGAATGTTTCTCATTTGTAGGGTTTCCTGCACTTGAAGGTTGCCCATGACGTCGTCAGTAGCTGCTAGCAGCCGACGGTGCTGGTCGCTCTCCTGTCCCGATAGCGAGTCCAAAGCTGCTGCTGGAGATTCGATACGCAAGACGCGAGTAGCATCTTTCGACAGCAGTCGGTAGGTTGGAGTCGATCGAGGCGACACCGAAACACTGGAATCAGATCGAGAACTACGTGGTCGGTGTATTCTCGCTGTTCGAGGGCTTCTACCCAATGCGGATGTAGTCACATTCCTTGGAAACTGGTGCTGGATGATGAGGCAGGAATTTGTCTGACCTCCACTAGAGCAACGAGCTGTGGATGGAGGATTTGCTCGAACAGAATGATTCGCGGGGCTATGGGCGCGTTGCTCCTCCTCAGCGTCGATCTTCATGCTGTACGTGGATGGCAGGAATTGCACGCAAAAGGCACAAACGTCCAATGGCATGGCGCGTTGGCTGATATCAAGAGCTTCTCGCTCGCGTGTAAGATCAGCTAGGAATTGGTCAAAACCTTCGCGTATCAAGCGGCTCGCTGGGATATCATCTTCAGTACTTCGCTCTATCAGCATTCGCCGTGCACGTAACACCTCCTGCAGTGATGTCGTTAAATTAAATAAATATGTTTTATCAGAGACCGAAGCAATCGACGACTTACCGCAGCGGGGACATTGTCGATGAATCCGGAGCCGTAGAACTGCTGACACAAGGCGCATCGACGACTACGCGATGGCAAACGTTATTCAAGTGGTGCTTGCCAGTGTGTTCGAGTATAGTACCTGCTTCCAACGCTTGCCATAAAGTCTTGACCTACGGACTCCTGTGCACTGTGTGCGTGCCCCAAAAGTCAACAAGTGGTAGAAGTATAAATAGAGGAATGACCAAAGTTGAAGTGGTCCAATCTATTCTGCTACTTAAACTCTTTAATTCGATACAAGACTAATTTTTTCAAATCACTCATTATCACACATTACAAATGATGCAGTTAAAAATAGGTCTGCGTACAAAATCATCAAAAGCCATTTCTACATCATGATACAACCACTCTTGTTTTTGGCGCCATTCCGCATCGCGCTAAAAAGTCAATTCCGCGCCGCCTTCCTTGGCGTCTCCTTGCCGTCCACGACCGTGCACGCATCGTGCAACGTCATGGCGATGCCAACGAGCCGTCGGCCGCGCGCCAAGGCGCAGAAGCTGCGCCACAACGACCCCGAGAACAGCCAGGAAGCCTCGACGACCAGCGAGACAGAGGACGAGATGGAAACCCAGCAACAAGAAGAAGAAGATTACGTCGACGACGAGGTCGATGTTGGCCACAAGCGCCGCATGAAGACGTCATCACAAGCAGCCACGAACATGGACGCCGACATCGTGTCGGAGATGGGCGTCGTGGAGGAAATTTACTGCGAAAACTTCATGTGTCACCGTAAATTACGCGTGGCTCTAAGCCCACACATTAATTTCATCACAGGAGAGAACGGAAGCGGCAAGAGCGCCATCATCGCCGCTATCCAGATCTGTCTGGGTGCCAGTGCACGCAGCACGCACCGTGGCAGGAGCATCAAGAATTTGATCCGCCACGGCCACGAGGGTAATGCCTTAGTGAGGATTACACTGAAGAACGACGCTGTAGGCAGCGACGCCTTCCGTCCGGAGCAATTTGGCCGTAAAATCGTGGTCGAGAGACTCATCCGCAGAGACGGATCCGCCGAGTACCGACTGAAAGACGAGATGGGGTCGTTGGTGTCCAAGCTCAAGACGGATTTGGATGCGATGATGGACCACCTGAACATCCAGACGGAGAACCCGTGCGCCATTCTCGACCAGGAAAACGCCAAGCTGTTCCTCAAGGGCAACCCGCAGGACAAGTACAAGTTCTTCTTGCAGTCGACCGATTTGTACAAAATGAGAAACACGTACTCCAAGATTGACGAGGAGACGAGGAACATCGCCGAGTCGGTGTTGAAGAGGGAGAGGGCTAAGATCACCACGTTGAAAGAAGCCATGGAGGAGGCCAAGAAGCAGTGGCAAGAAGCTCAGAGCGTACGTGACGTTGTTTGTTGTGCTGTGTGGAAATTGAGGGATCTAATTATGTCGTGATGGATGTTGGATAGATTGGAAAGCTGGAGGAGGAGTTTGAGGTGCTAAAGAAGGAACTCGCGTGGTCTTTTGTGGCGGCGAAGGAGACCATCGTCACGAAGACGGAGAAGAAGATGAACCGCAAGAAGAGTGAAGCTGAACATGCTGCTGGCGATTATGAAGAAACGAAGGAGGCAGTGTATAACCTCGAGATGAAGCAGAAAGAGAAGAACGACAAGCTCGAGGAAATTAACGCCCGTATGGGAGAGACCAGCCACAGGAAAACGGAAGTGAAGAACAGGATCCGTGAAGCCCGTCGCCCATTGCACACCTGCAAGGCCGAGCTGAAGAACCTGACGCAGGCCAAGCAACGTGCGAATCAACGGCTCACGCGTCTGGAACATGACGTGCAGAAGAAGCGAGAGAACCACGAAGCTATGCTTCACAATCGGTTACAGCGCAACGGCGAGATGCGCGAGCGTATTGAGATGAAGCGCCGAGAAGTTCAAGATGCGGATCATGAAGTGAGTGAAGCTAAGCAACAGGCACAGGCTCGTCCTGAGGAGTTGGATGAGGTGGAGAATCGCCATGATAACTGCCTTCAGCAATTACGCGAGGCTGACAACGAGGCCAGCAGGATCCAACATCGCATCAGCTCGCTAAGAGGGCAGAAGCGCGATAGCCTTGCCATTTTTGGCAACAAAATCCCGCAGCTGCAGCAGCTCATCCAGCAAAACCGGCATCGGTTTTCTGCGCCACCTATTGGACCCTTGGGCCTCCACGTCAAGCTCCCTGAACGGCACATGAAATTTGCAGTGGCCATCGAGGTTGCTTTGAAGGGTACGCTGGGAAGCTACCTCGTGGTGAACGGTAGAGATAAAGCTCTCCTCGACGACCTGAAGCGCCAAATTCATTGCCCACAGAACCAAGCCGGTATCATCATCTCGCAACGATCTGGACGTCGCTATGATCATTTGCGCATAGCAGAAGGAAATCTGGCTGCTCACGCTATCTGCAATATCCTCGAAGTGAACGATGACGAGGTGTTCAACGCTCTCATTGATGTGTGCAGCTCGGAGAGTAAGCTTCTGTTTGACACACGTGAGTCGGCTGAGGCGAGCGTTCTGAGCGGCTCAAGTGGCAACTTCAGAATGGCTCGCTTTGTTTCAGAAGTGTACCTTCCGGATGGTAACAAGTTTATTGTTCGCTCTGGTAACCTGGCCTTTATTGCCAACAAGGGAAATCGTCGCAGTACGATTATTTGCCAAGACGTGGAGGGCGATATGAGGGAGCTGGAACAGAACCAGGATCGTTTGCGGGGGAGGCTGGAGGTACTTCGTCGTGACGAAGCTAACCTGCGCCGTGATCGTGAAGGCTTCCGTCACCAGATGAAGCAGCAAAATGACCGCATCGATTACTTGTCCCGTCGATTTAATCAGAAACGCGCTGAACTTCGGAATCTTGAGGAGGAACTGTCCGACGACATGCAGCAGCACACGTTGGATACTTCAGTGTTGGAGGACGAGGTCAGGGGCGTTCAGGACGAGCTCGAGGAGTTTCACCGTCGTGAACTAGCGCTGAACGAGACTATCTCCAAGTCCAATCCTGACCTGGAAGGACAGTTGCATGAGCTCGAAGAGCTGGACGCCATGGAGAAGAAAATTGCTGCGGAGATGAACGAGTACCAGTTGGATGCTGACGCCATTTACAAACACCTTAGCGAAATGAAGGTGAAGGAAATGACGTATCAGAAGGAGGCAACCACCTTACGTGATATGGTTGCGCAGTATGAAGATGAGCTGGCTGCTCTTCAAGAAGAGTGCGAGGAGCAGAGGCGAAAGGCTCAACTGCACTGTGACCGGGTAGCTGTCCGGCACTCGCATGACTATTACGGTAAGCGCTTAACAGACATCAAACATCAGATCGACCAGGAGCGCAGACGGTTCCAAGGCATGGATCTCAGTGAACTGAAGGATGACTTGGAGTCCAAGAAGCTCAAGTATAAGAGCAAGAAGAAAAACTACGATAAGTTCCGGGACAACCTTGCGTGTATTCGTACGATGCTGGACGAACGCAAACAGGTGTGGCAAATCCTGCGCAAGCAAATTTCCAACCGAACATCCATCGAGTTCAACAACTTCATGAGCCTGAATAATTTCGCTGGCAGACTGAAGTTCCGACATGGCGATCAGCGGCTCGAGATTGCTGTGCTACAGAATGAAGTCGGTGCCTCGCGAGCGTCACAGGTGACTGATATGAAGGAGCTATCTGGCGGCGAGCGTTCTTACACTCAGGTTGCTCTGCTGCTGGCTCTCGGCAAGAGTATTGAATGCCCGTTCCGAGTCATGGACGAGTTCGACGTGTTCATGGACTCTGTGAACCGAGACATGACCATCCAGCTGCTTGTGGACGCTGCCAAAAAGGAGGGCAAGAAACAGTTTATCTTCGTGACTCCAAATGACCTCAGGTACGCGAGTTTGGTGTATTTTCCTGTCAGTTCTGTTCTGTTGAGGCTGACCAAACTCTGTTTTCTGTTTCAGTACGCTGCGTCGCGACCCGAGAGTAAAGATCCAGAAGATGAACCCGCCCCGGGATCGATTGAATGCAGAGCGCGAGTAGGAAGGCATTATGGTTGGGACATTATTACCGCGTCTTGGTGCGTGGGTTGAGTATTATCAGTAGTTGGCAGCCGCATTTATTGTCGAAACATATTTTCACTTTTGTTGGCCGCATCAGCTTGCTTGGAGAAGTTGCAAAAGTTTAAAATTTGCATTTGACATTCAAGTTACTGACTGATCGGGCGACGTGCAACTACGGGTCTAGCTAGTCCATCTGTAGCTTATCCTTCGCTACGAGAGTCCGTTAGTGCGTGCGTCCTGGTGTTGTTTCCTTTTACTGCTCAGCTTCTGTGAGAACTTCCTTGATAATCGAAGTGCACTCGTCCAGCTGCTTCTCGGTCATAACAAGCGGAGGAGCAAGACGGATGATGTTGCCGTGAGTGGGCTTGGCCAGCAGCCCCTTCTTGACCAGGTTCATACAGAGCTGCAAAGCGTCCGGCTGGTTGGGCCTCTCGTTGATGATGATAGCATTCAGCAAGCCACGGCCACGCACACCTTGAAGCACGTCCGACTTGAAGCTGTACAGTCAATGCAGTAGATAACAGTGTGAGTCATCAGGAACACATATCGAGCAGAATAAGGATGCCACGTACTCTCTCATCTCGCTACGGAACTTGTTGCCGAGCTTGAAGGCATTATCGGCCAGTTTCTCCTCCTTGATGACTTCCATAGCCGCCATGGCGACCTTGCAGCCGAGCGGGTTACCGCCGTACGTCGATCCATGCTGACCAGGCTTGATCGTGAGCATCACCTCGTCACTGGTAAGCACAGCCGAAACCGGATACATGCCACCGGAGAGCGCCTTGCCCAGAATAACGATGTCGGGCTTGACTCCTTCATAGTCCACCGCCAGCATCTTACCAGTACGAGCCAGACCAGTCTGCACCTCATCAGCGATCCACAGGACGTTGTACTTGGTGCACAGGTCACGGACGCGCTTGAGGTATCCATCATCAGGCACGACGACACCAGCTTCACCCTGGATCGGCTCCACCATAAATGCAGCAATGTTCTTGCCCTCCTTCTTGAAAACCTCTTCAAGTGCATCAGCATCATTGTACGGGATGCTAGCGAAACCAGGCATGAACGGTCCGTAGCCTCCAAAGGCCTCCGGGTCGTTAGAAGCTGAGACAGCACTCAACGTGCGACCCCAGAAGTTGTTCTTGGCAAAGATGACCTTGGCCTGGTTCTCCTGGACCCCCTTGACGTCGTACGCCCACCGACGAGCGAGCTTGACAGCTGTCTCACCTCCTTCCACGCCCGTGTTCATGGGCAAGATGCGATCGTAGCCCAGGAGGTTGGTCATGTACTCCTGGTACTCCCCCAGTACATTGTTGTAGAAGGCTCGGGACGTCAGAGTGAGCGTCTCAGCCTGCTCGGTCAACGCCTTGACCAGCTTCGGATGGCAGTGGCCCTGGTTCACAGCCGAGTAGGCACTCAGGAAGTCGTAGTACTCCTTACCCTCGACGTCCCAGACCTTGCAGCCTCGGCCCTTGTTCAGCACCACAGGCAGCGGGTGGTAGTTGTGAGCACCGCACTTCTCCTCGCGGTCGATGTACTGGGATAAGATACATTCATTTTAGTGAAAAACTATAATAATCAGAATAAAAAAAAGTTTAGATAGACTTACCTGCTGAGCAGTCCAAACGTTGCGAGTGGACAGATTACGCAGCTTGGAGGCGACGGGACGAAGCTTCTGCATGCCAGTGACAGCCTTCATGGAGTCTGGAGGAGCTGGAGGTGGCGGCTTGAGTTGTGGCGGGCGAGTTGGCGAATGAGGACTATGTTCGCACGCGGAAAAAGCGTGCCGAGCCGGACTTAAGGATGAAGTTTGGCCAATCATAATGCAGGGATAAGAAAATACAAACTTCAAGTGTATTAGTTGCTTGTATTTTGTATGACATACGAATTTAAAGTACATGACACTGTTTTTTGCACGGCTTAAGTACGCGGACTTACGAAACCCCGACATTAGATACCCTATCCCGGACCACTTCAACTTGGAGCTATTAGCCAAAGATTGCCATGTTAACCAGAGCCGCAAGAAGCAGAACTCGATGCAGTTGACGTGGCGACCACTACCACAGGATAGTTGTGTGCCCAGTGCATGCATTGCCGCATTCTCCTTTTACTTCTCCGAAGTATATCACTGTTGGGGGAAGTAGAGGGTAGCACCGATCAGCCGCAAAATATCTAATTATAGAGGTTTTATGAGAGACTTTATGAGAGACTTCCCAGCTGGCGGCGATCGTCAACCACGTTGCATGCTTGATCGTCCTTGGGGCCTGTGCCAGCCACTCGCTGCAGCAACACCACCGGCGTGGCTCCCGGATAGGAAGATAGGGAGGCGAGGTATTCGATGCTGGCGGCGTTCAGACGAGGCCAGCACTCTTCATCCGAAGTGATTAGACCAGCCTCGTAACTGCCGAGGACAAAAGTAGGTAGAGAAAGCACTTCAGCTATCATCTCCGGAATAGAATGCCAGTAGCAGTATAAGAAGGAGGACGGGGGTGCAAAGGAAACGAAGTTGCATGCCATATCCTCTTTTGCACTGCAAAGTTTGCAGACCTCAAGTTGCTGTGCGCACATAGCGAATCTGCACTGACAAGTTGTCGTTGTCTTCCCGAAGATCCTATTGCACGGGGCATACATGTGCTCTTGTTTAGCGATTCGTTTAGATTCATGCTGAGTATCGTCACTGTGCCAGCAACAGCTCGTCAAAAGCTACAAACCGGAAAGCCGATCGAAGTCCTACAAGGGTTAACCCTACGGACCAATTCGTTGGGTCATTTTGTCTGTTCATTATTCCTCGTTCTGATCTCATTTTTTGGGGTCATGTATCGCCCTTTGTCATTTTTAGTCTTCAGACTAGATGGTACAGAGATCAGTTTCGAATACACTTTAACCAAGCACACCCCTTCAACGAAGCAAGAATGAGGACCCCCTGTGGCTTTGGCGCGTTCGTCTGCATATCCATGATTGCAAGAACCAATGATGCCGCTATCTTCACGGGTCCTGCGAGCGTTATGTCACATCATGACAACGTGAACTGTACCGGGGTGCCGGTGCAACTCGAGATTAATCGGTATGACAGCAACCCCTGTCGTATTCAACCTGACGATTCCTGTATGAAATACTATGTTGGTACAACCCATGAATGCGTCACGAATCTGTCCGAAATGCTGAGCAGTTCGTTCGGAAAGTCTCCCTACGTGCTTGTCGACTACTACACGGATAAAGACTGCAACGTGCTTTCGCAAACGCTTGCGTTCCTGGCGGATGGAAAGTGTCATGAGTTTTATGATGCAACCAGAACTACTTCTCAACGCACAACAGTGCTCACAAACGGCAGAGTGACGATTGAAGTCCCTTCTTCGCATGGCAGCGGCAACGAGTCATGCTCTTCTGTTTATGAAGTGCAAGTCGACCAGCCCGCAGCGAATATCAACACCGGTACGTGCATCCAAACAACTGGGCAAATGTCCAAGAAGTATTATTCCGTCGGCACAAGTCCACCGACAAGCGTCACAGCGGCAAGTGGCCCGACCGACACAACCAGCTCGGTGACAAATACAACCACCACGACTTCTTCAGCGAAGGCGACTTCAATCCTGTGCTCAACTACGAGACTAATTGGAGTTGTAGTGATGACAATCATAGTCGCCTGAAGACTGCAAAGCGTACAACTGAAGATGACTATTCATTCCCGTTTTTAAAACATTTAAAAAATATTAGAAGAAACATAGAATAGTCTTCTTTTTAAAGAATGTGATGTGCAAGTATCATAAACACACCACATTGAATGCGAAAACCCCATCCTACACGCACCTGCAACCAAGCAGCATCATTCCAAAGTCCGCGCACCAATGGACTCTTCTTCCACGTCGCCAGTGCTGGACGCCTCGTTAGAGCGCGAGCTGGCGCACCTCCACTTGGACGGCCCTCTGGACCCCGGCTTCCCTCCCCACCTCATGCACTCGGACGTGATCGCTGCTGCTGCCCAAGCCTCGACGGACGCAGACGATGGAGACGTCCCCAGTCCGGACGAAGACGAGAGCGACGTGGCCAGTCAACGCACCCACCACGAGGGGAGACTGAAGGCCACGATCCTGGAGAAAGTCGCGACCGAGAAGCGTCTCCGTCGCCTGTCCGAGGTCTTCGTGGACGACAAAAGCGCCAATCAGGACGATTCGGGAGACCTGTTCGAGACGCTGCCGGAGCCCTACGGCCAGTTGTCCACGTACCAGAGGATCCAGATCACTTCAACCCCTGAAGAGGTGGACCGAGAGACCAAAGAGGTTTGTGAGCTCATCCGGAAGTGTCTGGAGTTCCGTAAAAAGTGGATCACTGTGAATGAACCTGTGACGCCTCCTCCTTCCTCGACACCTGAGGTTCACAGTAGTCCACGGGCTGCAGGTGCTAAGTTGAGACATCGAGAGGAAATCCCCTATGAACCGTTTAAGAATCCGGTGCCTGAGACCACGCAGCACCATTTCCTGATGGTGGACGGTGTGGTGATGGTCTACGAGGATGAAGAAGCGGTGGAACCGGTTAGTCGTGTGGGGGCAATGGAGGAATACTACAAGGACCTGTTCGAGATCAAACGCATCATTAATTACGGACCGGTCAAGACTTTAGCGTTCAAACGCTTGCAGCTGCTAGAAGCGAGATTTAACTTGCATACGCTGCTGAACTCAGAGCGAGAGCTTGTGGCACAGAAGGCGGTGCCCCATCGTGACTTCTACAACGTGCGAAAGGTGGATACCCATATCCACCACTCGGCCTGCATGAACCAGAAACACCTACTGCGTTTCATCAAGTCCAGACTGCGCAACTCGCCCGGAGAGATCGTCATTTTCCGTGACGGACGCTTCATGACGCTCAGCGAGGTGTTCCGGTCCTTGAACCTCACGGGTTACGATCTGAGTGTGGATACGTTGGACATGCACGCCAGCAACACGTTCCACCGCTTCGATCGGTTTAACCTCAAGTACAACCCGGCAGGGCAGAGTCGTCTGCGTGAAATCTTCCTCAAGACGGACAACCTCATCGCTGGCAAGTACCTGGCTGAGATCACGAAGGAGGTGATCTCCGACTTGCACGCCAGCAAGTACCAGCTTGTGGAGTGGCGCGTCTCCATATACGGTCGCAAGCACTCGGAATGGGACAAGCTGGGGCGTTGGATCTACGTGAACAAGCTCACGGCCCCGCACGTTCGCTGGATGATTCAGATCCCGCGCCTCTACTTTTTGTACAAGAAGCTTGGCGAGGTGGACAACTTCCAGCAGATGCTCGACTACATGTTCCTCCCGCTGTTCGAGGTCACGCGGGATCCGTCAAGCAACCTGCCGCTGCACTGCTTCCTGGAGACGATGGTGGGCTTCGACTGCGTGGACGACGAAAGCAAGGCCGAGCCTTTCCGTGCTGAGCGTGGCAAGAAGCTGCCGAAGCCCCAGGAGTGGACACATGAGGCCAACCCGCCGTACGACTACTGGTGCTACTACCTGTACGCCAACATCGCTGCGCTGAACGAGTTCCGTCGCCAGAAGGGACTGAACATCTTCTCGTTCCGCCCTCACTCCGGTGAAGCTGGAGATCCGGAGCATTTGGCTGCTGCTTATTTGACTGCCAATGGTATTAACCACGGCATCACGTTGCGAAAATCTGTAGCTCTGCAGTACCTGTACTACCTCACCCAGATCGGAATTGCCATGTCGCCGCTGAGCAACAACCGTTTGTTCCTCGCGTACCACCGCAACCCCTTCCCGATCTACCATGCGCGTGGGTTGAATGTCTCTCTCAGTACCGATGATCCAGTGATGCTTCACTACACCAAGGACCCGCTACTGGAAGAGTACTCGGTGGCTGTGCAGGTGTGGAAACTGACATCCACGGACATGTGCGAAATTGCACGCAACTCAGTGCTGCAGTCGGGCTTCGAGCACAAGTTCAAGGAGCATTTCCTCGGCCCCAAGTACACGCTGCCTGGATCGCGCGGTAACGGTGAGTTCCTGTGTCACACTTGCTCTTGCTCTATGCCTTATTATCTCACTAACTAACTCTTTTTTTATGCAGATATCCGCATGACCAACGTGCCGGACATCCGTTTAGACTACCGCCACGAGACGCTCCAGGGCGAACTATCGTTCATCCAGACGTAATTTCGCCTTCAAGCAGTAGCGCGTTTCAGCTCTGTAGCAAGATAAACGTGTGAAAAGTATCTCGTTTTAGTTGGTTTAATCCACAGTTTTTGCAGGGTTTTCGTCCTTGTCTTGAAAGTGCACGCAAATGAAATGACCGAAAGCAACCGCCAACGCGACTGACTGGATATGAGTTGCAGCTTCACAGAGCGAACGCATCGATGGTGAAAACACGCTCATAGCTCCGACACCGGCAGCAGCGAAGAAGAGTGTGCTGAGTACTAAGTTCTTGGATCCCAGATATCCAGGCACGCGCTTCCACTTGGTCGGCCACGGATCGCAGAAGTACACTTGGTAGGCTCGAGCGAAGATTAAATTGGTGGCGCAGGTGGAGCCGTACCGCGCTACAAACAGCGCGTTCAGGAACGAAGCTGTTACTTCGTCCCTCGAGTCTTTTAAGGCAAAAGCTTTTGTTCTTGGTGTTGAATTGAGGGAAGTTGTAGAAGAGCGATAGGGTGACAACATCTCGTACACACACGTTTGTGCCATTTTCCAGCAAAGAAGGCTGAGAATACACAGACACAAGGTCGGTATGGTCTGATTTTTAGACAATACTCTTCGTCGATACAGGAAAATGATCAATCCCCACTGGAGTCCGAGCTGGCAAAAGTGCAAAATGGTCTCGGAGGAAGCAGCAGATGCAACTTTGTGTGCAAAATTCATGTTAGTGTCCACTTCCAGCCGTGCTTGTGTTAAAAGTTGTCCGAGCATGAGCAGGTCTTCTCGAGAATTTAAACTCTCGAGCCACCGTAGGACACTCACGAACCCACGTCGGATCTGAAAAGACGACGAAGGGAACACCGAGTGTTTAAGCTGGTGGAATTCAAGCGAAGGCACGTCCAGCACCGCGTACAAGTACCCGCAGCCACACACCATCGTCATGAGCAGGAGAAAAAGGTGGTATTTCGACTTTAAAACATGCCGTTCTTGAACAGCGTCGCTCATTGTGATAAAGTAAATCTTTTTTGCCAATTTTTAAAGTTAGGCACAAAGCGTCACTTCAAGAATCTTTTAGGCATGTTTTTTGTATCTTCACAAAATCAGTACCCTACCTAATCTCCGAAAATAAGCAAAACGTTTTGCCATTTTCCCGGCCACAATCGACAGATGCTCCACGACGTGCAGGTACTGGAGCTCGGGCGCGGCGAACTGGACGCGACGGCGCTCGCGCGTCTGCAGCGCGTGGTGAGCCGCAGCTCCTTCGTGGCCATCGACACGGAGATGGGCGGCATCTCGTGCCAGGAGTGCGTGAAACTGCGCCAAAATGTTTAAAAGTTTTAAATCTAATACACGTCATCTATTTTTTTTATTGTTTTTTTTGCAGCTCGCCACGCCCCAGCGTCATGGATTCCATCGACGAACGCTACGCCCAGTACAGCGACAGCGCCAGGCAGTTCCCGCTCGTGCAGTTCGGCCTCAGTGTTTTCACTTGGGACGGCGAGAATCGAGTTTTTCGGGTCGAAACGTACCAGTTCCCGCTCTTTCCGGTGTTCCACGAGAAGGTTGTGGGGTTCAGCCATAGCAACGCTATAAGCTCTACAGCTGCAGCCAATGGGACTGCAACGACGGCGTCGGCGTGTCCGGATAGGAGGTTCCTGGTGCAGGCCAAGTGTCTGCAGTACATCCGTGCGCACGGGTTCGATCTGAACGCGTGGATTGATAAAGGCATTGGACATTTATCCCATCATGAACAGCAGCAAGAGCCATGCAAATCGGCGCTGGAGAAGTCGGCCAGGCCGGAGATTTTGAGGAAATTCGACCCGGATCAACCGGCGTTGATTACAGAGGAGACGCAGGCGTTCCTGAATCAGTTGACGGGGAGGTTGAAGCAGAGACTGGCAGCTTTTGAAGATGCAGGACGGGAAGGAGCTGTGGGAAAGGGATCTGCGGGAGCTCTACAGGATAATGGCACTAGACGACGTGGACGACGTGGAGGCAAGAAGAACAAGAAGAAGAACAATGGCCGCAACAAAAGACGAGACAACAGAGACCGTTCGACGCCGCCTGGAAGCACGACGAGCAGTAATCTCAGTGCCAAGGAGGAACCGTTGGAACAACCTCCTGCTGAAGAAGACCTGGAAATTGGACTGAAGGAGGACGAAGTGGAGGAGGAAGAGGCGCTGGATGAAGAAGACAGGGGTCAGCAAGAGCAGGAGGTCGGAATGCCTGAAGAAGAACTTCTGCAGGATGAGGAACCGGATGAAGACATTGTTGCCGCTATGAAGCGCTTCCTGCTGACCCCTGTGCCTACTGACCCGACATACGGTCCATGCGGTGCCTACGTGACGGAGCCTCTTGCACCATTCCGTCGGCATGCGTTGGTACAGTACCTCCGCAAGGTTCTACCGGATACTGTGGCGTTGGATTGCAGAGTGGACAACGCTGATGATGAAGACGTCGTTCGAAACCCATGGAGACGCCGTGTTCGTATCGTTGCCGCACGTTGCAAACGTCAGAGACAAGCGTTGATGCTGGCCGACCAGCAACTTGCAGACGACGAGATGCGCGAGCGGAATCTGAGTTTGATTGGTTTCACGGCAGTGCTAGATGCAATTGTGGGTGCGCGGAAGCCGATCGTTGGGCACAACATGCTGCTTGACCTCATGCAGTGCTACGAGAAATTCCATGGGCCGCTGCCGGGACGCTGTGCTGAATTCCAACGCGAGTTGCATGCCTGGCTTGGAGAAGGTGGCGGTGTCTTTGATACCAAAACCCTCGTCGACTACGCAATGCAGAAGTTTGATACTTTCGCGACCCATTTGGCGCACACTGCGCTCGAGAATTGCTTTGAGGTGTTGTCCAAGCATCCGTTCTACGGTCCAGAGGTTCAGTGCGCACAACCAAGCATGCGTGGTGCTGATGCCGCGCGTGAGTACAGAGGTGAAGTGATGGGTTCGGCTCAAACACCGCTCCAGGCACACCAAGCAGGTTACGACGCGTTCATGACGGGGTTCGTCTTCCTTCGTGTATGCTCTGGACTTGGGGTGTCGAATGAAGGCATCGCTGCATTGGGAAAGAGTCAGGAGAACAGATCAAAGCCCACGGGCGATACCCTCGAGAGCCTGCGGAACGTGTTGTTTGTGAGCCACTTCCTGCCGACGTATGTGCTCGATCTACCGGGTCCATTCCCGCAGCCAACTCCTACACCGTCCCGCTCTAGATTCGTCCGGATGAAGTTGACTCGAACGCGCTCGCCTGTGACTTCTGGTGCTACTCCTATGCCCAATGGGGGCAACAATACGTGTCCAGCATTGAAGACGTTCCACATCAAACACTGTGTAGGGTGGGCGCTCAACCTTCACTCGGCTACCAGACTCGTGAATGTGCACTGGGAAGGGCAACAGTGCGTGTACGTGGAGTTGCCGTCAGCTGAGGCGGCTGAACAGCTTCTGACTGTACGCGCGCAGACGAAGGAGTGCTGGGGGTCTACGAACGACCCCATGCCGTCAATCGGGTGCGTCGACTTGGAGCGGTGCCCGGCAACGTACGACTGCGCGGAGATGGAGGCAACGGCGACGGACTCGGCGCCGCCACCACTCGCGCAGCAGTCAACCAGCGACGATGAGAAGACCCGCAGGAAGCGGAAGAGCTGCGAGATGGCGCAGTAAGGCGGACGTGGAGGCGAACAGTCTGCGCCTTCGCTGATTGCTGTAGTTTCATTCATGAACGGAAGTGCGCTTCTTGCACGTGTAGATAATTGGCATCGTGGCAGTGTGGAAAGCAATGAAGCACAGCAAGTGACATTACCCATTCAAAAGCTATCGACGCCGTCATGAACATGGTAGCCGCATCGAGTGATAAGCAAAGAAACCGTTGATTATCTTGGCTTTCTTGTCCTTGGCTCTCTGATAGATAAAGAAACTACACTCTACATCGAAAAATGAATATACGAAGCTAGAGCGCTCTGCTCGCGCTCCCTAATACTGAATGTCTACCTACCGCACGCTCGCCGATCTATAGCACGGGGTTCACCGCACCATTGATCTGGCACGACACCTCCAGGAACACTTGGTCCGAGGACGCACCGTTGGGGAAAGCGGCCGAGCGCTGGTCCTCAGAGAACGCGCTCAGCGGGTAGAGGAACGTGACCGACTGGTCGTGCTTCTCGAGCAGCTTGTCATTGGACGAAGCCGCGACGTGGGCAGCCGTGGTCGGGAACAGAGCACCGGACGACATGCCCTTGCGGATCGTGCTCATGTCAGCCACCGAGCGGCGCGTCACCTGGTTCTTGCCGTTCAGCACAGTGAGCAGCACCTGGTTCTTCTCGTTCCAGAGCTTGGTGAGCTTCTCGTACAGACGCGACGTCATGGACACAGGCTTCACCGTCGTCTTGGACACGTGCTCGTCGTCATTCTCCACGTCGCTGTGGCCGAACTCGTCGCTGTCAGCACCGAACCAGTTGGTGTCCGCGAGGGCGGGGGCGAACGGCTCGTCCACAGGGTAGACGAACTCTTCAATGAGGTCCGTGTCGAAGCTCATGCCCACGTCTTCCAGCTCCTTGGGTGAGGCGCACGAGCCAGAGTCCGTCACGTCCGAAGCGGCCGACGGGGAATTAGCTTGCGCGCGCTTCTTGTCAGCCGACACAGCCACAGCAGCGGCCGCAACGGCGCTGGCGGCCGACGACGTCCAGGAGGAAACGTCCTGGAAGTCCTCCCACGAGGTCTTCTCCAGACACGCCACGATGCGGGAAGCAATGCTCATCTGCGACAGCTCCTTGACCGGCACGGCGTTAAACATGGACGAGAAGTTGCTGCCGCTCGTCACGTTGGCGACCGACTCGCTCTGGCCGCAGAACGTGACCGAGAACATCATAGCCATCATCATAGCCAGGTTCTTCTTTGCGGCGTGGATCTCGTGGTGCGACTGGGTCTGCGCCTGCATCTTCTGGCGCTGCTCCTCCTCCGCCAACGCGGCCGCCACGGGGTCTTCACTGATAGAACTGAGTCCGTACGCGGCCAGCGGAGACTCATCCAGATCACACAGCAGGTCCTCTCCGACCATGGCGTCGTCCATATCTTCCAGACACACGGCCCAGTCCACGGCCGGTTCGTCCGAGACCACAATCGGTTCAGGGAGAACCGTCTTCTCAAGGGGAACCGGCTCGGCCTTGATGTGCGGCTCCTGGTCGATGCTCTCCTTGCGTCCGAGCTGCTGCTTAAGCTGTTCACTCTCCACGGCCATCGCGGCCAGCTGGTCCTGCAGCGCCTTGAGCTCTCTCTCTTTAGCCTGCAGCTGGTCCTCGAGCTGCCCCACGTACGCCTTTTTGCGCTCGCGGTGGAGCTGCGCAGACATGCGATTCCGGATCAGACGGCGCTTCTTCTTAGCCTCCTTCGAGTCCGGGTCCAGGTGCTCCAGCTGCGCTTCCATGGCGCGCAGCCGCTCCTCGCCGCTGGGGTCCAGCGCCGGCTCCGTCTTGAGTTTCTTGCTGGGCGTGGCGTCCGCGGCCTCCAGCGGCTTGCGCTTGTCCTTGCGCGCGTTCACACGCGCCATGCGCTGCGCCTTGCCCGAGTCCGAGTCGGACGACGGGGACGCGGGCGGCTCCAGCTTGATGAGGCGCTCGCTGGCCGCCGTGGCCGCGGCCGCCGGCGGCAGACGGATCTGGTCCACGGGCTGCACGGCGTCCGTCGTGGTCGTGCGCGGTTGAGCGCCGGTGTTTTGCCAAATGGTGCGGATGAAGTCGGTCATGACTTGGTGTGTGTGTTTAAAAAGTGTGCTAAAGCGACAGGGAATGAGTTAGATGGATGTACTGTAGGCAAGGGCCGTTTCGGGCTCGGCTTCTTGGGGGACGCAAGGGTGCCGTTGGATTAGAAAGGGGTGGCAAAGGGGGAAAACATACCTTTCGTTAGGGGCGATCCTGGCCACTTTTTCCCTTTTGAACTTCTTTTACTTTTTGATCGGCTTGCCTCCTCCGTCGCCTTTTCCCTTTTGATGTGGCTAGAGTGCCGGCGGCAGCAAGAAAGCACACAGTGCAAGTCCGGGTACATGGCCTGTCTATGAAAACTGTGCGCCACACTACCCTAGCCCGCTTCTGGAAAACGTTTTGCAGAAAGATATCTAAGATCGCGTCTGGCCATCACGCGAACGTCAGCTTTAGCTGGCAAATGTCGGCCGCGGCTGGTGGCGCCTCCATCTGCAGCAGTGCCAGCACACCAACCACCTTGCCAACCACCTTCGCATGGCAAGCACAGATGACAGCGGCCCAAAGGTCGATCCTCTATCCCCGGCTTTCACAAGAAACTTCCTGCTGCGACCAGAGTGATGGTTGTTGCGTTGTCAAGCTCCTGCGCGTCGTGCGGTTGTGGGACAAAATATCCGCGATTCGGCAACGTTTACACCTCGCTCGGTACCAGCACGGCAATTCCTGCGCTGTGGTGGCGTGCGGCGCTCGCTTCCATCCAGATGGTGCCGTTCCATCAGGAGCTCCGACGATTATGGAGGCGAGCGCTCTGCCAGCACAAGCAGCTCCACGCCTGAAGAGCCAACGAGCCGCTTGCCGATCGCGATGGGGATCGCGGTCATCGCCCAGGAAGCCGCCGGCAACGCGGCTCCGGGGCGTCGCAGCTCAGGCTGGCGTGGCAATGCGGCTCACTGAGCCTGGCTGCCTTCCTGCCACCATCTTGGTGCGGCGCGACACCACGATGCCGCGGCACAAGGTTTAAGCCACAAGCGTTGGGGCCCCGCACAAATTTGCTCGAACGCGACGACAACGTGCTTCATGTGATCGCCCCACAAAGCATTCCTCGGCGCCATTTGCTGCATGTGGCGAGAACGGGTCAAGGGCGTCGCACGAACTTCAGACGCGCAAAGATTCGTGAGAGCGCCCCACGCCCAAGCAAGCCCAGTCTCTCGCGGGCTTGCACGTCAGCTTCGCCGCCGCCAGCGGGATTCCCGGCCAAAAAGCGGTTCAAATCTGCAACCGCCTCAACATGCGCAGCCGACGGGGCAGCACCGGACAATTCGTGACTTGCTCCCTCGCGGTATCCGCTTGGTTCAACTTGGAGCCATGATTTACGCTTGGCTGATCAGTGATCACCGTGACCACCACCGCACACCGCACACCAAGGCTAAACCAAAACGAATGCCGCAGAGACTGCTACATGACGGGTTGCGGACTGCAGCACTCGCAGGTGCCAGTTTCTTGTGCATGTTCGCATCCGAGTCGGCACTCGCTGCAGCGATGGAGCTGTGGCCATTTCGCTGTCCAACGCGAAAGATCCACTACATGTTTAGGGGCAGATCAGAACGACCTGCGCGCTGCAGCGTTGATGGCCAACGTTGTTGTAAATGTTGTTGCTCAGATTGGCGGGCAGTTGCAGGCTGCAACTTGCAGCTCATGTCGAGTAAGAATAAGGGCAGGCTGTAGCGAGCAGTTACGAGCGAAACTGGCAACGGCAACTTCACTCTTTTCTTCTTCTTTCGCGTCGTATCCATTTCACTTGGTGCCAACGAGTCGAGCAACAACCGATTCAAAGTTGTCCACTGCCCTCCCGGCACATTCGCCGGCGCTTTGCCACCCTTAGTAGATGCCATCTATCCATACACTTGCACGCGAGTAATGCGGCGGTGTGGCTTCACCAGGATGCAGGCGCTACAAACAGGGTGGCACCCCAATGCCTGGACAGCAACGCTCTCCTTGGAAGTGTACCCATCTGGTGCAGTACTTGTATTTTACGTCTACCACACCAATCATATGTGTCAACACCACATGATGTTCTGCACACCACTTCCGCCGGCTTCCGTAACAGGCGGGCGGTACGTGGAATCCGCCGCACACTCGGTACGTCGAAGGGGAAGGCCTCTCTCTCAGCCCAAACGCGCGTTCTTGGCGCTGCAGGCTCTTCTTCATTCACTCAATGCTGTAGTCTGTCTACTAACCCGAAAATTCGGTCAATATTCTGCTTCCCAGTGAACCTACGTGCCACGTATCAAGAGCTCTCGAGATATCAGCAGCTAAACAGGCAAAAAACCAGCAGAATCCAGCCTGCAGCGGAACCTGTCCACTGCACCGATGGAGACTGCAGCGGAAGATATGGTGCGCAGTAATTGCTTTTGTGCCAGCTGTTGAGGCAATAACGCTGTCGGCGCTATATCTTGGAGTGATTAACATTTTCGTCGTTGTGATGTGAATTTGTTGCTGCAGCCGAGTCCGTCGGCTCCTCTAGGAGCAACATCGAATCCATTTAAGACGGCATTGCACAAGTTTGCGCAGAAGAAGAAGGAGCGAGCTGCTGCTTCCAGTTTAAGCAACGCAGCCACTTCCGGCTTTTTCTCTCGGGGAAATAACAAAGCTGCAGCGCAGCAGAAACCTCAGGCATTGCCGGGATCAGTTAAGCAAGTGAATACGGGGCAGCTTCCTCCTGTATGGGCGACACCGTCGCCAGCTCCTCCGAGGTGCGTAGTAAAAAGGTCGAAGTGGGTTTATTGACACTGAAGTGCTCATTAATGTTAATTTTTTACTGACAGGCAAGTGTCTGCATCTTTTGACTCGGTGTCACCACGTCTCCGAAGTGTTTCGGCAGTGGATAGTGAAGGCGAAGAGCACAGGTCGGTTGGTGCGTATGGTGCCAGTAGTCATTCATTGCACGAAGACGAACTCGAAGAGGAGCGACATGGAATCCCAACACAGGGACATGGTACAGCTCCCCACGCTCATCACAATGGAGGCGCAAAGGGAAGTCCGCTGGCTGCAGGACACGTGTTGGCGTCTGCTTCGTCGTCGCGCAATGCATCGGGAAACCTTCGCGACACGCAGTTTGAGCGGTTATTGGAGAAGGAAGTTGTTGATTTGGATCAGCTTCGCAAGCTTAGTTGGGGTGGTGTTCCTACGAAGCATCGGCCCACAGTCTGGCGGTTGCTGTTGGTATGATCGCATGCTGAAGTAGAGTATGACAGTCGATTCTTACTTTGCTACGTTGTCCACTACTGTAGGGCTACATGCCGTCGAAGAAGGATCGTCGTGCCGCGGTGCTGGAGCGGAAGCGACAAGAATACGTAGAGCTGCTGCAACAGTATTACTACATCCCGGACACGGATCGGGGTACACGCGAACAAACTACGCTGCGGCAGATCTTGGTGGATATTCCACGCACCAACGCTGACGTGAAACTCTTCCAAAGCGAGCGTATTCACCAGGTGAGAAGGTGCTCCTTGCAGCTTGATTAGCAAACGTGGACTGAAGGTTCTGGTTGTGCAGTGCATGGAACGCGTTTTATACATTTGGGCGATTCGACACCCTGCCAGTGGCTACGTCCAGGGAATCAACGACCTCATGACGCCGTTTCTAGTCGTTTTTCTTTCCGCTTTCATCGGTGAGTGGGAGATGCTGGAGTTTGCAATTATGGCGGAGGTTCAACTAACATAAACCTTGTTGTTGCTGCGTAGATGGACCGCAGACGTGTGATTTGTCGAAAGTGACGGACGAGAACTTGCAGGTTGTGGAGGCCGACAGTTACTGGTGCCTGACGAAATTGCTTGACGACATCCAAGATCACTACACGTTTGCTCAGCCTGGTCTACAGCGCATGGTTCAGCGCATGGAGGAGCTCGTCCGCAGGTGTGACGCTGAGCTGTTCGAGCACATCGTAGAGCGTGAGAATGTGCAGTTCGTGCAATTCGCATTCCGCTGGATGAACTGTTTGCTGATGCGGGAGCTGCCGTTGGATGGCATCGTGCGCATTTGGGACACATATCTGTGCGAAGACTCGGGCTTCGAGGGTTTCCACGTGTACGTGTGTGCTGCCATTCTCATGACATTTGGTGAAAAACTCAAGATGCTGGAGTTTCAAGACCTGGTTCTCTTCCTACAAAGCCTCCCGACGAAGGACTGGGTCGAAAACGAGATTGAGCCACTCCTCTCTCGCGCGTTTATCCTACAGACGTATTTTGCCGACGCGCCGAGCCACCTCAGCTCGCAAGCCTCGCAATAGGAAGGAGCCTGTCGAGGCAGCTTTGTCACCAACAAGAACAACCCAGTCAATATATAAAAACGATTGTTTCTCTCGGCTAGAAACTGAGTGTCCTTTGCCCAAGTAGTGAATTTCAAACGCTGCGTAAGTCTGTGAGCCATTTCACGCACGATCTGAGTTGCAATTGCCACGTACTTGAAGTTGCACAGGTCGGACCAATTTGATGCAGCGACACACTACAAGAACGTAAGAACACGGAAGCTCCACACTTGCTACCTAAAAAATGAAGAAAACCGTTGCGCCTGTTGATTTTTCGTGTCCAGTGAAAACCGCAGAAGACAAATTCATCCAAAGATTTTAGATAATTAATTTTGATTCTGATAGTCTTGGAGCAATAATCATAAAATGACATTTCATTGATCGGTCTGGAGGCCACGAGTCCCGCGACACCCCTTGCCACGTACATAACGCCACCAGGCACTTCCTCCTGTTCTCGAACAAACCGTTTGCTGAGCCGTGTGCGTTTCCAAGGCGAAATGCCAAAACACGGTACAAATATCTGTTCCTCCATACAAAACCCAAAAGAAAAAACGTAAAGTTATCATACCCTGTTCTGTCAAATCTACTGATTCCCTTCTAACCCGATGACATCTACTTGCACAGGTTTCCACGGGAATCTTTTGCCATTTGCCACGCGGCAGGTCACTTTGGTTTTTCCAGGTAGAAAGAGGGAGTGGATAAAATCCAATTGACAAATGACGGATGTCGCGTTCCGCTACGAGCTAGAGACGCCCGAGGCCGTGCTGAAGCACCTGGGCGTCACGGAGGAGCAGGGCCTGTCGACCACCGAGGTGGAGAAGCGTCGCGCGCAGCACGGCTTCAATGAACTGGACAAGGAAGAAGGCACGCCCCTGTGGAAGCTGGTACTGGAGCAGTTCGACGACGCGCTGGTTAAGATCCTGCTGGGCGCCGCGGTGGTGTCCTTCGCCCTGGCTTTGTTCGAGGGCGGTGACGAGGAAGGCATCGGCGCCTTCGTGGAGCCCTTGGTGATTCTTGTGATCCTCGTACTTAACGCAATCGTGGGCGTGTGGCAAGAGTCCAATGCGGAGGCCGCGCTGGAGGCCCTGAAAGACCTGCAGCCGGAGAACGCACGTGTCATGCGTGACGGAGAGATGGTGACGTTGCCCGCTCGCGAGCTCGTGCCCGGAGACGTGGTGGAGATTCGTGTGGGCGATAAAGTTCCGGCTGACCTACGTCTTTTGTCAATGAAAACGACGGCCATCCGTGTGGAGCAGGCCCAAATGACGGGAGAATCCACGTCGGTGAACAAAGACATCGACGCGCTGCCCCAAGGAACGGAGAACATCATTCAGGCGAAGACCAACATGCTGTTCGCTGCCACAGTGGTCGTGAACGGTCTGGGCAACGGAGTTGTGACTGAAGTGGGCATGAAGACGGAGATCGGCAAGATCCAGCAGTCCGTGCAGGACGCCTCGAAGGAGGAGGAGGACACGCCGCTGACCAAGAAGCTGGACGAGTTCGGAGAGCTGCTGTCCAAGGTGATCGCCATCATTTGCATCGTGGTGTGGATCATCAACTACAAGAACTTCTTCGACCCGATCTACGGCTCGGTGTTCAAGGGCTGCATCTACTACTTCAAGATCGCTGTGGCCTTGGCCGTGGCTGCTATCCCTGAGGGTCTGCCGGCTGTCATCACGACGTGTCTGGCGCTAGGCACGAGGAAGATGGCCAAGAAGAACGCCATTGTGCGCAAGCTTCCCTCTGTGGAGACTCTGGGCTGCACGACGGTCATTTGCTCGGACAAGACGGGCACGCTCACCACCAACGAGATGTCGTGCATCACGTTCTCGCACCTGGGCAAGTCGGAGACGGAGCTGGTGACGTACGATGTCGAGGGACACACGTACGCCCCGATTGGCAAGATTGAGGGTGCTCCGCTTGGCCAGTTCAAGGCTGTGACCTCGCTGGCCACTGTCTGCTCGCTGTGTAACGAGTCTGCTATTGAGTTCCACGAGGGCAAGTACATTCGTGTCGGCGAGCCTACCGAGGCTGCTCTGAAGGTGCTAGTGGAGAAGATTGGCTTCCCCCACGACAGTGCCAAGCAGGCGGAGATGCAGTCGTTGCGTGCTTCCAACCCCGAAAAGGCCGTTCAGCTCTGCAACGAGTTCCTGGAGGAGCAGAACAAGAAGCTGGCTGTGCTGGAGTTCTCCCGTGACCGTAAGTCGATGTCGGTGCTGTGCGCCAAGTCTGGCGCTTCGTCGCAGCGCGCTACCCGCTCGTCGACCTCGAACCAGAACATTCTGCTGGTGAAGGGTGCCCCCGAGGGCCTCATTGACCGTTGCACCCACGTGGAGCTGGGCGACGGAACTGTTAAGCCGTTGACCGACGCTGGCCGTCAAGTGCTTCTGTCGCAGGTGTCCAGCCTGGCTCGCAAGTCGCTTCGTTGCCTTGCTCTGGCTAAGAAGGAGGAACTTGGTGAGCTTGGCTCGTACGACGGCGACCGCCACCACCCGGCTCACAAGCTACTGGAACGCACGGAGAACTTCGCTGCGATTGAGTCTGGTCTGACCTTCATTGGTCTTGCCAGCATGCTGGACCCCCCTCGCCCCGAGGTGCGCCCCATGATTGAAACGTGCCACACGGCCGGCATTCGTGTTATCTGCATTACGGGTGACAACAAGCTGACTGCGGAGAGTATCTGCCACAAGATCGGCATCTTCAAGGATGGCGATGACCTTTCCACGCGTTCGTTTACGGGCGCTGAATTCTTCGCTCTGCCGCTGGAGAAGCGTAACGAGTACCTGTCGGACGGCCATGGTATGGTGTTCTCTCGTACGGAGCCCAAGCACAAGCAGCAGCTTGTGAAGATGCTGAAGCAGCTGGGTGAGGTCACTGCCATGACTGGTGACGGTGTGAACGATGCCCCTGCCCTGAAGCAGGCTGATATTGGTATTGCTATGGGTATCACCGGAACGGAGGTCGCGAAGGAGGCCGCCGATATGGTTCTTGCTGACGACAACTTCGCTACGATTGTGGCTGCCGTTGAGGAAGGCCGTGCCATCTACAACAACATGCAGGCGTTCATCCGTTACCTGATCTCGTCGAACATCGGCGAGGTGGCTGCGATCTTCTTCACGGCTGCTCTTGGACTTCCGGAGGGTTTGATCCCCGTGCAGCTACTGTGGGTGAACCTGGTCACTGACGGACCTCCGGCTACGGCTCTTGGATTCAACCCGCCTGACGCTGACATCATGAAGAAGCCGCCTCGCCGCAGCGACGACGCTTTGATCACTGGCTGGGTGTTCTTCCGGTACATGGTTGTCGGCATTTACGTGGGTTTCGCTTGCGTTGGTGTTTTCGCGTACTGGTACATGTATTACGAGGCTTCGGGCGATGGCCACACGCTGATCACGTTCGACCAGCTGACCCACTGGACCAAGTGCCACGAGTGGGAGAACTTCACGGTGAACAACTTCGATGGCATGGATTTCTCGTCGGACCCTTGCCGTTACTTCACCGACGGTAAGAGGACGGCGTCGACGCTTTCGCTTTCCGTGCTGGTTGCCATCGAGATGTTCAACGCCCTGAACGCGCTTTCTGAGGATGGCAGTCTGATTACCATGCCGCCATGGTCCAACCCGTACCTGATGATCGCCATGGTGGTGTCGTTCGTGATGCACTTTGTGATTCTGTACGTGGACGTGCTGGCCGACACGTTCAGCGTGATCCCGCTGGACTTTAACGAGTGGCTCGTGGTGCTGGCGTTCTCGCTGCCTGTGATTGTCATCGACGAGGTGCTCAAGTTCGTTGGCCGCCGCATGCACGCGCGCGAGCTCAAGGAGCGCATGGAGGAGTGGGAGAAGAAGACCCAGTAGACGGACGTAGTAGGAAGGTGCCGGCCCGTTTCCGCTCTGTGGGCATTAGCTGCGACGCGATGGAAAGAGGTGAAGACATCGGCGGCTCGTGCGCCAACTGGAAGCGCTCGACCCCATCAATCGAAGCAACAGCCTTCTCGTTCTGGCGCGGCGATCTTGTGGAAACGATGCATGCTACTGTAGAGCGAAAGAGACGGCAGTATTAGAAAACTGAATAAACACGACCTCATGCGCCTTGTTTTATTGATAGTTTAGCAAGTTAATCTTGGACGTCAGCAGCTTCAAGCTACCGTAGCTTGCAATTGCTTTGATAGACTTGCTTGGCAGTGCCACAATGACAGCAGTATGTACTGTACATACACCATGCAAATTGCATTACAGGAGAGAGAAGGTAGTCTATTTAACCTTAAGCGTTCATTAGCTACCTGAAATAATGTAAGTCGTCGTGGCAATTCCAGCAGCGCCATTGCGCTGCAGTCGTAAAGGAGTTACCTGGTGGTGCTTCCACTGTAACCTCTTCCAGGCATTCCAAACAAATTTGAAGATACAGCCCTTGAATTCTCAGGTTCGCCCGAAGACGTTCACTTCTAGCGACCGCGTGCAGCTGTTGAATCCCGCGTCTCCACATGAACTCCATTTGTCCTTTGGCTGCCCACTTCACTCCTTCGTGCACCACTTGATTCCTGATTTGCCAAAGTAGAGCGGTGCCGATACTGCACCACGCCCACCATATTCGTCCTAATAATTGGTCGTCAATCTCCTTCTTCCACTGCCCAATCCGCAAGCAAATTGCATTGCAAGTTGCAATGCAAGGGCTGATGACTTCAACCATCAGTCACAAGATCGCATTTCCGATGTGCTTCACCTCGTCCAACACTTGTCGCGGATCACTCCAGAGCAGAAAGGAAAACCTGACCAGATGCGGCAATCGCCAATCGTTTGAAACCAGAAAGCTCTGCTCGGGAGTTTTTCGGCTAAACTTCAGCCTTCTTGATGCCATGAAGTCTTCAGGCAATTTGCCGTGGACCAAGTGCGAGGAAGATCTGCGATGGAGGCCAATGCATGTCGAATAGAAATGCATCACATGATTTATTGGGGCATTTTATGCCAATTCTTAGTCCGCGTTCGTGTGCAGCTTTCTCCACCGATATACACACCTAAAAGACTGTCGACTGCTCATTTGCGTCAAGTGAAGCGCGTTTCACTCGCCAAGCGCCAGAATGGACGGCGGAAAGCCGCATCAGATATGCATGCCATGTTGCAGCAAGCTCCGGCCGGAAATACAGCAAGTTACTGCACCAGATTAAGACGAACGAAGGTCTTCCAGCTGGTGCTTCTTGTTCCCAAATTTTGTTGTGGCATCCATTTCTTTTTCTTCCTCGTTTCCTTTTTAGATTCCACCTGAGAATCCTGGCAAATGTAAAGTTCAAGTAGATCGCAAGCAACAGATAATAACTTTATCAACACATTCTCTCCATTGCCTTTGCCAAAGTTGGACGAACAAAAAGCATTGGATAGACGTCGTCGTCGCGTTGCCGTCCGAGAGCATTCCCACCCAAGCACGCCAGCAACACATCCCGTGCCAGCAGATTAGTTACCACGTGGTGTGGACCACCACATTCGCACCCTCTCACATCCGATACGATCTGATCTCACAGTTTAACTAACCTCAGAGCACATAGTCACTACAGCTTCCTCCAACAACGCTGGATTTCCCACATTAAATATCGCAATCTGGTATGGTCCATCTCCACTAATCCGCCCTGTCGCCCCAAGGTCAAAATGGCTCACGTTTCCTCAGTTGGGATTTTGGGAGCTTCCGCGCAGTGTCTTGTGTCTAACCGAGAAAGAAAAACATGAAGTACATGGCTCGAAGTGATCTGTGGCTATCCACCCACGAGGACCCAGCGGACGAGCGCCACAGTATGAGCTTCCTCCACGTACGCGCCAGCAAGTCCGTGGACGAGATGAGTCGGCTGCGGAAACTCACGTCGCTCTCGTATTTAGGCGGGAAGCTACGCGGCATGTTCCACCGCGAACACCGCGACACCATCGTGTGCGAGGAGGACGAGGAGAGTCCTGGAAGCAAGCGCAATATTTATGACATCATCCGCCGCAACGAGGAGAGCTCGAGCTTCGACCGATTGGCCAAGTTCAGTGACGCCGTGCCCGCTGTCCGCCCCGTGACGTTCTCGCAGAGCGCGTCAATGCCCGAGAGTTATGAGCCCAGCAAGGAGCAGCGCTGGTGCGTCAACTGCTCCAAGTGTTTCCAGCGCGGACTCAGCCGCTTCGACCAGTACTGCGGACTGGACTGCAAGACGGCGCACAGAATGCGCCAGTCCGCGTGTCACTACGTGGCCGCGCAGTCGTCTTCTTTAATCTCAGAGCAGACACTGGCGGTGCGCGCTGCAGCGACACGTCCGCCGCCGCATTTCACGACCCATTCAACCGCTAGCCAAAGGCGCGGGTGAATGGCTTGAAAGAACACAGGTAGCTTCGGAGGGGGGTTGACGAGATATGAGCCAAGGAGGAGAGGACCCGCACCTCACCACGCCTAGGCGTGTATGATAGAAGGAGGATCGAGCAGTAGACCCGCTCGGCTATAAAGTTATTAAACACTTATTTTAACCCACTTCTTGTGTTTAAAATGCTTGTCAAGAAATTGCATGATGCAATTCTTGCATGGTGTTCCCATCTCTCGTGACTACCGGTGTTTGTACTAACTCCGATTTTGTCGCAGATGCACATCGTTGGTACACTGTACCGATTACGGCTTCCCTGAAAAAGGGGGAGCTTGATTCAATTCCCGAGTCAGATTGAGCTTGAGCTAAAGCTTTGGGCTTCAAGACAGCGATGGTGGCCGCCAACAAGATCGTAGTGTGCGACAACGGCACGGGGGTGCGTTCAACCGTCTCGTTACTGTCTGCTTGTTTCATGCTAAACCCCTTGCATTTTTATTGTAAAACAGTTCGTGAAGGCTGGTTTCGCCGCTGAGAACTTCCCCAAGGCGATTTTCCCGTCCCTTGTGGGTCGCCCCGTGCTGCGTGCCGAGGAGGCTGTGCAGACGGACATTCTGCTTAAAGTACGACCTCATTTCCTACCTTTTGGTGGTTTTATTGAAAAGTGTTTAACGAAATTACGTCTTTTTGATACAGGATATCATGTTCGGAGACGAAGCTGCTGCTGTGCGGTCGAACCTGGAGATCACGTACCCCGTGGAGAACGGCATTGTGAAGAACTGGGACGACATGGAGAAGCTGTGGGACTACACGTTCAAGGAGCGTCTGGCTATTGACCCCAAGGGCTACCGCATTCTTCTCACTGAACCACCGCTCAACCCCAAGCGCAACCGTGAAAAACTGGTGGAGACCATGTTCGAGAAGTACGGCTTTGAGGGCTGCAACATCACCACGCAGGCCATGCTCACTCTGTACGCCCAGGGTATCACCACCGGTGTGGTGATTGACACGGGTGATGGTGTCACACACGTCGTACCGGTTTTCCAGGGCTACGTGCCGCAGCACCTCATCTGCCGTCTGGACGTTGCTGGTCGCCACATCACCAATTACCTCATCAAGCTCATGCTGCTTCGTGGATACCCGCTCAACCGCACTGCTGACTTCGAGACGGCTCGTCAGATCAAGGAGAAGTGGTGCTACGTGGCCTACGACACGGACGCTGAGCGTAAACTGGCTCTGGAGACGACGATCCTCGAGGAGTCGTACGAGCTGCCGGATGGCCGTGTGGTGCGACTGGGTCGTGAACGCTTTGAAGCCCCTGAGGCGCTGTTCAACCCGAGCTTGATTGACCGTGAAGGCGCAGGTCTGAGCGATATGGTGTTCGATATGTGCATGAAGGCCGATATCGATTTGCGCACCGAGTTCTTCAAGAACATCGTGCTGTCGGGTGGCTCCAGTATGTACCCGGGTCTGCCCAGTCGTCTGGAGAAGGACATCAAGCAGCGATACCTGACCGACGTGCTCAAGGGCGACAAGAGCCGTCTGAGCAAGTTCCGTCTGCGCATTAACGACCCGCCTCGCCGCAAACACCTCGTGTTCCAGGGCGGCAGTGTGCTGGCAGACGTCATGAAGGACAACGACGCCTTCTGGCTGCTCAAGAGCGAGTACGAAGAACAAGGTCTGCGCATCCTGGACAAGCTGCAGTAAATTCCAGTAACAACAAAACGTAGCTCTTGCGTCCATGGTCCGATGTTGGTAGACTGTGCTTGATGCGATGTAGCCTGATAAAAAGTCAATTTTCACCTAAAATCGTCGGCTTCAAACTGCAGAAGCGATCTCTTTCAGCTTCGACGCACAATCTGCAAACAACAATCGATTAACTAAATAGACCGACCTACCATCATTACGGTTCCCAGCTACTGTTAGTCTTCCTCATCACTCGAAAACATCAAGTCCTCCATCATCTCATCGCCTCCGTTGTCCATGGCGAGTCCACTTTCATGACACACGTAAGCGTAGGCATCCTGCCCCACGGTCGCCAGCAACGGCCCCATGAAAACATCGCGGACAAGCTGGAGATCCCGCCCCGAGTCCAGGAATACTGCAGCTACGAGCGCTTCAAAGACGTCAGCAAACATCTTGGGCAGAGTGTGACTGCTTCCACCTGAAGAGGGACCTCTTGTCTTTGGCTTTCTGGACACCCCAACCGCTTCAAACGCTGGACTTAGCCCAGTATTCGCCTCTGTACTCGCGTACTTTCGCTCTATATTCGCAACCCGCTCCATCGTCTCGCGATCGATACGAACTGCACCGGCGAAAATGCACTCGTCAACACCGAAACACGCCAGCGCTGTCTTGCCTAATGCGTCATTTGATACTGTTGCACTCTTCCACTGCGAGAGCGATCCCGGCAGCCACTTGTCGTACTTCAAAAAGGCGTATGACAAGGTCAAGTATTCAATCAACGCATCGCCAAGGTATTCCAACCGCTCGTAGTCACCTTTCCACACGGTTTTCTTCTTCTTCTGAGTGCGCGACATAACCTCAATATCTCCACCTCCAGCTGATCCATCCTTGGCATCCATTTGGTCGATGTGAAGGACAAGTTGACCAACCGAAGGGTGCGTCACCGCCTCGAGCAGCAGCCTCTTGTTGCAGAATGTGTACTTCAACCGCTGCTGAAGAAGCATGAGTCTCTTCGGGAGATCTTCGAATTGCGGCACCTTGAAATTCAAACTCAGAGGATACTGAACACCTCCACGTGACGTCAGTGCTGCATCATACAGCTCATTGGGAAAGCAATCCGGGTAAAATGGCTGCGCAAAGTTAGTGCTCGGGTGCTCTAAAACACTAACACCAATCCATTTGAGAAAATAGCGAGCACCCTTTTCCCCCTGACCGACAAGGTAAGCACCGGTGATTGCCTCTAAGACATCAGCGATCCATTTTGCCGGCGCTACCACCGGATCAGGCGTCTTGCCCATGCACGATGGCTTCCAACACTGGAAAGGATGCTGCTCCACTTCGGCCGGGTACAAAATGTAGTGATGAAGGCGGGCTGCTAGTGCAAACTGATTGAGTCTGTCGTTGCGAATGATATCGCGACGAAGCTGCGTCAACTGACCCTCCTGGGAAATATCCTTTCGCTGCTCATACATGTACCACGTGGTCTCGAGTTTTAAGAACGTGTCCCCGAGGATTTCCAGCCGTTCATAAGCAGGTTTTGTGGTCGCGTCATCCAGCAACGACATGTCGAGCTCCAGACCGATTTTCCCCATAAGGTGGGAGATCTGGCATTTGCGCTCGAACTCGTAAAGTAGCGGGACTAAGCCCATCACGTCGAACAAGCGACTCTTAGTCAGACGCAAACGCGATGTATACTGCGGGACTAACAAGCGCTCGTTAAACTTGGTCTTGTATTGAGCAATGCTGCCCTCATCATTGTTGCGCTGCATGACTCGCCGAATGATAGGAACGATGGGAGGAATTTGAATGCCATAAATTAGAGGCTGGTCTCCATCGGCTTCTTCAAGCTGTTGACGCGTATGCCAACGACCCAGGATCGGATTTCCTGGAGTCGACTTTCCGTTTTTCAAATGGGTAAGCCACGCTTTGTCATCTGCCAGATACTCTTTGCGAATATCATCAACTGTACGATCAGAAATGCTCTGCACCACGTAGCTGACATTGAGGCGGTACGTTGGAACGCAGATCCACTCATCGGTCGTGCCCGTGGTAGTTTCTGGAGAATCAGCAGTTGAAAGTGACCATAAAGGTTCAAGTAGCGGCTTCCCGATGATCTCGCGAACGTAATTCCAGTCCAACGACAGTGTTGGCGGTTCAAGAGACTCATCCACCACGCTGGGTACTACCAAGTATCCCTTGTCATTTTGCTCGGAGAACTCATTCCACACGCCGTCACTCTCAATTTCCACATCACGCACTCCGTCTTGTACCCCCATACACGCGAGCCGCATTACCACCAAGTGAAAGTGAAGCACATCGTGCAGCTCCTGCTTCGTTAAAGTAAGCTTCAATGGTCGCTTAGCCAGCGTTATTGGCTGGATCTCCGGTGACATTACACCACTCGTTGCAAAATCATAGCGCCAACCTGTGTTCGTGTTGCCAGTATACAGCTCGTTCGTCGACAATATCGCGTAGTGTGCACCAGTGAGGCCATAGAAGCACATTGTTGTCGACCACTCCTCCCCTTCCTCAGTGCTACTGGCAGCTTCTCGCGTAAGGCTCCGAATCGGCCTTAAACTCAATTCCTCCGCACTTACCGGCGGCAAATCATACGAAGATTGAATCGACAAATCAGCAAGTTGCGCGGGAGCTTCGTCGGTCTCTCCAAGCACGATGGTATCATCACCTGCAGCCCCCTCAGCGTTGGTAATATTCGCTCCAGTACCATTCTCATCTTTATGAATACTGGCTACTTGGTCTTCCAGCAGTTTTGAACGGAAATGCCGATCCAGGAGACCCTTCTTCACAAGTTCTTGACACGCCTTGAAGGCTACAATACCCTTCGCCTCGTCTTGGGTCTCTACCTGCTGCGAATGAAGCTGCTTCTTAATTCCCAAGGCACCAGGGAGCTTTAGTTTCGCTGAATAGTGAAATCGCGAGTCTTGGGCGTTGGGTGCATCGTCACGGTCATTGTTCTCGTCGCTATTCTCAGTGTTGGCACGCCTCTCTGCCTCAGCTTTCATCACGTCGATTTTGTCTGTCAGTTTAGCGTTATACTTTAACAGCTTTTTCTTCGATCTCTTCAACGACGGCGCCATGTGCTTCACGATAGAGATTCGTCGCACAATATATTGTGGGCGACGGTCATACGTATCCAGTCCAGGCAGCGTATCACAGAACTTGCTCAAACACGACACACTGTTCGCCACATTTAAAATGGCACCTGTATCGCGATTGACAACTTCATACGGGTTCACCACAGGTCGAGGCCGTTTGGGAAGTGCTGAAATTCGGCTTTTTGCTTGTAGTGAGGCCAATGTAGAGTCAGCAGAGTTTGGCGTACCAGCTTCCAACGACGGGGGTAGAGACATCTGCATGTTGCTGTTATTATATGTAGATCCGGTAGCTGGTTGGGATGTCACAGGGTGAATTTGATCGTTTTCTTGCTCGAGGCGAATGAACTCCTGCATCTTCCGGACAAGTCCTTCAAATTTCTTTCGGTCCAGCATGGTGTCTTCAGTGATGTATTTGATGAACCCCTTTGCAGGATCTGCCCGCTTCCCGAATTCATATAGCTTGTTAGGCTCCAGCAATTCATTCATAACCACGACTAAGTCACATGGTGGCGGGGCCATACGCATTTTCTGTGAGTTCTTGGCAACAGACGTAGTCACCATGATCTTCGTCTTGTAGCTGGTGAAGATCTTCATCACCTTCAAAAACGACGAAAACCGCAATGCCCCGGATATACGAGCGTTGCTACTGCCAAGCATACAGCAACTTGGGGGCACGCCCAGATCTTTCAGTGCCGCGGTCAAATATTCGGCAACGACACGGCAGTGACATCTTCGTTCGAGAAATACCCAAGCTCGAACTTCCTTCGTGCCCGAAGAATTGCTAAATCGGTTTCGTACTACCTCAGCTGTCTTTAGAAGCCTCGGCGAGGCCTCCCGTGTCCCACACAAATTCGACTGTGCAGACAGCCACGACAAAACTTTCAGAATCGGTCGAATTTTGACTTTCGTGTTTTCGTCGATCTCAACATTAGCCCCAATGAATCTTGCCATTAACCGTTCTGTCTTCATCGTCTGTTCGGACTTGCCTTCGTTGACTTCTGCGCTGGCGACGTCCATCATCTCGTTTTCGTCTTCGTTTTCATCCATTTCTCCATCTTCTGGTTCATTAACCGAGTCGTCTTCAATTTCTCCAGTCATCGGATCGTCAGCATCTTGTGTGTCGTCCTGTTGCTTGCGCTTTCTCCTGTTATTCACGTTTTCCGGGTCGTCGACAATCACCGCTTGCAAGTTGACTTGCAACTCCAACTCCACAAACTTCCACAAGCACCATTGTCCCAAATGCTCCTTCACCACCTCAGCATCCTGGATGAACCTGTTCACTTTGTCCTGCCGCTTGCGTTCGTCATAAACCGCCGCCGAGTTACCCAGCTCTAACTCCAGCCGAAAGACATGTACCAAGTCCACCTTCTTGCTATTTTCCCCCAGCAAGAAGTCCCTCACACTAACATCAGCGTCCTGCACACCGGTTCCCTCAGTTTTAAACACCTCACACTGCAAGGGAGGGAAAGTCGGCTGCATTGACGTCGATGGCAGCACTGGCAGCATGTTCAGCACATTGATGTGCTTCAGCAAGGGGTTGGTCACCGGATCCCAGTCCATTCTCGACGCTGGAAGCCTCGAAGTCGCGAAGATCCGCAGCGACGTAGCCGTGGGCATTTCGTCCATCATATTCGTCAGCAGCTTGAAGAAAGACGGTAGTTCAGCATGTACCAGATCCCAGTCCTCCACCACCAGAAGAGAGATCGTTACTAGCTCCAAGATCCCTTTACGCAGCGTTTCCTGCAGTATTAACGGCGACAAAACCGCGATCTGCCCACGAGCAGCTTCCAGTTGCTTTTGAGCGAATTCTTGGTCCTCCATCCACTTGTTGGTCTTTTTACTGCTTGTAGGTGACGTGTCATCGTCACTACACAGCACACGACGTCCACAGAGTCTCGCGAGCTGCGTCTGAAGAGCCAAACGGCCGGAAGAAGAAGCGGCAACTGCCAGTGTGTGAAGCTCTGGACTGGAAGCGGCGGCCTCGTTCAGTAGTGTACAACTCACGAAGGTCTTGCCGACGGACTGCGTGCTGCTCACCAGAACGCTACGGCGGCGCGCCACGGCCGCGATCTCCCGCTGGTGCTCCCACAGCGCGGCATCCATTAGCTTCGCAGAGTGATGGATCTTTTGGGTCAATTTGTTATTTTTTGTCAAAAAGGACATACATACTGCGGTATTATTAGAAGAAAATGAAAATGTGAAAATCTGGTTTAAAGCTCGAGAGAGGTGTGGATTTCTAAATGCTTTTACCACTTTCTAACTGGACAAGGGCGGATGACATTGACTAGAAGCTCTTCTACAACATCAACGGGGGGAAAACAAGAAGTCGTCCAGTGTCTGACATTGTTGTCTCGAATGTTTCACCAATGGGACGCTTTTGCCAGATCTTGGAGCTGGGGTTTGCATTCATCTGGGACTATCTGTCTTCCTCGGACGTTATCACTCTGCTGAACACGTTACCAGGTGAATTATCGGAAGATATTGCTGACAAGGTGTCCTTAAAGTCGATTCAGTCGTTCGCTGTGGAAAACAACACCCATTTGGGGCGAAAATGTGGCTGTGACTGGATGAGAGGCCTCGATTTCGTTCCTCGTTCCAAGAACAAATGTAGAGATCCATCGCCTTACGTTTTAGACGAGAACCTACCGATTCTTCAGGTCCCAGGCGGGGCCCGGGCTTTTCTGAACGCTCTCGTTCTGACAAAGAAGCTGATGGAGCAAGTTAGATCTCAGGATTTTAATGCTGCCATTTTTGTCCCAGTAATTTGCCCCCTTGTTTCGGAGAAGAAAATGTTGTGTCTGGCGGAATGCACCGAACAGGACGTGGAGCGAGTCTTAAACGAATTTTTTCACGATAGCGGGACGTCTTTCTTCAAGTTGACCAAACTGAAGACACACACGTCCAAGGTATAAGGACCTTCCTGACTATCATTGGGATGAAATGAAGGGTTCTGTGTGCAAGTACTGCACCAGTCTCACCTGGCTGATCGCTATCACGCCATTCGCGCAGATCCCCTCCAATTGCAAGGTGGTGTATCGGCCACTAAACGCTGAAATGAGGAAGAATCTCCAGTTCGTCCGATTTGTCCCCCAACCTAGAGTTTTACGATTCAGCGCGGGATACTAAGGACTGGCTGCGGGTATTACGGAAGACGGGTTTCTGTGTGGTGTCTACTTGGTATCGGGGGCACGATACATGAAGCAGAAGTGAAAATGGGTTGGTGAGGTTCGATCCATTCAGGCCAACCGCTTCGACTACATCTGCGAGAAAGTTTTTTGTTTTTAACCATTTTTTGTTCAATAAAACATGATTTTTAGCTCTGTACCTAAATGTCCATGTGGACACACACAAAAATCCATGTGGACGGCATTTGATTAGAGTGCATGCAAGTGGCGCACGGGACAAGCCACCTCCGGGTGATCAACTACGGAACATACGAAAGTCCATTTTTAAAAACCAGAGCTTGGTTCTCCAATTTCCAGTTTTTGAAGAATTTCCGCAACTGATCCAGTGGTCTTTGCGTTGGAGGTTGTGCCACAATAAATGGCACGCCTCGGTGAGGCGGACTCGCATACATGTAACAGCTACAACACTGCGCCCCACAGCAACAGCACGCTGAATGTGCGCTGCATGGAAATTCATGCAAATGCATCCCAGTCGGAATTGCTTTAGCAATGAGAGCAATGCCACGCTGCGACGAAGCACCATTATTTCGACGGTCTATTCTGTAGACGACGATGGGTGATACTAGCTGGCAGCGGTGAGCAAGCAAGGAGCGCGGTGGTCCACCACAATTTCTTGTGTCAGCAGCACCGCTAGCGGCCGATGCGTGCAACAATGGAATTTTGTGGCCGCTGCCCTCGCTGATGCTGTCCGAATTCTCGAATGCATGCAGAATTCCCGAGAACGAGGTGTTTGCGCATGTGCGTGACGCCGTGGGCGTGGGTGATGGTGCTCCAAGCGAACGGTGCCTCTGCTCGAGGGGCAGAGCACCACGTCATGGCTCCGGGGCGACGCCGTTTGCGCATGAAAAGTTTCTTGCGGTGACCGGCTATAGCCAGTGCCTCCACGATTGGCAGTGGCATCCAAACATCGTACTTAGAGAGATCCTGCATGTAAAGATTCCAACAATCCTTCGTCGTTTACAGGGTATGCAATTTCAAAGTCATTTCAACTTGACAAACCCGTTTTGTACCCATCTTGAAGCCCATGGAAATGCATTCTCACAGGTTGCCATTTGGTGTTCTCAGAAAACTTCTTCTGGTCGTCGTTCAGCACGCTCGCCGAATTCTGTTTCTAGAACTCATGTGCCGCACACCATGTAACGTTCTTTCTGGTGGAAGTTCAAAGGAGACAAAGAGCTGCCGAACAAGTCTGTCTCTCGGTTTCTGTATGCCTTTTGGCCGTTGGTGGCAAGTATCCGCCGTCAATTCCTAATTCGCCTCCTTCCACGTCCGACGTGTATCGAGTCTCCAGCCTCCCGTCTCGCTCTTTCTCTCTGATATGCCCAGTCCGCCCTCGCGCTGCTCTTACGACCGCCCCGCTTTGGACCCGAAACAGCAACAACAGGACCCAGCAGATGAGCAGAGAGACGGCGAGGCATCCCGAGCCAGAGCTACAGCCGCAGCCTTCGCCATGCGCAAGCAGTGGGAAGCCAAGGCCGCATCTTTCCAGCGTGGGCTCGAGCACGTGCAGTATTGCCATGCCGGTGACGCCTGTGGCAGCTCGTTGTGTCATTCCACTCGTCGGCTGATGAAGACGTACGCGACGCACCCGTGCCCCAAGAAGAACGGCAATAATAATAGTGACTGCCGCGTGTGCAAGCTCTGGGACTTCCTCATGGCCGACAAGCCGCAACTTCCCAGACTACAGCACGCTCTAGCGCAGCAGGGAGGACTCAGCTGCGGAGCAACAGTGATTCCGCACCGGATCGCTCGCCCTAGTGTCCTGCACCGCCGGATCGCCACGGCAAACAAGAACAGGATTCGCCGCTTTTAAGTGAACCTGACAAGTCAAGAGGAACGTGAGAGAAGACGGCAGATGGATACTCAGCTTCTCGTCATTTTTGGGGCGTGGGGTCTCTATAGCCAAGCCGCAAGGTTTTTAAAGCCGCACAGGTGCGGTGTACAAACGGATCTTCCAGCTCCAAGCCTGTGTTCGAGTCGTTACAAGCCGAGCTCCTTGAATCTGCAGAGAAGGTCGCCAAAACATTAGTTGAGTAGGTTAGTTAGAAAACATCGTTGTATCATAGTGAAGTGCAAGCAAATACAGAACGAGAGTGACCTCCGAACCCCGTACCTCTTCTGCTGCTGCTCAGCCAGCTTCGCCAGCGCCTTCTCGAACAGGTCGTTGTCGTGGTAATACATGAGCGCAGCTTGGAATGCTTGCAGGTCCAGCTTATACTTCTTGCAGATCTCGTCCGTCATCTTGCCCGATGCCTTCACGTACTGCTGCGAGAGCTGGTGACGGAATTCAGCGTCCGCCAACTTCTGCTTGCGCAGGTTCGTGGCGATCTTCTCCATTTCGGCCGTCAGAGACGGGATCAGCTCCTCCATGACGCTGATCACCGTCGTAACCTCAATATCGGGCTTCTCTTCAGGAACCATCTACACCAAAACACATCAGCTACTTTAACCCAATGGTGACCAACACTGTATCAACTTACCCACGCCGATTTGGCTCCAGGGATCAACGGATCACGCGAGCCCGTAACTTTCCATCGCAACCGACCGAGTTTGCGCACAAAGTCGTCGATCATCTCCGCCTCATCCACCGATATCTTACCGCCGGAGCCTCCGCCACGCAGCGTACCGGTGACGAGCTGCTGCATGGCCTCATGCACCTGTTCCTTGGTCACGTAGTTGTTACGGAATACAGCGTCCTGCACCTTCTCGAGCGTGGACTCGAAGGCGATGCTCATGTTAAGTGCACGCTGCTCTGGCGACAGCTTGAGTTTGCCTCCGTTCTCCTTCTTCTCCTTCTCCACGGTGCGCTCGAGGTCCTCCAGCATGCGAGCAGCGAAAACGTTCATGTTCTGGTCGATCTGCTCGTATAAACGCAGCAGCGCCGTGACGTTCTGGATCGGATTCACGCTGTATCCCCCTTCTACTTCTTTCTTCTCCTCACACTGAGCCTCATTTTCCATTGCAACAGCAAGAGCCAATGCGCCACAAGTAGTAGCCATCGCTACAGCGCTCAACGGCTTCGGTTGGCTCGTAGAGGCCGCATTTAACCCGGAAAAAGCGCTGGTCTGCAGTGCCCTCATGTGTAAATTACTGCCCGCCACCGCATTGCATGCAGACACCCGCACAGCCTGCAGTACACGTCGTCGCAGCGAGCTCTCCACCTTGGCCAGCATTGTCAATCTGATAGCCGCACAATAAAATAACTTGCATGGGACGAAAATCAATTATTTACGTGATACATGTCATATTTGTAAATTTCAAATATTTCATGAATAATTGCCGTCCACTCAATAAATTACCCCACCCAAGCGGATCGAATATGAGCGCGTTGTTGCTGGGCACGGAGCCCGTTACCGAGGTGAAGCTGCACCCTGTCGTGGTGCTACAGGCCCTGGACCGCTCCCTGCGTCGTGCCGAAGGACAGGAGCGCGTTATTGGCACCCTTTTGGGCCGTGTAGAGGGCGGCGTGGCCGAAATTACGGGCTCTTTTGCTGTTCCGCACCTGGAAAATGGAGACGAAGTGGCCGTGGGCCGCGACTTCCACACGCACATGTACGAGCTGCACCAGCGCGTGAACGAGGGCGAAGTGGTCGTGGGCTGGTACGCGGCCGGCGCGGGCCAATTGGACGACCACTCGGCGCTCATCCACCAGTTCTACAGCTCGGTGTGCGAGCTGCCCGTGCACCTGGTGGTGGACACGCGTCTGTCCAATGACGAGCTGGACGTGTCCGCGTACGTTTCTGCTCCGCTGGAGGTGGTGGACACGGCGCTGGTGAACCAGTTCAAGCAGATTCCGGTCACGCAGAAGCTGTCGGAGCCGGAGGCCATTGCTCGTACGTTATTTTACGTTTTTTAATATGTTCTATGCGTTTTTTTTTTACATGTTGGTGTGGTTGTAGTGAATGCTATGACGCCCGAGGACGGAGAGAACAAGGAGAAGGAGCTCCCGAAGGAGTTGGAAGCGCTGGAGGAGACCATGGAGGAGCTGTACAAGTGCATTGAAGGTGCCAGCTCGTTTGTGGGCGATGTGGTGGCTGGAAAGCAGACGGCGGACGCGAAACTCGGCCGGGAGATCGCGGATGCTCTGGCTGCGATCCCCATGCTGCGCGAGGAACAGTTCGACCAGCTCTTCAACACGGGGCTCCAGGATCTGCTCATGGTGTCGTACCTGTCTGGTCTCACGCAGGCGCAGCTGTCCATGGCCGAGAAGCTCATCAACACTTAATTTTGCTGTGGATCGGACGCTGCAGCTTGTTCTCAGTAGTTTTAGTAAGCAGACGCGGTGCGAACAGGTTGCTGTCTTTCACTTTTTTTCATGTTTTTGCGTGTTTTTAGTTTTTAGTGCCTGGTTTGGGAGATTTTGGTGACCTTTCACGATGGACACGTTTGCTTCTTGTCGGCAGATTTCAAGACCGTTTCCAGTATCGAGAATGACCCGTGAATCGTCTTCCGACGTGTCGTCGCCGAGCTCCTCGGGACTTGAGGAAGATTCTGCGTCGTCCGAGTCAAACGCGCTGTCAGAGTCCGATTTCTCGACCGATTCGGAAAATGCAGCACCTGTTCGTCGTGCTCGAGCCACGCGAGTGTCGCGACGTCAAGCGAGGAGGTCACGCGCGCTGCTTCCACCTGCGGAACCTGCGTCCACTTCACTATGGACGACTCGAGAGAAGCAGTTCGAGAAGTTCCGGTCCAGTTTATTGTCCATGCCCGTTCCTGACGGGGTCGTTCGGATTGAGAAGGCGAAAGGCTTCTCGTTGCACGTCATGTCCGTGTTGAACTGGGTGTTGCCGGAATCGATCCTGCACACGTCGGCGATTCCAGCTTCCGGTGGCACGAGTGAGAACGAGGACGAAGAGGAGCCGCTCATTACTTTGGGCGTGCACTTGAGTTTGTTCCATGCTCTGTCCAAGCGCTTCTTTGGGAACACGTGGGTCAGTCCGGAGCTCGCAGTCGACCCGTTCCTGATCAAGCAGGCTCGACATCCCAAAGACGGCACGTTGCGGTATATTATCGAGAACGCACTGCTGAACTTCCGAGCCTACTTCATCTCCGATATCATTGATGCGAGCTGCGTTGGGGTGCTGGAACTTGTGGCGTACGAGAAGGACCCGGACTCCAAGGCGACGGTACGGGTGGTTGGCTGTGGCTGGACGTTGCTTCCTCTGTTTGCCCGTCAGCCGGTACAATCCGACAAAAAAACTGAACCAAGCGCAGTGTCATCAGCTTTCTCGTTGGATACGAGTGGGGATTCTGTCAGTGTCTTCAGTGGGAGTCCTCGAGCGCTGTTGGAGCTTAATGCCGACGCTTGGAGCGCTCAGGAGAAGCACGAAGGGAGCAAGTTCTACTACCAGTTAGTGCAGTACGAGCCGATGCTGACGATCGCCATGTTCTTGAGGAAGAATGAGCTCGTAGGCGCTCTGGACCCCATCCCTGGTTTGAAGAACGGCAATTTGGCGAACATCGACATGGGGAAGAACCCCAAGATGCTATTGCAGGAGGACGCAGACACGACGTACGAGGAAACGCTGGCTTCGTTCGTCAAGATCGCGTCGTTGGTACCTAAATCTGTGCAAGTGGAAGAACCATTTGAGTTAAATGTGGTGGCCACTCGCGTTGCTATCAACCTTCGAGACGAAATCGAAGCGAACCTGGTCTCTCGATTGAGAATCAGCCGTAAAGCAATCCACCAAGGGGCTACTAGCGTTGAAGGAGAAGTATCTGCTCGAGTACTGAAGATCGCGCTTCACAATGGTCGCTGCTTTCGGACGCGTCAATTCACGGTACCGCTCAAAGCTGACCCAAACGGAGGGGATACACTACTTTGTGTACGCAACCAGTCGAAGCTCCGGGGCTTTGTGTTCCACCCTAACATGGCCATCGTGGTAGTTCTCCAGTACACTGTTCACTTCCGAATCATCTGGTCGTCCAAGGTGAAGCAACAAGCTCTTGAGGCGAAAAAGCCGCTTCCTCCGGACGAAGACGTGGTTCTAGTGACGATGGGAGCGCGTGCGCTGGTTCCTAGTGACGGCAAGAAGCTGTATTTGTACGACAAGTACCACCATGCCACTGCGGTCTCCGCTAACCCCCTTACAACGCTAGGAGGGGTGTTACTGCAAGAACAAGAGGAGCATCGACGGGTTCTTCACGTGGATCTCCTGTCTGGAGCCCCGTGTCGCCCGTACTCGGACAACACGCTGTACACGCCACCAGACCAGGTAACCAGGTCACTTTCGACTCGCGAGGTGTCCGCCAAGGACTCTTTCGCCTTTTGCGACCTGAAGATCACGATTGATGAAGAGATACCAGCAATTAACACGCCGATCGAAGAGACTAAGGCTCCAGCTTCTCCTGTGAAAGACATCGCGGACGAGAGTAACCAAACGACCGAGGAAGATGACGAGTATGCAGCGGATGAATGGGCTCGGAAGCTATTGGGGAAAGCTAAGAGCAATCCAGTGTTGGCTCAAACGCTCAATGCCTTGGCTACTTCTCCTACCAAGGAGAAAGTTGAACGTCCGAAGACTCCATCGCCTACGAAGAAGCAGATTCAGGTCGAACGACCTGGTCCGACGACATTAGTGCCTGATGCCCCCACTTCCGAACTCTCTCGAGCGTCCAAGACGCTGCTCACTCGTTTTGGCTACATGGATCCACATGATAAGCCGCCAACGTCTCCAAGTAACAACCAGAAGACCCACGACAAGCGGAAACGTCCAAAGACGGTGGAGCTGATTGCCAAGTCCATTGAAACTGAGGTGAACGATCCCTTCAAGGCTCACGAGATCCGATTTCACTTTGCAGCGTACCGAGCTTGTAGCCCTGATGCTCAAGTGGAAGGGAGATACAGTCCAGCTCCTGGTCGAGTGTACTTCACCTTCCAGTTCTACAACTTCCCTCCTACGAGAACCGAGACGCTTCGTCTTAGCAAAGCGTTCGACAATGGAGCAGGGGGCGAGATCCAAACGTTCCTGCTGATGCGAGATACTTCAGCTAACAAGCCTTCATTGGCAGTTCAGTTTGATGTGGACACTACAGTTACGAAGAACCCAGTGGAGACTCGACGCTTTGCGGAGTATTTGAAGTGGAACAACTTGTACGTGGACGTCTGGGATGCAGACAGTCTTTTCCAGCTTGGAACGTTTGCAGTCCCTCTCCATGAATTACTGCGACAAGGAAACAGTGTTAAAAAGTTCCAAGCTGAAGTGGAAATTGCTCCGCCATTAGGAGGAATGACAAGTGTAGACGACGACAGTGAGGCTTGCACAGTTCCAGACCTGAAAAGTGGAGACGATCGTATAAATATCGGAAGAGTCCAGCTTCTGCTGAGCAGCTACGGTCTCAAAGGTGAAAACTACATTGATCAGCACTCTTCGAACCAAGAGGAGGCTGAAGCTCCTATAGATCAAGAGCCTCGCAGGCATAAACACCGTGTTCGTGCTCGTCCACTCGTGGAAACCAATGCTGAACTCTATCGTCTGCTTTCGCAAGAGGGTTTCTACGGAGAACGCGTTGGGAAGGATCTTCGAGCGCGGAGGGAGCCACAGCGTCGTCAAGTACAAGATTTCAGCAATGCTACTACGCTCACGCCTAAGGAGATAGCGGTCTTGTGCGACCTGTTTGGATCTCGTAAGACTGAGGCCAACGTGACGGGGAAGCACTCAACACGAATCCGATGCGACCTGGAAGGGAAAACTGGTTTACTAGCTCTGCTGTCGTTGTCACCACCACAAACAGTGACTTCTCTACCTGATCCAGTTGTAACACCCGTCGAAACGAAGCCTTCAGTCCCAGAAGTTGTTAAGGCTCCGGAGCAAAAGCAGGTGACAGACGCTACTTTGGACCAAGCGCAGAGGTTAAAGCGTGTGCTGGCGCTTGCGACGGAGAACCACGTCGCACTTACGGATGCGTTTGCGTTGTTCGACTCCAACAAAGATGGATTCTTGTCTCGAGAGGAGTTCATCAAGGCTTTGCGGTCACTGGGGAAAGTGTTTGATGATCTCTCGGACGACGATTTAAGGCTACTCGCTGATCTACTGGACACGAATAAAGACGGGAAGATCGAGTACCGTGAGTTCCATCAATTTGTCAAAAAGCCTACGAGAATGTCAAGAGCGGAATGGCGAGACCACATCAAGCGCATTGTGGTACGTGCAGTGGAGAAGGGGATCCGTGTTCACCACGTTTTCGCCGAGATTGACAGCTCTGGAGATGGAAAGCTTTCGTATGAAGAGTTTGAGCGCGGTTTAAACCAGCTTGGGATATCCACAGAGGACAAAGAAGGTGTGCGAGAGCTGCTCACCGAGTTGGATAAAGATCGCGACGGCACGATATCGTATACGGAGTTCTTGGAGTCTCTAGGTCTTTCGGTTGAAGAGAACAAGAAGGAGGTGGTGCAAGAGACGGTCAAGGACATTACAGAAGACGTCCGCAAGATTTTAAGCCGCTTGACGAAGAAAGGGATCAGCTTTATGGAAGTGTTCAAGCATTTCGACACGGATCGGAACGGAACTTTATCCGTGGAGGAGTTTACAACCGCTCTTAACCAGTTGCTGCAACTTGACGGGGAATCAGAGAACGTTTTGAAGAAATTCGAGCGAGAGGCGGTGGAGATGTACGTCAAGAGGATCAATTCCGATGGAGATATGAAGATTGAGTACCGTGAGTTCTTGACGGCCTGTGGAGTAGCTGGTAAAGAGATGCAAGAAGAAGCGGCGCATTTCCAACAAGCCAGTCGAGACCAAGCAGAGCGGAAGCTGATCAAACTCATCGTTCGTGCCTGTGCCAATGGATTGACTATCCACGACGTGTTTGAGCAGTTTGATTCGAATTCGGATGGGGGTATTTCCCTTGCTGAGTTTCAAAGTACAATAGAGAAGCTCTTCCTGGGCCAAGGGATGACAGCAGAAGATGCTGGACTTGTTGCCGATCGATTTGATACCAATGGAGACGGAATAATCTCACGCCAAGAGTTCCACGACTTTGGCGCTGATCTTCAAACGAAACAGCAATCCTTGGCTTCCATCTTCACTCCTCACTTGGATAAGCTGTCGAAACTGGACCTGTCGAAGAAGTGGGCGTCTTTTTGCCAGGAAGAGCTTGGCTTATCTTCACAAAAGCTCAGTGAAGTGATGTCGTTGATAGCGTTCTTTGGCTTTGTGGATGGGAATGACGACGTAAATGTTCAAGAGTTGTGCGCTCTGTGTAAGGCAGTGAAGTCTGCGAAAGCATCAGGGAAGGACGTCGCAGTGGAGCGATTGCGGACGCTACTGGAGAAGGCTAAGGAGCAAGGAGTCGACTTGAAGAAGAGCTTCACTCACTTCGATGCCAATGGAGATGGGGAAATCACCCGCGCCGAGCTGAAACGTGGTTTGGTAGAGCTTGGCTGCTTCACAGACATGGAAGAGGGCGACTTTGACGCTCTATTGGAGAAACTGGATGAAGACGGCAGTGGGAAAATCAACTTTAGCGAATTCCATGCGCTAATAAACGACGGAGAGGGGTGTGCTGAGAGTGATAAGGACGAGTTGCTGGTCAAACTGAAAGTGCTGATGGAAAAGGCTGTTGAAAAAGGGGTTTCTATTGACGCTTGCTTTGCGCACTTCGACAAGGATGGAGACGGAAATATTAAAAAGGAGGAGTTCGTGACGGCCATGACGGAGTTAGGATTTTCAGCTGACAAAGCAGTAATCGATGGAGTGATTAAACTGCTTGATCGGAATGAGAGCGGAACGATTTCGCTCTCGGAGTTCAAGCAGCTCTTCCCTGCGACTTCTTCTCCTGAACCAGCTGAGGTGAAGGTCGAATCCAAGACGTCTGGGGCTTCAGCATCTAAAACTACGGAGAAGCTACGGAAGTTGCTGTTGAGCGCAGAGGCGAGTGGTGTTGATGTAAAGCAGTGTTTCGCGCACTTTGATAGCGACAATAGCGAAGTGATCACGAAAGACGAGTTCGTTACAGGTATAAAGCAGCTTCCGGGTTTTGAGAATTTACTCGATGAAGAAACCCTGGCGATTGTCCAGAAGCTCGACAAGGATGGAAGCGGAAGTGTGTCGTTACAAGAGTTTGAGGCGTTTTTGAGGCCTTCAATCACTGTTGTCACTGAGAAAACCGAACAACGTCAAGTGGATGATGCCACTAAACCTGTTGATACAAAGGAAGCGGTTCCTTCTACTTCTCGAGACACAGTCGACACTACAAAGAGTACGGACGCTAATGAAGGCCCTGGAGTTGCTTCTGAACAACCGAAAGACTTGGAAGTAGACAAGGACTTCCAAGCCGGAGAAGGCGATGGATCGGCTCCTGTGCCTGATGCATCGGAAGTTAGCGAGCAGCCGAAAGAAAAACTACCCAGCCCCGAACGTTCATCGTCTTTCGGTAAAGGTAAGAGTCCAGGGACAGCAGCAGCTCCATTTCGTCGCACGAAGACGGACCCCAAAGCTGTAGGTGATGAGACTGCAAAGGAAAAGGCAGGATCTGACAAGCCGAAGGCAGCGTCATTTGCTTCTGTAAGAGCTGCTAAAAGGATGGAGCTGACTGCTAAGACCAAGGTGACGAACGCATCTCCAATAACCAACTGCCCATTGTCGAATGAGGCGGCGGACGGATTGTCAAAGTTCAAGAAGCTGCTCGAGACGGCGTCTGCACAGAACGTACCAGTTCAAAAGTCGTTCAGTCACTTCGACAAGGAAGCCAAAGGGAGTATTTCATACGATGATTTCGTCGCCGGACTACGGGAACTTGGACCTGACTTTGTTAACCTTTCCGATGAAGATATCATCGCAATGGCCAGGTCGTTGGACAGCAAACAGCACAATGCACTTCGAGTTGAAGACTTCGTCTCCTTTCTGTCCACGCCTGCATCGGTAGCTAAGCCTTCGGACAGCTTGAAAGTCGAGGACCAGACTTCAACTAAGCCAGCCGATAAAACAGAAGTTCCAGCGACAACAACGAAGCGTCCACCACCTCTTCGTCGATCAGGTTCAACTGGGATGCCAGCTAAGAAGCCTCCAAGGCCAGCGACTGGCACTCAAAGCGCTCGAGCAGACGCAGATACGCCTTCAACACCGTCAGCTGTCCAAGACAAACCGAAGCCTGCAGGAGCGCTGAAACCAGCAGATACCGTTGAAAGCGCAGGGAACACGCCAAATCTTAAGCCAGGGGCGAAAGAAGCTAATCATGGTCTTTCAGCCCCTCTTGAAGCCACGCCCAACGACCAGCAGAAGCAAGAAGCTGGAGCAAGCCTGGACTGCAACTACACATTCAGCAGCAATCCTGAAATCCGAGCTGTCGAGCTGAAGCTGCGTCAAACTGCTCTGGATGCGTACAAGCGTGGGGTTTTGCCGCTGCGTATGGTCTCCAAGTTCTTGGAGGATGCCGACGACCGCCGAGGTCGAATATCTGGGACTACCGGCCGCAGTCGGAAAAAGCGAAGTGAATTGCTTCGAGTTGAGTTTCTTCAGGTGTTGATGGAGTTGGGCTTCACGTTACTATCTGATCGGGACGATGACGAAGGCGTTGGTGGGGGATTGCCCAAGCCTGTAACGAAGATGAACGATCACCTGTATGCGCGCCAGCTTGAACGTCTGTCACGATACCGGCAACACGTTAAAAGCGACGAGTCCAAAGCGCACAAGCAACTTGTTCGCGCTGTAGCCAAGACGAAGAAGCGGCAGGGCAACAACCAGCAAGCCGAAGACAGTCTCCGTCAATTCGAGGAGGAGAAGAGCCAGCTGCTGCGTGTGTTGTCTTACTACCGCGATGGCCACAAGAAGTCGCTGGTGTACTCACTGCTTCGTCAGCAAGTGACCACCTCTCTCACTTTGTTTCCTTCGTTTGGAGACCTCTTGTTCTTTGAGCTGCCGTTCACGAACCCGTACAACCACAACGACCGCTTCCGAATCGAGCTGCTGCTGCCTTCATTCCGAGAGATTGCAGTCGTCTTGGATCTTGAGATCGTGCGCAGCAGCGAGGAGTGGGCGTTCTACCGTGAAAACTTACCGCTTGTTTACGGCTTCATCACACCAAACACTCAAATCGAAGACGAGATGATCGACGATCATGACGAAGTTGTGGTGGAGACTCGCGACCAGCTCAACATCCCAATGCGTCTGCGTTGGCTTGATACTAGCAGCACCTTTACGAAAGCACGCGGGGCAGGGAAGGAACCGGAAAAGTCGAAGATTCCAGTCTCGGTAGTGATCAAGAGCTGTTCGCACGGACATACAGTAGCGCTTTTCAATATGGAGCTGCGGCCGGAGCCGTTCGTCTGCCACCGGGTGTTGCGCTTTTCACACCCAGCGTCATCCATTTGGCGCTGGAAGTTGCGATATCCTCGCGGCAAATTCGTCGTATGCATGGATCCGAGTGTGGCCATGGAGCTGCTGCGCAACGGTGAAGATGACGTTAACAACAGCGGTCTCGTGAGCTTCAAGTGCCGCGTGGGAGAATACCCAGCGCTCGAGACGTTCTTCGTGGTGCTGTACGACGACAAGTTTTACGCGCGGGTGTTTGAAGTCTGGCAGATCCGAATCCAGTCCAAGCTGCGAGTGGATGTACACGCAGTTCTGGGCCAAAGCGTGCGGCACGAACTCGTGATCAAGGGCGACGGAGCGTCTTCGAGTCGAGAAGGAGACGCCAAGCGCCACGTCATGTGCTTTACACCAATGCAGCAGCGTGATCTTGTGCTCTTCCGTCCAGCCCAAGTGTTTGCACTGGTCCCTCAAGCCTTCAACCGCATCGAATTTTCCTTTTGTGCAGTTGAAGGTGGAGCCACGCAGATGGTCGTTCTCGTGAACCTCGTGGACGCGGAGTCGCACGAACTAGTAGGTGCTTGGAGCGTTCACGTGACGCTCGCTCTGCCGATCATCACCAAGACGTACGAGCTTCGCCTGCCTTTGAGTCGTGCAGCGCAGAAGAAGATCTCCTACTCAAACCCGTGGGATCAGCCGCAGACCATCATGCTTCGTTCAAGTGCTCCGAAGCTGCTCGTACCACGCGAATCTGTGCTGCAGCTGCCCAGCAATGGCCAGGCTTTCCTGCGACTGGCGTTCGCTGCTCGCAATCACTTGGCAACAGCTTCAGAAGACATCTACCTGTTCATCAACGACAAGCGTACCGACCAGAACGAGGAATGCTTGCTGTTCCAGGTCACGTACGAGTAAGCCCTGTCGGCTTCGCTGCATGTTCCTTCAAGATCCCTTGTCAGATAATACTTGATCTCAATGCACGCACAGCCGCACGTGGGCGGCGCTTAGCGGACAAACACTTCCACGGACGCCTAGTCGCGGTGAATGCGGCAGCACCTCCACCGCATCTTCCCGAGCTCGCATCCACTCCCCTCTCCTCGATGCTCTTCGCCATGGTCCGCACATCTTGTGAAAATAGTACATGTACTCTGCGAGGATGAAGTTCATGAACAGTACTCGGCTATTTCAAACGCGCACATCCCTGCAAAGAAGCCATCTCATGTGCCGTCCTCAAATGGCTCCATGCGTTCGCAAGGCTTTCGCGCGAGAAGTGTTTTCTCCATCAAAGCGGCGCGACTAGTGGTGTCCAAGCAAATGGGGACCAGCCATTCTCATCGCGTGTCTGAAGCATCAGCGCAAAACGCTCCGTAGCTCTCTGCCTTAATGAGCTGGAACTGCGCCGCTTTAGACTCGATCCATTTCTTACCTCGCCGTTGAACTTCATAGCGCCACTACCCAGCCCGAAACCTTTCCCCTGCTGTTTCGCCTTTCATGGTGATGACGTTCTCTCTGCATGTGTTCATGAGCAGCAAAACTTTGCCAAGCAGGACGCTCTCGCATGTGGTTGAAGCCTACAACGTGGCACCGTCGTGCATGCCGCCACTGCAGCGAGTCCGTGCAAGCAGACGACGCTGGGATGGTGGATGATTTGTCTTGTCATGCTTCCGGACGGCACTGGCCGCTTGCATCCTTGCGCTGCCAATCTGCTGCTTCCACCTGTCCGGTCAGGCTTCCTCAACGACCAATGTGACGCCCTTGCTCCCCCACGCAAACACGTTGAACCGAACCGCAATGCTGCCATTCCCATCCATCCGATGAGGTGCAACAGCGATGGTGGCATACTAAAGCCAAATGAATCTTCTAAAGTCGCACACGTCGCAGGCGTCACGCCTTCTCGCTTTTGACAGTAGCCGCCCCACCTGTTCATTCAGCAACTTGCCTCGAGCAGCTCAAGCGGAGACCTACAGTACAAGATCTTTAATAGTTGACACAATGGCGGCAGTATCCATGCACGGCTCGGAGAACGCCTTCGGAGGCATGAACAGCGGCATGAACCGCCGCTTGTCGCCCGCCTTCCGCAATATGGCGTCGCCGCTGCGTCGGCGCCACTTCGACCTGGAGAAACTGCGCGAACTGGCACGCAGCGACGAGTTCTCGGACAGCGAGAGCGACGGAGTCAGCGAGGACGAAGAGGAAGAGGACGACGTGGACGACACCATGTTCGTGCCCTACCGCCGCCCCTCGCCCAAGCGAAAGACCGTCGTGGCCAAGCGCCGTAATCAGCAGAAGAAGAACGACGACAAGGCCAACAGCAGCCCCAAGGGCGACGAGTGGGAAATCGTCGACAAGTCGCCCACTTTCGAGAGCGTCGCTGATGGCAAGACAGAGCTGGGAGGAGAAAGCTGGTTCGTTCAGGACCGCGAGCAGTAGGACAGAGAGATAGGCGTGCTATTTGACGATGGCTTACCTTGCGTGTCGCCGTCATCTTCTCGGTAAATTAACTTCATCATTTGGGTATTTCAACTGCATTGCACAAGGTTGTATCAATCTACGCGTGGGCGCTTACTGTGTGTCAGATACCGAGGGTTCTCCTGAGAAGAAGACTGCGACATTGATGGCGTCTGGCTACTCGAGACGCTGCCACTGCCACTAAGACGATGACAGAGTAACGTTAGTGTCAGAACGCACACATCGATGCCAAAAAGCGCGTACCTGTTGGGGAAGAGTGTGACTTCCTCCTCACTACGCGCCTGTGATGACGGCAAGAACGTCGTCACTGTTGAAAGGGTCATGTCAATGGAGAACTTGGCCATAGACGTCGACTCGGCCGCAAACAGCACCGGACTATGGCAGCAATGCATGTCAGAAACAGTAGCAGGCAGTTCACTACACACTCAAGCTCACCTTCCACTTGTACTGAAGTAGAACGACACTTCCAGCACGTCACTCGTCTTGCAAAAAGCCAGCATCGCCTACACAACATCGCCATCAGCCTTCTTTCTCCTTCCACGTCCATACCTCTCTAACCCACCTTGATCTCTTTAATGCAAAAGATCAGCTGCGACGTCTCCATACTGTCCGTGGATGGCTGCAGAATGTACTCGTTAAACTCTGCGCTCTCCACGGCTGTCTCCGTCTGCAACTGAGCTTTACTATCTGTAATACTGGAGAAGTAGCTCTCGAATTTCACGTGCGTGGGCGTGCAGGTGACGCTAACCTCATTGCTGTGGTGGATATGCGCCAGTAGTGAGCTCAAATGATGCTGCCTTGTCTTCCAGCGATTGGGACTGTCGCCTTTGTCGAACACGGCGCGCATGATCTGGCACGTTTGCACTTTCATGTGGTGCGTTTTGGTGATGTTGAAGTCACACCGCAGCCTCCAGCGCAGCTCCATGCAGTCCAAGTCCACTTCGTCCACGTCGCTACTCTGCGAAACGTCCTCCTGGCTCGCACCTGCCCGTGGTAAAGCCTCTTCGTCCACCAGAAGCGCCAATTGGACGCTCTGCACGTGTTTGAGTGTGCGGAAAACGTTGCAGCATGGCCTTGAGAAGACCTTGCACTTAATAAAAGGCGTCCGTCCGTTGAATCTCGCCCTCAGCGTCTCTGCAGACGTGATATCGATGCCCCCGAGCGTGATACTGCTGTCTTGAGACTCGGAGAAGAACGTCCTGTCCAAAACCACCTGCCCTGAAGCTGAATGCGCGTCATTGAGAGCACGAAGCGTGAGTCTACGCGTGCCTGGGTCGCACTCGATTGAGACCTCCTTCCCCACTTGAGCCAAGCACTGCAGAGCCGCCACGAACACCCTGAGCGCTTCCTCAGCGATCTCGAGCCGCACCTCCATTGTGATTGTCGAAATTTCACCTCTTTTGAGTGACATATCTGTAAAACGGGGGAAATTTACACAAAAGACCATCACTCTGCATTCCGCACTCCCCGCACAAGACCATGGACGAGATCGCACTGCTGCAGCAGCAACTCGCCGCCGTGCAGCAGCAGGAGGCGGCGCTCAAGCTCTCGGACCACAACGTCATCGACCTTCTTCTCAAGCTGCAGCAGCTCGGCAAGCTCCAGGTGATCCACACGCGCACGGGGAAGCAGTTTCTGACGCCTCTTCAGGTTCAGAGCGAGATCGCAGACTACGTAGCGTTGCATGGCGGGCGCTTGAGTCTCACAGAACTGGAGAAACTTATCGATGTGGATCGCACTCACGTGGAGAAGCAAACAGCGGCGCTGTGTCGAGGTAACAGAGGCCACAAGGACACGTATCACGTTGTGAACAATGGAGAGGAGCTGCTCACGAGCTGGTATCTGGATGGTATTATGGAGGACACTAACGTGCTGCTGCAGGATAGCGGTACAACTTCAATCGGAGACTTAGCTCAGCAGTTTGGCTTCGCTGTGGACTACATGCGCGACGTGGTGCGCACCAGACTTGGCAGTATCTTAAAGGCCAGAGAGCGAGACAACGTACTGTACACGAACTCGTACGTGACAGCGCAGAAATCAAGGCTCCGAGGAGTGTTTGCAGCTGTGACTAGGCCTGTGTTCGTGCCTGATGTGTTGAGGAGCTTCGGCTTTGATGAAGCTGTGGCTAATGAGGCGCTAGCGGAGTTGTTGCAGACGAAGGTGCTGATGGGAACGTTGCGCGGACGTGAATATGTGCCTTATGTGTTTATGGCAGCCCAACGGGAGAGTATGTACTCATTCTTCCAGCAGAATGGGTACTTGGAACACGCGCGAGCGCGGGAACTGCAAGTATCCAGGCCCTACGACTTTTTGAAGAAACGTTTTCCGGATGCAGTGCCACTGCAGGAGAGTGTGGTGAGCCGTGCACTGCAGCTTCAGCTTGAAGGAGCAGTAGAGGCTGCGGTAAATGACAACACTTTTGTGGATGTACGTTCGTTGCTGCCAAGTGCGTTGCCTGCGGTGGATGTGGGCTTGATGCTGGCGATGTCACCGGCGCTCGAGAAGGCGGGGCATCTATCCAAAGCGTACCAGATTGCCGAAAGCTATGCTGTCAGCTCCGGTTTCTTCGCTTCTTGCTTGGAGAAGTTCAGTGAAGATGCTAATGTCAAGGCCTCTCGTGCTGCTGCCCAGCAGAAGAACAGTGGTGCTCATGCCAGCGTTCGTGAAAGCAGACAAGAGGTGGACGAAGGAAATGACTCGGATGACGAAGACTTTGGCAGCAAGCGAGGTAAGAAGGGCAAACGTGGCAAGGGTGGGAACAAGCGCGACCAAGAAGAAACCGCAGGACGGAGCGGAAAGTCTGGAAAAGGAAAGAAGGGCAAACGTGGTTCTAAGCGTGGGGACGTGGGCGATGACACTGCGAGCCGTTCAACCCCGGCTCAAGTTTCGATCATACCTTCTCGTGAGGAGGCGATTGAGCTGCTGATTCAATGGTTTCCCGCAGTTGAAGATCTCGAGGGCGATGATGATTTTATGAGTGGACTGGTATCATATCTGGAATCGAAGATAGACGAGGTGTACTCGACAGCGCTGACTAAAGCTTTATCTAGTATTATACGTGGAGATGCTGCCTCGTTGCGTGAGCTGCGCAAGAAATTCGAGGATCGGTTCGACGAGCTATTCACTAAGTTGCTCGTTTTGGAGAAGGGCTTTAACAAGCTGTCGATGCACGTGGATGCCAAGGATGCTGCTGGCATGGAGCAACTTGCACTAGTGGAAGCTCACTTGCTTGAGTCTTCTGCTGTGAAGCTTGCAGCGCTGGCTACAAGCTATATGGCTGAAAGTAACAGCCTTCAGCTGGAGGGCGTGCCTCTTTTGTCTTCTTCCAGTGGAAACGAAGAGAAGGACGGATGCACTATTGGGTCTATAACTTCGCTGAGTGATGATAACAAGAAGGTGCTGGAGTCAAGCCTTCCGCAATCCACTGCGAGCGCCCTGGTGCGATTATGGACACTCGCCACTGCTGGCCGTCGCTCATTGAGCGATTTCATGGTCCACATCCCAGTACTGGCGGAAGCTCTCAGTATGCCACTTGGGAAATTGGACCGGAAAAAGGAACGCCAGGTCGTCTTCGGTTATCGACAGACAGTGCTTGCGGAACTAGACACGAAGACATCGATGACGATCGAGAGCAATCAGCAATATGGTTTGATTGCAGCTTTGATTTTGCAGCTTTTCTTCCAACAGCTCACTGGCCTCCCAGCAAGCTTCCCGGGCGGTACCGTGTCCTACGGCGGAATAGTGGTGAACGCATTCCGGAACTCCGTGCCGGAGAAGGCGATGTCGATCCTTCAGGAGTTCTTAAAATTGGCGAGCGCAATTATCGGTGACGAAGACACCGAAGAGCAAACGAGTAGGTGGAGTGAGAGTCTGAGTGCTGCGCGCACTTTGGTACTTTTGAAAGACCTGAACACGCTAGAGTGAGCGCAATGAATTAACTCCACGGGCGAGTATTGCGAGCCTGTGGTTGTTTGGAAAGCTGGAATGTACGTGCTTCATGCATTTTTGATCTTACGTTGTTGTCTGCTCCACGTGGTCGTGGTTCATTTTGTACTTGTCTTATAGTAGTTTCATCTTCGCGGCCTAGACTTCCGCGGGGCTTTCGCGCACTGCTCGCTGCTCAGCGGCTCGTTGAACGACGCGTGAAGCTGTGCTGGCCAGACTGCTCATGGCAGCATACTGCGATCGCGTGAGGTCACGAGCGTGTTGGTCGGCGCAGCACACGGAGCCGATGACCGTCTTGCCATCGGAGCCCATCAGTGGGAAGCCGCAGTAGAAGTTGATCCCCATCTTCCGGACACTCGACATGGCACTAAAGCGCACGTCGGCCTGGACATGGCGAGACACGAGCGGATTATGGTCGAGAATGGTCTGAGCGCAGAAGCCCTGTTCTCTCGGATACGACTGGCCGCCAGCCACTGCCGGGTGTGTGGAGGCCAACACGTGAAGCTGGGCCTTGTCAACAACGGTGATCATACTCACAGCGCAGCTAAGTTCTTTCGAAGCCAGCGAGCAGATGATACCAAGTTCAGGGACGTCTCCAAGCTCATTCAATTGTTGCTCACGGATGAGTTGCAGTCGCGTAAACTCGTTGGAAGGGATCGTCGGTATGACAGCTTCCAACGGGTCATCAGGGAACTCCATCTGGTAAGTCCTCGTGTCTGCATTGGCAAGAGGGTAGTCGTCCTCCCAACGCGGGGTCTCACCCCACATCTGTTTAAGCCGTTCAACATCATCGACCTCCTCTCCTGCTTCAGCATCGTCAACGTCTTCATTGTGCTCGCCAAGCAGAGGTAAACCATTTTTGGTTACGCCTGCAGACGCACTACGGATTCTAGCAGCGCTTGATCGTCTCCTAGCGCGTTCCTCGTCGACGATATCTTTCATGACACTCAATACGCTGGCTTTTCGCCTCCGTTGAGCTGCACCACCTGCCGTCGCGTCTGCGAGAGTTTCCAGCAGCAGGTCATTGAGAGAGGCCGGTCGTGTTTTGAGTGTGGGTCTGGTTGCTCTGGAACCAACGCCACGCAGACTACCACTTGGAGTACTATTCGCTCGAGACATTGGAGAGTGCGAGTCCGAGATCACTCGTGCCGGTCGCAGATCTTCCTCAGTGACAGCAGTGTATCGAGCTTGATCCACACGGAGGAGACAGCGTTCACACACTCGTACTTGTTCGATCTGTGAACGGGTATCACCTCGTGCCCGGTGCTCCCGCTCTTGAGCGTGAGCGCATTTCTCACAGACAAGGAAGCCACACAGACAACACAAACGCTTCCTCGTGCGCTTGAAAAACTTGGAGAATGAGCGGCGGCAGCAAGCACAACGAGGGACGTTGGCCACGGTTTCCAGTGGGAGACGCGTGCTGTTGATGATCACCTGCATTCCAAGACGACGGCGACGCACTACCAAAAGGAAGCGGTGACAACTGGCAGCCAGACGAAGCAGCCAAAGACGCGCTATGCGTCGTTCGTGACCGGCACGCTTGAATGCGTCATGGGCGTCAGGCGGCAAGTACTCGCCATGGAAAACCACGCGAGTTGCACGCCCGCTGGGGTCTTCTTCGAACGAGTAGTTGATGGCGACATTGGGGACGTGCTGTGAACGTGACGGTGGAGGCGCCAGAGCATTATCCAGCACAACACTAGAGCGATCGATGGACACAAGAGTTCTAGTGAAAGCTGGTGGAGGGGTGGCTCCAATAGCGCTCGCTGTGGTCGATGCTGTCCTCCTCGCTGACTGCTCTTCTTTCGCTCGGTCGCGAGGATGCAAGAGCTCCAGGAAGCACCACGACTCGTTCTTGGAGAAAACATTGCCGCTCTCGAAAGTCGCAGTCTTGACAGACAATTCTCTCTGCTCGAACGCTCTCGCCGGGTTTCCAGCTCCACGCTGAATCTTGATCGTCCGCAAGAGCTCCCCCTCGACGAACTCGCGGCGGTAAATGCAGCGCATCATATCGCGGAAAATGTCGGTGGAGGCGATACGAAACACAAGGCGCAGCTCCTGAACGCTGCACGGCAACATTCCCTCAGCTAGAACGGCAAAGCCTTTGGGCCCCCATCGCGTTTGGTGTCGGTGATCTCGGACTGTGAGTCGAGTAAAGAGCTTCATGGCGTCGCTGTTAGTGTATCCTCGCGGGAGCTTCTTTCGCTTCCAGACGCTCACATGCTTATCACTGAGACTCGCCGCCGCCAATTCGAGGTCAAGTTCGCCCCAGTTCACACCGGAAGCAGCGGCAGCTCCCAATTCATGCAACCGCTTGTCACTCAATCGAGCTGATTCTCTCATGGATTCGACTGCCGGTGGCCGCCGACGCAGTGAACTCGGGTGGTCTCCGTATCCGTTCCAAGACGGTTCTTCGCTGCGTTGGCTGTTGTAGTCGTAAGTGGCACTGCTCTCTTCGCTTTCGTAGCTGTAGCTAGCGTTCAGCATGGCGACCGAAGCGGAGCTGGCTCCGTTTACCGCCACTGACGCGCCCAAGTCCTCGGGCGCCTGCTGTCTCCGCGGGGTCCCGAAGTTCCGGGGTGCCGGCATCTCGACGTGTTCAATGCCGACCTGTTCGTCCTCCAGCCTCGCACTATCCAGCTGAAATCGATGAGTGTCTTCAGCCTCTGTGGCTTTGAGAGATGACGGCATCAAGCGCCTCGAGCCTTCGCAGGAGCAGGCTCAGGATTTGTGTCCACGACGCTCCGAATGTAACGCGATGAGATGGAAGCGACTGGAGGCATTGCCCAGTTCCTGCACCTTGCTGCTCCAGTGCGTTGAGTCAGATGGTCCGCATAAGGATAGCTCTGCGGGATGGGGGTCTTAGCTTTGTTTGGTTTTACACGGCAACGCTTGGAGCTTTCGAGCTGGTCGAGATCTGATCGTCCGTACATGAGGGAAATCCCTCCAAGTGCAAAGCCCGAAAATGCCATTCTCGAAGGTCTCAAGGATACCCGTTCGTCGGATACTGTACTGTATGATCTTCGACTCGAAGTTCGAGAGCTGGTTGAGGCGGGGACAAAGCAAGTGTATGTCAGAGCGTTCACACACTTTCAGCTGTTGCAGTCGAAATGCTGTTGCTGCTTCGCCTTCAAGGGTTTGCTCGCACGCTGGCGAGAATTCGTGGTGTCTAACGTATGAAGAGCGACGAACGATGCCATCGGAATGCAGCGACTGAAGACGGTGGAGGGTTTCTCTGCTTCGGAAGCAGCAGTGCCTCCAGATCGAATACCACAGCGACCACAGTAGATCGACGAATGCGAGCAGCGACGTTCGGCCAGCGCAGATGGTGCCAAGTGCCCGTGCGCGAACACATGATACATGTACGGCGCGAAAGGGTTTTTCATGGCAGTAACAAGAATGCAACTTCGACGTCATCCTGTGGACTGCGCATGGATCTGCGTACGCCTCGAATCTCGACGTCTTCCACTTGGTTGGAGACACAGTGCTGATTTGCATCAGAGATTCTCTCCGTGGAGCTGGTGGACTTCAACTTCGGTTTCAGTTCCCCCGTATTTCCGTACCATGCGACCGGCCAAAGCTCGAGTAGCTTTTTAGCGTAAGAGTCTTACGACGGTAAGCTTATGGCGCTGCCTCGGACCAAAAAGCGCTCCGGCACCGTCTTCTCTCGCGATGAAATCGGCGTCGAGCAGTTGCAGTCACTCAAGGAGAAGTTCGCGGATGGAGACCTGACTGAGAAGGAGTTCGTGAGCCTCTTCCGTGAGATCGTCGATGCCTCTCTAAGTGAGACTCAACTGACAGAGCTGTACGACTTCCCGTTCTTTGACGCTTGACGTTGTCGTGGCTTGACCTTTGACTCTGCTGTAGATTCCAGAAAATCGATGCCAACTCGGATGGAACAGTAGACTGGGACGAATTGACTAATGTGCGGTGCAAACTGTCGACGAAGGATGTGGTTCTTGTTGTTGCAGTTCTCCTAACGGCTTGTTTTTCGACAGTATATGTTCCTTAGTGGAAGCGGCAGCGATGAATATACAGGAGACGACGGGAATTCCTGCTACGAGACGGCGTTTCCTGAAAAATACCCGGGCGATATGGGGAACAGCAATGGCTCTGTGCCAGCCACTCCAACTGAAATAATGGGCAATGCAGGAGGAGGTGGTGGATCTCTCGGAGTCGGTCTGCTTCCACACCACAAAGACGTCATCACTCGCATTGTGCGCTTAGAACGACCAAGTGTGTACCTCACAACGAGCAAGGATGGGAGTGTGCGGACCTGGAGTGCGAATTCCTTAGCTCCCCAGCAGGTCTTAGCGTCAGGACGAGATTGGCTAACGGATTGTTGCGTCATGAAGCGCTCGAACCGTCTTGCCGTGTCGTCCATGAACCGAACGTTGAGCTTCTACGACCTCAACACCGGCCAACTCATTGGCGACCTCGTCGATTACTCGCGGCGACAGTGTATCCCGCTATGCCTCGCTTACGTTGAGAAGCCTTCAGACGATCGTGAAGCAATTGTGGTTGGAGATGACACGGGTGGTATATCGGTGCTTACGTGTTCAGATCAGTGGCTCGCTTGCGATGGCCGCTCACCTCCGCCTGGATCCACTGCTACGACATCAAACGTCAGTACTGGTAGCAGCAGTGGTGTAAATGGCGCGAGTCCGGGTCCTAGCAACTCATCCGGAGTCCAGGCAGGAGCCCCATCAGGGTCTTCAACAGCGATAGGAGGCGCAGGATCTGGAAATACAAGCCAAACGGCTGCAGCTACACCAAGTAACCCCAGTACAATCGGTACTGGTGGTGGGAATCCCGCAGGCAGCGCAGTTCTCGAAGCTCAGGGGTTTTCCTCACGTGTCAAGTTCCAGAAGCACACGGACTGGGTCACTCGAGTCAAATGGGTCCACGATATGCGAGCAGTAGTGGCCACGTCGCTGGACGCCACCGTATCGATCTTAGATGTGGACAGACTGGTGGTCAAGTTCGAGTACACTCGGCACCGTAAGGGTGTGTTCGACCTGGCGTGGTGCGCTAGCACTCGACTCATTGCAAGCTGCGGAATGGAGCGAGATATCCACATCTGGAACCCTTACAGCTCTCAACGAGCTGTTGCTACACTCAAGGGCCATACAAGTTCGGTGCTGCATCTCGTAAGCGACGACGATAATTTCCAGATCGTGTCGGCTGCTGCAGACAACACTGTCAAGGTCTGGGACGTAAGAAACCACCGTTGTCTCCAGACATTCGTGGTAGATCGACATCGAGGTGGTAGCTCGGTTACCACTGGGGGTTCTGGGGGGTCATCAGCATCGTTGTATGCTGGAACTGGAGCGAATTTAAGCGCTGAAAACCGCGTGTCCACGTTGCTTTTCGACAGCAAACAGCCATGCCTCATGACTGCAACGACACAGCTCACTCGATGGGCGCTGAAATCTGCAGGAGGAGCAGGATCTCAAGGAGCTGAGGACGAGGAGGGTCCTGCCTTGTCCAGTACTAGGAAGTCCAAGCTACGTGGCGCTCCGGTGGAACGTCCTGTACGGATGGCATGCTACAACAACGTTTTCCACCAAGTAGTGACAGCAGCGATGGACGCTGAGTCCGCGATCAAGACGTGGAGTGCGGAGACTGGAGACGAGATCTCAAGCTTCACTCACGCACACGGCGCCAACCCTGTGACGAGTATTGCGTTCGACCATGCAGGGCGACGCCTTCTTACCGGTTCACACGATGGCGAGCAGCTCAAGATGTGGAACTTCAGCAATGGAGCACTTGTGAAGCAGTTCCACAAGAAGGAACCTCCTGTTGTGAGCTCCTTATTATTCACAAGTACACCAGCGACGGCTGGAACGGTGGCAAGTACTGCAGCTCTACCTGATGAACCTGAAGCTGGTGGTGAAGCTGCTGCTATGATCAGTGCGCCTCGGAAGAAGAAAACACGGGACATTATGCTTCTTCCAGCATCTTTCGGAATGGATCACGAAGGTCGACGCGGTAACTCTGCATTGATGGCGCAGACCGAACTGCCAAGCCCAACTCGCATGCGTCTTCAGCATGGCCATGACCACCCCACACCTGTTCCCCCAGTAAACGCAACTGGGGAAGCTACACAAGCTTCTTCCAGCCTTAGAGGCACAAGTCCCCGGCCTCGGCCTCACGTCGGGGCTTCAAGAACACCACGAGTCTCCGAGACTTCCCGTTATCGACAACACGAAGTTACCAGCATCCTGGACATCGAACGCAATCTACGCGTGGGTATGGGCGACTTTATCTGCCAGAGGTTTGTGTGTTCTGTAGGCTGGGACCGCCAGCTTTTCGTCTGGGCGGACAAAAACGACGAGTCCGAGGCACTTCCAGTTCATATTCTTCCGCCTGACAGCGACGGTGATGACGACGATAACGATTCCGAAGATACAGATCATGGCAGACGTGGTAGACGCCGGCGTAGACGACAACACCATACGATGGACGTGCTGGCTTTGGCCTATTTGCCACCCGCCTATGTGGCCACCGCTGGCTTGGATGGATTAGTGCTGTTGTGGTCTCTCAATTCGGGGGAGCTGGTAGCCCCACTTCATCAGAATTCGGGGCCCATTGAGACTCTTTGGTACGCTGAGAAGCTGGAGGTGCTGTTTGCGGCTGGGGAGCGAGGAATCCTCCTCTGTTTCGATCGATCTATGGCTACTCAGGGTGAAATCCCGCTTGAAATCTCTATGCCAAGCTCAGACAACACAAGACCGACGGGGAGCCTGGAATCTGTTACTGTATTGCGGTGTGACAAGGCGAATACTCACCTTGTCTCCGGGGATGCTGCAGGCTACGTTAAAGTATGGGAACTCCGCATTGCAAGGAATCACGAAGGAGTGGAACTGGCGTTGGTCTGCACTTGGCGACTTGGTGCCTCAAACAGCCAAATGGCAGGGAGTTCATTGTCCGCACAGAATCGACGAGTCCTCGGTGCTGAATTCATGGAGAATCTAACGCGTGTGTCTGAGATGTTCTTGATCTTCTCCTGTGCTGATGGTGAAGTCAGTCTTTGGACGCTAGACGGAGTACAAGTCGGCACCTTTGGGGGTCGCCACCGCGCTTGGCAGCTTGGAAGACCAGCAACGTACGCGTCCTTAGGGTCATGTTGTGAATGGGGTTGGCTGCCTAAACGAAAGCGATCTCTACTGTCCAGCGCATTGAGTATCCGCGAAGAGCTTGATACGTTCGACGAGAATGAAGGGGGCGATACAAACGACAAAGACGACACTACCAATGCACTGAAGCCACAAGCGTCCGTGTTTATCAAGAACTGCACCATCAGTGCGCTCAACGGCTCGATTTCCGAGCCACGCGAGAACTTTTTGTTGGAAGACACCATGCCGAAACCCGGTGAGGTCTGGATTTGTGTGTCTGGCCACCGTTCACGAGCTGCGGCTCAAAATGCGCTGAAGAAGCAGGACGATGACGAGATAAGTGGAGATGACTCCATGCGATTTGGGCGGAAGAGCTTGGCCCTGTCGACTGTGGGTAATGCTGCGATTCTCAGTCGACGAAGTAGTCCTTTTGGACCAGGTGCCAGCAATGCAGAGTCACGGACACTAGCTACGTTGTCGTATTTAAAGCGAAAAATCGCAGACGTCAACGGGGAAGTCACAGATCTCATCACCATCGTTAAGGTCACACGCGGCGAGGTAAGTCGAACCAAAATGAACAACAGGAGGAGTGTCGAATTGCTGACTTCTTGAAACATTTTTGCAGATTTCGTGCTGGGACGGAACAGCCAATAACCCACTGAGTGCGCTGAAAGTGCTGGACTTGAGCGAGTTTGTTCGGAAAGCTGGCTGGACGAAGCACTCCCTACTTTCACACTTCGTTGGACGCTCATTTTTGTAAGTAACTTTTACTACTTTAACTATAAACCAACGGGTCTGAACGTGTGTATTTTGTCTCCTTTCGCCAGGGATGGAGAAACTTGCTTCCGAGTTACAGCTATTGCTATGCGGCCAGTTGATCCCGTAAGTATGGGGAGATCGTAAAATTGGAATCTCCAGCTCCTAACGCTTAGCGTTCGTGTCACAGACGAAACCCGATAAAAAGACGTACGCGCTGGTTGATACGGAGGCAAGAGAGCACTGTTTTCAGCCTCTAAACGAATCGATCTCCGCCGTTCGGTTCAAGGTGTTCGACTGCTCCCGAAACGTACGACAGCAACGAAATAGCGTCTCCTCCAGTTCAGCTTCACCACGACGACGAACGCTCTTGCTGTCTCCTCCACCAACCGGCAACTCTTCTATAGGGGCGACTCAATTACAGCCGACGATGCAGAGCCTCAGTGTTGCGGACCAAGCGCTCAATGAATTGATCGCTGGATCGACTGCCAATCCGGCATCTTCAAGGAGCAGCACGCCCGAAGTGCTTGCACTCGCCAGTAGCGTTGGCATGGGAGCACGCACTCTGCCGCTTATCCGACCCCGCGAGAAACGAGTAATGGGTGGTCTACTTCCCAAACGCTCGTCTGTAAGAAGCCGCTTAGATCCGGCAGCAGACATCCGCCGGATCCACAATCCAGACGACATCCCCAAGAATTTCCGCGCCATGCTGCAGCGGAAACGCGACAACAAGGATAGCAGCTTTGAAGGCATTTTACCAGAGAGTTGAACGGACTCAATAGACCCGATAGAAGAGAGGCAGCCATTGCAATTCGAGGCGCTTCTTCAAGAAATCACCGCAGCATGGACATTCAACGAATCGGCCCGGCTACCACCTTCACTTGGACAACGGAGACCTATGAAATTGCCACGTCAAGTCAAGGTCAGATTTTCAGCGGGCAAGTGAATCGCTCAGTGATGCGTGTACAGTACAGGTACCGGTAAACAGCACGATTGGATTCCCCTCCTTTCGCATTGAAGTTGTTGCCAAGAAAACACCAGCGAATGTCTTTTGGCACGGCAAAACTTGACTCCTCCGCGTTTATCAAGTTGCCTCTCCTTCTCAGAACGAGCAAGAGAATCTCACTTGAGTAAAGTAAAAGTGTCTTTATGAAATTTGAGAGGGGACACCCCGTTTAACAACTGGCAGTTCAATCAATCATGACAACTGCACATGATTGAACAGCGAGAGACCGGGCCGCGGTGTTGCCTGTGGTAGTCGTACAAAATAGATGGGTAAACGATCGGGAGCGCACGAATCCACCGGCAGGCAACGACGGACTCCGCTCATTCTGGAATTCGCCTCCTCGGTCGCAGAAGACGATGGCCATCAACGACAACAGCTACCAAGCCATGGACCCACCCGTCCCGGAAGAGAAGAAGTCGTGGGCTCGCAAAGTGCTCACGTCGCTGACCTTCTGGATCATCGTCGGTATGGTCGTCGGTATCATCCTCGGTCAGTTCGCCCCCACGTTCTCGGAGAAGGCTGCCCCCATGAAGAACCTGTTCCTCCGCACGATCCAATTCATCGTCTTCCCGCTCGTGTTCTCGTCGCTGGTGATCGGAATCGCCGACCAGAAGGATATGAAACAGCTCGGTCGATTGGCCATCAAATCGATCATCTACTTCGAAGTGATCACCACCATCGCGTTGATCATTGGGCTTCTGGCTGTCAACATCGCCAAACCAGGCAAAGTCGGCATTACGGAGGGTGACGCCTACGACGACGAGTCCTCGACCACCTTCACGTTTGAGATTTGGATCGAACACTTGACCCCCAAGACGTGGGGCGAGATGATGGGAGGCTCAGGCTCGTCGGAGCTGCTCCAGGTGCTGGTTGCCGCTGTGCTCACTGGTGTAGCCACTTCGAAGCTTCGAGAGGAGCACAAACGCCTGATCATCGACTTCGCCCGTGCCATCTTGGAGATGATGTTCAAGTTCGTGGATATTATCATCTGGACGGCCCCCGTGGGTGTGTGCTTTGCCATTGCTGATGCCATCGGATCGAATGGTCTGTCAGCTCTTGGAAGTCTGGGAGCTTTGGTTGGTACCGTGTACGTGACCATCGCCATCTTCATCTTCGTGGTCTTTGGTGGCGTCTGCCTCCTGTTCAAGATCAACCCGATTGAGTTCCTCATCGCCATGAAGGAGCCTTTGATCATCGCCTACACTACCGCAACGTCTGAAGCTGCCCTACCCAAAGTCTTTGAAGCTCTGGAGAAGTATGGTGTGGCCACTCACATTTCGGGCTTCGTCGTCCCGTTCGGCTACTCGTTCAACTTGGACGGTTCGACGCTCTATCTCTCGCTCGCGTCTGTCTTCTGCGCTCAAGCTGCGGGTGTTCACAAGTCGGTTGGGGAGCAAATCGTCATGGTGCTCATGCTTATGATCTCGTCCAAGGGCGTGGCCGGTGTGCGATCGGCAGCAATTATTGTTATGGCTTCGACTCTGGATCAGTTCGACATCCCGTCGTGGCCGGTTGCTCTGATTCTTGGCGTGGATTGGATCATGGATATGCTCCGTACGCTTACCAACGTCATGGGCAACTGCCTGGCCGCCGTTGTAATGGCCAAGATAGAGAACGAATTCCGCACGGAGGAGTGGGAACGTGAGCTCAGAATGCTGCACGGCGAGGAAAAGGTCAGTGTGATTGAGGGGAAAATGAGTCACTTGTCGGCTGTGTCTGCCATTGAGGAAGGTCGTCACTAAGTGACAGAATACCTGAACGAACGAGAGCAGCTTCGTACCGGTTGGTTGCCCTTCTAGGCGCTTCGAAGCGGGGAATAGCCGCATGAGCTGGCGGATGTCGTGGGTCCACGCACGAGTCGTTGGCAGTACCAGGAGTACCGTTTGGGGAACCGCAGTGAGTGCAGTTCAGTGTGAGCACCAGTAGTGCAAGTGGGTTGTGCGTGAATTCGGGATTACCACTATCAACGAACACAGAATCCGATACTGTAGCATGGAGCAAGAAACACTGAGTCAGTGTTTCCTGTTAAACAAACACACGGCAAAAGTGAATTGTGTATGTACGTACTTTTCCACGCCACAACTGTTGAGCTCTCCAGGTTCCACTGCAACGCAGCATGAAGTCCCGCCAGAAATGGATGGTAATCTACGTTGGATATGTGTTTTTCAATGAACACCTCCATACGTTCCATCATCTTGGTATGATTCTCCATATTGCGCAAGTACTTAGTCGTGCTGCACACGCACTGAAACTGCTGTCGCCCGTTGTCATCCGTCCAGAGTTCGAAATTGGTGCCTTGACTCTACTTCGCTCAGACATCAAATCTCGCATACTGCAACAGTCTAGATCAGTATACTCAACCTTGCAACACGATTCAACATACGCTAAAACGCCCACCCACCCTCAGTGCGGTGTCCTGATCCAAGTTGTTTGCCCTTTCATTATTAGTTTTACTGGACCTGATCGACTCCTATAGTTGATATCAGAATATTTGCAATATGAAATAATATGATATTATCATGTGTGCGAAACGGAATTATTTTTAAATACTGTAGATTATTAATAAAATCAAAATGTAATGATCTATCAAGGTATGCTGATAGTATATTATACTGTGTATTACTACAGTGGCATATCAAAATCTAGTACATGTAGTAGTACGCAAAGTCTCTTACCTTTATTATGCTATACTTTTCCTCACAAACCAATGCTATACATGTTTTCTAAAAGCATATCATATGAAAGGCATGTTTGTTGCATTTGACCGTGCCCGTTGCATGTGCCTACCGGTACTAAAACCAACTCTAATCTTGGCACAGGATTCGCCTTTAGGTTTCCAGAACTCTGAATACTGCCCGGCGGCTCAGTATCGTCGTGACAATCGTAGTGCTCCTCTGCTTCAGTATATTCACGATCTGGGCCATTATCAAGCCTTTGGATGTTGACGTCTTCCAGATACACCGTGAACATGTGGAATACAACGCCGACGCGAAGGACGTTGTCTCTACTGGTGACGTGGCCATTCAATGGACGACTCTGCTCAACACGCTCTTCTTGAAGTTCAAAGGGATCAACAACGCGTCCGTCTTCAGTGGGGAAGTGAAGAACCCGGCACACGCGTACGCACGGGCGATCGCCTACACGTGTCTGCTCATTCTCGCGACGTACATCGTCCTATGACCACCGGGATCGTGTCGGACGCGCTCCCGTGGTTCCTCCTCGACCGCGACTCGTTCCCGTTCTTCGCCCCCAACGGTTCGAGAGCCTAGAAACGTGGGGATTGCTAGTGTCAAAAACTTCGGGCTCTTCCAAATCGACAGCAGCGCACGGATGTATCGTTTCCACCACAGTGCAACGGAGGTAGGAAGCGCGCTTTTCGGGTTCGACGAGAAAGGAGCCATGTTCAGGAACAAGTCCAAGCACACACAGAAGCACGAGTGAGCGCATCCGGCAATCAAGTGACGGACAAGATTCTCAACGTGCACAACGTCAACGACTTCCTCAAGCTTGGTTCGTCCCTCATGTCCCAGCGACCTGACCACTGGCAGTCTAAATCTGGGTGCAGGGTTCAAGCGGTAGTAGTGAGGAAGTCGAGTAGTTCAGCTGTTTCATTCGGTCTTTCGCCTCGTCGCCAAGAAGCGTCTCAGACGAAATCCCAGCCTACGCGTGGCCCTAGTTAGTGACCATGATACTCTACAGCATGCACCACACACAAAGCGGCATGGCGGATAGAGCACTGGTCGGTAAATGAGAACAAGGACATGTATTAGTGTATAGCGAACTACAACGGGCTAGTCACCAAAGTTAGCGCTGCTGACAAGTACGCGCATTATGTCCCTGAACACGACAAATCCCACACAAGCAGGACTTCGACTTCCCTTGCAGAGCGAAATGGAGCGCCCAGTGATTGCTTCACAGTGATGCCTGCCTCCATTTTGTTATCTGCTATCACCGAGGGAGACAGACAAGTGGTGACAGTAGAGTACCATGGTAACTAATTACGTTTGCATGGTACCAAGTTTTGTCGTAATTTGGCGAACGATTATCGAGAGTACCAGGTTTTGTCAATTTCCCAATCTATCAATGAATGAGAGTACAGAATTTTCTAAAGCGTGGTAAGCAACAACGTCTGGTATGATACCAGTGTTATCTAACTTGACAATGATGTAAACTGACATTTGCTGATGTGGTATGAATGTGTCCTAATGACATCCACTGGTAGCTGCACTATGAAATGTAGCGCGAAGGTTGCTTAATGACATCCAACCCCCCAGCGCTAGCAGTAGACTAGGCGCAGCATTTTTCAGCTCCCACCACACCACGCCCGGGGCTGCCTCAGTTTGCTTGCTCCGAAAGCTGCACTGAGGCTAGCATTAACCGAAAAACGAAGCAGCTCTAGCCCCACATGGTCTTCTTGTCAGGAGAGAGGAAACGCACATTGCATGCAATTGGGCTGTAAGCTTACGAGGTTCAAATGGCACCTCGTTCAATTCTATCACTTGTAAGAAACGCCGCTGTCAACGGCGACGCAGATAAAGCCTCCAAATTCGACAGCTTCCGTAACACACTAGCTGAGTGTGAAAAGATGTCAGCGCCATCTGGGAGGGTTGTCAAAAGTGCGCACCATTCCACAGTCAGTTTCCATCAATCGCTGCTATCGGCTTCCACGACTTGGTTGTCGACTTAAACAGGATGTACAGGATGTACACTTACAACGTATACTTACTCGATCAGCAGCGAGCTTACATTTTCATAAACAGAGTTGAATTAATTAAAGCATGTATACTTATTGTCCGTGCGTATAAACCCTGTTCCGGCTGTCCAGCAGACTACTATGTTGTCATCTGCTATCCCAGTATAATTGACCAATTATTGAATGGCTTAGAATTTCCAGGAAATAAAATAACAATTCCTTTTTTCGGATCCCTGTGTGGCTGGTGTGCGATCGGCAGCAATTATTGCTATGGCTTCGACTCTGGATCAGTTCGACATCCCGTCGTGGCCGGTTGCTCTGATTCTTGGCGTGGATTGGATCATGGATATGCTCCGTACGCTTACCAACGTCATGGGCAACTGCCTGGCCGCCGTTGTAATGGCCAAGATAGAGAACGAATTCCGCACGGAGGAGTGGGAACGTGAGCTCAGAATGCTGCACGGCGAGGAAAAGGTCAGTGTGATTGAGGGGAAAATGAGTCACTTGTCGGCTGTGTCTGCCATTGAGGAAGGTCGCCACTAAGTGGTAGAACACCTGAACGAGCACTGTAAAGGCTGTATTGTGTCCTTTTTCATTATTAGTTTTACCGGACCTGATCAGACTCTTATAGTTGATATCATAATATTTGCTATATATAGCATCATGTGTGAGAAACAAAATTGTTTAAACAATATAGTAATGATATTTCAAGAAGTTACTGGCCTATTAAGGCAAAAAAAAAAACTGAAGGCAAAAAAACTGAGGCATGAGGCAAGAACTGCTGTCCAGAAGATCGTCCAGATCCAGCTCCAAGTCGGAGCCTGTTTCTGCATCTCCTGCCTCCTCGTGCTCCCCTTTGAAATCTTCTTCCTTCGCTGAGGGTCACTCCTGGCGATCCATTGCCTTCTTCGCCCCCTTCACCTGGAAAGTGTCCCCAAAACTCTCAATGAGGCTCGAGATCTTGTCTTTTAAACTGAGGCCCATCTTCAAATTCGATTCCAGGTACGACGGCGAAGGAGGAACACCAGTCGACTTGTCATCCGCACGAATACTGCATTGAAGAAACAACGAAGTGCCAGGTTGAAAGCTAGCCTCCACCGACCGCATTCTGTTGCTTTGGACGTGCATGTGGTGCTCCTATGTTGCTGTAAGAGCTGTCGTTTTGTCGAAAGCAAGTTGTAAAGTAACGCCGTTCGGTGTCAAGTGTCTGCATCTAGGACATAGTATCGCGCAGATCCGGATAACTTGTCTTCTAGAGCGAAAGTTTATTAATGAAAGACAAATGCAGCAGCCATGCTTCCACAGCACTACCAGGAAGTTCCTGAGGAACATCTAGGCGCAGTGGCAAGGTCTCGTAGGGCTGCTTCGAGGTATCAGATAAACAACAAAAAGAGCAGGAGAGAGTGAGTCACCTTAGGGAGTACCTGTATTGCTCTCTAACGGTGAGAGCAGGCGATTGCCGAGTCGGAGGGAGAGTATTGTGTCTCGTAGTAGTAGTCGGATCACTCGAATCTCGTCGTCATCGAGACGTGTCTTGAGCACGGAGAGAAGTTTGTCGCGGTTGACAGTGTCAAAAGCACGTGAGAGGTCGATCATGGTCCTCCATAATCTGCCGCATCATCTTGCACACTCGTAGTCCAAGCCGTGTCCACTGTCATCAACCACAGCCGACACGATCAAGCTAAGTAACTTACTTATAGCAGGGATAGCTGCTACCCCATGTTTTCGTTAAGTCCTGCAGATCCCGAGCGATTATTGATCGCGTGTCCATTGTCTCCAATCCTTCATGGTAGCATGCTTATAGAATTGATGAGCAACGATCCGATGTCGCGTTTCGCGAGCCGTCTTGCCACTGAAGTGGCTCAACTTCCGCACATGCTCATCCAGTTGACTCCACTGTGGAGGTCCTCCACTACGCCGTTCCGTTCTCTGGTTCAGAGTTCACTTGTCAATTCGCCTCTCAAGCCTCAAGCCTTCGGCAACCAGCAACCACTACCCATGCGTCTGTCTCACTTCTTCGTGGTTGTCGCCGCTGCCTTCCTGGCTACCGGTGCGCTCGCAGACACCTCCGTGGTGTCGGTCAGCGAACCCAGCCACCGTAACTTGAGGAAGCACCACACGATCGAAGATGAAGAACGCGGAATCAAAGGCATCCCTCTCGAGCGACTGCAATCTCTGGGTAGAAGAGTCGGTGTTAACGCTGACGATATTCTAGACGATGCTGCTGCTGCGATGAGGACTATGACCCACACACAGCAAAAAACTGGATTGCTGGACTCAACAGGCTCAAGAAGTTGTACAAGAGTGCCAAGGATTCCTACATCAAAACCCACTAGGCAAGCATCCCGATTGGTCAAGTGCAGAACAAGCTACATGTCCAAATTGAAGATTGCACGTGCGATCCGCTAAAGCGAATAACACTCTGCTTTGCTTTACTATTCCTCTTTATTAGTCCTGTGTGTGCTTTTAGAGGCAATGACCTGCACACATGACTGAAACTGTCAATGCGAGTTGTTCAACCTAAAGCGACGCCACACAATTCCCCCCGTACGATGATGTATTACCTCCAAGAAGCCCGTACACTATTGGCACTTGCGCTTCCCATCTACTTACTGCAGCTTCATCTCGTCAATTACAGAGCTAAGCGTCATGGGCCACTTGGTGTGGACGAGCTGGCTGTAGCATAGTATGCTATGGCCGTATGCTACTAGCATACAGCCAACTGTGCCTGAACTTGCCCACCCTCGTGTTCATGCAGGTTCAACGGTGGCATGAACTCGCTCTGCTCGCAGGCTTTCGGGGCCAAAATCTTCCACTTGGTGGGCGAGTATACGCTCTAGCGTAGCGACTCTGCTGGTGATTGTGGCCTGGCTTTCCTGTGGTCGAACCTGGACAGTCTGCTGTTAAAAGTGGGTGTTGTCGAGTGAGTAGCTCTATTAGCAGGCCAGTACGGTCGACCTTCGCTCCTGTGGCTGTGGCCAAGAAGTACCCGGTATGTTACAAGTGCTGTCAAGTTTCTATCAGGTGCAGAACATTGTACTCTCCACCGCAGCCTTCAACGTGCTTACGGTCCTTTTCAACTATTTCTTCGCCATCGAAGACCACGAGAATGAAGGGTATCAACCAAAGCTCCCAGACTTCCAAGAGCCGACAGACCATTCGATCCGGTGGCATCAGCAATAGCCACACAAACGGACCGTACAGATGATAATATCCCTGGGGGGCATTTCGAAGTAGATGATCGATTTGATGGCCAATCGACCGAGCTGTTTCATATCCTTCTGGTCGGCGATTCCGATCACCAGCGACGAGAACACGAGCGGGAAGACGATGAATTGGATCGTGCGGAGGAACAGGTTCTTCATGGGGGCAGCCTTCTCCGAGAACGTGGGGGCGAACTGACCGAGGATGATACCGACGACCAGCGACGATGATCCAGAAGGTCAGCGACGTGAGCACTTTGCGAGCCCACGACTTCTTCTCTTCCGGGACGGGCGGGTCCATGGCTTGGTAGTTGTTGTCGTTGATGGCCATCGTCTTCTGCGACCAAGGAGGCGAATTCCAGAATGAGCAGCGGCCGCGGTGCGCTTACCCATTTACTGTATACGACTAAACATACCAGCCAAAGTAGAAGAGCTTCATCATTGCACTGTGCGTCCTCAGCTGAAGTTCGCCGATCGTCGCAGCAAAAAGTTAAGACACTCAACTGCTCGTTCTCCAGCAAAAAAACTCGCCCACCGCTAGTGGCATACCCACCGGTAAGAGATTCCAGACGCTCTGCTTGTCGAGGAAGAGGGCGCCCCATCGCCAGGAACACTGCCTGTCGACATTCATGTACAGGACGTAGCTCAAATGCCTCAACGCCACAGCAATCACCACGAGTCCAAGCTCCAGTAGTCCAAAGCGACCAAATGTGAACCTGGTGGCGTCTGCCTCCCGTTCAAGATCAACCCGATTAAGTGCCTCATAGCCGTTGAGGAAGGTCGCCACTAAGTGGTAGAATACCTGAATGAGCACCGTAAAGCAGTGCGGGGCATTGTATCCTGATCCAATAAAGGAATTTTCTCACACTTACTACTTTCATTATTAGTTTTACCGGACCTGATCGGACTCTTATAGTTGATATCAGAATATTAGTAGTACTACGTTGTACAAGTATGAGATATCAATCAAGTGTATGATTATTATACTACTGATAAACATATTATGCTATTATTGCGTATATTACTACTGTAGTAACTGAGTAGTACAACATAATAAAAATAAAGTACATTCGTGTAGCCAAAACGGTCAATGCAACGGTACAATACATGTATTCCAAGCACAAGGCGAGAGAGCATCAACTCGACGACTACAAAACTCGAATTTCGCACGCTAGAACATCCGCTGAAATCGGGGATGAGTACGTATTGCTCTTCGAACAGTTGTGGATCGCAACAGTATTTAGGAATGAGCGGCGATATGGAAGTCATCACGGCTGGTTCTCTTCCCGTACACCGTGTACGGCACACGTACATGTAGCAATATGTGAAGCGGTCCGATAGGAAATGTATGTATGTATGTAAACGGGGGGATGAAATGGCCGTGTTAGGGATTAAGTGCGGGCAAGATGCTCGCCCACACGACTTCTCGATAAACTAGCAACGCTGACTACAATATTGACACATAATGTGCAGAAGCGTGGAACGGTGACAACTTAGTCCGCAATTATGTATGTAAACGCGTTTCGCGTGCCGTCTTGCCACCGGAGTGACTCCTCATAATCCGTTTACGCTCCTGAACTCGAGTGCATCAGGAGCGTAAACGAAGGAATGTTAAATACATGTACAGTGCAAAATATAAAGTGTTCGACATCCTGTCAACAGTTTGAGAACCGTGGCGTGGCAGTACATGCCCTTTTTCGATGAAAGTTTCGTCGCCATGCCGAGGACGATTCAAAACTGCTTCCGGTTCTGATTTTTGCAAATTCAACAGCGGCGGTCGGTCGGTCGGTCTGCCACGTCACGCACTGAAGCAGTGTTGTGTGTGCAGGATATGCTTTCTAAACATCATGATTGGATTTCCATATGTTAAAGGTGTGATGAAGTTTGACAAGCAGAATGCACCATTTTGTTGCTGTCACCATGCGTTAGAATTACACGTACAATTACACATGTATGCATGTAGGTGCCAGGCCACAGCGCATCACTGCTGCAAGGATACACATTTTAATCTCCATCAATTAAAGGTCGAGACCCTTATGAATACGTAAAGGCAACTGACCTGGTCGAGCCTCTGAGTCTATACGTTAGAAAGTGCAAATGCATCACTTCAATTTGAAGTTCCAAGGCACCGCACAAAGCCTGTGATTTTTGCCCCAGCACGTTGAACTGGATTGCGTGGGTTTTATTGGCTGTGAGCTGAAGACAAATCGCTTGACGCAGGGAGCGACACACCTGCACCCCACACCACCGTGGTTACCATGCGGGGCACGTAATACGATCTTACCACCTTTGCAAATCCAACCGGTAGCTAGAAGACGTCAATCGCGTCCAGATAAGCACAGCCAAGGCACTAGGAAAAGAGTCCTCGCATCAGACTCGGAGCTCGTGTCAGACTTGCCCGTCACTAGTGTCGGAGCCCACGCACACTGTCCTGGGGCTTTGCTGCACTCGGACTGTGGGCTGTGAATTCCTGCCAGCCTACAGCGGTTTCCCAACTCGAAAAACAACTTCAACGGATACCTTTTTATTCAAGTGCAGGTGTTGCTCCATTGTGCGTTGTGCTCTCGCTCTCTTGACAGGGGGATGCTGCGGTCATGGCCTGAAAAGACTAAAAACTTCATGAAATTAATCTCTGGGTATGTCACAGTCTGCTGTTCATTCGCGCAGTGAATGCTAACTCAAGGAAGTGGCGTGTTGCAAGGAGCTCTGAGCGGCGTCTAATGCCTCCCAGGCATGCGTATCGAGGTCTTTCTCCACGTCAACTCGAGCAGAGCTTAAAGGGCCGTTAAATACTTCAATACACCCTTTCTTCGCAAATCCGGTGTTGGCTCCTCGCTCTTTTCTGTCGAAAGTTAAACACCAAACGCGCAACTTCGAGATGTATGCTCGTTGAGGGCTCTGCTAAAAAGGGCCCGATGCATGCTCTCTGGAATTTATACTGACGGCCGGTAAGAGCAAGCCAGCTCGAGGTTTTGCTGCTCATTCGCCTCCTTTTTAGCGTCGTCGTCGAAGGATACTCCTTCACCTTGAAAAGGCGTCGAGGGTTTAGAAAAAGTAGCAGGTTTTAAAAATACTGTACTAAACCACCTGCAAAAGGGTTCGAGTTACAGCAGCCAGCAGTCCAACCAGTCTGGTTTCCTAGTGTTACTGCGAAGAAGCAGCATCTGATGGGATGCCCGCGGGCGAGCACTGTTTGGCGTCCCATCAGCTGGTTGCTGCTTTTCGCCCACTTCTCTGCACGAAAGCTGACCTTTTTAGGAATCCGGTGCAATGTTTTAAGGGGGATGCTTCCGTAGGAATCCTCACTTTGTGTTTTTAATTCTGTGTACAGAAAGTCTGCGCGGTATGAAAGTCAGCGCTTTGTGAAAGTGTAACTTCGTATGTCCACATCTCAGTCCTGCAGGACTGTAGAGATTTGAGGGGGGACAACAATCTCTATTGGCTCTGCAACATTTGAAGGTGGATCGACGACGCTGGTGTCACGCGAGATACGGAGCTGCTTATGTGGTACATCGTACAAGTGGATGGGTAAGTAAACCAACAACGATCAGGAGATCCGACAAAAGGGGAAAAGTGAAAAAGCTCAGCTCATTCCTCAATTTGCCTCCTCGGTCGCAGTCCTCCACCCAGCAAGCAGATTCCGATGACCATCAACGCCGACGACTACCGATCCATGGAGGCTCCAGCTCCCGAGAAGAAGTCGTTCGCCCGCAAGATGCTCACGTCGCTGACGTTCTGGATCATCGTCGGTATGGTCGTCGGTATCCTCCTCGGCCAGTTCGCCCCTACGTTCTCCGAGAAGGCTGCTCCGATGAAGAACATTTTCCTGCGTACCGTGCAGTTCATCGTGTTCCCGCTCGTGTTCTCTTCGCTGGTGGTCGGTATCGCCGACCAGAAGGACATGAAGCAGCTCGGCCGTTTGGCGCTCAAGTCCATCATCTACTTCGAGATCGTCACCACGTTGGCTCTGGTTGTCGGTCTGCTGGCTGTCAACCTTGTGAAGCCCGGTAACGTCGGACTCACTCAGGGTGAAGACTACGCCGATGAGACCGCATCGACTTTATCTTTCGAGAAGTGGATCAACCACTTGACCCCCAAGACGTGGGGCGAGATGATGGGCGGTTCGGGCTCCTCGGAGCTGCTTCAGGTGCTGGTGGCTGCTATCCTCACGGGTGTCGCTACTTCCCAGCTGAAGGACGAGCACAAGCACCTGATCATCGACTTCTCCCGCGCTGTCCTTGAGATGATGTTCAAGTTCGTGGACATTGTCATCTGGACGGCTCCGATCGGTGTGTGCTTTGCCATTGCCGATGCGGTCGGATCGAACGGTCTTTCTTCTCTCGGATCTCTGGGCGCTCTTGTTGCCACTGTGTACGTGACGATCCTCCTGTTCATCGTCGTCGTCTTTGGTGGCGTCTGCTTGATGTTCAAGATCAACGTCGTGGAGTTCGTTATCGCCATGAAGGACCCCCTTATCATCGCCTACACGACCGCTACGTCTGAAGCTGCCCTACCCAAAGTCTTTGAAGCTCTGGAGAAGTATGGTGTGTCCACCCACGTTTCGGGCTTCGTCGTCCCGTTCGGATACTCGTTCAACCTTGACGGCTCGACCCTCTACCTTTCGTTGGCTGCCGTCTTCTGTGCTCAGGCTTCGGGTATCGACAAGTCGATCGGTGAGCAGATCGTTATGGTGCTCATGCTCATGATCTCGTCCAAGGGTGTGGCCGGTGTGCGTTCGGCGTCGATCATTGTTATCGCTTCGACCCTGGACCAGTTCGATATCCCTTCGTGGCCGGTGGCTCTGATTCTTGGTGTGGACTGGATCATGGACATGCTCCGCACGCTCACCAACGTCGGTGGCAACTGCCTGGCTTCGGTGGTGATGGCCAAGATGGAGAACGAGTTCCGCACGGAGGAATGGGAACGCAACTTCGGCATGCTGCACGGCGAGGGCAAGATGAGTGTCATGGAGGAGAAGATGAGCCACGTGTCGGCGGTGTCGGCCGTCGAGGAGGGCCGTCGCTAAGGCTTCTAGTGGTGGATGTAGTAAGTACTGTTTGGCAGTACATTTCAAGCACAGCTGTAGACACGGCTAGTATCCCGATATACCAATAATGTTGAAACCTGTTGTATCTTCAATCACCTCTCTCCAATCGTTCTTCTTTTCTTGAACAATCGTTCTTCTTCTCTTGATTATTACGTGAGGTAGTATTTGAAAAAGTAATTCGAAGTCGTCGAACCATACTACTATAGTACAATGGTAGTAGTAGTATATGGCAGAGCTAGTACTGTAATAATGTGTGAGGTATATTGTGTTACTGCATCCCCAGGGAAGTGAACTCAAATATCCAGTCCGGTACGGCTATTGTGTCCGCACCAGTACATACTATCCTTTCTCCGTCATTTCACTTGCCGTCCTTCGTCATTCGCCTCCATACGAGACCTCCGTTCCTTAATCATCCCGTTGCCCCTCTGAGCCGACCTCGATCGTGCGCATCGTGACCCATTGCTAAATATTCCCCAGCATGAATTCTCCCACTCCTTGTTTCATCGTGGAGGAGGCATCGGCTTCGTCAAAGACGGTTATGCTACTCCTAGCTTGATTCATGGCATAATTTGCGAGCCAATCCGCAGTCTTATTGTGCTTGCGGTAATGAAAAGATAATAGCAGTAGTACTACGTAGTATACCTCCTTCGCCAAGCTCACAGGGCGAATGCAAACTGACTGGCAAAAATACATGTGCAGCCACCACTGTAGCATGGTTTTAACGCCTGCGTGTCGCTCCGGAGTCTTTTCCAAACTGAAACACTATTAATACATGTAGTAAAAATTGATATGCAAAGAATTTTCGTATTTAAACTTGATACTGTAAACAAAGATTTTTCAGTAACTTGATATTTGCATTTATTAGTTTTGAGGTTGCCATGATATTTAAACTTGATATTGTCGAAATTGAATGTATCAAATATAAGAGTCATTACAACAAAGGTCATAGCAACAGAAATTTATTGCGATACATGTATCAAGAAGCTAAAACATTGATCCTGGAGCAAGAACCTTACAGACCATGTGCATGTATACTCGTACAGCAAAACTCATAGGCGAACAAGGGTGCACACTGGATCGATTTTGATAATACAAACAACTTTTTGTGCTTCTCGCAGCCTGACTTCCTTTCGCTTAGTGACGCCCTTCCTCAACGGCCGACACCGCCGACACGTGGCTCATTTTCCCCTCAATCACACTGACCTTTTCCTCGCCCTGCAGCATTTTGAGTTCGCGTTCCCACTCCTCCGTGCGGAACTCGTTCTCCAACTTGGCCATCGCCACCGACGCCAAGCAGTTACCCATGACGTTGGTAAGCGTACGGAGCATGTCCATGATCCAATCCACGCCAAGAATCAGAGCCACAGGCCACGACGGGATGTCGAATTGATCCAGAGTCGAGGCAAGAACAATGATCGACGCCGATCGCACACCGGCCACACCCTTGGACGAGATCATAAGCATGAGCACCATGACGATTTGCTCCCCAACCGACTTGTGAACACCCGCAGCTTGAGCGCAGAAGACAGACGCGAGCGAGAGATAGAGCGTCGAACCGTCCAAGTTGAACGAGTAGCCGAACGGGACGACGAAGCCCGAAATGTGAGTGGCCACACCATACTTCTCCAGAGCTTCAAAGACTTTGGGTAGGGCAGCTTCAGACGTTGCGGTAGTGTAGGCGATGATCAAAGGCTCCTTCATGGCGATGAGGAACTCAATCGGGTTGATCTTGAACAGGAGGCAGACGCCACCAAAGACCACGAAGATGAAGATGGCGATGGTCACGTACACGGTACCAACCAAAGCTCCCAGACTTCCAAGAGCTGACAGACCATTCGATCCGATGGCATCAGCAATGGCAAAGCACACACCCACGGGGGCCGTCCAGATGATAATATCCACGAACTTGAACATCATCTCCAAGATGGCACGGGCGAAGTCGATGATCAGGCGTTTGTGCTCCTCTCGAAGCTTCGAAGTGGCTACACCAGTGAGCACAGCGGCAACCAGCACCTGGAGCAGCTCCGACGAGCCTGAGCCTCCCATCATCTCGCCCCACGTCTTGGGGTCAAGTGTTCGATCCAAATCTCAAACGTGAAGGTGGTCGAGGACTCGTCGTCGTAGGCGTCACCCTCCGTAATGCCGACTTTGCCTGGTTTGGCGATGTTGACAGCCAGAAGCCCAATGATCAACGCGATGGTGGTGATCACTTCGAAGTAGATGATCGATTTGATGGCCAATCGACCGAGCTGTTTCATATCCTTCTGGTCGGCGATTCCGATCACCAGCGACGAGAACACGAGCGGGAAGACGATGAATTGGATCGTGCGGAGGAACAGGTTCTTCATGGGGGCAGCCTTCTCCGAGAACGTGGGGGCGAACTGACCGAGGATGATACCGACGACCATACCGACGATGATCCAGAAGGTCAGCGACGTGAGCACTTTGCGAGCCCACGACTTCTTCTCTTCCGGGACGGGTGGGTCCATGGCTTGGTAGCTGTTGTCGTTGATGGCCATCGTCTTCTGCGACCGAGGAGGCGAATTCCAGAATGAGCGGAGTCCGTCGTTGCCTGCCGGTGGATTCGTGCGTCCCCGATCGTTTACCCATCTACCAAACGACGTACCACAGAGCTCCCGCTCCGTATCTCGTCCAAGGTGTCCCTCCTCAAATCTCGCCATCTCGAATGCTGATGTGCTACACCTTCACGTTGAAGAAACTTTTGATCGAGCCATTAATTAATTTGTATCGGTATTCTGGAAACCCGTCATGGATCACACTCGGTGACCGAATTGATCCGAGCCTGTGGGTCTTCGAGAGCAAAGACTACATGTGCCGGTACCTGCGCTGGGGTTTCTTCAGTGTTGGCGTAGCGGACACACGAGTGCATGCAAGCAGATGAGAGCATCCCCCAGTGCAGAGAAGAGCAAAGGTGGATATCGCTCACCCTGTTATCTACTGTACACGTTGCAACTTGCATCATGCAAAGCTCTTGTCGACTCGACTCGACGCGCAGTCTCTTTGACGGGGTTGAGTTCATATCCCCTCAAGGCCGATCGATCGTGCAGACACCGATGCATCGCTAACTTTGAACTTACGAGAACACTATGATTAAAACTTTTAGTAAATAATTTCCTGTCACGTCAGAGGAAGCGCACATGTAGCCTTGTGCGCGTGACAGGAAATTATTTTAATAAAAGTTTTAAACACGATCTTTTCTTAGGTTTTCAGACCGTGCAAGACGTCACAAAGTAATGCGGCACGTTGATCGGTTTGCAGCTTATGGTGCGCTCTACTGTGGAGTCTACAAGCCCAACTTGCGCTGCAGCCAAAGCTACGAGCTATCCGGTGCTGTAGACTTCAATTTGGAGGGATGCGCTGCTCAATGTCCTTTCTCAGGCTTCACCGTACCTTGGCACCTCGGTCCACTTTTACAGCATGCGACTCAACTTGAGTCAATCCAGTATTGAGCTCGCGATTCACGTAGTCTCCATGTACATGTACTAAGTACACCGTCGCGGTTTGGCGCAATGTTGCTAGATGCACCCGTACATTACGCTCCGTACATGTACGGAGTGGGCAAGAGTGTACAATCAAAAGGTCTGTCAACTAAAACGATGAGGTGATGAGGGCTGAGCACTTCACTTTTCCCGCGCTGTCGACGGAGCCTTCGTCGACGAAATGTTAAAAATTCTCCATACAGGTATGATACAGGTTCTTCCGAATCAATATTCCATTTGTAGACTCTATCCATTTGTGCGTACGTGTTAGCGGCGACCTTAACGTGCGATAGCACACAGTGATTTCCGATGCTTGGCGATCGGTTGCTGCATTGCGCGCTGCTGGAGCGCTCTCTCATACGCCTCCATGATGGTTTTACTTTCCGTCGCCTCCTCCTCCGGCGTCGACCAGTACTTGGGCTTCTCCACGACCATGGCAACTCGACTGGTGAGTCGAGACAAAACTGATCTCGGAGCTTCAGTTACCGAGTCGCTCGATTCGTGGGAAGTGAAGGATGAAAGCGCCTTGCGAATGGACTCCAACCCGTGCGTTGGCTTCTCGTCCAGTGACTCCTCCTCATCTGCGAAATCCCGAAGTGAGAACTTGGCAGGACGGCGACCATCATACCACAAAGGCTTGTACGACACGTCATCCGCGTCGTCATGAACTCGGAGCGGCTGGATAGCAATGTACGCTTCAAACGACAGCTTGAGCTCCAGACGAGGGTCGTAAATACGAGCGATTTTGTTCTCATCGATGTCGCAGCGCATCGCTCTCAACGGCAAGTTCATGTAGAAGTTCTCGACCGTTTTCTCCAGTGCTTGATCAGGTTTGAACGACTTGGCAACCTCTTTAACCTTATCGTGAAGTTCAGGCTGAAGAATGTGCTTGAAGGAAGACACCAGCGATTCCGTTGTACACGTTCTCAAATCAATCGGAGGGATACCAACACCCGCAGTCACACACATACAGGCCGCGTAGTACTGGGACGACACACTCACGCAGATTCCCACTGGCTTAGCGGCCGCAAGCCCTTCTTCCACAATAGCAGGTTCTCCCCAGTGGATAGTAGCCGCTACCTTACGAAGGATCAATGAGTACGGGAAGTTGCTCTCCACTTCGTAGATATTCTCCGAGTGGTAGAGCGAATGTCCATCTCGTCCTTCGCGAGCTTGGAAAATGATCTTGACGTTCGCTTGCTCTGCTGCTTCTTCAATCTGACTCAAGAGGTTGTCCACTTGAAGGGATGCAAAGCTGTAGGTCGATACTCCAAAGTAGATGACGGGGTTGCACGTTTCCAACGTGAAGTCGTTTAGAGAGCGACTCCACTTGAATTTACGCATCTTTTCCATCTCGCGCTCGTCCTTCAGAGTCACGTAGCCGGCCACACTCAGCTCTCGCCCCCAATCAACGGGTCTCTTCAATAACGTGGGGTTCCAAAGGTACACGTGGGGGATCTGCCACTCCACTAAAGGACTGGCCTGGTTGCAGTGGCCCCTGATCCCAATATGCTCTCGGAAGTCGTTCAGAATGTCCTCCATCCCCCGCCAAAGCACTGTATCCACCACTCCATACGACAGCCAGTTGGTTTTCTTGAACTCCCGTCCCAGTTGACTGATATCGTCCATGAATGTCGCGCTGAGCACATGAGGCATGGCAAATGTCGGGGATAGCGGCACCAAACTGAAACACTGGAGTGGGATGCCCAACCGCTCCGCCACATGCACGTGTCCGAACAGTAAGGGGTGCCAGAACAGCGCGTCTGCTCGGAAATGTTCGCCCGGGATGTTCGGGCCGTGGGCATGAGGATCTGCGCCATTCGCTGCGGGCCACAAGGAGTAAATGAGGTCTTTGAACGGTCCTAAGACAGGTCGACCGGCCTTGTGCTTCTGGATGACGTTCGCGTTCTTTGTGTCGTGCAAAAACTTGATAAAGTCGTGAAAATTCTTCACCACGCCAGCCAGAGGGTAAAATTCCAGTCCACGGTTTGTGATTTCAGCTCGAAACTCTTCATTGGCAGCAATCCGAACACGGTGGCCATCGGCAGCCATCCGCACGCCGATAGCCACAAGCTGCTTAACGTTGTTGTCCCACGTGCCGATTGTCGCGAGGCAAATGTTCATCGGGGGTACTGTAGTGCCCACGAACCTTTTCAGGATGCGCTCCGACTTGACCTTCTGCAGCTTTGAGTACTTGTGCCATTCTTCGATCTTCGACTCGCTGATAGTATCTGGAACTGTGCCACCGACCTTAAAGTTCACACCAATGTTGCCGCTTGCAGTGAAGTCGGCAGAGACGATCGAGATGCCATCTCTCGGCGAGGACTCGCTCTCAGGGTCGGAGGCGCTGGACGACGAGTAGGAGCTGCGTTGAATCCGGTCAAGCGAGTCTCGGTGGTTCTCCTTTTCACTCAGGATCTCGCGGAACTTGGCCTGATACTTGGCTTTGTCTTCATCCGACACGTTCAGCTCCACTTTCCTCCGTGATTCCTTCTTAGAACCAATGCATCTGTGAGTCTCAATCTCTTCGGTGCTGCCTCCTGACGTGTACGAGTCGGACAGACCATTTTCCTTTCCCAACGCCGCCATAAACGTCTTGTCAAACACACTCCCCCTCTTCCTGCGACCTGTTTCGTTGAAATAATTGGCGTGGCCTGCTGCAATGTGGTCTGCAAACAACGCGACGCCATGTACCGGTCGGATCACAAGGCCGCTCACGCCCTTCACGACTCCAATCACAGCTCCCTTGGGGCCTTCTTCGCGGAATCCCTTGGCAGGCTTCACGATTACGTCTTTAAATGCGCCACCCACCTCATGGAAGAACGCTGCTGCACCTGATGAAGCCCCTGCAAAGCCGTGAGCAGGACCACGAGCCGTATAATCCACGAAGTGATAGTCAACCACTTTTCTGCCAAAGTTTTCCGGCTGGGAAGCGACCACGAAGTCGCACACTTCACACAGTTTAAGCTTGCGACTTTGACACCACTTTGTAGCCACGCGGGTATGATCCAGATCGCAGCGCATGTTCTGAACGGGTAAATGGCGGTAGAAACAACGAACCGCTTCCTCTGCGCCGTCTTCCTGCTGCATTTTCTGCTGAATAACCTCAGCTTTACAGCGCATTTCGGGGCTGTGCAGACTCTCAAACGCTTTACGCAATTTCTCCGTCGTCAGTTCCTCAATGGGGCATGGCTCCACACCCACACCAGCTCGCATCACTGCCCAGCCCCAGAACGGTTGGTCTCCGAAGAACGGCACGATAAAGGTCGGCTTCCCTGCTAGTAAACCCGCTGCTGTTGTGCCTGCTCCTCCGTGATGTACCACAGCACTCACACGCGGCATCAACCAGTCGTGAGGGCAATTCCCGAGGAAGAAAATGTTGTCTGGGATCGTCAGGTCTCCAGCCATGTCGCTCCAGCTGGACTGAATCAGTACCCTAACATTGGCTTGCTTCGCAGCGTCGATGATCATTTTCGTCGTGGCTTTCGGGTCTTCCAGTACCATCGAGCCAAAGCCCACGAAGATGGGGCCTCCGTCATGGCCCAGAAACTCCTCCAGCTCTGGTGTTGGTGTGTAACTTGACGCAGTTCCTTTCAGTACGACGGTACCTAGTACATCGTATAGATCTCCCCAGTCTTTCGGTTTGGGCACCAGCTCGGGACTCCACATGAAAGCGTGCGGGATCTTCAAGTCCAGTAGAATATCTCTCCCTCCGTCGCCCTTGCGGATCTTACGTAAGCCCAACACTTGCGTCCGGAACTCGTTCACGATACCTTCCGTCCCCTGCCACATCAAAAGATCCACAAGTTTGTACGACAAGTAGTTCCTCTTCTGTGGTTTCCCAGTGTACAGCATATTGGCCAAAGGATGAGGGAACGCCGTCGTAGGCACCCAAGGCTGCGGGAACATGATATGCAGCGGAACTCCCAGTCTTTCAGCCACGTGAATGTGTCCGTACGTCACAGGGTTGGAGATAATAGCTTGAGCTCGAAAAGGTTTGCCTTTCACACCTGGACCTCCTCCTTCTGGGTCTGCAGCGGACACTGCATGCCACGTAGAGTGCAGAATCTCGTCTATCATCTGCATATTCCTCGGTACGTCCTTCTGCAGTGTCTCCATCTTGGTAGGGATGAGATGTCCGCCGGTTTTCACCATATACGCAGCCAGTTCCTTAGGGTCTCCCCCTAACGGATAGAACTCGACCCCGTAACTCGTGACAAAGTCCCGATAGATAGCGTGAGTAGCGAGGCGAACGCGATGTCCGTCCTGTTGCAGACGTTGCGCAATGGCCAGAAACGGCTGTACGTCGCCCCTTGTGCCTACGATCATGATGCAGACGTTGAGCACTGGGGGCTTATTAGGTAGAACCTTCTCTAGTTCGGCATCTTTCTCTGAGTCGACAGTGGTGTTGGATCTCCTACGAAGCGCTTCCAGGTCGATTTCCTCTTCTTCCGCCACGTCCAATTGGATGCGACCGTCCGGCCCGTGCACTGCGATACCGGCAGTACGAACGTCGTCGATGGCAGGAGGAGGGTCGATCGCCAGCGTCTTGGACTGCTTGTGGAACGCGGCCTTGAAGCGCTGGTTCCATTCGTGGAACTTGCACTCGTGAGGCATTGCGACTTGTTGCGCGGATTCCAAACTGACGAGTGGCTAAAGTTTTTTTTTCTTTTTTGATATGGGAAGTTCACGCCATACAAATCCAAAGGTAAATCCAGAAGGTGTAATCGTCCTTCTGCTTATGCGGCGCATAATACTGTACGCCGTGTGCGTCATGATGGCAATGTTTGTGGCAATTTCTGTTTGGCATCACGCTCGACAAGTGTTATCACTCTAACCTACATTCATTCTGTTGACTTTATCTAACAGGAACAACGTCCCAAGCAGTGAAGCATGAGAGCAATAGGAACTGACTGATGTCTCTCATCACGCCTCCAATGTGGTTCAAGCACGCGATAGCCCACCCCACTTCCTGCAGAAACACAGCTGCACCTGGAGGCGATGGTCCGCATGTGAACCGCGCGATGTTTGTCAGTTCTTGGCCTCGTGCTGCGTAGTCCACGGAGCGGTACTCCACTACGTCCTCACAGCACGAGCGTCTCCTAGCATTACAACGCTCGCAGAACTTGACTCCATCTCGTCGACTCCACCTGGTTGCCATCCCTTCTTGGTCCAGATCGCACCTCATGCGGCGCAGTGGCAAATGTCGGTAGAAGCTCTTGACCGCTTCTTCCGCTCCGTCTTCCTGTTGCATTATCTTCTGAAGTCTCTGCGCTCGATTGCGGAGGAACGGACTCTGCAGCTCTTCAAACGCAGCACGGAGCTTCTTCGTCGTTAGTTCGTTGATCGGGCACGGGTATACGCCAACACCAGCTTTCACTACTGCTCGGCCCCAGAACGGTTGATCTCCGAAGAACGGGACTATGAACGTCGGTTTCCCTGCTAGCAGGCCGCCAGCAGTCGTACCAGCACCGCCATGATGGACAACTGCAGAGCAGCGAGGCAGAAGCCAGTCGTGAGGGCAATTCCCAATGAAGAAGACGTTGTCCGGAATGTCAAGGTCGCCAGCCATGTCCGTCCAGCTCGACTGGATCAGTACGCGTACATTCGCCTGCTTCGCTGCCTCGATGATCATCTCTGTTGTAGCTTTCGGGTCTTCCAGCACCATGGAGCCAAATCCCACGAAAACGGGCCCTACATCATGATTCAGGAACGCTTCGAGCTCTGGTGATGGCGTGTAGAGCGAGTTATTGTTCTTCAGCGTTACCGTTCCGACAACGTCGTACAGATCGCCCCAGTCGAAAGGTTTTGGCACTAAAGACGGACTCCACATGAACGAGTGCGGGATATCCAAGTCCAGCAGCATTTCTCGGCCGCGTCCGCCCTTCCGGATGCGTGGCAGCCCCAGCACGTCACTTCTGAAGGTGTTCACGATCCGTTCCGTGCCTTCCCACATCAAGAGATCCACGAGCTTATACGAGAGATAATTCCTCCTCTGTGGCTTGTCCTGGTAAGGTAGATTCGACATTGGGTGGGGGAACGCCACGGTTGGTACCCAAGGCTGCGGGAACATGATATGCAGCGGAACTCCCAGTCTTTCCGCCACATGAATGTGGCCGTACGTCACGGGGTTGGAGATAATGGCTTGCGCTTGAAATGGCGCACCGAGAACACCCGGAGCTTCACCGTCTGGATCAGGAGCTGACACTGCAGGCCACGTGGACATCAAGATGTCCTCCAGCATCTCCATTTGCCTCGGAACATCCTTCTGCAGCGTCTCCAGCTTGAGTGGAGGGATCAGCCGCCCCCCGGTCTTCACCATATACGCTGCTAGTTCCTTCGGGTCTCCTCCTAACGGATAAAACTCGACGTCATGACTGGTGACAAAGTCGCGGTAGATCTTGTGCGTGGCGAGTCGCACGCGATGACCGTCCTGTTGCAGACGTTTCGCTATGGCAAGGAATGGCTGTACGTCGCCTCTAGTACCGACGATCATGATGCAGATCTGCATGACTGGCGGTGCTTGGTTATCTTGTTCAACATGGACGTTAGCACTGGGTTTGGCTGTCAATTGTGTGCGACTGCAATTGGCCTCGAGATGGCACTCCGACAGCGTTTTACTGCGTGGTCGAAGCTTTTTCAGTGTCGAGTGTTCTCCGGGTCCTTCCTCATCGGACGAGTATTCGTCCTCAAGCTCCAGCTTGGAGACAGTGGCATCCACGCTCTGGCCGCGCATGCGCAAGGCCTTCGTCTCTTTTGCATCCTGTTCAAGTTGTTGCCAGGTGAAAAACGCGCGGAGCTGGTCGTGCCAGGCCTGGAAGAGCTGGTCCAGTTGTTGCAGCCGCTCGAACAGCACTGGCCACGTGGCGTTGTCGCTCGCACTGGGTTTGCGGACGAGGGGCGAGTGATGCACTGGTGGCGTGTGCTCCAACCGCCAGAAGAGTGACTTGAAGAGCTGGTTCGAGTCCTGAAGGGGAAAACGAGTTAGCATGTAGTGTTAGCCTAAGTGTAGTGGTGTGACGCACCCCCAAGCCCCACGTTTGAGCCACCATTGTTCTGTTGCTTTGACAAGATAGATTCCAGACTGAGAAAAGCATGAGCAGCGACCCACCAAACGATTAAAGTCGCACAGGCCGTTTCGAATCCACAGGGAGAGAGACGTAGCAGCCGCTGGGAATTTTGACAAGGGCGATGGAGCGTCATACCCACCGGAAGTCGAAGACGATTCGTCGTCACTGCGACTGAATGGAGATCTAGGGCGGATGTGCCTGCAGCATGTTGAAGGGGCACGGAATGCCCCCAGATGCAAACACGAACAGCAGGAAGATACGTTTGCTAGCATGTGCTTTTTAGTCTGTTGCAGTTCTTGAATTTGAATTTGACAGGCGACATCAGCGCCATTTTGTAGTGCACATGTTGATCTTGAAGATATTTTCCATAAAGTGCACGACGTGCGCTGTACACTACCAGCAGCTCCTCGCTGTCGACGATCTCGTGTCGTTGTTGACAACAATGGCACAACTCGTTTGCCTTTTGTCTTTCAAAACATCACCAAGAACGTTGAGGGGGGAATCTGAAATGCTTTGCAAGAATTCTCGTTCTGTATCAGGTTGAAGACCCGCGTCCATTTCGCCGTAATCGAAGATCAATGTGCTCCTCATTAAGTCTTCCTCGCATGCAAACGACATGAACACCTTGGAGAAGACTAGCTTGGTATACTTTCATTTTATGACCTTTACATCGAAATGAATCTCTTCCTGTTACAGCGTTCTCGCAGCAGCACGACAAAAAAAAGAAAAAATCACCACAAGCGCGACGGTCGTCGCTGCCATCGGTCGCAATATTTACTCGAACTGCATGCCCAGGAGGGTGTGGGCCTCGTCATTTCCTCTCGAGGACGCAGGTCCATCTTGCAGAGCGCCTTGAGCAGCTCCGTGCCACCTCCATCCTCTTTCTCCTCCACAAAGTGCCGGAGTTAGATCCATACTCCGTCGTCCTCCTCTTCAGCAGCAGCTCCGACCTCGGACTTGGACGAGTCGGCACGCAGCACGGGGTTGTGGTCGCTGCTGTTGCTCTTCATGGACGCCTCCTTCTTCATACGTGCGGATCCATACGACACGGAGAACTCGAGCGTGAGGAACCACGACATCTTCTCCTCGGCAGAGTCGAAGCACAACTTGATAGTGCGCCCGCGGTTGAGCGAGCACACAATGCCGAAGCGCTTGCCGTCCCACTCGTCCACAGCTCGGATGAGTCCGGACAGTGCAAGCTCGGCGTCGTCGTCCTCCGACTCGTAGCAGCTGAAACTGTCGTGCTTAATTACGACGAAGAAGCGCGTCCAGACGTCGTCGTCGGTCAGGCAGTGGGCCCAACCTTCTTTGCTTGTGCGGTTCTTGGTGGTGCGCGGCTTCTTCACAGCCGCCGAGAGCACGGCCATCCAGGCCGCGTAGGCCACGTGAGTGTCGGCGATCAGCCGCACCTCCTTGCCGTTCACCAGGTGCAGCGAGAGTCCGTTGTTCTCCGTCGTGAGCGCCGTCACGTCCACGAACTCCAAGATGCCGCGCGCGCCGCGACTCGTGTCCTCGCTGTCGTAGTACGTCAGCATCTTGCCGTTGAGCGTGAAGTACCGCCGCGCCCAGGAGCGCAGCGTCTCCTTCTGTTTCCGCATCCAGCCCTGCATCTGGATCTCGTTCTCGTCCGACATGGACGACGACTCGGACGACGAGTTGCCGCGCATCATGTTGCGGAAGCTGCGGCCGGTCGGAGGCATCTTGGGGCGTGGAGATGGAGCGATGGGGCGTGGCGCTACCGAGCGACTGTGATGGTGGCTGGAGCGGTGGAATAAGCTCAGAGGTGACGCTGGCTTGCTATCGGTCCGGAAGAGGGAGCAAAGAACCGGGACTGGACTGTGGCCCGTCGCGGGTTGGAGGCCGGGTTGGACTGCAGCGGGTGGGTTGAACCCGTATCCAACACATTTAAAATAAGAAAATGTTACCCCGATGGGTTGAAAGGCGGGTTGGCAGCGGGTATGTTGAACCCGTATCCGACCATCTAGAGTAGAGTGTAGAGTTAATCTAGAGTATTGTGTAGAATAACGTTGATTAGTCAAGGAGCATCCTATAGATGGCGGATGATAGAATTTAAAAAATAAAAATAAAACCATCGAAAATCCGAGAAAGGTGCGCCATTTTGAAGTTGGCTAGCGTAGGGTGCCGAAGGTGGCGACACTCTGCGCCACGTCCCGAGTGCTGCTCAACACGACTATGTGGGGGAGAATTCTCATTTACGATTGTTCGCTGTGCTGCTCACGATGAAGATGGACGCGTTTGCCGAGTGTGAAGAACAGAAGGAGCGAGTGAAGGCTTGCTATGGTGACTGGTTCCAGAAGCTCTGGGGCGGCTCTTTCGACCGCGCCAACTGCGACCAGGAAACCCAAGATTATCGCCAATGTGTGCAGGTCTGCTACTGCAATAATTGCACTTTGGACGTCGATTGATGAAAAGTTATGATGGATTGACAATTACTTTTTACTCGTACAGGATGCGATGCAGCGTCGTAAGGAGCAGGAGAAGCGCAAGCCCAAGCGAGGCAACAACGACGACTACGACTGGATGGACCGTGCCAAGGACAAGTCGGACGAGATGGCGGGGGATGCGAAGCACAGCATGCGCAAGGCGCGAGAGCGTGCTCGAGAGGAGAAGGAAGAGGCCAAGAACAAGGCCAAGAGCCAGGTCTCGGACGTGTCGTCCAAGGTGCAGGAGACGGCAGACTCGTGGGCTGACAAGATCAAGGGGTTCACCAAGAAGGCGGACAACAAGGCTCAACATGCCGACTACGATGATGACGACGATTAAGTTCGTTGGTGCGTTGACGATCCGAGCTCAGAGAAAAGTTGCTCCTGCCTAGGCTAGGCATTAGCTGTCGACGCAAAGGCACTGCTGTTGCTGCATTCTTTTTTGCCTAATGACTTTAGTTTTTGACCTACGTTTCGAGTTAAAAGTTATGTCTTTCCTTTTAGCAGGAAAGTTGTGAAAAACGACCCACAGTTGCATGGTGAAACTCTCTACCTCGCCACACTCAATTCATTTTTCCTTGCTGCATTCGTCACTATATATGTGTAGTGCATTGATGTTATGCTTTGCTACTTGTCACCGTCCTGCCGGGCGAATCTTATTTACAGCTTCGCCAGAGCAGCCTCCACCTCGGCATCGCTGGACACCACGAAGCTCTTGGTGTCGGCCTTCTTGAGCAGTGCCTCGAACTTCTCCACATCCGCATCAGCGTCCACCTTCTTCAGCAGCGCAGCGGCTTCTGCGGAGGAAATCGACTTCACGCCCTTGCCGGCCTTGTCCACGAACACAGCAGCCTTCGGGTGCTCCACCAGGTTGTTGCACGGCACGTTCACGGCCGCACCGCCCTCCACGGCGACAATCTGCTTCTTCGACACCTTGCTAGCGGCATCCACGATAGCGCCACCGAACAGCGAGGTCACACCGACGGGGTTCCAGATGTTCAGGTGAGCACTGTAGAGCTGGCCGTTGTTGATGGCAGCAGCGCGTCCAGCGCCAGTGGCGTTGAACACGAGCGCAGTCTTGTTGTCCTTGACCAGAACGTCAGCAGGGACCACCAGAGACTCGGATTCCGCGACCTCCAGCAGCTTCTTCTTGGCAAGTCCAACCGCGTCCTTGACAGTGGCCAAGTCGGCCGCTCCCGTGATCACAACCTTCACGAAAGTAGCACCTTCGTCGTCGTTATCCACGAGCAGCTGAGCCTGGGGCTCCTTGCCCTTAAACTCACCACCAGTGGCCACGTAGATCACAATGGGGCGAGCAGCGTGCGGGTCCTTAATGGGGACACGCACCAGCAAGCTCTGGGCGAACAGCGCCACCAGCGGCGAGTCCGAAATCACACGAACACGCGTGCGGTCGTCCTTGAAGGAGCCCACGGCACCGTCCTGCGTGTACAGGTTGGCCTCGGTGGACAGGTGCTCCGTCACCTTCTCGTACAGACCTTCGAAGTCGTTGAAGACGATGCTCACGTCCACTTCCTGGATCTCTGCCTTCTTTCCAGCTGCAACATCATAACAACAGCAACAAAACGAGAATAAGTATACATAAAATAAATAAACAGATAATGCTGTCCCTTACCAGGCTTCTCCTGCTTGGCGAGCTCCTCGAGCTTGGGCCAGCTGAGGTTACGGAAGGCGTCACCATGCGGCGTCACGTCGTCGTCGGCCAGCGACCAGTTGAACTCGATGTTCAGGCCTTCGTGCTCCTGCGGGAACTCCTGCTCACAAGAAGTTATAGATAATTCAGTCAGAATGAATGTATCATAACACTTTATACCTAAGAAATAATCACTGTAGAGCGGCTGTACGCACCACGACGAACTTGTCGGCGGCGTGCGGGGCGACACTGAAGTTGCGGAGAAGAACACGGCGCGCCGCGACGGAGCGCAGCGCCTGGAAGCTCTGGCGGAGGGCCATGGGGACGGACTCGAAGGCGGTTCTGGGGGTCCGGTCGATCGTGCGGAGGGAAATGACCGGCCGCAAACTAATTCGCACTTAAAGTGTCAGAAATGGATTTCCACCAATGAGAAGAAAGCCTGTGATTTTGGACCAATGATAACAATGGATAGAGTTGTTTTTTTACCAAGTTGCACAAGGTGAAGATGGCGACGGATGTGCCGCTTGCTGCGTGCGGCCTAGCGCCGTCCGTGCTGGGTAAACAGACTTTAGAATTAGCGGATCTAGTAGATAAATGTTTTTAGTACGTGCTAGTGCTGATGTGGTATTGTGATGTGGTCTGTGTGATGCGTATTGTGTTATTAAAGCGGCGCTGTTCCGTGCCGGGTTCCGGTATCAAAAAGACTTGGTGGACATATCAGCCCGGGAACTAGCCAGCGGTGAGCGATGATTTGTGCTTATGTATATTATTACAGCAGATAAAACCTGAGTTACTGATATGCTGCAGAGACGCATATCAGCGTGAAGGAAGCATTGGAAGTGATGGAAGTCGCTCGCAGCGAGAAAACCTCGACGGCAGTGGGGGAAACGGCGCTGGATCTGCTGCAGGTAATAATGCGTGGGTGTTTTAAGGCTTTTGTGGAATCGCTTACCATGAACGTTTCGTGTTGTTGACATTAGGAGGTCACAAAGAGCGAGCCCATAGCGACGCGGTTGCTGGGGATCGATGGCTTGCTGGGTGGCGGCTTGCAGCGGGGTGAAGTCACGGAAATATGTTAGTGATGTGAATAGGTGCATAGCTGACTGCATGTTGAAGCTAACTATGAGACCCTTCGTTGGTTATACTGAGGAAGGCGGTGGTCCAGGGACTGGAAAAACGCAATTCGGGTGGAGTTTATACTGTGAGGATGGAGTTACGTGTATTTTAATTGCTTACTGGGTGATTTTGTTGGTGATAGAATGCATGTTTGCTTGGCTGCGCAGTATAGTACACATGAGTCGGGGAAACCGACAGCAGCTGTTTTTATTGGTACGAAATCGAGTTCCACTTTATTTACACTGGGTTGCTAACGTTTTCTTCTCTTTGCAGACAGCGAGGGCAGCTTTATCATAGAACGCGTTGCGTCGATGGCGGAACACTTTATTGAGGATTTTCGCCAAGCCCGTGCGGACAATCTGGTTTGTTGCTTTGTGGATGAAACTCGTGGTAACGGTTTTCGGAGGAAAATATGACAAAACGCCTTTGTTACTTCGTGCGTTATGTCTACGGCAGACACGAGATGATTTACTGCGTGGGACTTCCTACTACCGTGTGCACGACTACTTAGAGCAAATGGAAGTTCTGTACTCCTTGCCAGCTTATTTTCAAGCGACACCCGAGGTAACAACGTCGCGCAGGCTTTGAGTAGAACGAACTGACTAACTGTGTTGTGAATACTGCAGTGCAAGCTCCTAGTGATTGACACTGTCGCCTTTCATTTTCGCCACGGCTTCGAAGACTACACTCAAAGAGCTCGAGCATTGGACGATCTTGCTTCTTTTCTGCAGGGGCTTGCTACAGATTTCGGTGTAGCTGTACGTGATGTCTGGAAACAACGTACAATTTTAGCTGATTGGGATGCATAACTGGGATATTCCTTGTTAGGTACTGCTCATCAATCACATTACCACGAAGGCGTCGTCTAACGACCACTACGGATCACAGGAGCAACCAGCATTGGGTATGTCTGGCATAGTACTGTCGTTGAATTGGTTTCTGATACCTGTTTGATATGAAGGTGAAAACTGGGCGCATTCAATTGCCAATCGGATTGTTTTCGAGTGGGAGGTACGCATGTCACTAAAGCTTCTTTGTTGTGGGGTGCAGCGAGTCATAACTTGATTGGATACAGGCAAATTGCCGAGTTGCTCGACTAATCAAGTCGGCAACTCTCGCTCACGACTCGGCGCTGTTTGAAGGTGCGTCAGACCTGTTTGTTGCAAGTAGAAACGTTAATGCTACTGACATACAATTAATATGAACGATACCTTGTGTAGTTTCCGGTAGAGGTTTGCGCGAGGTGTCTGAGGAAGAGTACTGAAATAATTTCAGCTCTCTTTATTACCGATCATCATTTTTCCAACAATACCTCTGGGTTAATGGTTTTCGATACATGCTGGTCTCCACGGACAGCAGATCCTCCCTACACAAGCGCTTCTTGACTCTGGCACGCCAACCCCATGTGACCAGCGAAGCACGAGCAGGTTCCAGTGGAGTAGTCGCAGCTACCACGACCAGAACATTCGGTTAGCTCCGTGAGAAGACGGTATGCCAGAGTGTCGGCGGCTTGCGGGACGTAATTACCGCTGGTGATGGTAACGGCGATATTTGGTGAGGCTTCATACACCTTGCACGTGTCACTTGCACCACCCCCGCTGACTGGATGTTGCCCAACGTCTGTGTGAGTAGCAACATTGCACCCAAGAAGATTCTGATTGCCAGTAGTACCAGGGCCAGACTTGAATTCGACCAAGCAGATTGTTTTCGATGCGACTGCAGTGGTAGCGAGAGCACCAGCACCAACAATAGCATTGTTGAGCACATAATTGAGTGTGCCAGTGCCATATGGATCGGCAATGTTGGTGCGAGTGAAGGAATAAAAATTCCCCGAAAGAGACACCTCCACTCCATTGAGCACATTGTTGGGCAGACGACGCAAGGCAGTTTCGATGTTATCGCACGTCGTTTGGGTGTTGACTGTACCAAAGATGATTTTCTCGGTCGTGTACGCGTTGCCGTATGGGTCGTAGTAGGTCAAGTAGCCCTCGCCACCTCCCTGATCGAGGACAATTGCCTGAACCATATCGGACTGGTTCGGCGTCAACGGGTCGTCACCTTTCGGGCATGTGCGCATGGAGCAGTCGTGACCTTCAAACCCACCGTCACACACACAACCCATGATCTTCTCCTGGTCCCAAAGCTCGTACGTGATGCCAGATTTACCTCCGATCCGTTTGTGGAAGGCATCTGCTGCCAGCTCCTCGATGAACTCGCATGTTCCGTGGCCACTGCAGTCATTGGGACACTGCATCCGTCTACAGCCACTGCCAACAAATCCTGCGTCGCAAGAGCATTCTCCAGTCGTACGGTCACAAGTGCCGCGGTTGCCACATTCAGCGTAGTAGTGGGCGTCGTCCTTGCGCTGCGCAGTGTCATGCCACGCTCGAGTGAAGGGGCATTGGCGACCGGAACAGTCTCCACCGATCCAGTTCTGCATGCACTGACACACGTCGTTGAGGCCACATTTGCCGTGGCCGGAGCATTTGTTGGGGCAGGCGCCCAAGACGACGCTGGGTGTGGCTAGAAGCGCCGCCAGAGCTACCACAAACCACCACTTGGCCATCGCCTGCTTATAACTCTTCTGGTTCTTGATGGAACAGCTTGTGCAGCACGAAGGCGAATCCAAATGTGAGCAGGATCGATGGCAGCGGTTGGATCGGCGGATCCCGTAAAGCGACGCAAGTGACCATTGGTGAAAGATCTTCACAGAGGGACGCCAAATTGCACCGATATAGCTGTTTCGGTTCAAGTTGCGCTGCTGTTGTTAACCACACCACATTATCAAAACATCGCCCACAATCTCCATCTTGCAGTTATTATTTGAGATCATCACATGAAAACTGTGCGAGCAACCTTTCCCTCTCAAAATCACCTTCCCCATCACAACAGCCTACAACAGCAGTGCCAGCCATCCTGCCACCATCGCAACGCCGCCGATAGGCTACCAACACACAATAATCAAGTGTTAATTCAGTACTCACGCAACCTCATCTTCTACGCACGCACCGTGATGATACCGAGCTTCTTCTGCTCCGTCAGCGTCATGGCGTACAACGAGCCCGAGAACAGAACTGTCCCCGTCGCGATGAGACTCCCGGCTAGTCCCGGGCGTCGACACATGGGAGTAGCCAGCAGCACCACCGAGTGGATCAACTGGTAATGGGCCGCAGTCTCCCAGTTCTTGAGCAGATGTGCGTCTTTCACGTGGTTCTTGAGTCCATGAGCACCAAACGCACCTGCATTTGCAATTGAGTTAGCTACTGCCACCGACTGCGTCTAAATATAGTCAACGCTGTAAGGTATTGGCTATAATATATTTTATTGACGCACCAAGGAGCACAGCGCTGGCACCAGACACGGCACCGAGTTTCCACCAGATCGAGAGCGCTGGGGAGATCACAGCAGCCTTCATCGTCCTTACAACTTGACTTCACTATGCGAATGGCAAAATGAAAAGCTTGAGGTCGGGGTTGACCGATGCGTGGTTTCAACCAATCAGAGTGTCCAGTTGCAGGATTATGGGACGGAAAACCCTTTTCAATGTGCGAAGTTGAAGTCGATCATGTTTCAGAGGTATGACAACTACTTCAAGTACATCGTAAAACTCAAACTACGCCCCAGCAGCAGGAAGACGTGCTAGTACCTCCGCCGCGTACATCTTCTGTCGGTCCTTTCCATCCCGCACCAGAACTTGTAACGGGGGAATAGCTCCAGCACGTGCGATAGTCGCCTTGTTCGCATCGTCAAGTGACAGATTCAACAGCGCCATCACCGCGTACTCTTTCTGTGGGTCGTTTCCATCTCGCACCAGATCCACAAGAGGAGGGATCGCTCCAGCTTGGGCGATACTTTTCTTGTTCTTGGGGTCTCGCGCCATATTCAGCACCGCCACACACGCCTTCGCCTTGTCCACGTCACTGCCTTCCCGTAAAACCTTTACGAGAGGCTGAATGCCGCCTGCTTGAACGATTGCTTCACTGTTCGGATAATCCGGGGACAGAATCGCCAGCGCCACCGTCGCGTTTGCTTTCTGGCCCGCATTTCCATCACGAAGCAACGTCACCAAAGGTGGAATTCCCCCCGCATTCAGAATGGCGAACTTATCGGGGCCTGCAGCTAAATCTCCCAACACAAGAGCAGCGTTCTGCTTCACCGTATCGTTGCCATTTCGTAGCAGCTCCAATAGTGGACTAATCGCTCCGTTCGCGACCATCTCCAACCTATTAGCCAAACTGTCGAATGACAGATACGACAGGCCCAACACTGCATGTTGCTTCTGAGTAGCAGTCCCGTCCCGAGCAAACGCCACGAAGTGCGGGATCGCTCCTGCAGCGGCAATCGCCTTGCTACAATCGACACTGATCGTCAGATTCGTCAAAGCGCCTAAAGCTCGTTCCTTTTGCATTGGGAGACCAGATTTCAACAAATCGACCAAAGGAGGGATCCACCTGCAGAATAAATCGGCAACCGGTTTTCAGCGATGACTGTGAGATCCCACAATATCATAGCGGCGTTCTGCTTCTGGACGTCGTTGTTCTCCCTCAGTAAAGTGATCAAGGGCGGGATCCCACCAGCGGACACAACTTTAACTCGGTTTGCTTGATTCAGCGACAAATTTCGCAAAGCCAGCACTGCGAGTCCTTTTTGAACCGAATCCCCGTCCCGAATCACTTCAACTAGCGGAGGAATCCCTCCAGCGTTGCCAATTGCCACTTGATTAGCAGCATTTGCAGCCACGTTGGTAAGTGCCAGCACTGCAGTCTCCATTTCCGCTTGAGAACCGTCTCGTACTAAAGCAATCAACGCTGGAATCCCGTCTGCAGCCGCGATTGCAGCTTGGCTGTTGGCATCGGTTGAAATACTCGACAGAATGTACAGCGCTTTGCTCTTCTGCTGAGTGTTACCCTGTCGTAATAGAGCTACCAGCAACGGGATCGCAGCTGACGTGGCGATTTTCGGTCGGTTTACAATGACTTCAGACTTCTTTACCAGCGAAGTTAGCCCTTGGTCTTTCTGAGTGGCGTTTCCATTCCGTAGCATCGACACTGCAGCGTTGATGTCCATTTGCACTGGTGCTGCGGTAGTACTAGACGTAGGTGCAGTCGACTTGCTAGGTGTAGCACTGGGAGGAGGTGGAACCGTGCTGCCAACATTTACGGGTACACTGCTGTTGCGATTGGAACCCCACCCAAATCCTGCCTCGCCATATCCGTAGCAGCTTGGATCAGTATGTAGGACAGAATTTCCTGTGCAGCTCTCTTCTGACTGTCGTTTCCAGTAGCTATCAAGGACTGCAACGGAGGAAGCGCACCAGTCGCTGCGATCTTGATTCGGTTTTCTTGACTGAGCGACAGATTCAGCAACGTTAGGACTGCGAACTCCTTGTGGACAACAGTGCCACTCGTGATTAAAGCCACCAGAGCGGAAATTCCACCTGCGTCTACAATTCTCGCCCTAAGGTCCGTCTCAAACGCAATGTTGACTAACGTCGCGGCTGCATTCTCCTTCTGAAGGTCGTTGCCACTTCGTGCTAGTGCTACCAGCGGTGGAATGGCACCGGCTGAAGCAACGATTCTTACATTAATACGGTCCGCTGCCAGCAGTGCCAGGGCTGTTGCCGCTTTATCTTTCTGACCGGGAGTTCCATTTCGGATCAAAGCCACTAGTGGTGGAATAGCTCCTGCATCTGCTACCGCGATACGCTCTGGGTGAGCGATGTACGCCAACAAAGCAGCAGCCGCTTCTTTCGCGAGATCATTTCCAGTTTGCGCCACGTTTACGAGCAAGGGAATGCCACCACTTGCAACAATCTCCGATTTCATAGTCGTTGTATGTGTTGAGAGGTTCGAGAGTGCCGACACTGCACAGAATTTCTGGTTTTGGGTACCAGATCTCATCAGATTCACTAATGGACCAACAGCCCCCACTGAAATAATCGCTGTAGCGTTGGTAGGTACCGTTGCAAGGTTCATAAGAGCCCCGACAGCTTCTCCGCACTCAGCCCACTGATACATTCGTTTTCGTTTTTCATTGAGGTACATTGATGTCACTTAGACTTATTCTAACGACGTTATTAGCCCACTGATACAACTGGCAGTTGTCAACTGCGTGCACACACTCCATCTTCCAGCTTTGTAGGCTGCACGCACATCCAAGGGCATCCATGCTTCTCGTGTTCAGTGCAGCACAAACAAGTCTTGTATTGTCGCTCGTCTGCGTCTTAAGATCGAATCCTCCCTGGCAGCTCGTGACAAAGAGAGTGGTGATAAGGCCTTGCTTGGATGCAAAAATTTGCCCAACCTTGACCCCAAGGTTGTCAATGACAACTTGTCTTTTCCCCGAAGGGTCAGGGGCATTTTAATAATTTTTCCAAAAATTATTTCCTTTCCCTTGCAGAACGGTCAGGTGAACTACAATTTTTACGATCTGTATCAGTTGCAACAGCCGTGTTTTTTATTTCAGCTTGCAAACCAAACTATTGACGCTCTCCGCCATACCTACCTCGAATTTCAATCCGGTGTTTGAAAAGGTAGATACAGCTTTCGAAGCTTTCGCTACCTGGACGGCGTCTCCTCTTCGAATGGCTGCAACCAAACGAAGGATTGCTTCCGCTCCAGCTTTTATGATTTTGTTTTCCTTGTTCAGAGAGAGATGCCACAACGTCATCACACCATACTCCCATTCAGATTCAATTCCGTAGAGAGCTAACGCCAGCACCGCTGATAATCCACCTGTATTATTGATGTCCGATCTGGTGTGTGCACTCACAGAAATGTTCGCCAACGTAGCTGCAGCGAGTTGTTTCTGATTCGTGTTTCCTCCTTGGCATAACACTGACAACAGCGGAATCCCTCCTGCGTTTTTCAACACCCCCACTGCATTCTCCTTCTGATGATCACCCTGCAGTAGACCAGAGGTGAAACTCCACCCGAGCGATACGATGGATCTCAGTACCAATTGACAGATTCCGTAGCGCTGCTATAGCCTCTCTCGCTATGTTAGGAGTATTGTTATGGATTAACCCCGCCAATACTTGGACGCCGCCAGCTTGCTGGACTGCAAATCTCCCGTCAACACTAATTGCAAGGTTTTGAAGTGCCAGTACAGCATTTTCTGCAAAGCTCCGGTCTCCAGTTCAGTGTACGTCGCCAATTCGGTCAGTGGTATCCCCTCCAGCAAAAGAGCTTCTCTGTCGTCGTCCGTCTCTGCTAACTTGGCCAGAACGCGTACGATACCCGATCTCGGAGAATTTTCACAAGCTTTGCAATGCAGGCACCAGCAGGTTTTAAACCGGAGAGGCCTCCCATTGCTTCGATCATTTGTTTGTGGACAGGATTCGTTAGTAGATTGGATAGAACTCCGGTGGTCCTTGCCTTCTGTGTCTCGTTCTCATCACGCAATGATACTAGCAGTGCTAGAATCGCGCCTGCATCCACGATCGCCTCTTGAACATCAACGTTTGCAGACAAATTCCACAGTGTAGCTGCAGCAACTTCTTGTAGTTCAGTACTACCCAAACAGACTAACATCACCAATAACAAAATACCATCACCCTCTGAGAATGGTACTTTGTTATCACTTTCCAGCGACAAATACGACAATGCCCGCAGAGCTTTCATTCTCTGAGTATAATTCCCAGTTCGTACTCACTCCATCAAAGGAGGGATCCCACCTGCAACTTGGATTTTCACCTTATTCGAATCGTCAACGGATAAAATCCACAACGCGGAAGCTGCGTGTTCCTTTTGGACTGCGTTTCCATCACGTACTAGCCTCACCAACGGAGGAATAGCCCCAGCAGCAGCCATATCGATGTTATTGTCGTCATTCAGCGCCAAACTTGACGTCAGAAGCGTTGCCTTCTCCTTTTGAGTGTTGTCCCCGTATTTCAGCAAAAGAACAAGGGCAGTGCCCTTGTTCTTTTGCCCTTGAAGGGCACGGATACCTCCAGCTGCTGCAATCGCCACTTTGTTGTCGGGATTCGCCGATAAATTCACCAGCGCTCCCAGCGCTTTCGTCGTTTGAAGTGTGGTTCCGATGCAAATCAGTGTTATCAGTGGAGGAATTCCACCAGCCGCTGCGATATCCACTCGATTGTCAACATTCACTGCGAGATTCAATAGCCCCGCCGCTGCCAATTCAATCTGCACCCCTTTGCCATCTCGTACCAAAGCTACCAACACCGGAATCCCACCCGAACAGGCCTTCACCAATATGGGCAAGTCGGTCATATTCCCATATTGACCATATTCTAGTTTTGAAAATGCCCATATTGGAAGGCGTCGAATTTGCACTTTTCTGCGTATAATGCGGTCACTAGACGCTCATTTTACATGCACGAGCTTACATCAAAGCTAACTAAATCGTTCTGTTTCCTAGGAACAAGTACGGACTATTAAACTCATTTATAAAGATTTTGCATGTTCGAGTTCATCATGGGTCGTACAACGATTCCAAATTTGGTGGTAGTGGCCAGCACCTAGGTGCTTGTTCCCCTCAATCTAGTTTTGTTGTGTTAGGGAAACTGTGGCTGGGACACTCGTTAAAGCTTCAAAAGGCTAGTGAAATTCACAACTTGCTAATCTACTAAGTTTCAATATGTGGTGAGCATTGTAATATTCGGACCATTTTTCAAATATGCTTCGATATGGGAGCGAATAACAGGGATTGTATGGACCGCCCATATTTTGCTACTACAAATCGCCCATATACAGCTTCCGTAGGGGAACAAGCCCTCCGCCCATATTGGTGAAGGCCTGCACCCGAAGCTGCAATTACCACCTTGTTGACATTGTCCACTGACAACCCCCAGAGCGCTGATGCAGCTTTGACTCTCTGAATATATTCGCCAACTTCTGCCAGTTTTATCAGTACGGGAATTCCACCAGCAACTGCAATCGCCACATTACTATCGTCATTCACGGACAGATTCGACAAAACACTAGCAGAGAGAGTTTTCTGTGCTGAATCTCCATCGCGAGCCAGACCGACCAACGGAAGAACTCCATGTGCTGCCGTGATCGCAACTTTATTATCTTCTTTCTCGGATAATTTGTCGAGTGCTGCGAGAGCCTTCGTTTTGCTTGAGGAACTGCCTTTGGCGAGCACCACCACCAGCTTGGGGATATCTTCTGCACACGCCTCAGTAGAATGGTGGACCCCCATGGACAGCAGTTCTTGTTTGTTCAGGTAAATTCTGACAACGACGACTTTTGTGTAGCTATGAAATCATCGTTGATGACAAGTCGATGAATGTTCGACTTGTACAAGTTGAACTGGGTTGTTGGCTACAAAACGGATGGCAGGAAAATGTGAACTATTATTTTTGATGATGGTGATCACTTGAAAGCAGATATCCATATGATACTGTCTTAGTCGATCATGAACCGTTTTTCGCAATGCAGACCCTGCTGCAGGGGGCATCATTGCTTGCAGGTCGCCATCTTTTTGGCTTGTTTGAAGCGAGCAACCTGATTAACGCTCTGTGTGTCTCTCAAACGGTGCCCTCGGAGTTCTTCTCTGCAACGGTGCAGCCATTGTACCTATGTAAATTAAAAAGAAACCAGTAAAGATTTTGCGTTTTGGCTACCAATTACTACGTAGTACTACATTGTGCAAGTTGCAAGTATGTACTACTTCGAAGTATTGCGAATAGTACCCAAATTCAAAACAACTATAGTACTTGAAGCTCTTCAAAGTGATACAGATATAGTTTCCTTATCGATTCAAACAGGTCAGTTCTGTTGTGGAGCTCGTTATCACTACTACTTCAAATAGTATCTAGATATAATTGACAATGCTATGTCAAAAGCTATTACTACCGAAATGTACTAAATTTATAAAATATCACTACTACTCTGCAAAGTATTTTTTCTTGTTCAACAATTTGGAAGTGTTGCATGAATCCTCTTGCGAAAGCCATGGGTGCACTCCACTCAAATCACTCCCCGCTGACCGCCGACCTGGCGACATCCTCACTCTCAAATCCCCCTAACAATGGGCCAGCAGCACTCGCTCGATACACGAGGAGTCTCCGCTCTTGCGTCGCACCTAGCGGACGGGAGTCCCACCGAGAAGAAGAAGGCAGCCACAGCCTTGTCCAAGCTGTCGAAGATCGAGGTGAGTCAGGTCGCCGCCGTTGGTTCGGACGTTGTCCGTGCATTGATTGCGCTGGTTCGGGACGGATCGAAAGGCCACAAGACAGTCGCTACTTTGGCTCTAGCGAAACTATCCACGAGCAGTGAGAACCGAGCTGCAATGGTCACTGCTGGAGGGATCCCAGTGTTGGTGAAGCTCATGGGAATCGGTAATGGTGCTCAAAAGGACAACGCAGTGTCGGTACTGTTCAATCTGTGCATGAGCAGCAGCTACAGACTTGAAATTGCAGCTTCGGGAGCTATTCCTTTGCTTGTAACGTTGCTTCGAGACGGTGGTTCCATTCAGCGAGAGAAAGCTGCGGGGGTGTTAGCCTCATTAGCCACGAACGTTAAGAACCAGGCTGAGATCACTTCTGCTAAAGGAATTCGGTCCTTAGTGGACGTTGTGCGATGTGACACAACGGGAGCGAGAGTGAACGCATTGTCAGCTTTGTGGGCTTTATCGGAGGATGACACAGCCAAGACGGCGATCGTAGCTGCTGGAGGGGTTGAGTTATTGGTCAAGCAGTTGAAAAGTGAAGGAGAGTACCCGAAAGAAGTTGCTGCTGGTACGTTGTGGAATTTGTCAATGGCAAAGGAGAACAGAGCAGCAATTGTAGCAGCAGGGGCGACGTCACCTTTGCTGGAGTTGCTACGGACGGGGAATGATGTCCACAAAATCAGAGCTGTGAGCGCATTGGCGAATCTTGCGGGAGTTCCTGACTGTCAATTTTCTATCGCAGCGTCCGGAGGCATCGCGTCGGTTGTGGCTTTGATGAAGAACGGTACTTCTGCTCAGAAAGATTACGCTTTGACAACACTTTCGAAACTTTCGGGGAGTTCGAGCAGAATCAACTCTGCTTTGGCAGCTCCAGGCATCGTCGCTATTGTCGTTCAGATGATGCGCAGTGGCTCTAACTCGGTCAAGCAGGATGCAGTCCGGATGCTGGCGAATCTGTCAGCTAGTTCGTACAATTCGGTGATCGCTCTTGCGGGTGCGATCCCCCATTTAGTGGCTTTATTGTGGAATGACTGCACTTCAGTGAGAAGGAAAGCTGTGATGATACTCGCTAATTTGGCGGTGGAGCCTGCGAATCGTGTGGCAATTGCAAATGCTGGAGGAATTTCGCCTTTGTTGATGCTGGTGCGAGACGGCAAAGAAGATCTCAAGGAGATGGCTACACTTGCACTCTCTGATTTAGCGAAGAACCCGGAGAATAAAGTGGCGATTAGAGCGGCCGGTGGAGTTAAATCGTTCGTGCGGCTTCTGGAGGTCGGGAATAAGGCCCAGAAACAAAATGCAGCTCTAGCCTTGTCGATTCTCTATCTTGATAGTCGCAGCACTGCGGCGGTTGTAGCTGGTGGTGGGATTACTCCTCTCATGGTGCTCGCCCGTGCTGGAGTTGATCGGGAGAAAGTGTATACAACTCAAGTGTTATCCAACTCGTTCGCGAGTACAAACAGCAGCTCCTCAAGCTTGCGTTGGAATCCAGCGTGCGAAGATGGCTACTGGTGCATGTGAGATTCATTCCGCATTCCATCCCTCGACTTTCGAGTTTTCACATCTGGAGCCCTGTCCATGCAAAGCAAGTGTGCGTGCTTCAGAATCGTTCCCGGTGTTCCAGGAGGAATGTTCCGCCCTGCAACTTTCTAAACGAATCTACAGCGGTTTCGAATCGCTTCCGTTTTAACTTATTCCCTTGAGAATCTAGTTTAACGGCTTATTAATTTTCATATATATATATGACCTCGCTTTACTAAGCAACTCCCTATCTTCCAATATCAACTACCTGCCATCATCATTTCTTGTGGTCTCCAAATTCGTACGCTCTCTTTTGTCTTCACTTTCGAAAACACCAAGCAGCGCCTTCAAGATGGCTCCCGTGGAGTGGCTGTCCTCGCCGCCGTCGGGCTCTCCCGTGGCTGATACGGCTCCTGCGGTCTCGCAACCTGCTACATCCACTGCGTCTGCGTCTCCTGCATCTCCCACGCCCCCTCCGAGCTCTCCACTCGCCGTACAAGTGACGCAACGAGACTTACAAGACGTCAAAATCCCTTCTCCAGGCGGTCCGGACTCAATGGACTACAAAACCGTGACGTTCACAGTGCCTCCGCCCCCTCTTAACCGCCGAGGCAGCCGGGAGACGAACCGCCCTTTATTCACCGAACGCCAGCGCTTCACGCCCACTGCAGACAAACTGGTGCTGGTTATGGTGGGTCTTCCGGCCCGAGGAAAGTCCTTTATCGCCAAGAAACTCTGGAAGTTCTTCTGCTGGAAAGGCCTCAAGTGCGAGGTCTTCAATGTGGGCCAACTGCGTCGAGCCAAGAGCTCGGGCGCGAAGCAGGACCACTCGTTCTTTGATCCAAACAACACCAAAGCCAAGGAAGAGAGGGAAATGCTCGCTCTCGAGTCGCTGAAACAGGTGCAGCGCTGGTTCAGTGGGGAGAACGGAGAGAGAGGAGGAGATGTGGCCGTTTTTGATGCCACCAACACGACCAAGAACAGGAGGAAAATGCTGCGAGACACGTTCAGTGCCTTTGCGGACGAACACAAGACTAGTGTCCATGTGGTCTTCGTGGAGAGTATTTGCACCAGTGAAGCAGTCATCAATGCCAACATCAAGCAGAAGATCGAGAGCAGTCCGGACTACTGCAACATGCCAGAGGAAGAAGCTTTCGCGGACTTAAAACAGAGACTCAAGAACTACGAAGCAGCCTACGAAGCGCTGGAAGACGCGGAGGAGTGCAGCTACATCAAGCTGTTCGACATGCAGTCCAAAGTGCATGCTAAGGGGATCTACGGCCACGTGGCCAAGTCCATCCTGCCCTACATGATGAGCTTCCACATTGAACACCGTCCCATCTGGCTGGTGCGAGCTGGACACTGCACCATGGTGCGACGGGACTTCCGCGCCATTATCAAGGATCCGTGTGTGGCGCCACGCTCGGCCCACTTGAGTCCATTGGGGGTGGATTTTGCGTACCGTCTGGGCGAGTTTGTCAAGCAGCGCACGGCCGTGTGGATGGAGAATGAAGGCATCATGCCAGAAGACAACCCGACTGAGTGTCTCGTCATGACGTCTACGCTCCCTCGCGCCGTTGAGACTGCAGACTTTCTTCCCTCCGGCAAGAGGAGTACGTTACAATTCGTTCTGTTCATGACCCGCTAGATACTTACTTCTGCTTGTTTTTCGTAGTGCAAATGGCTACACTGAATCCGCTGGACAAGGGTGAATGCTACGGACTGACAATGGACCAGATGAAGGAGGATATGCCCGAAGCCTATGCAGCATACGAGAAGGATCCGTGGCGTACGCGCTTCCCCGGCGGCGAGTCGTACCAGGACCTGATGATGCGTCTGGAGCCCATTCTCATCGACATTGAGCAGCACACGGGCCCAGTGTTGGTGGTGTCCCACATCTCCACACTACAAGTGCTCTACTCGTACTTCCTGGGCGCACCCATTGAGAGCAGCCCGGACCTGGAGATCCCGTTCCACTCGGTGCTCGAGCTCGTGCCCAGCCAAGACGGTTGGACCAAAACTGTATTTAACATGCGCGCAGCTACAACGTAAGGTGGCGACGCCTCTTGCGATGCGCGTTTGCTTACTCTCCTACGTATGAACCTCGTGCACAGCATGAGGCCCCCGAACAACTCAACACGACAGCATCCCACCCACTCATTGTCTCACTTGTATGCTACATGATGGTCTTGTACAGGGCGGAAGATATGGTACGAGTGTTCAAGTTCACGCACACGCACGAGAGGTCGATCACTGTCGGGATTTTCCATCTCGCCCAAGTGTCCGGTGCCTTCCAGCACCACTTCGAAGCCCCGGCCGTGTTCTACTGCGAATCGGAAGCGGCTTTTGTATCGCCGGCCACTTTCTCGTGGGTGGAACTCAACTCGAAGCTCCTGTGGTGCGTGGACTAACGGGTGAGTCGTAGTTGCATTCTCCAGTAGGTCTCTCATCGAATCGGTTGTTGGTAAGTATCCCCCATCAGACTTTAGAGTCGTCGTTGGACCACAGAGCTCGCCTGAAAGTGTCGAGAACGTGAAGACATCCGGTTCATCTGTTAAGTGAGCATGGTGCTGACGCATCTCCTGCTGTTGTGCTCTGGAAATCGGCTTGGGTCTCGGTACGTGCTGCACAGTAAACCGAGCAGGCACAACAGTAGGGTTGGCGAGGCGTAGGACGACAAACCGAGAGCTGGATAAGTGGACGCGGCCGAAGAAAAAGACTGACGGAGACACCACAAGAGCTGGTCTCAACACTACCGCGGCGAGGCGAATCCTCTGCACAGATTTCGTTGAGAACTTAACACGAAGTTCGCCGTCGAACTGAGTGTGGAGAGGCTCAAGAGGTTGCTTGGTCGAGGAATCCGTCAACGGCGTCGGTAAGAAGCGGAGATCAATTCGCACGGACATCTGCGGTGGGAGCATGAACATGTACGACTCGCCCTGAGCTGTCGATCGTCGGTGAGCAGGTGGAAGATCTGCCATTGACAGCGGATGTCGCGGTGCCAGTGAATCCGCCTGTGCGACTGCAAATGGACCATCGCACTCCAACCGGAACGTCACTCTTGAGCCCAACCGGTTCACCAGGTACAGTTCACGGCGGTGAAAGAGGTGCTGAGCTGCTGATGCGGACATGAGCGTGGACCATGTCGTGAACTGGATATGGTACGGCAGAAGCCGTGTAGTCGGTACGATGCTGTTTTTCCTCCCTGTTAGAGGCGAAGAGTCGACCTGTTGAAGCTGCTCTCGAGGTTTGTCGATGGATAATTCAGGCTCGATAATATCTGCAGAAAGCAAGACGCGGAGGCACTTGGGACTGTACGAAGATGCTGGAATACTCCCTGCAACAGGACCTGGATTTCGAATGATCGCGTTGGCCATACGCACAGCTGTAAATGCCTTCCCAGCTACTGTGCGTGGACTGCTGATTTGACTGGGGCTCGAAGAATCTTCATGACGGGGATCTAAAGAAGCCGTGATAGTTGGAGAAATGGTACTGGTACTCTCTGAATTCGAGTGTTCCTCCGCGATGTCGTACCAGTGTGCGTCAGCTAGCAGCAGCGCCCTTAGTGCTGCAATCCCGTCTCTAGGTGGATCACAAGTGACTCGGAACGCCGTCGTGCTGAATGGCGGCACCATAGCTGACCGAGGCTCAACTGTAAACGGAAGTGCAGCCCCACTGTTACGTTCATCACAAGGCGCGATCCTCAGCTGCAGTCTCGAGCCAAAATCCACCCGCAAAGTCACATCCACAAGCTGATTCTCGCGTCCATTCTCCACCAATTTCCACTTCAATCGCGCTGGTTGAGGTCCGCGATTCACGACGCGTACAGTCCGAGTGGTGGCTGGAGAACGCACACAAAGAGAGCCAAAATTCAGTGTTGGTTGTCTTGCAAGAACTTGAGGTCTTCCTTTCACTGGTCTTCCAAAATGCAGCCCCACACAGTTGCGGTCCAGCGCTAGAGGAGTCCCCACAACCGCAACGTTTGCGTGCAAGAAGACAGGAGGAGCTCCAGTCGCGCGACTAACAATGTCGTCGACGTAAGTACCTGGCATGTTGTTAAAGCAAGTGACTCGAACGATAACTTGCTCCCACGGAGGGATGTGAACACGAGAAGGAGATAACTGGAACGCCACACCACGACCATCACGTAAAACTTGGCGGTCTTCTCCGTTTTCAGAGCATTGACGGAGATATGTCCGTCCGTTTTCAGATTGAAAGCGATTCTCGCTGTCCTTGACATCTGAGAGTTTTGACTTGGAAGTTTTCTCCAGAGAAGTGGCGTTATTTCGATAGGAGCCCTTGGAGAGAAGAGACCGCGAGCTTTTAGGCGGATCCAGGCTGCTTTTGTGGCGACTTTTACCTGGAATCGAAGAAGACGACAATAGACTCCCACTGGGGACGAGCAATGCTGGGTTTACTGCAGCTGCAGTGAACTTCTTCGCCTCGAGATCGACCAGCGCTTCAATACCACTGAAATTTCGCAGGAGGAGACTTAGAGATCGTCTTTCACCGAGAGGGACGCTGTCTCCGAAGGCGAGTTTAGGGATACTGCTCAACGGGTTCGTTTCTGGCTCCAATTCACAGTCGGAAAGGGGGATTCCCCGCTCCATCGCGATTTCCTTTGGTGACTTGGGCAGCATGAGAGTGGAGGCAGATTGAAGCAGCTCATAGGACAGTACCAGACCCTTGTGGTTGCTGGACACCTCGAACCCCAACGGAGCTGGTAGTCCACGCACACTGCACGCGAGAATGGCTGTGAATCGTCCGACCTGCTTTGGAGTGTAGCTCAATGTGACCACAAGTCTCTCTTTCGAGTGGATCGTACCCTGTTTCGGAGAGAACGCGATGTTGTTGGCTCTGGAAGCGCCTTCTGGCTCGACGAACTTGAACGCAGCCTCGAGGTTGGAGACGTTGATGAGCTCAATGGTTCGGTGGATCTCCACGCCCATGTACGTCGTCCCTAAGGGTAACTTGGTCGTCGAAAGAAAGACATTCGGGCACTGGATCTCCGCTCGTGCAGACACGACAGCATGTGCGTTAGTGTTGGGGCCAGTAAACTTCTGTTCTGTGGCTGCTTGGCAACTAAAATGCCCTCGGAATCGTTCAGGAAGAGACCCTGCCATACACGTCGCTTTCACCGTAAACTTCTCTCCAGGAGCGAGCTCTCCATTCTCCGGTGCAAACGCGATGGTAGCTCTGGGTAATATATCGCGAGAAGTAAATAAACTACGCTCCGTTTCGTTCCCAGAACTCGAGGAGACAATAGAGCGACGCGATACAACAGACTCTTTCGAGCTGGAGCGTCGAAGTTTCGGACCAAGCGGCAGTTGAGCAGCTCCTGGCTCACTTCCGCCCAAATGTAAGAAGCGCCAGTGGGTGGTCACACTACGCGATGGGTTCCGAATGGTGACGAAAGTCTCGGCACTTGAGCCGACCAGCACCAAACCAAAGTCCACTTCTGGTGTCACAATTTCGATCTCAGCTCCAGCAACGCGGCCTTCAAGTAGCAGCCAACGCTCAAAGCGTGATGAACCATCGGTATCAATTCTGCAAGGTACGCTAACCGAGAAGTCACCGCTGCAAAGAGGGGTAAATGTAAGTTCGACACGTTGTTGACCCAGAGCCGCCAGTTCACCCGTTTGAGGGGTAAGTTTTAGCTTGAAGCTTGACGGTTTCCCTCCCAACGTTACTGCTGACGGGCCTCCACCTGCTGCTTGATGGCGTTGTCGAAGTCGAGAGAGATCCCAAGAGAAAGAGACACGAGCTTCACATGGGTTCCTCAAGAGTACCGAAGCCGAGTATTTCTGTCTCTGCTGAAGCACTTGAACCGATTCACAGCCAGCATTCCCAGCTTGTTGTCCATCTTCCAGAGGGATCCAGGAATCATTGACAGCTGGGATAATGGTGAAGCTGCCGAGTTTTCCTCGTCCGTTCAGCTGCATTGAAAAGCCAGGCATCGCATCCTTCAGTGTCCTTGCTGCAACTTTAGCCGCCGCTCGTGGACTCCGTGGAGGATCTTCGTTCTTTTGGAATGCGGCCTTAAGAAACGCCATTTGATCAGGTCCGGGCATGCTACACGCGGGGACGTCGTTGATCATGAGAGTCGCCTGACAAGAGTACGATCGTGCTTCAACGGGGAGAAACTCGATTATGAACTCTTTCGCCGAGGACAAACCGAAAACGCCGCTTTCTGGCGTGATTTTGTATGCTGGAGACCATTCTGAAAGGGAAAGAACCATCGCTTTATCCTTTCCGACCTTGGTTTGAGCTTCCTCGATAATTGGATGGATTTTCCAAGAGAATTTCACGTCTAGTGGCGTCTCGTTCGCAATGACAACTGTCTGCCGCGCTTTCGAGTTCACGAGCACCTCTTCTGGGAAGAATATCCGATCTAAAGGCCCCATTCCAGTGACGCCTGACTCGATCGGAACGTCATTCACCAGTGTGGCCGCTACATCCACCTGACAGCCACGTCCTACGATCTGGAAGACTCGCACAAGGCAATTATCACACACCATCACAAACTTCTCGCGCTGTTCACCCACACCGGATGGGGTGTAAACGAGATCGAACGTCACACTTTCCCCCTTGTCCAGTTCAACGTCGTTTGGTGTGATCCCAAAAGGTCCAACGTCCATAGTCCCGAGACTATAGTCTCCATTCAACATCTCCACTGCGGATCGAGTTGGGGAGATCCCAATCTGAAGGTTTTCCAGTTGAGACCAAGCTGATTCACTCATCAGCCAGAATCTCGCTTTTCCTCCTAGATTCCTGCAATCCAGAGGAGTGACTGAGCGGCCCCCAACGAGCGTATTCTGTGCGCGAATAACCAGGGGTAAAGTCAATTCTGGAGGCTCCCGGCGAGCCATCAGAGGTACGACCATTTCCGCCGACCCTGCAGCTCCTGGTGTTCCAGTTGCCCCCGGAGAAACCACTTGCTCCGTTTCATACTGCACTGTGAAGCTGTCTTTGTAGTCCGCTCGAGAATCCGGTGCAAAGCGAATACGTAGCTCAACGTGCATCCCAGGAGCAACCAAGCCTCTTTCTTCCGGATACGAGACACTGGCAATCGAGAAGAAGATGGTAGCCGGTGGAAGAAGTCGAGCGTGGCGAGAGAGATAACCCGTGTTACGGATATAAACCACTTGCTCGTAAATGCCACCGATATCATAATTTGTGAACATGATAGGAGGCTTGGGAACGATATCAAAACACGGTTTCACGCTTAAATTCCTCAGAGATCCATCGCTTTTCGTCAGCTCCGGTACGGAATATCGTGGATTTCTCACAAAGTCGAGTTTCGTCTGCATGCGTTCCAGAATCACCATATTCTTCCGCTTCTCCACTGGGTTCATCTTCACTTTGGACGCCTGAAGCTCCTCTATCTCCAGTTGAGTTGTGGTCAATGTTGTAGCAACGAGATCTGGAGCATTGTTTCCGTCCTGGTACATCCTTTCTTTCGAAGGGGACGCTCTCTGGGCTTTAACGCCGGCGATGTGGTACTTGTGCTGCTCAAGCGTAGTCTTCGTCCGAATACTCGACGAATGGGTCGTGTCTAAATATCCAACTTGTTCTCCATTCTCTCCACTCTCTTCCCCTGCTGCAGTTCTCCTTGTAGGCGACGGCATCTTCCTGACATTTCCACTCTTCTCCTTCCGCTTCTGCTCGTACTCAGCTACCAATGTCTTTGCATGCAGTAAAGAGTTCGCGAACTCTCCAAAATCTGCTCCTGTCTCGGTGGCGCCACGGAGCTCCTGATCGTCCAGTCTCAAATGCGTCGGACCCACTGGAATCTGCGCTTTGATCACCAGTCCACGTTCACTCAGCTCCTCTGCGATCTTTTTATCCGCTTCAGCAGCTTCTACCTGTCGAATTTCCATGAATTTCAGCAGGTTTCTTGCCCGCTGATGCTTGTCCTGCAGTTTCATAGCTATAGAATCCTTCCTAGCTTGAGCAATGGCCACAAATGGACTCTCTTCTGTCTCCAAACGAGCTGAATCCCGCTCTTCCTCGTCAGTTTTAGCAGAAACTAAAGTCTCTTGCTGAGGTTCTGGCGGGTTTTCGTCAGCGTTTTCTGCTCCAGTCGCTACATTTTCATCCGGAGCTTTAGTCACTGGTTCAACAGGCTCTGAAGGCTCGTAGAATGTGCAAAACGCGCGTCGAATCACGTGTGCAACAGCTCCAACAGCTACAACATCCAGTTCGTCCTGTTCCTGCTGCTTTTTCAGTCTCGCGGCCGCTTCCTCGGCCTCCTGTTGCGCTTGCAGGGCAGCTGCAGCCTCGGCAGCTTCACGCTCAAGAGCTTCCGCCACTAAAGCGGCCTCAGCAGCGGCAGTGGCAGCCACCGACGCCTTCTTAGTGGCGGTTCCTGCCATGGTAATAGAGAATGCGTCGCTTCAAGATCCACACACAAAAATGTAGCCATGAACGTATTTCTGACCTTTTTTTCAACTAAAAAAGTGTAGCCAAAACACAAAGACAAATGTATCTTTGGAGACATCTTCGTGATGGATCCACGACCATCACTCTGAAATCCGCCAAGGAAGCGAAGGAGTCTTCATGGGGCAGCACCAGTCGATCGACGCTTCACCCGAGAACATTCCTGAGCTGGTGACGCAGCTTTGCGTGGGTAATTCATCGGGTAAAAGGAACGGAGCTGCAGCTCTGGCCTCTCTGTCTGAGAGCTCCCAGAACCAAAGCACAATTTTAAATTACGGAGGGATTTCTCCCTTGGTAGTTCTACTACGGAACGGTAAAAAACACGAGAAAACGGAAGCTGCTCGAGCCCTTGCCAGACTCTCGTCCAACCACGAGATCAAAGTGGAAATCGCAGCAATTGGCGGCGTTTCTGCCCTCGTTACACTGACAAAAGCGGGGAACAGTAGTCAGAAGGAGAGTGCAATCTCAGCGCTGTTGAATTTGGCTACAATTCATGACAACCACGCCGCCATTGTTGATGCTGGAGCTATTCCGATACTTGTAGCCATTGTGCGAGGTGGACGGGGCCCGAAGACTTTAGCTGTAGCCATTTTCGCGGAATTAGCAACCAATTCGGAGAACGTCAATGTTCTATTGAAGCTCCGAGTTGTTTCTCCATTGGTTGGTGCTATTGGAGATAGTGCAGATATCCGAACAACGTACGCTGTGACGGCTCTACAGGCTCTTACCGAGAATGACAAGTGTAAAGTTCAGATCGTCCGGGCCGGTGGAATTCCTAAACTGGTACAGATTGTGCGCGAAGGCAGCGACGAGCAGAAAACCCTCGCTGGTAGTATTCTACGCAGCCTCTCAAAGGTCCCGGGCAATGTCGCAGCCATTGCGAAAGCTGGAGCCATCCCTGTATTCGTGAAGTTGCTGCATGGTGTGGATTTAACTTTGAAATCGATTGCTATGGGAGTCCTGGAGAATCTTTCAAACACGGAGAAGAACCCGGAGAGAATTGTCGCTGCTGGTGGCATTCAGCCTCTCGTCGAACTGCTGACTACTAGCAACGCAGAGCTAAAGCACCTCTGTGTGCTGACGATGAACAATATTGTGCTTTTCTCGAGCGTGGACTCTACATTAGAGGCAATTGTTGCGGCGGGGGCTATTGCGCCGTTGATTTTTCTGCTAAGTGACCGTACTAATGTCCTAACACTAGGATCAATTGGTCAAATATTGAGAAGTCTGTTGCCGTTTACTGACAAGTCAATTTTCAGAGATGCTAATGGAATTCCCAGACTCATGGATTTACTCCGGGATGGCAATCTCAAGCAGAAGGCGGAGGCCACATCAACACTCAAAGTTCTGGCCAAGGATTTCGGGAACCGAGCTGAGATGGCTACAGCGAGTTGTATCCCGCTGCTCGTGGCTTCAATGCGAGATGATTCCAATCCTTACCGACAAACTGCAGTACTCATGCTCTCACACCTTTCGACGTACCCTGAGTGTATTGAGGAGCTCACTGAAGCTGGAGCCATCGAACAGTTTGTGATAATGCTACGAGATGAACTTGATGGGTTCGAGATAGACATCCTCCCTCTTACGCTTATCCAAGTGTCGCGAAGTGACGTCGGTAAGAAGGCGATTGAGGCTGCTGGTGCAATTCCTCTGCTGATTTCATTGGTGCGCACTGGTAAAAGCAGCGATCAGAAAGAGTCTTGTGCCCAAGTATTGGTGAATCTCTCAACGGACGAAAGACTACGAGAAGTCATTGAGAGTGCAAGAAGGGGGCGTGCATGATGCTCGAAGCTCTCACAATTGTTCATACACAGTCCTTCATTCGGTAAAAGTACCAACGCAGTCCTCCTTCTCGCTCGCTCCAGTGCGGCTTCCATCCCGGAACGCGAAACTACAAGAAACAAACAATCTATTGTCAACATCTCATTTCCAATTTTCCCCCAATTCAACCAACTCACCCCAATTGACAGCACGTTAGCATCGTCTTTCAACTGCGTCTTCAATCTCTGTGCAATACCCGACAGCGACTCTGCGAAGGCATAGACAATAACGAGTTTGGCACTCGAGATCTCTGCTTCCATGACATCCCCCAGCTCCACCTGAATTTTATCTTGCAGGTTCTGCTTCTGCACCTCCTGCGTCGCTCTTTGGACCAAATTCTCGTCCAGCTCTACACCCAAAGCCTTGCAATTGAACTTTGTCACTCCTGAGACCAACCACCGTCCGTCTCCGCAGCCTAAATCCACCAGCAGATCTTGAGACGTCAAGGCGACGTGATTCTCGTCAATTTTCCTCCATACTGCATCAATAACTGCGGTTGGAGACGGGCTGAAAGGCGCAAACAGCTCCTTATTGCACTCCTCGCCCTCTAGTGTCAACGCCGCGTTGGCGCGAGCTTTGGCAGCCTCAAGAACCAGTTGACGCACTCGACGCCGATCCATCTGTGAGCAATAATATCAAAACGTATGGCCGTTTCTGATTGGTGGAAAAGACTGACTGGAACCAATTTTGACACATTGGACCAGGAGCTACGATGGCCAAGAAGGGGCGTAAGACGCCCGCTGTGCGGCCCGTGGAGCACGATAGCGACAGCGATGAGGCGCCCGAAGTCGTCACTAAACACAGTGCCAAGGAGCAGGCGCTGACGCTGCAGCGTCAGGAGGAAGAAGCCCGCGCACAGGCCAAGGCGGCGACCAAGAGGTGCGTCGGAATGTGTCAATTTTGTGTTTTAGGCTGAAGAGGGCTGTATTCGGGCCCCGTGATGCTTTTCAATGGTGTATGAAGGATATTTACCGGTAAGTTAATTTGCGGTGGCATTGTAATGTGTGCAGGAAGCGAAAGACGAAGCAGGAGTCCAAGAAAGAGGAGGAAGTTACGGACGAAGTACCGGAACTGTCGGAGGATGTTCTGTCGGCCGTTGCTGCTCGTAATGAGGAGGAAGAAGCTGCTGATGAAGAGGAGGCAGAGGCCGAACTGCGTGCCAGGAAGCGCCGTGCAGTGAAGGAGGCGAAAATGGCCGAATTGATGGAGAAGAAGACCCACACGAGACAGTTTGGCAACATTCAGGTGCAGACCGTCGAAGCCCTAGAAAACACCCAGGCGAGGGAATTGACGGAGAGCGCCAAGAAGTTCTTGGAGCTGCGGTCGGCCCCGACCCGGGCGAGGATGAATGTGCTGCAGGGACACTCGACGCAGTTTACTAAGAAGCAGAAGAAGCGCATGCAGCGAGCGTAAGACTGGGAATGGCCAAGTATACTTTCTACTTTTTCTAGCTCCGTTTTAACCCGTCGGATTTATCCATTGGTTTACCATTTTGACACTGCCTCAGGTCAACAGCTTAGTACCACAGCGCTTTGTTCCAGAACAGGCTCTTGGCGTTGGCCAGATCGTCGTCCGCAATGGTGAACGTGTCGTTAAACACGATCTGCTTACCGACGCTCGACTCGTTGAACATCGGCCAGTACATGTTGTCCTCCGGCCACACGGAGTTGGGGTTGCCCGTGAGAACGAAAGAGACCAAGTACTTCTGCATCGCAACGGCGATCGTCGAGTTCACAGTGGTCGTAACTGCACCAACGGTAGCGGCTTCGCCTGCGCTCAGAGTTTCGGTGGTCGTGGCGTCCGACGAATTACTGGACGACGTGGTCTCGAGCGTGTACGTGCTGTACCAGTAGTAGTTCTGATCGACTCCATGTGTAGCGGCTCCAAGCGCTACCTCCGCGTTCCAGGTCTGGTTGTTCAGCGCGTGAGTGAGCGCAATGTCTTTGGCTGTCAAGTCGAGCGACTGCTTCATGTCCGCGAAACGGAGCCCCGCACTCTCGTAGTCCTCTTCCGGGTACAACACCAACAAAGTCTCAACGGAGTCGTCCGAAATACCAGGGAAGAAGATACGCAGATACGTTGACACGTCCTCCTGGGTGTCCACACCCGAGTACGCCTGGCTGTTCGCTTCGTGCAGCTCGTGGGAGATCACGCACGGACCGGAGAAGTTGAAGTGGCCCTGGTACAGGTTGGCCTCGTACGTGTCCGGGATGATGAAGCCGTCCACACGTGGCTGCATCTGGTACGTGTACGTGTCTACAATGGTGTTGGACGTATTCACCAGGTCGTCGAAGGAGACCTCACGCATGCAGTCCAAGTGTCCACCATCGCAGCCAAGAGAAGTCGATACGTTCTGCCAGAACTGCTCGCCGTGGTGGTGACCAGCACCGGGAACGTAACCCGGAGACATGATGTACGCCTTGTGGAACAGTTGAGGGGCCCTACCGCCAAAGCGAGTCATCTGGAACATCACTTGCGATCCACCGGCCGAGAACCCGACGGCCGTGACGTCGTCCGGGTTGCCGCCGAAGTTGCTGATGTACTTCTGCACCCATTCGAAGGCCTGAGTAGCGTCCCAAACACACAGGTTAGCAGTACCGCCTTCGTGTTGGTACGTCGGGCCGTTCGTGAGGCCGGTGATACCCACGCGGTAGTTGTAGGCGACGTACACGAAGTCAGTGGACAGGTCGAAGAGCCCTTCTGGAGTCACTTCGGACTTGGAGCCACCTGTGAAGCCTCCACCGTACGTCCAGACCATGACGGGAAGGTTTCGCCCGGCGGCATCGGCAGGCGCCCACACGTCCAGGAACAAACAGTCTTCGGTGGCTTTGCAGTCCACATCGGCGTCGGTCTGGTTGCCAGTGTTGATGGCCGTCTCGATGTCGGGCCATTCCGGTGCAGCGAAGCGCAGGTCACCGGTCGGGGACTTGGCGAAGCGGATGTTCTGGTACTTGTAGTACCCGACGGTGGTGTTGCCGCCTACAGCTTGGACGGTGGTGTAGTCGAGTTCGACGGTAGGAAGAGACGAAGACGACGAGCCACTGGTGGTTGTAGCTGTAGCCTGACTACTGGCGGTGGAGCTCTGCACCGTTCCAAGAGCGTTGCCGGCCATAGCGGGGGTCACAACGGCAGCGGCGGCCATGAGAAGAGCGTAGACGCGCATGGTTGACGAAGGTAGGTTGAGGATGGATGTAGTGCTGGCGAAAAGCTAAAACGAAAAGTGAGCTACGTCTTGGCTCTTCTGGTCTGCAACACCAGAGCAAGCGCGTCGGGTTTTATAATACGTGTGACACCCTGCTCTTGACTTGTGAGGCTGTCCATCTGGCATCAAGTGTCTCGCTGGATCTTCTCAATTAATTTGTGCCGCTCGTAAACTTTTGACAATTCTCTGTCCCCGTGATGACACCCCAAGGGCAATTCGTCCACCGCTATCGTCGGTGAATCACCGGCGTTGATATACTACTGTACATGTAGCAGCCCCAACGTGCAGCATTGTACTAAGTAGTACGGGGGAAACACACAGTGTTGGAACTACTAGAGCTACAATAGCCTGAACGATGGGGTTCAAGTGTTGATTGGATTCAAAGTAGGAACATTGAGAGGGATCGCAGCGGTGATCAAGCGACTCCAGGACGTCTAGGGATATCTAGTGCATCGTGCTGCTTTGGGTGATTCCTCGTGAATCAACCGGAAGTCTATTTGCAGTCGTAGATCGATCGCAGAGCACTTTGGTGGGCATTTCTTTTCTGCAGCAGCGGTATTACGTCAATCGTTTTTGTCAACGTAAGCTCAATTGGACTGTCGTTGCAGGGCGGTCGAAGCAGCGGAGCCATGAATCGGAGCTCAAGAGTCTTGAGTCAAGACACTCTGACGTGCAGCTCCGATGCCTCTCCAAGCTATCCTTCACACGCAGTCTCGAAACGCGGCTGGTGGGATTTTCCCTGTGGATAGAAGTCAGAGGAGGGTTTTTGATGAAAATCGTTGACCGATAGCTCGCAGGGACGATGTGGCCTTCTCGTTGCCTTGGTGCCAGCGGCGATGCGCACTAATAAACGAGTTCAATGTACAGTCCCGATCGAAAAGCTGAGCATCAGTGCGTCACACTAGACGATCGCCTGGGTCGTCATGGTCAACTGCTGGTAGTATGAGAGCAAGAACCCTGCAGTGTGAAAGGGTTAATCCTTAAAAGAAATGTACATGTAGAGGTAGGTAGTTCAGATGATCAACTTGTTTCCTGGTTATTCTATTGGCTGGGTGAACTATTCTGAATTGTTTTGAATTGATTTTGAGTGTGATATTGGATTTGAAAGTGAATTAAAAGAAATGTAGAGTACCAGGTAAGCAAATTTGTATACCCTCGTTTAAGTACGCCGGCGGTATTGCGTGTCGGACGAGGTATGCCATGTGCTGCTTGCGCAGCCATCTTCAGCACCACAAGCATCGGCGATCTGCTGTCTCCATCGCCGCACACCTTGTCGCCGTCGTCGACTACAGTCAGTCAAACGCTAAATGCAAAATGGCAAGGAGCTCTTGATCGGAACTTCGACGCTGTGGACGGTTATTAGCCCGCTCTAAAGAATGCAAGGCGCCGCCTTGCAAAAGCAGTACATTTGTAGCATACAAAGTTAAACAAACACACCCACGTCGCCTGCATCACCATGTCAATACCTGAGTATTTCTGAGTCTATGTCTGATCGCATCTGATTCTGTTCACGTAAAACCAAATGAAACCAGTTCAAGTTGAGGCCATTCGCCATCTTGCCACGCCGGACCGACGTCTCGCTGCACGGGCCTATTTCTCGTCTTCCAGAGCTGCTCTTACCGCACTTCCACTTGTTGCCTGTCGCCCGCACTCCAGCGCATCTATTCAGCCTCCTCTCACGTCCAGTAACCCAGTATTCCTGTCAAAAACCATGGACGCCAAAGCCCCCGTTTCCCTCGACGCCTTCATCAAGTTGGCATTCTGTCTAGAAGGACGAGACAAGCTCTCTAAGGTGAACTGCTGGGTACTTTTAGAATCTACCGTGTCTTCTCTGTCTAACACCCTTCCTACTTTCTTCTAGATGATGCAATACGGCAGTCGAGCGCTGGCCTTCTACGTGCTGTCGGCCGACCCGAAGAGCGATGTGGGCCAGCGTCTCCACGCCCTCTATAAGGTCATGCAGCAGTCGCGCAAAGCCTTCCGCCTGGGCAAAAGCGCCACGTACTACAAGAAGCTGCAGACTCTGTCCGGCAACAAGAGTCTCTCGGAGGGGCAAAAGTACCTGCAGTTCATCCAGAACATGGGGATGCTGGGCTACTTCATCACGGACAACCTGGCGTTTGCCAGCAAGGCCAAGGTGCTCCGCTTCGACGCCGAGGAACTGGCCAGGCGCGGCGGCATCATGTGGTTCTGTGCCAACGTCGCCGGCTTCTTCAACGCCATGGACAACCTCAACGCCGACGTGGAGAAGGAGAAGTGCGTCCGGGACATCCTGTCTTCGGAGGAGGACGCCACGCGGGTGGAGGCGCTGCAGAACCAGCTGGAGGCACTGAGAAGCGGTCGCTTCAAGAAGCTGCTGGCGGTTCTCAAGGTCACGTGCGACCTCATCGTGTCGTCCAACACGAGCGGTGTGCGGCTTTCGGAGCGGATCACGGGCACGAAACTGCACGACGGCATCATCGGCTCGGTCGGCTGTGTGTCTGCCGCTGTGGTACTTTACAACACGTGGCCCAGCGCACCCAAGAAGGCCCTTCCGCCTACGAAGAAGGTGGAGACGAAGACTGAAGTCAAGAGTGAGACCAAGAGCGAGACCGACTAAACGCTAAAATAAACACATTCAAATTTGAAATGATAAGTTATTAGAGGATATAAGGTTTTGTTTAATATGGATTAGTCGTATCGCTCCAAAAACTCTGGATAAAATCCAGAGAATATTGCAGTGTACAGATTTTCGGCTGCCGGTAAAGAGAAACATGTGGATGATCAAAGCGTGAGTTGGGATGATTAACGTTGGCTTGTTCCTCCCGAAGCTTCGGGTTGTCGCCCACGAGCTTTTCCACAAACTCCGCAACGTCGCAAAAATCCCCCGAGAAGACGAACTCTTGCTTGACAACGTTGCCCATCGCCACTGCGTCCATTGCCAACAAGAGAAAGATGCGTGCCACGAGTTCCCCAATGTTGCCGGTGTCGATCATACCATTGAGCATCATGGTCTCGAACTGGGGGAGGATGTGGGACTCCAACGCAGACGGCGTATTATCTTTCTCCAACTGATACCACATGCACGATGCGCCAAACGTCAGAATCGGCTCGGACACGTAGCCACTGATCTGGCCGTCGTTCTTGAACGTCACGTAGTGTAGGACACTCATGAAGTCGGCGACCAAGCGCGAAGCTATTGGGTTGGTCACATATGGACGTAACCCAACGCGGCAGAACAGCGACGCCACGCCGTGGAGCGTCGTGTCTGTATAGCTCGCTGAAAGGTCCATTGGAAGACCAATAAGCAACTTGCTGGCAGCTAAACTGGTCAGTTCTTTCTTTCTGCGAGACAACTGGGAGTCGGTGTCATCCATACTGCTCCACAAGGGCCGGCCCATCGACACAAGAGCCGCCCACACGACTTCTTTTGTTTCATCACGTCCAGCACCGGCGGTCAACACTCTGTCCCTGCCTGTGACCCAGCGATCCACCAAGATGTCCATTGTCTCTGTCAAGACGAACGGCGGGAACAGCGCCGTACTCCCACCAGCACGATCTCGTGAAGATGGGTCCGCTGAGAGTGCTGGCACGAACTCATGCACTCGGGAGTAAGTGTCCACTAGAACCGAATTGTGAAGCGTCTGGCGGATAAAGTGGACCCTATCGAGCACAGTGGCACGCAGTTTGATGTGAAGGTGTTGTACATCTGCGCACGCAGCATCGAACGGTCGAGTGGGTACCCGTGTGCGACGCCCGAACTTCGTAAATGGCTTCTTTCTGAATATAACTGTAGCGTGGACAGAATCGCTACTTCACTTGAGAAAGCCTTCACGTACTCGATCGAGAATTCGGACGCAAGGGAAAAGTGGCTGAAGCTGTTTGAAGTGGAGGATAACTACAGCGTCGATGGGGATGTGAAGCGCGAATTAGATAAAGTTAAACTTCGCTCAAGTACTTCTAACCAGCCAGTGGAAAAACGAAAGAAACCCACAGTTATTCCAGTGCTTGTTGTGGCTATTGACGAGGCTCGGTCTCTGCTCGAGATCAAGTACAACAACGGTACCAACGCGTTGCAATTTCTACGACGGGCTTTGATAACGGTGAACAGGAGTTCTACACTACGGAAAGCCAACGGACTCGTTTTCGGAGTTCTAGTGGACACGAACCCCCGAGTGCACGAGTACGCGGCGGCAAATATGGAGAGTCCGTCTTCTCGAATTGGTGATAACCCGAAAACGGTGCTGTTCCCGCCGTTCGTCTTGACAGAGACAATGGATATTATGATGAAGAAGTTGTGGGATGGTCAAAGGACGAGCAAGAGCAGAGTGTTGACTACCGATGAGGACGACGTGTGGATGGCTCTGGTGTCGATGGGTCGGCCCTTGTGGCGTAGTATGGATGACACAAAATACCATTTGTCGTGCAGAATGGAAAAAGTGGTCTGGTTTGCTGCAAGCAAATTGCTGATCGGCCTCCCACCGGATCATCCCGCGAGCTACACGGCCTTGACTCTCCACGGCGTGGCGTCACTGCTCTGCCGCCTTGGTTTGCATCCACATTCGTTCAGCCCGAAGGCTCCGCTCTTGGTCGCCAACTTCATGAGTGTCCTACACTACGTGACGTACAAGAACGACGCTTACATCAGCGGCTACGTGTCCGAGCCGATCCTGACGTTTGGTTCATCGCAGATGTGGCATGAGTTCGAGGACCTCAAGAAGCCATCAGCGTTGGAGCGATACATCCTCCCCCAGTTCCGGACGATGCTGCTCAATGAGGAGATCGACACCAGAAACATTGGAGAACCCGTGTCGCGCATCTTCCTCTTGTTAGCAATGGACGCGGTGGCGAAGGCCTCATCCAACACATTGGGGTTCGCTTCTCGGGCCAATTTTTTGACGTCCCGAATTTTGTGGAGAAGCTCGTGGGCGACAACCCCCATATCCATGAGGGCGTCTCCGAGGTCATTGACGAAGAAAAGGTCGACTCATACAGGAAGTGGGTGGAAAGCTGGAACGGCTGGCAGGTTTGTTTCAGTCATTTCGTGGATTTGAAAAAGGAACCAACCAAGTGCGTTCTGTGGAAGCTGCTAGACCGTCGAGCCGCGGGCGTCTTGCCTCGCAAGCAACTCGGAGCCGATGTGATTATTCCGATTTTCCACCCGAAAGACAGGTCCTTTCATCCGGAGGGAAGCGTCTCGTTCATTTTGGTTCGAGTCAAGAGCCAAGTGGATGAGGACGATGATTTCCCTGACTCAGCGCTGAGAGAGTTAGCACCGTCGTACGTTTTCGAGAAATCAGACAACCTCAACAGCCTTCACACTGCCAGCACCAATGGGATGATTCGGTTGTATTTGAGTCTGTTGGAAGTGCCGAATGAGACCACAACTCCTGCTCGATCTATTGTGACGGAGAAAACGACGAACCATGACAAGGTCAAGCAGGAGTTTGACGGCTCACTGTGTGTCCGTGGAGTATTGGCGCCGAACTCTGATGAAGGAAAAGATGGGCTGCACCAGCGATGGCCGTTTTTGACTAAGGGGTTGGTTGAGAAGCTGCGTGAGATCGCCAACGCTGCGTGGCGGGACGGCCAAACACAAGTCGAAAACGACTTGAAGTGCCGCAGTGATCATGAAAGGGAAGAGCGCCAGAGCCTTTCGCCCGTGCTACCGATGGATGTTGCGATGGAAAGGGCATTGCAAACGGTGAATTTCGCTTAAAAATGAAAGTCTAAGAAGGAGAAAATGAGGGGCTCTGCGCTGCATGTAGTTTTATTGTTGCTTGGATGAGGCCAACAGCTTCGGTAGTTATTATGGAGAGAGATCGAGTTTTAACCATCCAAACTCTAGTCCACCGGGTTCAAGGGATCAATCATCCACATTTTTCTCTAGACGAAAATTCACCCCACCCGTAAAATGGGGTCTTTATATAACACAACCAGTGCGACAGCAATTCCAGTGTACAGCACTACCGGCATCATCGAGCCGATGACTATACTAACCGGTTGCGTGGTCGGTTGGCGTCTCCGAGGCCTCCACAACGAAGTACCTCATGGGAACAGAAGACTCGCCTTCCCCACTCGATGTGACTGCAGCTTTCGATACTTACCCAGTTCGACATTGGAGCGCTACGTCGAGATTTTGAGCGTCTGAGTGTGGACGACCTCGCAGCTCTTGCCAGTTTCCCAGTTGAGCCTCATGCAGGGGCGGAGCCAGCTCAATAAAAATGGGGGGCTGAGTTTTAAAAAATAAAATATGTTTTTATAGTTTTTACGTATACTTAACCGTAGTAGTGCCTACATTGCGATTCGTCGATCCACCATCGCGCTAAATGAATCTATAATGACGTCTTTGTCGACTGACTTCGTTAAAGGGCTAACCCTTTAGCTACTGGTCCGCGTAGGGGTCCAGTGAGACCCCTACCAGAGTCAATTCTCAATGTCTATTGGCTATAAATACGCCTGCTTGAGGGAAAGGTCACCAGTGAGTCACCGAAGGGGTCCGCTGAGACCTTTACCGCGTGCTTAGACGGGCCGCATATTCTGGTCGATAGAGCGGTATAAGCACCAAACAGGTTTTCGCTGATCGTCGTGCACAGCAGCCAGAGCAGCTTGCAAGGATATGGATACGCAGGACACCGTGGAATGAGATGCCCTCGAGCAGCACCAAGGGTACCACATTGACGACATCGCGGTGGAGGCTCTAGTAGACGACTGGGATAGGATCCTACAAGAAGAGCTCGAGCTCGAGCTCGGCGCCGACGCACAACAGGGTGTAGCTGACGCGCAGCATGATATTGACGACTTTCAGCAAGCTGTTGACGCCTTCTTGCATAACGACGACGGCGTGGCACTACCACCAGCTCTCGAAGCTACTGGCGTTCGCACTCAGAACGTTCATGCATCTAGCTCACTCGGCCGCGCGTACATGCACTCCCTGAACATCAGAATGGCCTTCATATTACCGCCCCAGCGAGAGTCAGCAACGCGTACCGTGGCATCGCTGAATATGGACTGTTCTCTCTGTTTGTGACGGCGGCTTTTAGGCTGAGTCTACTTACATGGACATCTGACGTGCTAGCTGCCAAAGGGCAGCCAAAACGCACCGAGAGCGAGTTCAACGCCTACTGTGGACTGGAGATTGCCATGAGTATCTGTCCTCTCAGCGATATTGCTGAGTACACTCGACAAACTGCGCGACCCTCTGTGGCACAGCCGCACAATTCTCAACCATTTCAAGAAGCAATTCGCGGCTTTTGCAGTCCCGACTGGGGTAAGCAGCATTAACGAAATGACCGTCGCAACCAAAGCACGCTCGAAAGCACGGACATACATGCCTTCTAAACCCGATAAATACGGGGTCAGGTTCTACGCTGCACCAAATGCGAGCGAGGGTTTCATGTCGAGTGCTTTAGTGTTTTTTACTACCAAAATGTATTCAGGGGGCGATCTCCAGCACTGCGCGATGCGCTGGATGCTGTTTGCCGCGCCGAAACCGATGGTTCTGTTGCATTTACACGCAAACGAGCAAACAAGTCGATCACTAGTGTAGAGGAATTGACCCTGCCTACAGCTTGAATACAACTTACATCTTTGACGTCCGGCCAACGCTGGTTTAGCTCTCTAGTGATGCATTTAGGGACATCTCCACTCATGCTCCCGTGCTTCCAGTACATGTACAGTCGACGTAGCGCCGTACGGACAGCACGGCCTCGCTGTCGTCGCCGTGTCAGCTTCACCACCAACCGGACACCTGCCTCTGTGAGCTCGCTGCCGACGCGCTCCCAGTCGCACACCGACGCTCCGCACCAGCCGCACATGCTCTCGACGTCTTCCATTTGCTCTCCAACGTCGGGGGGAATCTATTTTAAGAGGAATCTCAATATGAAAGGTAGGCAGTGCGGTCTCATTGGTTTGAAAAATTGAAATGAACAGATTTGATTCGTTCTAGAAGGGGTCCGTTCGGACCCCTTAAAAATGGCACGGTAGTTATAGGGTTAAACCTTTACAGCACCAACAAGTCGGAAAGCCAAGCAACAAAAATCGGCAGTTCTGCTCCATATAGAAACTTGCAGTGTCATCATGTTCATCCAAACTGTCGTCTCTCATTTTGTAGAAGCTCACATGTGACCTGTTCAACTAGATGAGCAGCAGACACTATATCCATATCTTTCTTTTGTAAGTGTCCGCACCGGTGGAGCTATCCCTATTTTAAATTTGGCACAGAAACCATGTGACAATGATAGATTTAGCAATAGCACGGAGACGTTTCACAGCGGCATTGCTATTTTCCAATCACCTAGAGCGTGGCGTAATGGATCGCGGTGCTTGTTCCTGGACGAAGCTGATGAAGAAGAAGCAGCATTCGTAGCTGCTATTGAACGGACACCTCGTGGTATGGAAGTGCCTTCGTTCCAGGGGGCTCGCGACCTGCGCCAAACAAGGCCAGAGATCTTGCAAGCAGGCACGTACGTCTACTGAAACAGCACTTCGGCCCGATCCAATCTACAACGAGCGCGATTTCAGAACCAGATTTCGGATGCGCCAACGTCTCTTCATGCATGTACTTGAGGGTGTAGTGTTACATTGTGTTATCGGTTGCCGCGGCATCACTTTGCTGCTTCCTTTTGATAGCGTGACAACACGAAATGGCGCTTGAGTGCCACAAATTCCTTTGATTCTTCATCGTTGCCATCGGACCGCACGCTAAAAACGATTCAGCTCTACTTGCTTTTGGGCAACTCCGTTACGAATAGCTGTGTTTTTCGCCGTGCGCTCAGTCGCGTTGACTTGCCTAGTATTGAGAGCATGGTTGGCTCGTTCCAATTTTGCTCTTTGCTGACCTACCGACATAACGTGGCTAGTGTCTGTGTTTGACTCAGTGTCCTCCTGGATCTGGATGGTAGCGTCGGCTGGGTCGAAACTCTCCGAACGGTCAGCATGAGGACGTATGTTTCGTGGCTGTCTGTCTTGAATTCCTGAACGCCAAGCACCCCACTTATCTAGCGAAATCGGCCGTTGCTAGACTCATACAACTCAATCACTTGGTGCTCAATGTCAGATAGCGAGCGCCCTCTTTGGTCTAGAGCTGATACTCGGCCATGACAACCAACGAACTACGACACGGAGGCTGATATCGTGGAAAGGCGAGAGCTAAGAGAAGTTGCGGCACGATCTTGGGCAGAGATCTATCTACCTGTCCTTGCCCAGCTCGTCGAATACAGCCTTGACTCGGTCTCGGCCATAGAACTCGTCTCCGCTCTGGTTAACACCAGTGCCACCGTCACTGCTGACCTCAATCGAGGCCTCACATAGTGCCTTATCTTCTGACGCCCGATAGTTAGCTCCTCGTGAACGACCGCTCATCTTGGTAATGGTCGATGTTACTCACGCTACCCAGAGCTTTTTTCACGGCCAAATTTGTCTGCAGAAATAGCTCTGGAGACCGAAAAACGTTTTTATTTGACATTTGGCGCTACCGTTGGCTCGCCCAAAAGCCAAATCACAGCCATATTTGGCATTTGTCGGCTGGATAGCTCGACCGGTGCGGACACTCTAAATACTGGGATAAAGTGTTGGCCTTTTCTAGGACGGTAATCAAAAATTCCATGTGAAAAATAAAATCAAAACTTCTAATGCACCCGAAAGCTTCGGCTCTTTTTTCAGGTTCCATGCTCTGCAACATTCTCCAACACAGTAATTTTTGGCTTCCACAGAGCCTTAACGCGAGACAGTGCTCGCACGTGACAATTCCATCGAGTTGTACTCAGCGCCTCCGTAGTCTGCGCTTGGTTTTGCCTCTACCAGTTTCGAGTAATCCATCGAGCAACAGGTCTTCCTTCTTTAACGCTTGCTGATTTATTGGGGGGGGGGGGGGGGTCAGGATTAGCTTTTTGGCCGACATTTTCCGACCGAAATGGTCACCATATTTTTTATGGTCAGCGCACATTTACATTTCGGAAATGGTTCAGCTGTTTGGGCGAACCATTTCCGTGACCGACCATTTCAGAAAGCAAGTTTCCCCTCAGTATTGAACCTTCCTCCGCAGCGACGCCCCTCTTGCCCTCCTGCAGCAGGGTACGGGTGTTGACGTACATGCAGCCCTCCACTTTTGCTCCTTAGATGCCCACACATTTATGAACGACGAATGCTGATGCGAGGTCGCTCAGGGCTTCAAAACGCGAGTAGTGTAGAGAACACTGCTTCCTTTTGGCCGCGATGCCGCCGATGAGGTCCACAATGCGCTGCCGGCGGTGGAGACGCGAGGCATGGCGTAGCGCTTGAACGTCGAAGATGCGCGCTTTTTCAGAATGATTGTCAGATACAAATGACCGGTCATCTCATATCTGACCGGGGTGATATTTTGGAAATGGTCTGGTCATTTTGTCGGCGCTCGAGTGGTGATAATTTTCGCCAATTCTGCCCCCTATTAAGGAGTTGATCTTTGCGCTTGCAGGAGGCACCACACGCTGTATGCATTTTCTGCACTAAGTCGAAACATTCGACTGAAACCGTGCTCTGACCTGCAGATACTACATGATTTTGTATGTAGTATGCCTGAGCGCTTGAATTTTGAACACGATGTTGAAGTCCGCTGAGATCACCAGGGCTCCATCGTAGCCCTGGCCACGGCACCGAGAGAATGACCCCACAAACTGTTAAATGGGATGATAGTGCGTTGTATAGTGTGTCTCCGGTGGCGGGAAGTTGCCTCTATTTTGTGAGTCCTCCTGGTCGCACAAATATTTTATCAGTTCTGAGGGGAAAAAATCACTAATAGAACCGTGTCAGGTTTCGTCGTGGCCACGAAATGGTATTCCTTGGCATGAAAGAAACAAACAAATGTCAAGAATCATTCGAATTCTAGATCCATTGCGTAGCCGCTCGCTAGTATCTTGCTGTTCGAGCGCGACGCAAATATCCAGCGAGGTTTCTTCGAGAAGAAGCTTGTTATCGGAGTAGCCTTCAGTCGTTTACCTAACATCGCTTCAGCAGGCTTAACAATGAATGCAATCTTTGCAGCTCGGACAGCAGTGCTGAATAACAGAAATCTTATGTTAGGTCGACTGTCCAAAAAATGGAGGGAGGGAGGGAGGGAGGGAGGGGAGCGCCAGCCCCCTTGTATGGAGCTCCGCCCCTGGCCTCATGAACTCATTGGTGGCGGTTGGCGCCTCCAAGCGAATTTTGCTTCTTGCGGCCTCGTTTCTTAGGCGCAGACGGGGAAGCTGGAGGGGTGGGCGGCGCAGACGCAGGCGGAGGCCCGTCAGCGCCGTGCACGGGCTCGAAGAAGAAGGCGCAAACAGCGGCGGAGAGCGTCTTTAGGGGTTAACCCATTGCAGCTGCTTACATGAATATAACGAATCGTGATTCACGATACGATTGAAATTTTTCAGAAAAAACACTTTCTTTCAGAAAGCGTTCTTGAAGAGCCGTTATGTAGTGCGGAATGCGTCGACAAAGAGGCGAGTCGCTAAGTGAGCGCTTAAGGTCGGAGGTTCAGGTCTCTGCGGCTCTGTGGCTGATCGGGCCGAGCGCTGAGGCTACTGCAGCACCTGGAGACGTAAAATCTAGCAGTAGACGGCCATTAACCACTAAGGTCGAGCGTTGTGAGGGTGAATTCCCGTGTCCTCGAGAAGTGAAGCCGCTTCTTTTCTTTTACAAATATCTACAGCCTATTGGAGCGGATGGCAGTGACCACAACGCGAATGCTAGGAAACTACGGGTGAATTTACCTCTAACTGTCGTCTGCGAGCGATCGAACGCCCAAGAACTGGTGCTTTGGCTGCGTTCGGACGCTCAGGGCAACGTCATTCGGGAGGACAAGACGCCACTGTGGCGGAAGAAGCTCCATTATGATCTCTTACCAGGACCCAGTCCTGAAAGCGACCCTGTTCTGGCTGTAAGAAGCGTCGCACGGTGGAAAAACAGTAACAAGTCCAGCGGAAGTGCAGTCGTACTTACGAGAAGAACGCTAGACCCCGTGGTAGCTGTTCCCTGTGAGCTGCCCACGTGCATCCAGCAGTTTATACACTGTCGAGGGTCTCAGGCCAGTGTCTACCGCATCTTCTGGTTCGAACAGGAGCGCAAGTGCTTTGCAGTGAATTTGACAAGCAGGTGCGGCTTTACATTGGTGCATTTACGGCTAGATCGGTGGTTTTAACCCCTTATTGTTCATAGTGTAGCTTGAAAAACACAGAGGTTCCCGAAGATGTAGACACGGCGAACAGTTCTACCTCGAATGGGCTATCTGCTTCTACTATGGCAGCCATGAACGCCGCTTTCGAAGCTGCAATAGCTACAGCAGCACAAACAGCTCGATTCTACTGCGTTACCGTGTCTCCGGATGCTCGAGCTTGTGCGCGATGGCCAAAGCTTCGTGGAGTTGCCATTGCGGAGGGTGTCCATGCCACTACTCGCATTGTAGAACACGTGCAAGTGCAACTACCCACTCTACGATTCCAGTCGATGACGACGGATTTCATTAAAGACACGAGTGGAGTCTGGTGGCTTACGCGTGTGGTCGATTTCCAAGCCTCCAGTTCTATCGAGCCAACGAGAGATGACGGTTTTACCTCTCGGGACTCCGCTGTATTGATCCCAGAAGCTCTTCGCTCGAAATACGGCACCAATGAACCACAAGATGCTCCGGACTCTCCTAAAGAATCCTCGCTTTTACGTGGAGACGAGCTTAACAACGCTCTCAATACGCGCTCGTGTTTCCTTTGTGGGAGTTCCTGTGAACTCACGCCGACGTTCCGAGCTCAACTGGAAGCCACACTAAAGGGCCAGACGGGGGAGAGCCGCAGTACAGTGGCAATGCACGTTCCAGCTATTGATGAATTCCGGATGACGCTAACGATGGCTCTTGATACGATTTTCCTGATGCGGCAGCGTGGAGTAAGTCTTCCGGTATGGGAAAATGCTGTTAGTACAGTCCGGAAGTCTCAACTGCGAGATGTCTGCGACTTTCCGACCTGTATGCTCTGCTACCGAGTCTACCAGCAGCAGAACCAATTGCAATTACTTGCACGGGAGCTCCATGGCGTTCTTTCACCCAATAATTTCAGCAAACAACCGGAAGAAGATGAAGATACGATGAATTTACCTGCTGATGGGATTGGGATGGCTACATCCGCTGCGTCGGGTTTAGCTGGTTCTCAATTACTCTCCACAGAGCTTCGGTATCAACAAGAGACTCCTAAAAGCATTCAAGATAATCTGGAAGCTTTTAGAACTGAAACGATACCTCCGACACTGCTGAGGCGTGCAGATTCGCCTGAAATGAGACCAACATGGAGCGTTTTGACCCCTGTACGAGGTGCAGACGTGGATCCGACAGCTACACAGCTCCGGATTGTCTTCTTCTTCCACGAATTACAAGACGGAGGTCCTGATTTAGTCCCTACAGATTTCTATTTGGAATACCATTTGGGCCAGAATGTCACGCGAGTGCAGCTTGAAGGCAGTAAGATGCACACGCCCAACCGCTGGCAGCTCTGCGAGGCAAGAGTCCATTATCTATGCGCGACATTGGATGCTTTCAGTGAATTCTGCGCTCACAAGCGGCTGCTGATCAAGTTGAAAGCGAAACCTCTTATCAAAAACAATGAAGGTTCTGGAAACGATCAAGACGAACAGAAGCGTCCTCGCGACCAGGAAGAGTTCTTCGGGTACACTTTAGTGCCGTTTCGGACGGTGAACACAGCTGCAAAATGGTTCGGGAACTCGCTGCAGCCTGAAAGCCGCACAGATTACTTACTGGAGCTTCATACAGCTTCACACGGTCTTCTTACTCTGAAGTTGACTGTAGGGCTTCTGGTTGATCCCGTACCGCTAGCACACGTTCGAGATGTGATACGAGATCGCATTTTCCTCGAAGAGCAGCCACCACGTGGAGTATACTGGCCTCCACCTTCGCATTGTCTTGGGGGGTTGGCAATACCAAGAGATTGGGTTGGAGCACTGATGCCGTCCGAATACACCAAGCTATTACCCATGCGTCGTCGAGAGACTCACAGTATCCATCCAGTGACAACCCCAGTCCCTTCACGAACGCATTCTGTGTCTACCATGCCGGTAACTCGGGGATTAACACTAAGAAGCTCACAGTTACTGGACATTTCTACCACACCCGTCAATAAGGATATCGACCAGAATCAGCCCAAAATAACGCAGAAATTGGCATCCAGCGGAGGAAATACCGACCAAGACCAGGGTGAAGTCCGAGCACGTTCGTTAAGCTTGGCAATGGTCGGTACCACCTTATCTCGAGCGTGTCTGGCAGCCAAAAGGATGGTTTTTCGAGTCACTGAGGACACTGCGACGAGAACGTTCCCCACAGTATTCCTAGCAGCTCTTTTACGCCATGCCAGCTTCGCCAACCCCGTCACTTCTTCGTGCTTTCCATCGACATCTTTAGGAAACTGGAACTCCCCAGCCAGATTTCAATTCACGAGGAGATACTCTGTGGACCGGTTGCTGGCTGAAGTCAAGCCCGGAAGTCTCCCCATGCTGGCTTTACTTGGAGAACTCCTCCTGGTTTTACTTGAACAGCGAGAAATACCTGATAAAGTGGATGCCAGTGCGTTGGAGGCTCTGCTAGAACCGTTTTGGCAGCAAGACAGTGGGTGGCGCCCCATTCCACGCACCCGAGGCAGTTGTTTACCTGAGCGTCGAGTGATCTGGAACCGAGTTATTCGACGATGGGAGGCTGCTACTGGTAACGCATTGATTGAGGAAGCGTCAGTACCTGAAGGAAGCATGAAAGCTTTAGTACTGACCTGTGAAGTCACACTGAAAGTTGATATTGGGGACTTTCGAGCCAAAATGCTCGCTCTGGTATTGTGTGAATTGTTCGAGCAGATGGAGACGCTGGATAATGGCTACATCGAGATCGCAGAGTTGCGTTCCCTTGCCAAGTGTCTACCAGATCAAGAGTCTTTGTATATGGAGAAAATTTTGGACGAGGAGGTGGGAATGCGAGAGAAATTGAATCAAGCGGACGTCGAGGCTTTAGGAGAACTGGTAGAGCGTCAACAACTTCTGGTGGTACGGACGCTGCTCCACTCTCTCATTGGAAGTGCTGTGATGATGGACGCTCTTGCTCGCTTTGATCGTGTGGGCTCTGGTGAAATGAGTCTGGAAGAATTCAGCGAACTGGCATCCGATGCTTTATTATCGCAACGTAAGGTCTTTCAAGCCTTCCAGGAGGAACCGAAGAAAGCACGCGACGGCTTTTGTTTGCGTCATGGATTGACAGAAGTCTACGCTACTGATAGCGTCTGCGTACTATGTGCTACGGAGGTACGTTCAAGCAGTCATCATCGTTGTTCTTTGAATATCTTTTAAATATGTGCTTGTATTTTGCAGTACCAAGGTGAGAACTCACCGCGTAAACCAGTGAAATCAGTTGAACAGAGCCCAGAACCACCTCAGCTAGCTCATTCAAACACAAGTGGAAGCTTTGGCGCCGTTCAGACTGCTCTAAGGTTTAATTCACCTTCAGAACGGAGCCCAGGCACAGATTCTGACGAAGAGAAGCAAGATGCAAACAGACGATCATCCTCACCACCGCGACTGGAGAGATTTCGCCGCTTTGCATCCAGTAGCAAAGTTCTCGAAGGACTGGAGTCTGAAGCTGATACAAATTCTGGACCTCGAAGGCGGCGAGCGATTACTGGGAAGGTAGCGACGTCCAGACAAATGGTCGATTCCGACCTCGAGAGTATGCTAAACAAACTGCAAGCTGCTGAACGAACGATTGTGGTCGGAGAGGCTCAAGTTAAGGAGCGGAAGGTTTCTGGGACTACGCGGACTCGACAGCCCTCCGTATCAACGACTCGAGAGGAAACTGCGATAGAGGATAGCTTCTCGTGCTCTGGCCTAGGAAACTTTCGTCGGAAATCGACTGCGGCGACAATATCCTCGCAAATATCCACCCAAGAGGATATTTCTGGTCCAGATAAAGTGAAGAAGAAGCGAATGAAGAAGAGGATCCTGAAGAAAACCACTCGTCGCTTACAATCCACGACCCCATTACCCAGTTCTGCTTCATTGTCGAAGCTGCTTCACATGGAACTGAGCGATCGACGACGTGTTTTAGCAACAAGCGCGAGTGAAACAATCATTGAGAAGGTTGTGCGGGTTGAACAGAGACGCAAAGAGGTGAGAACTGCTATCGTTGCGATGCCAACGAAGACTTTCAGTTGCTTAACCCTTTGCTGTTGATTGTAGATGGACAGACTGATACTAAACGAAGTCCAGGAAGTAAAGCAGCGACTCGCGAAATTGCTTGATAGACCATGAGTATTGGCAACAATTGGCAACAATCCATTTATCTCGTTATGTAAATCTGGTGCTTAGTACCACAATGCCTTGTTCCAGAACAGACTCTTGGCATTGGCCAGGTCGTCGTCCGCGATGGTGAACGTGTCGTTGAACACGATCTGAGAGCCCGCGCTCGACTCATTGTACTGCGGCCAGTAGATCTTGTCGTCCGCCCACTTGGTGTTGGGGTTGCCCGTGAGGACAAATGAAAGGAGGTACTTCTGCATCATGACAGCGACCGTCGCGTTCACAGACGAACTGCCGCCCATGCCACCCGCACCGCCGGGGCCGCCAGTGGAGCTGCCGCCCGTCATTCCCATGCTGCTAACATCGCCAACCGAAGTCGTCGAAGCTCCCGAAGAAGCCGTCGTCGTGCTCTCCGACGAGCTCGAGGACGTGTCCAGCGTGTACGTGCTGTACCAGTAGTAGCTCTGATCCGTGCCGTGGGTGGCCGAGTCCAGAGCAACCTCCGCGTTCCACGTCTGGTTGTTCAGCGCGTGCGTCAAGGCCAGGTTCTTGCCGGTGAGATCGAACGACTGCTTCATGTCCGCGAAACGGAGTCCGGCGCTCTCGTAGTCGTCCTCCGGGTACAGCTCCAATAGCTCCTCGACCACATCGTCTGTGATCGACGGGAAGAAGATACGCAGGTACGTCGAAACGTCCTCCTGGGTGTCCACACCGTCGTACGCCTGGCTGTTCGCTTCGTGCAGCTCGTGGGAGATCACGCACGGGCCGGAGAAGTTGAAGTGACCCTGGTACAGGTTGGCCTCGTACGTGTCTGAGACGATGTAGCCGTCCACACGAGGCTGCAGCTGATACGTGTAGTCGGTCACCGCAGTGTTAGTGGCAGTTGTCAGTGTCGAGAAGTTGACCTCACGCATGCAGTCCAGGTGGCCACCGTCACAGCCAACGGCAGACGACACGTTCTGCCAGAACTGCTCACCGTGGTGGTGACCGGCGCCGGGGACGAAACCCGGAGACATGACGTACGCCTTGTGGAAGAGCGACGGCGCGTTGCCGGCGAAACGCGTCATCTGGAACAGAACCTGCGATCCACCGGCCGAGAAACCCATGGCCGTGACGTCGTTCGGGTTACCACCGAAGTTGCCGATGTACTTCTGCACCCATTCGAACGCGTGCTGTGAGTCCCAGACGCACAGGTTGGCGTCACCGCCCTCGTGCTGGTACGTTGGGCCTGTGGCCAGTCCGGTGATGCCGAGACGATAGTTGTACGCCACGAAGATGAAGTCCGTGGACAGGTCGAACAGTCCTTCGGGCGTGTTCTGCGCCTTGGAGCCGCCCGTGAAGCCACCGCCGTACGTCCACACGACCACGGGCAAGTTGCGTCCGGCGGCGTCCACACGTCCAGGTACAGACAGTCCTCTTCGGACGAGCAGTCGACGTCCGCATCGGCGAGGTTGGTACCGGTGTTGGTCTCGGATTCCGTTTCGGGCCACTCGGGCGCGGCGAAACGGAGGTCGCCGGTCGGCACCTTAGCGAAGCGGATGTTCTGGTACTTGTAGTACCCGACGGTGGTGTTGCCACCTACAGCCTGGACGGTGGTGTAGTCCAGTTCGACGGTAGGAAGCGACGAAGACGACGAGCCACTGGTAGTTGTAGTTGTAGCCTGACTGCTGGCGGTGGAGCTCTGCACCGTTCCGAGAGCGTAGGTGCTACTGCCGGCCATAGCGGGGGCCACAACGGCAGCGGCGGCCATGAGAAGAGCGTAGATGCGCATGTTTGTTGGAGATGGAGGGGGGACTGGTGCTCGGAGGCAGGCAAATTGAAAAGTGCGTCTACTGGTGCCGATGTTTCGTTGATTAGAATGGTGACTGTAAGCGTGGTGATCCACTTAGCACGGACGATGGCACACGGATTTTCTTGCCAATGTGGTGTGTGACATCCGAGCATGCTTTTCAAAGGCAGTAGCTGTTGGGTTTCCCTGTCCAGATCTCTGCTTAAGGGTGGACAGTGCTGTTGGGGTGTGGTCGAAACTGGCCGAGCGATTATTCCTCAGTGGTGTAGATTTGAAAAGACGATGCTGTTTAGCACACACAACCCACTTTGTGTCAGGATCGGAACGTCGGGTTTGCGAATTAGTACCGCTGTCCAGCTTTTCTGACAGATCAACAGGTTGACAACAGGCTGTTCGCTAACGCCGATCCACTGTGATCCCAAGGCTGTCCTGCACCGATAACACCCGAAATCGAGACTGAAACTACGTGTATTCTATCCTGTGTGAAGCTAGAAATCCTCCAGGTTCGGACCGCATATCATATGCATGAGCCAGAGTCTAGCTACGTGTACTGTAGAACGTCGTGTACACTGCCAGCAGTGCGCCGCCGCTGTGCGTTTTGCCATGCGAACAATATCCAAGTGGCAACATGCATAGACGCGGCAGAATCGGCCGGATCCCGGTGTTCATCGCTCGCCTCGCGCGTGATGAACGCGAGCGCGTCCATTAGATGGCTCGTCACAAATGCACCGAAACCGATCGCACTGCGGTGACCGCAGTGAGTTCGCCACACCACATCACAATGAATCATTGAACGAATTTGTGAGCGGATTGAAGCAACAACAGATTGTAGTTTTAGGAAAGCTCAAACTAGCAGCAGATTGTACTTTTAGGAAAGCTCAAACTAGCAGCAATTTGCATCTACAGTAGCTTCGAGCCATGGCAGTCTAGTACCACAGCGCCTTGTTCCAGAACAGACTCTTGGCGTTGTCCAGGTCGTCGTCCTCAATGGTGAACGTGTCGTTAAATACGATCTGCGTCCTCGCGCTCGTCTCGTTGAACATGGGCCAGTAGATCTTGTCGTCCGCCCACTTAGTGTTGGGGTTGCCCGTGAGGACGAAGGAGAGGAGGTACTTCTGCATCGCAGTAGCAATCGTCGCGTTCGCCGTCGTCGTGACGGCGCCGACACTGGCGGCTTCACCTGAGCTCAACGATCCCGAAGTCGTGGACGTACTCGACGTCGTAGTCTCGAGCGTGTACGTGCTGTACCAGTAGTAGTTCTGGTCCGTGCCGTGAGTGGCGGCTCCAAGCGCAACCTCCGCGTTCCACGTCTGGTTGTTCAACGCGTGAGTGAGCGCAATGTCCTTGGCCGTCAAGTCGAACGACTGCTTCATGTCCGCGAAACGGAGTCCGGCGCTCTCGTAGTCGTCCTCCGGGTACAGCTCCAATAGCTCCTCGACCACATCGTCTGTGATCGACGGGAAGAAGATACGCAGGTACGTCGAAACGTCCTCCTGGGTGTCCACACCGTCGTACGCCTGGCTGTTCGCTTCGTGCAGCTCGTGGGAGATCACGCACGGGCCGGAGAAGTTGAAGTGACCCTGGTACAGGTTGGCCTCGTACGTGTCTGAGACGATGTAGCCGTCCACACGAGGCTGCAGCTGATACGTGTAGTCGGTCACCGCAGTGTTAGTGGCAGTTGTCAGTGTCGAGAAGTTGACCTCACGCATGCAGTCCAGGTGGCCACCGTCACAGCCAACGGCAGACGACACGTTCTGCCAGAACTGCTCACCGTGGTGGTGACCGGCGCCGGGGACGAAACCCGGCGACATGATGTACGCCTTGTGGAAGAGCGACGGCGCGTTGCCGGCGAAACGCGTCATCTGGAACAGAACCTGCGAGCCGCCGGCCGAGAACCCGACGGCGGTGACATCGTCCGGGTTGCCGCCGAAGTTGCCGATGTACTTCTGCACCCATTCGAAGGCCTGAGTGGCGTCCCAAACGCACAGGTTGGCGTCACCGCCCTCGTGCTGGTACGTTGGACCTGTGGCCAGTCCGGTGATGCCGAGACGATAGTTGTACGCCACGAAGATGAAGTCCGTGGACAGATCGAACAGGCCTTCGGGGGTTACTTGGGACTTGGAACCACCGGTGAAGCCACCGCCGTAGCTCCAGACCATGACGGGAAGGTTGCGACCGGCTGCGTCGGCCGGCGCCCACACGTCCAGGTACAGACAGTCCTCTTCGGACGAGCAGTCGACGTCCGCATCGGCGAGGTTGGTACCGGTGTTGGTCTCGGATTCCGTTTCGGGCCACTCGGGCGCGGCGAAACGGAGGTCGCCGGTCGGCACCTTAGCGAAGCGGATGTTCTGGTACTTGTAGTACCCGACGGTGGTGTTGCCACCTACAGCCTGGACGGTGGTGTAGTCCAGTTCGACGGTAGGAAGCGACGAAGACGACGAGCCACTGGTAGTTGTAGTTGTAGCCTGACTGCTGGCGGTGGAGCTCTGCACCGTTCCGAGAGCGTAGGTGCTACTGCCGGGGCCACAACGGCAGCGGCGGCCATGAGAAGAGCGTAGACGCGCATGTTTGGAGGGGTAGTGAAGATTTTCAGATACTGTTCTGTTGCTTGAGGACAGGCAAATTGAAAAGTGAGTGAAGCGAACTGCGTCGAGTAGAACAAAATACCTATAGTCGTGACGATCTGCCTTTCACCAACGAGATGGCACGCGCGTGGCCAACACCATTCCCCTAGCGGTTTGCGATCTAGGATCTTGGGGTGTAATCGGACATGGCAAACCGGCAAACCGATTACCCTGTACTGTATCACCTGTAGCTTTGAAAGCCGGCGTGCCAGTATCCAGCCCCGACAGTAGGGCAACAGGAGCTCACGACGATCCACGGCGCACGGTGGACTATAAAGCAATCCGACGCAGAGAAAGTAGAGGATTGCAACAAAAAAAACTTTGTTTAGCATTGGAACTATGTGTTTGCGAGTCCAACGAATACAAGTATTTTGACAAGGCGCTACATGTTTTGCTTGTAATATCAATGTATTGCCTCCGCTTCAAGATACGCCGGTAATGACTCAGCTTTGGTGTTGTCATCTCAAATGACCAGGGAGGGGTCTCGGTGTTCGTCGCTCACGTGCCAAGTGATGAACACAAGCACGCCCATTCTTGCTCGGCAGATGGCTCGTTGCACCAAAACCGATCCAAACTACACGCACCCAAGCAGAAGATCAAACTATAGCTGCTGAAGAGACTGCCTTGAAGACAGTGCAAATCGTGATACAATGCTGCGCTACGGAGCAAACATGCACTGGTGGATCACAGCGATGCCTCTTCTCAAGTAACGACTACAGAAATGAGTAAGCTTGCGTGGTGTTCAGCGAAAATGTGCAAGGGTTGCTTATGTACTGCACCACCGTGGTGCACGTGAGTCCAACTACAGTACATGTACCGCGTGGCAACTCTTGTAAATGGGTGCACCCCATTTCGTATCCTTCTGAAGGCCGACTAGTAAGCAGAATAAGCTCATCGCTACAGTTAAAATCCCTCTTTTCTGGAAGTGCCAGCAGTCGATTCAGCCACAAACATATTAATAACACTTTGTCGTTCATCTTTGCCTAGGTTTTGATGAACGCAAAGGATTTGCACAGAGATCGCTCGCTGTCGTCCAGCGATGAATTCATTCGGCATCCTGGATTTTATTTATCTTGTCCATTCATAGAAATGAGTTAAGGCAGTTCAATCGAAACGCTTGCATCATTCGATACGAATGTTACAGTATTTGTCATGCCTCTTCTCCAAAATGTATCGCGGTGATCATTCTCCTTTGACGGTACGGTATATCCTTTCAAATACACTGGCATTCAATTCGAAAACGTGCGGCAATTGGTCCATCGCAAAATACTTTGGTACTCCAAGCTACCAAATGTCAATCTCTCGCATACTGGAGAATGTTACTATCCACAAAACAGAACTGCGTCACACTACAATACAACGGCAAGTTGGGCGTGGCATGGCATGGCATGGCGTGGTTAGGAGCCGCCCTCAACGTGAAGCCTCAGGGTTTAGTACGCACTTAGTCGACTAAGTGCGCATTCTGCTAAGTTCTAAAAATAGAATCACAAGTGTAGATCGAGCTACATGTAGAGGACAAAACCCAATATTGCATTTAATTGCGCATCTATTTGAGTGTTTACGCAACAGAGAACTCATAATTGACTCTGAGTGTAGCTTGTTACCTAGACCGTTGGCCAATCAGTGCCCACGCGGCTGTACGAGATGCCACAAGCACGAGCACAGGAACTTCCCGGCAAGAAGCGGTCTAGTGGCCCTGCAGATGTCCACGAGCACGAGTCCACAGCAGGCCGAGAAGCCCCAGTGATGCCCAAAAAGAAGCGAGGGTACCGTAAGGCATCCCACGCAATTCGAAAAGTACGTCTTCGTGTCTAAATCGTCACGAGAATGAAGCAAAAACTAATGCTATATTACTGCGCTGTAGGAGGAAATCAAACGTCTTCAAGTGGAGATAACTCAGCTGCAGAATCAGATTAATAATCTACAACACGAAGCTCTAGCTCCAAAGGGCCAAAATGACGAATTGAGCTCCAATGTGCTCCAGAACTTGGTCAAGAAGCAGCAGACCACGTTCGTGAACATTCAGGCAGCCATGTCCAGCTATTCTGCTTCTGTACGTGCATCCATCTTCACAAATCTGTGCTGAAATAACCCTTACGTGCTTGTTGGTCTTAATCTGAAGAGCATCCAGTGTGGGAGTCCCATCCAGCGGACGATCGTACTGCCCAATGAAGAGCTTCCTCGACGTGAGATCCTTCGCTCTATGAAGACTTTGAAGCTTGAGGACGCGCGTAGGTTCATGAGGCAAAGACTGGCGCATTTAACCCCTACGAACTCCTTATCAGAAGAGCGAAGGTTCGAGAACGACGCAGGGGATTATTGGGCCGTAAGATTCACGACAACCCCGTTCGAGTCTGCTCGAAGCGTCAAGCAAGTGTTCGATCTGGTCATTTATTTCCTCTCCAACAGCGAGATCAGCATCTCCGAGAAGGTTGGGCATTTAACCGTTCGAGAAGATGGAGATAACCGCGAACAAGGAATCGTGCAGAACCGACTCGTGTCTATGACTGGGAAGGGGCTCCACATGGAGACGAACAGTATTATTTTTCACGAGTATTGGGAGGCTGGAACGAGACACGAAGACGACTATGGATTTATTGTTTCGGAGTTTGCGGATGCAGACGAGAGACATCCGTATCGTCCCGACACGCGGATTCGGAAGGACGCGAGTATTGTGATGGAAGTGAGAGCGTATCCGAGTAAACAGCAAGAGAAGGTCATTGTACTGACGCTTTGGTCACATTCTCATCTCCGTCGTCCCAGTTTCCCAGTCCCGAAGGACGCATGGCACGAGCTGCGGGAGAATATGGACCGCTGGAGCCAGAATATGCACAAGAACATTCTGGAGACCCTGGAGCCAAGTATTCAAGAACCGGCACACTAGAATGTAGCACACCTCACCAATGATGAGACGGAGAGATCTGTCATTCCTGCTTCGTCATCGAGAGGCTACACAGCATATGGACTTCAACTATGGTTTGTCATTTAGGCCTGGCGTCATCACGAGAGAAGCCAAAGCTGGAGAACATTCTCATCAGTTTTCAATTTACCAAGGACGTCCCACCCCAAAAGACTCGCAACCAAGTGTCAACGATGAACACAAAGATATGTCTCGCTGCCTTCATCGCCGTTGTGGCCACAACTGTCAATGCCAAGCTCTGCCAGCCAGGCTGCGGAGGTCAGCACTCGGGCCAAAACGCCTATATCAGCTCGTGCTGCCAACAGTATGAAGCGGATGTTGGCGCCAACTTCGACGCGTGCTGCGCTTCGAGTTGTGCCAATGGCAGCCCTTGCAAGTGGGAGGATCTCGGCTCAACTGGCGGCGAGGCCTAAGTACAGCCGTCGATGCGACTTCATGTGCACACTCAAGCACTAAGTTTGCTGAATACAAAGTCGCACCTGCAACCCACAGACGCTGTTTGTTGAAAATCTGACGAGAATCCGTAATTCAGGACTTTAAAAACGAGAGATTAATCAACGAAACATGACAGCTAAAGCAGATCATGAATCACTACCAATATCGATTCTCTTGGTAACTGGGGCTCTTCTTCGGCGTCGTGAACATCGACCAACTTTCCTGCGCAGGATGCGTGCTAGGACTCCGCTCTCGGCGAGTTGCTTCAAATGGCACTCCGGACTCGCCGAGAATAAGGCGCAGTACAAGATGAAATAGCGAGAGATCAGAACCTGATGGCACATCTGCGCAGTCCATTGCTACCATTGCACTCACCACTGCTCCGGAGCTGCATTAACTGGCCCCGGGAGTGTCAACTAACACGTGAGGTTGCTGGCAGTCTATCATTGCGAGTATCAATACTCGTATTGTGTGTGAGAGGGGTACTGGATGTATCGACAACCGGGAACAGTATGCCACTGAATGGTAACTTACTGGTAAGCTTAGGCATGTAATGCCGAATAGTTTATCTGGGTTTTTGTATGCTCCAGCTTGAAGTTGATCAGTGTCCCGGAAGTACAAAATGTTGACACCTTGGAAATTTTAAGCAGGTCACCGGCAGATCTGGTCCTGTTTGGGTCCTGCGGGATCGAAGCAAGTCTAAGAAGCTCATCTACAACCTCACGTACTCGAACAAGGTCAAGAAGCAACCGCAGGGACCCCCGGATCATTACGAGCCAATTGCTGGTTTTGAGTCGCTTTCACAGCATTCGAAGGCTTTATGACCGCGCATCGAAGTAAATACGGGATCAGAGACGCAGTAGCGCGGAACTTGCTGTACGGAAAGCTAAGGAGGGGTCATCGCTTTCGACTGTCTTAAAAGACAAGAAGTTCGCGTTCCCGTGCACTGAAACGAAGGCCATTGGAAACCTAAGGGGGGGGGGGGGGTTATTGCAGTAGGTAAAAGTTGATTAACTTTAGCTGGACTTACGTCTTGCAGACCTATGCTATTACCAGTGCCTTACGTCTAGCATCGTGGAGTCCATATTCGTTGTCGTGGGAGGTTAGGAAGAAGTTCGGTCTGTTCTGACACGAATCCCAAGCGCGTAAGCACTCGATTAAGCGCTCTGCCGTCAATATTCCAATCAGATGAATGCCGAGACAGGAAATGGCAGTGGCTTCGAAATGAAGCCTGCAAGTTAGCGATATTTGGCGTCCCCGCTAGCGTTTCGCCGAAGTAAATGTCATTGCGCAGCCGCCACGTTGCGTGAAACACTATAGCAGTGTGCATTCTCCACAGTAGCGACAGGTTCTCCTGATCGCCTCTCCATCCTCTAGCAACATCTCTGTTGGACGGGAACAGCAGAAGCTTCCACTCCAAGGTGCTTCAAAAAGCCCTTCGCCATTGACTCCACAATATTTGCCACATTTGCGTTAGCGCCGGACAAGTGAGAAAACAATGTTCCAATGTTTCAATTGAATCGCAGCCGTCCCGGACACAAAGTTGTGCATTCGGGTTGCTAGTAAGCATGAAGAAGAGCCTTGATCCGACAATGAGGTCTCCGAAGAATAGCCTCAGCATTACATCGTGAACGACAGGTACCAGACACCGTCGAAGCCAAAATATCTGGGTGAGCGTTTGATGTACACGCCCTCGGGGACATCCAAGTTGTACCATTGGGTGTTGCTTTAATTCGTCGAGAGGCTGAATGAGTTTCTTCCAGTCTCCGGCTTTTAGGCCAGGAAAGAACCGTGATCGTGATCCTTCAGGAGTGCTTGCAGTCACCACCACCCCTAGAGATGGAGGTGTTGTACTGCTAACCACCCTTCGCAATCCACCCGCTTCCGGGTGAGGAAGAACCCGCTGATAAATACTTCGCATTTGATAGTAAAGTACGAAGATATCGCGGAGCAATATGCGTGAACCCAGCTCGGGTTCCACGATGGAACAAACCATTTCGAAAAACTCCCCTGAGGTTAGCCAGTGGCGATCATTATCCAGAAAATCAGCGAGGCAATGCTTGTTTGCCTTCGCGAGAGCCCGACACAGATTTCGAAACTTGACAGACCCTGCTCCTAGCGGCACCGACATTGCCACTTGAAAATCTTGGCACTTGCTCCACCAAATTGGATTATAAAGAGCGTATTGCAGTACTTGAACTCGACTTGTTGAAAGCAATCGTCGGTCAGGCCACTGTAACCGATTCCACTCACGTAGTAGTTGACGTCACCACACAGGTAGCATCGTTGCCCTCCATCTTGATGGTCTTGGGGGATCCTGAAACAAGAAATCACTTGATCCTGGCCTCCAAAAGGGCCCATACCGTTTTCCCAGCATGGCCATCAGCGGACGATACCACACAGTATCTCCTGCGCTCCGAGGGTGACCCTCGAATGCTTGTACGACTTGTTGTAGCAGTTGGAATTGCCCACGACTTTAAACGATAACACGTAAGAAGTTCTACTTGAACTTCTTTTGAAGCAGCTGCCGATGTTCTTCACTCGCTCACTGCAGGCCGATCCAGTGGATGTTCACGCGCGAGTCGTGCGTGAACATTCAGGAAGCGTAATACCGTACGACAGTGTTATTTCTCACCAACGATGGGGCGAAGACAATGGTGAGATCTGTCCCCATGCTTCATCACCGAACGGCTGCAGACCATCTGGGCTGCAACCATGGCTTGTCCTCTAGGATTTAGGATGGCAGCCCGAAGTTCTTTCTCTTCAGTTCTCAATTCGCCAAGGACATCCTACCCCAAAAGACTCGCAACCAAGTGTCAACGATGAACACAAAGATATGTCTCGCTGCCTTCATCGCCGTTGTGGCCACAACTGTCAATGCCAAGCTCTGCCAGCCAGGCTGCGGAGGTCAGCACTCGGGCCAAAACGCCTATATCAGCTCGTGCTGCCAACAGTATGAAGCGGATGTTGGCGCCAACTTCGACGCGTGCTGCGCTTCGAGTTGTGCCAATGGCAGCCCTTGCAAGTGGGAGGATCTCGGCTCAACTGGCGGCGAGGCCTAAGTACAGCCGTCGATGCGACTTCATGTGCACACTCAAGCACTAAGTTTGCTGAATACAAAGTCGCACCTGCAACCCACAGACGCTGTTTGTTGAAAATCTGACGAGAATCCGTAATTCAGGACTTTAAAAACGAGAGATTAATCAACGAAACATGACAGCTAAAGCAGATCATGAATCACTACCAATAGCAATTCTCTTGGTAGCTGCACCAAAAGGAAAAGTTGTTGTCAAACCTGGCATGGCAATCACGTGTACATGCTGAAAATGGGGATCGATCGAACAACCTGCCTACCCACTTCACGCGTCATCTCCATGTCGGGGCCCAACACGCTTTCAATATCACGGTATCGTTCGATTGCCTCAAGAATGCCACTACTTCCGCCTCCTTCGCTGACAGGCAGCACTTGTTTTAGCTTGTATTGCTTCACAGGTTCTTCAACCCAAGGGAAACTGATCTCTGCATCAGAGAGCGTAAGTAGTGCCCTGATCATCGCGAACGCTGCACTTGGATGAGCTACAGGCGCGTAGCGAATGTTGACATAATTGTTGCTCCTGTCAGAGATCCATAAAAACTCCCAATAATCGGTTAAGTTTGTCAGCAGTGCCACCACTAAGTCACTGGCAAGAAAATCCAGAGCAACCAGTCCTGACACAGTCTGGTAAACGGCGCCTGGGTGGGTTGTAGCGTTTTTCTTCACATCGGTCAGCATTTTTACGCCAGGCAACCGCTCCACATAGTGCGGATACTCCTTGACGACATCACTCATAATAAGGAGGTCCGTGCGTCCAACGAGTTCAATGTCGTAGCCTGGAACTATAACGCTGAGGATATTCGGTCCTTCCGTGCCGACAACATACAGTTTCTCTTTCACGAGCACATCCCTGAGATTGTCTTCCACGTACTTTTGGTACCGCTTGCGTTGCTGTTCCTCAGTGAGTACGATTGTTTGGCCATGTTCGTCGATAATACTCTCCCACTTAAACGCTTCAACTGGTACAGGATCCTGGTTTCAAATTGTGAATGGAACTGGGCGGACAACCGTCAACTCAAGATTCAAGTCTCGCAGAAGCGTTATTCCCCTGGTTAAACTCATCTCCGAGTGGGTGTAGCGCTTGCGTTTGGTCGGCGCAACTTCATCAATTCCAACCGCAAATTCTGAGAGATCCACAACTTCTTGCTTTGGAATCACCACCAACACGTGGATCACGTTCGTACCGAGCGAAGGGCTTGACCCAAAGAGGAGCGGCTCGTCCAGGCTCCACGATGCGCGTGACTTCTTTCTATACGAAGTGTCAAGTATTCTGGCCCGTAATATCGCATCCAGATTTTCGTCGTCTGGAAGCCAAGCGGAACCTTTCTTCGCCAAGAACAGTTGCAGTTTCCAAGCAGGACACGCGATGTCCCGGTTCTTGTTCTTGATCTCGTCCTTCAAGTCCCCCACCGACTGGCCCTCACAGGAAAGACACTTCCCGTCATGCCAACGATCGCACAGAAGAGTTTCACCATTACCCATTACCATTTCTCGAGGTAGCAGATTCGAGAATGAAGAGTTGGAGAAGAAAATGTGCGAGTCGTATTTAGACGGAAATTCCTGAGTTCACTGCCATCTATCAGTGAAGAAGACAAATATTCAAGAACCAATTCAGTGTTTTTGAATCTTTTTTTTTTTGTGAACAAGCTGCAGTATCTGTAACTGCTTTATTCAAAAGTCTCCAGACTTTACGATGGATCGAGCAGGTCTCGTGCGCCGACGACAGCAGATTAGAGAGAAGGAAAACGTCGACAGTGAAGCAAACGCGTTGCTGGATAACGACAAACCTGTCGTGGGGAAGAAGAAGACGACGATCAAGCGGAAGGGAACTCGAAGTACTGGTGAAGAGCCACAGAGCGAAACGACTTTGAGTGGGAATGATTCAGCTCTGACGCCTCCGCCACAGCCAGCGAAAAAGAGCTCGAAGCAGTCCAAGATGGCGTACAATACGGAGCTCAATGCTGGGCTTGTTGCTCGTCAGATCCTGCAGCGTTCACAGTTTAAAGACGTGAAGGAATACCTTCAGTCGACAACGAAACAGGAGCTTTTCCAGCAGGCATTGGTTGTGGCAACGTACGTTCAAGAAGTACGTATTTTAATATTTTTTAAACGAAAAAGCGTAATTTATAATCTCGGCATACATGTACATGTACAGCTCAAGAGAAAACATGCTGAAGTAGCAGACGCCGTTGGTGAAGAGCTAATTCAGTACCAGACGAAGTATCACTGTGTATCCAGCGATTTGGCGGAACGAGAGAGAATTTACGAAGAGCAAGAAGTAAGTCAAGCGCCTATGAATCAATCAATAGATGTCTATGTCGTTGACTTGGCACTGTTTTTTACGAGAGCAGAAGGAAAAAAAGGAGCTCATCGGGCGTCTGAAGCTTGCGCAGGAAGAGTATCAATCACTCATCGTCTGGATCCGGTAAGAAAAAATAACTAAGTTGTTTTTTAGTGTAGGTGCTGATAACAACAATGGTCTGTGACTATAGCGAGCATGAAGATAAATTCAAAGCGCTACAGCAGACCAAAAAAGATCAAGCTCAACTCATTGAAGAAATGTCCGAAATCCGACGACAGCGAGAGGAGCGACTCAGTTCGGTGGAAAACGAGCGAGAGCAAGCCTTCCGGTTCGCAGAGGAGCTGCAGGAGCAAGTATGGTATTGAATAGTTTAGAATATTTCCTTGACTAAAAACTAACTTTCTTCTCTTTTTCAGAACACCAAGTTGCAAGGACAAATGGTTTCGTAACATCTCTTTTTTAAATATTTTTATTTTACCTAACAAAAGATATCCGGAAGGCAATGATAGAGCGAGATTGCGAGAGAATTCAAGAAGAACTGAAAGAAGAACAGGCAGCAAACGAGCAACTGAAGATGGAAGTGCAGCAGAAGTCCCAAGTGTACGCAGCACCCTTCTTTTTCGTATTTTACCAGTATCCGGTTTTTTATTTTAGTTTTCTACGTTATGCAGGTTCGCGCACATGTCAAGTGAGCTGGAAAACGCCCGAAACGAAATATCAACGTTGCAGGGGCAAGTTCAGGTGCGATTACCCCTGTTCTTATCGGTGGTCAAAAGCCGAATCGGAGTTAAAACCCCTTTTGGGTCAGTTGGAGGCGATTTCTAGGCATTCTGTTACGCAAGAGCGCGATCGTCTCCAGCAGAAATACCGAGCTGATCGACAAGACTGGAAGTCCACGCAGGTATTCGTAGATTCTATCCACCACTACAGGATATTCCTACTCACCAGATCTCTAGGAACATCACGACGTGTTGACAAAGAGGAAAGCGGACGAATTCCGAGCGATGGACCTCGAGCTTCGACACTTGAATCAATCGCTCTCTCGAATGCGTATTGAATGGGAGAGCGAGAAGTCCCAGCGCGAGAAATCGGAGGTTAGGTTGCAGAAACTGTCGACGTTCCTCGATGTACGTATCATTGTTCCTTGGTCATAGGCTGCAGTGGTGATTGATGAACACTGTACTGAGTAGGAGACGAAATCCCACACTAAAGCGTTAGAGGAAGAATCTCAGCAGTTGAAGACGCAGCTCAACGGTGAGACTGGACTTTAAATTGGAACGTCTCAATTCACAGTTTTTGTGTCGATAACAGAGGAGAAAGAGGCTCGGACAAGCAGGGATCACGCACTTCAACTCGCTCGCCGGTGCTGAGTCATCTTTTGTGTACTGTCTGTCGTTTTAGTCGCTGGAATTAAAAATCGTTTTGTGCCTGTAACAGAGATCTCCAGGCGCTGCAAAAGAGCTATCGAGAGCAGGAAAGCGCCAAGTTGGACGCTCAGAGTGAAGTGGCCTCACTCGTTCAGCGGTACGTCTTCTGTCGCGTTGGTAAAATACCTAAAAGTGAAGAATATTGATTAAAAAAAACTTGTTTGTTTATCATCAGGATGAAGATCATTCGTCGCGATCACTTGGCACTTCTTCACCGCGTGGAGGCTCCGACCCAATTGGCTACACAATGGCACGCAGAGATGCAGGCAAGCGAACACCGCAAGGCTTGAACCGTACTGTAAAGTTAAACAAACGCACGTACCACGTGCCTCCACGCCAAGCAGAATCGCTGCTTATCTTTGCATTTTCAAGCATCCGACGCATTTCCGTGCATTCTACAACGAGTGAAGCCTCGAACAGGACGTACTCGGCGCCGAGCGATCGCTACAGCGTTGGAGGGGACAAAGAAACCTGGCAGATCGCCGACACTGCGTCAATCTGCGACGTGGTATGCCGCCATCGCAACAGCCAAAACGCAAGTTTTGCAAGCTGTTTGGTCAGTCTCGAGCCAATGGCAACAGCCTTCACGCCGCGTGCCGCCCGTGGCATAAGCCGACCGCTTGTAGCGCATAAGCCACCTAGTGGTTCACTCGTTGATTGGCTCTGGAGCCGCACAGAAACTTCAGTTTCGGCAAGTGACGAGGCAGAAATGTCGGCGGTCTCATCTCTCGGGCGTTGATGTAGGCGAGTTGCTCTCCACAGCTCGCCGTTTTACCTTGCGCTTTGTATATCGCAAAGCCTCAAGTGAACGCGCACGGAGGTCATTCAGTTCCGTGCAAGAATGCGGAAACTCGGACGGCTCGAAGACTCCGTGACTTGATGTCATTCCTCTATTTACTTTGCACTACTCACATCCCAATTGCAATTGATCGCGATGGCTTCTCAGGCTGCAGATCAAGCGTCTCCGTCTCCGTTCCAGTTCCCATCGTCACGGCGTCTGTCTCTGAGTTCGCTTCAACTGACGCCACGGACGCGTGAACTCTCGCGACTGAGCGGGTTCCCGTCTCCTGCTCAGACGCCGCACACTGCGTACTTCCACATCGATGAGCCGGAGGTTGTAGCCACCAAAACCTACGACCTCCCGGTAGATCGCAAGCAGTTCGACCGGGCCACGACGATCAAACCGAGCAGTCTGTTGCGTCCGCACATGCGCATCTTCTACATGTCGTGGCTCTCCGGGATCATGGGTTTCATCGGTTGGTACGCTATCCCCCCACTCATGCCCGTGATCAAGACGCAACTAGGACTGACGGAAGGAGAGGTGCTGAACTCCGATATTGCCAGTACAGCCAGTACCATCTTCTCTCGCATTGCGTCAGGCCCACTACTCGACCGGTACGGTCCGCAGGTAGTACAGAGCTCCATCTTGTGGTTCGGAGCGGTCCCCATTGTATGCGCGGCGTTCGTCAACTCCGCGACGAGTTTACTCATCGTACGGTTCTTCATCGGCCTCGTGGGCTGCGTCTTCGTCTCTGGTCAATACTGGACGACCATCACGTTCGCTCGCAACGTGGCGGGTACAGCCAACGCTATCACGGGCGGCCTGGGTCTCTCTGGCATTGGATTCGCCTTCCTGGTGCTGCCGTTCGTGTACGAGGCCATCACCTCTGGCGGTCACGTGTCGGACGACTTGGGTTGGCGAATCACCGTCGCGTTACCTGCTGTGCTGATGGTTATCATGGGCGCCGTCATCCGCTTCGCCGTGGATTCCTGTCCGACCGGCGACTTCCAGGAGCTTATGGATACCAAGCGGCAAGCGGGGGACGGTCGAACTGCTCCAGTCCGGATCAGCATCAGCGGTAGCTCTAGCGTTCTACCCATGACGCAGCCCCAGAACGGTGAACCAGCGAAGCCTATGGGAATGCTCCAGTCCTTTAAGATCGTGCTGACGGACTTGAACGTCCTGGTCATGATCGCCCAGTACGCAGCCTGTTTCGGAACGGAGCTGCAGCTGAACAACATGGGCGCTCTGTACTTCTACACGCAGTTCACTAAGAAGGGCTGCACGCCAACAGACAGCAACCTCTGCTATTTACTCTCCAAGACCAACGCCGCCACGGTCGCGTCGTCCTTTGGACTGATGAACATGTTCGCGCGCGCACTGGGCGGTTTGGCTTCCGACGCCGTGAACCGCCGACTGGGCATGCGCGGCCGGCAGTACGTGCAGTTCACGCTCATGTGCATACTGGGTGCGTTGGTGATCACGCTGAGTCAGCTTGACTCACTTGGTGCGTGTGTTGCGCTGTACGTGTCCGTCGCCATCGCCGCACAGGCAACGGGTGGGTCTACGTACGGGATTGTGCCGTACTTGAACGAGCAGCACACGGGAACCGTCAACGGCCTTGTGGGTGCCGGTGGCAACTTGGGCGGCGTCATCTACGGCGTCATCTTCCGCAGTACCGACGGATACAGCACCGGACTGCTGTACACGGGTATCATCATCCTGGCCTGCGCGTTACTTGTGCCGTTGCTTAGGTTCCCCCATGTGCAGGACCAGGAGACGCAAAACCCGTCGCACGATGCTGACGGCGCGTCCAAGCGATCCCACAGCACAATGTACCTCGAAGACGAGCCGTACGAGTAACTTAAAACTTAGGCAACTAGAAACTAAAGTATAACGGTCGCTCATCCGGCCGCTTTTTCGTCCAACGACCTTCGTCCTCGTGTCCGATACAACAGTTTTCAAGAAGAATTGTACTGCAGTATCCGCAGAACAATGATGCAGGCGCAGCGTAGTTAGACGCACATGCACCACGCGTCTGCCGAATGAATGTCAAACCCAGTCGCGTGGTGGACCTAAAAGCCACTAGGCAAGGCAAGTCACAGAAACGTCAAAGTATTTTTTTTCTATTTTCGATGAGTGACCTGCTCCTTCTGTTAAAATTGCCGCCACACGCATAAACATCACAGTAAACATCCTACCTACACAGCATAGTAAATTCAAATATAAAGTTCCGGCGCTCTGGCGGTACGTGACGAGGCGCGCTGCTGTACCTCCAGACTGAGCTTGAGTCATCCGAATTGCAAGCCTTGAGCACCTCCTCATTTTCGAGTTTCCAACGACCCCCACTACCTAACAACTCGCAGTCAATGGAGTCTGTCACACCCTCTCCATCGCTGCGTTCGCTGCAGTTAACACCTCGCGTTCGGGAGCTTTCGTCCCGGCTCACGTCACCGAACGAATCCCCTCGCTGCGTGTTCTCCTTGCAAGTGGATAAACACGCAGTTGAAGTGCCCACTGCACCTCTCTATGATCTTCCCGTGGACAGCAAACAGTTCGACCGAGCTACGACCATCAAAGCCTCCAGTATGTTACGTCCGCACATGCGCATCTTCTATCTGTCCTGGATGTCGGCCATCACGGGCTTCTTCGGGTGGTACGCCATCCCGCCGCTCATGCCCGTGATCAAGACGCAGCTTAATCTGACGGACGGGGAGGTGCTCAACTCCGACATCGCCAGTACAGCCAGCACCATCTTCTCCCGCATCGCGTCGGGTCCGCTATTGGATCGTTTCGGGCCTCAGGCCGTGCAGAGCGCCGTGCTGTGGCTCGGAGCCATCCCGATCGTCTTGGCAGCCTTCGTGAACTCCGCCACTATGTTACTCACCGTGCGTTTCTTCGTCGGTCTGGTGGGCTGCGTGTTCGTCACGAGTCAGTACTGGACGACCATCACCTTCGCACGTAACGTGGCAGGCGCGGCCAACGCGATCACTGGCGGTTTGGGTTTATCGGGTATTGGCTTCGCCTTTTTGGTGCTTCCCTTTGTGTTCAAGGCCATCACGTCCAGTGGACACGTATCGGAAGATATTGGCTGGCGTATCACCATTGCGTTACCGGCAGTGCTGATGATCGTTATGGGCGTGGTGATCCGCTTCGCCGTCGACAGCTGTCCGACCGGGGACTTCCAGGAGCTCATGAAGAAGAAGCGGCAAGCGGAACAAGCAGTCAACCTCGACGAGGATCCGGACGTGCAGGAGCAACAGCTCAAGCCCCCGAGCCTGCTCGAGTCCTTCAAGATCGTGCTGTCCGACACGAACGTCCTGATTATGATCGCGCACTACGCGGCGTGTTTCGGGACGGAGCTGCAGCTCAACAACATGGGCGCGCTCTACTTCTACAAGGAGTTCACGAAGAACGGATGCGCCGACAGCTCCTTGTGTTCATTGTTATCGAAGACAAGTGCGGCGACAGTGGCGTCGTCCTTCGGGCTAATGAACGTGTTCGCCCGTGCGGTCGGCGGACTGACGTCGGACGCGGTGAACCGCCGGCTCGGTATGCGCGGCCGGCAGTACACGCAGTTCGTGCTGCTGTGTGTCCTTGGGGCTCTTGTCCTGGCGCTCAGTCGGTCGTATTCTATCGGTCTTTGTATCACTCTCTACGTGCTAGTGGCCATTGCGGCTCAAGCGTCCGGCGGCTCAACGTACGGCATCGTCCCATACTTAAACGAGCATCATACAGGCACTGTGAACGGTTTAGTCGGAGCTGGAGGCAACATGGGCGGTGCCCTCTTCGGCGTCATCTTCCGTATTACAGGGTCCTACCACACGGGGTTGTTCTACATGTCCATCTTCATCTTCAGCTGCGCACTACTCACCCCATTGTTGAGACTATCACATCACAACAACACAGAGCAGTCACAACACGAACCCAGCACGGCTTCCAAACTGTTCTTTGGGGAAGAAATATCCGAGTATGAAGAAGCTGAAACTCCAAAGTAAAAAACGTATTTTCATATTCTCCAATTTAGCTTCTTCCGTTTCAGTTCTACTTGGCAAAATACGATGCTCTCCAATGCTGAATCTCCTGGAAATGCTCAAACTCCATCGGGTCAAGAACTGCCCGTCAGTAATGCCTTGATTTCGACCGCTCAAGTCGCGCCGCTACCCTTAACAACGGACTTCCATGCTGGTAAAGTGCTGGGGCTTGGGGCTCCCCCAACGCCTACACAAGAGCGCGAGGAAGCGTACATTCCAGTGACATTGGCACGAGCTCAGCTGAGTAAAGTGGTGGCCGATATGCACGCGATGAAAGCCGAGCAGGTCCAGAAACTCAACGAGATCCTCGAGCACTACCGTAAATTGGAGAACGATACTCGAGAACGACATGAAGCACGTGTAAAAGCTCTAAAAACTCGAGCCGAAACGAAACTCAAGGAATCCCGAGAACAGCTTATTCAACTTGAAGAAGCTGGAGCTGCTCGTGAAGAGCTCCACAACAAGGAGAAGCAGACGCTTATAGAGGAGCAGAACAAGCAGCGTCTTGAGCATCTCGAGGCGCATGAATTGTGGCGACAAGAACTGGAAAACGCTCTACAGACTCACGAAGATATGTGCGCTAAAGAACAACAGAAAGCTTTGGAGGAGATCGCGCGAGTATCGAAAGCTTCTGCTTTTACTGGAGAACAAGCGCAAAAGCAGCTCTCTAATGAGTTACAAATGTGTAGTGAAGACGCTCTTGGACAAGCGATACGTGTTGAAACTCAGCTTCAAAACACGCGAAAAGCCTTGGATACGCAACACCAAGCCTTCTTGGACCACGAAGCGAAGCTGCGGAGGCATTTCACCGCGAAATTGGACGTCGAATGGTTTATTTACGCGCTTATTGGCAATATTGTGGATAAAACCAAGCAAGTAGCTGAAACGAAACACGCTGAAACTCTTTCAAGTAAACTGCACGATCTTGAAGAGAAAGCGAAAGTTGCAGGTTCTCGAGAGAAAATTCTGCAGAGGAGACTGGAAGCTGCACGAGAGAGGTTTGACTTTATTGAAGCACAAGCTGTAAGGGAAACGGTGGAGTTACTAGTTCACGCTGTTGTTGTGACGATTGGTAAAACCACTGCAACTTCAGATGCCCCTACGCAGACATTTGACGTAAAAGAACCGAAACAAGAGGCGAAACCTGCAGAGAGTGAAGTACCGACGCTTTTACTGGATAAAACCAAGTACGAAAGCGAAGTGGAGGTCTCTCGAGAACGGAATATCGCGCTGATACGGTCGAAAGCTGCGCTCCACGAGGCCAAAGAGAGGCTCGAAGCAGTGACAAAAGCCAAGAAAGCAGCGAAAACTGCGGTGAGGACTTGGCTGACTGCGTTCCAAGGTCAGTATGGTCGAGAACCAACTATTGAGGAGAAAGCGCTGGTGAAAGACAAGTATTTGGCTTTTAAAGACGCTGAAAAGGAGTTTAGTACGCAGAAAACACACGTGCAGACACTGAAGCTCCAACATCGTGAGTTAGCGCTCCGTATTGACGCATCAAGTCGTTGGTCTGCTCTGGGGTCTGCAGTGGTTAATGCTGTCGAAGAGAACGAGGGTGAAAGTGAATCCTATAGAAGTGTCCGCAGTGCTGTGGATTCTAACGTTACTTCACGACCAACTACAGGGTTCGTATCGACTACAGAAATTGGTGTTGAAACTTCCGTATCGACCGCGGAAATCGGAGTTGAAACTTTCGTATCGACCGCAGAAATCGGAGTTGAAACGTTTGTATCGACCAAAGACAGCGGTATTGATGCTACAGACTTTCGGGATGAAGCAATCACTGAATTAGAGAAAGAGATACAAGAACTTCGAGCTCAATCAGTTGTGAATACTCCTACAATTCCTGAAGTAACAGAGACTCCCAATGAAGTAGAAAATCGAAAGCGGAAAGAAGAAGAAGAAGCTCGAGAGGAGCGTAGTCGACAGCAACGCGCACAACTTAAAGAAGAAATCTCGGGGCTTTCAAGAGAAATTGAGGCGCGAAGAGCAGAGAAGACGCGACTTGAAGTAGAAATCGAGCAGATGCGACTGCACTTGGAGCTGTCGGAAGCGAGTGATAGTGGCTCTTTCCCACCCAGTGAGGCGAAAGTTGACGCTGGAAATGTGGACGAGAAAGATGAAGAAATTGAAGAAGACGAGTATGAAGAAGAAGAATTCGAGATGGACGTTGCAGAGTCAAAAGACGATGAAGAAGCTGATATAGAAGAAGAGAGAGAAGAACAAGAAGAGACTGAAAGTCAGGACGTGAAAGAAGACGCCGCTCGATCTCTTCAGCTTGTTCAGATGATAACAGACGCTGTAGTTCGAGGGAAAGCGCAGTTTAATCGTGGAGACAAAGCCAAATGTTACCAAACGTACGCGAAATGTGCTGAAAAAGTCATCGCAGAGCTTCAGGCGCTTCACGACAAGCAGCGACGTCAACTGGCCCCTGCTCTTAAACGAGTTTTAACTGAATCTGCTCGTCTCCCTCCTGCTCGAGGGCCCCAAAGCCTCCGAAAGCAACTGGATATTGTCCGTGAAAACTGCGATGAATGGCTCAATGTTCGAGAAGAGCAGGCAGCAGCTCGACTGGCGGAACGTAAAGCTCGAAAAGAAGCTGCAGCCGTGAAAAAACAGCAATTACTGAAAAAGCAGCAGAAACAAGCGGAACATAAGAATGAGGAGAAGAAAGCTCACAAGAAGAAGAGTTCGTCTTCTCAACCTCCTCCTGCAGGTGGGAAAGCTTTTGAAGACGCCAAGCAGAAACTCCGTACTCTGGAAGCCAAAGCAAAAGCCGATCGGGTCAAGATTTCGCAGCTCGAATCCGCCCTAGCAAAGGCAGAGACTCAAGTGACAACTGGAGGAGGAAGTAGCAACTCAGGGGGAAATTCCACTTCTGATCGTCGTGTAGCGGATTTGGAGAAGAAGCACAAGAAAACGCTCGAAGAGAACGAGAAATCCGCTAAAAAGGAGATCACAGCACTCACTCAGCAGCTTCAAAGTGCTCAAAAAGCCTCCCAAGAGTTACAAGAACAGACGTCTGCTCTTCAAAAGGAACTGGGCGTTGTAGGCGGCAAGGCGAAGCAGTTAGGGCAGCTTGAAGTGGAAATAACCCAGCTACGAGAACAAGCAGCACTGGTAACGCCACTGAATACCGAGCTTCGTGAAGCGAAAAGTCAGTACGTAACACTGGAAACAAGCTACAAAGAGGAGCAGGCGCTGAGGAAGAAGTACTACAACCAGATCGAAGATATGAAGGGGAAAATCCGCGTCTACGCTCGCTGTCGCCCCATGAGCAACTCGGAGAACGATCGCGGCTGTGCGACGTGCGTTAAGTTCGTGGACGAGTTCTCGCTTGAAGTGAGCGGCGGTAACCGAGCAGTGAAGACTTTCGCCTACGACCAGGTCTTCTCTCCTGCCAGTACGCAGCCCCAGGTGTTCGAGGACACCAAGAACCTCCTTCAGAGCGCTGTGGATGGCTACAACGTCTGCATTTTCGCCTATGGACAGACTGGATCGGGTAAAACCTTTACGATGACAGGGAGTGAGAAGGATCCGGGTCTGAGTCCTCGAGCTATTTACCATCTTTTTCAATTGGCGGAAGAAGGGAAAGCCAATTTCACAGTGAACTTCCAAGCTACGATGTTGGAGCTGTATAACGATTCGCTGATTGATTTATTCCACTTGATGGAAGGCGGAGGCGCGCATGATAATAAACTGGAGATTAAGAAGAACGAGAAAGGAATGGTGGTCGTTCAGAACGCCACACTGAAGAAATGTACGACCCCAGAGCAGACGCTGAAGCTCTTTGAAGCTGCCAACAAGAAGCGACAGGTGGGAGCCACCAAGATGAACGCGGAGAGCAGTCGCAGTCACTCCATCTTCTCGCTGCTGGTAGAGAGCTACAATAAAACTACGAAGGCTACTACCGTTGGGAAGTTGAGTCTCGTGGATCTGGCTGGCTCTGAAAGGGCTGGGAAAACTGGAGCTACAGCTGATCGACTGAAAGAGGCCCAAGCGATTAACAAGAGTCTAAGTGGTAAGTGTATTGAAGTAGAGAGGGTTTGGTTGTGTACTGATGTGGATTTCTTGGCGTTTTGCAGCGTTAGGAGACGTCATTTCAGCGCTGTCGACCAACGAGAAGTTCATTCCGTATCGCAATAACAAGGTACGGGATCCGAAATCTGTCTGGAACGGAAGATAGAACTAAATAGTTGTGCTCTTGATTTTAGTTGACTCAATTGATGCAAGACTCACTCGGAGGAAACGCCAAGACGGTGAGTTTCCAGCCAACTTCAGCTCAAAATGGTGGTTATTCGCTGATTCTACTGCATCTTGTAGCTTATGTTCGTCAACATCTCGCCAGCCGACTACAACCAGGTGCAGGACGTCTTGGCTTTATCTGGAATGGCTACAGCTGACTCGTTTCTTGTCCCTTTTCCTAGGAAGAGACGGCGACGTCGCTTATGTACGCGTCTCGGGTGAAGCTCATCACGAACAACGCCAACAAGAACTCGGAAAGTGAGCAGGTCAATCGGCTGAAAGCTATCATCAAGCAGCTCCGTGCAGGCAAGACGGACGTCGATTTAGAAGGCGTTTTGGACTAAAATCTGGAACAACCCAAAATCTAGATCAAACCAAAAGTAAAATAAATGTAAAACAACGCCGGCTTTGGTGCTCTCAACAACTCGGTGTATCACATTTTATTCCAGGCAATGAAGCAGAATAAAAGCGAAGTCGGTCCTTCAATGTTCGTCGTCGAGGGCGGCAGACGTTGAGCCAATCGACCATAAAGCGCTTCCAACAGTGGAAAAAACAATAATTCCACCGGTCCGCCACCTCCTGCTCCCTGTATCTGTCTCTGCAATCCCAAAAAGGCGTAAAAAGCCTTTCCGAAAGCCCTCGCGACACCCACACTCGCCACTTATCTGTTGGCCTTGGCCACACGCTCGATCTCGTCCTTCTTCTTAATAGCGTAACTGTTGGACGAGCCCTTGGAAGCGTTGATCAGCTCGTCAGCCAGGCACTCGGCGATGGTCTTGACGTTGCGGAACGAAGCCTCACGGGCGCCCGTGGCGATCAGGTACAGAGCCTGGTTCACACGACGGAAGGGCGAAACATCCACGCCCTGGCGACGCACCACACCGGCCGAGCCGACGCGGGTCGAGTCCTCACGCGGGCCCGACTTGATGACGGCCTCCACGACCACCTGCAGGGGGTTCTTGTCCGTCAGCAGGTGGATGATCTCCAGCGTGTGCTTGACGATGCGCGTGGCCTTGAGCTTCTTGCCCGAGTTGCGGCCCTTGCGCATCAGGGCGTTCACCAGACGCTCCGTAATGGGGCACTGAGCCTTGCGGAAACGCTTCTTCTGGTAGCGCTGAGCCGTGTGCGGCAGGAACGTGGCGGCCTTGCCCTTCACGGCGATGTAGTCCTCAAGGGAGATGTCCGCCGCGATGCTGATGTCATCGTACGACCTGCGAGAGAGAGATAATATACCTGTATTAGTGTTTTTGTCTTCTCGCATTGATATTTTTTTCTGTTTCCTGTTGTTGTGCTGCTTATAAGGTGCTTTATTACACGCGACTGACACCGTTGGAAGCGTCGTCACGCGCTGATTACAGCGAACAAGAAGACATTGGGAGCTGCGACCTACCACTTGTTGAAAAGCTTCACTTCAGTTGCAACTTCCGCCATGTTGAGAGAGTTTCCGAGGATGAATTCGAGCGAAGAGTGCGGCCCAAGCGAGCCAGGCGGAGACCCGGCAAGCCCAAATGAATGGGTAGGAGGCTCCTGGCATACGACGATTGAGTCAAGTATACTGAATCCAAGGCTAAATGTCGCCTACCCCGCGACGGTCCGCGGTTCAACTGACCGGTTCACATGCGGTTCAGGGAGGATTTCGTGTGTGGCACGTAGAATTGCTCTTACAGCGCGAGATCGGATTGAGGAGCTCATACATTTCTTTAAATAAATACAATTTTTCCTTCCCTTCCCTTTGTGATCAACTTCCATGTTTTTTATTGCGGCCTTGATCACCGATAAATCCTTCATTTAAGCTACGTAGTCCAAAAGTCTAAGGCAGACTAAATGTGGACCCCTTTTAAGATTTCGCTGCACGATCCGATTGCAAACCAATTCCAAAAGGCACAGGTTAAGTAAGTATGCTCTGCAACGATGGCACCTCAAAAAGGTTGAAAATACAAGTGCAGCTTCGAATGTGGTAGAGAAGACTGAGAATTTTGCGTTTCGGAGAATAATTCGTGGGTTGCCACTTTCACTTGTCAAGTAAACTGATGACAATTGTTTGCTATAATAGGAGTCCAGTCCGATAACCACAAGAATATTTGCTTGCTCTAACTGTACCCTGCTCTCAAGATAAATCGCCTCCTATACTGTATATTCTTAAACCTTATCCCTGTGAATCATGCTATTCATATCTCAACCGTTTTCGATCTCACAAACAGAGATACCTTGTAGCGTGTCGCTTCATCAGCCTTCGAGAACTTATTTCTGCGACATGTGGATATTCGGGCAGGTTCACTATTTTCTATTCTGGGGTCGGAAGAAGACAGCTCATAACCCAATTACTCAGAAAATAGCAGCATGGGGGGTGGCCCTGTCAGCGCTGACGTCGTGCGCTCCTCCTGCTTCGTGACGTTCCCCGAGCAGACCCACGCCGAGCCTGTGCCTGTAGATGCCTGGTACCTATTCGCAGCCGGAATGACGTTCCTCAGGCGTCTGGCACGCGACCGCGTGGGCGACGAAATGCGCATCGCTCTGCTGCTTCAGGTGCCTGGGGAGGACGGCGAGCGTCGCTACATCTCTGTGAGCAGCAACACGGTACTGCAGCGCGCATTACAGGAGACCTTTGACTGTCCGGATAAGGCGCTCGTGCTGCACGTGATCGACGTGGCGAAGGTGCGCGGCCAGAAGCGCATTCACGTGCGACCGGAATTGAACCCGAACGTGTCTCCGGAGCCTGTGCAGCCCATGGGGCTTGTGTTCCCCACACTATCGGTGGATGGACTGGTGACTCCTACAGCCGTGGAAGTTCCAGCTGCAGAGGTGACGAGCGAGAGTCTTTATGAGCAGATGAGTCGGTCCATGTTTAACTACCGTAAGGACGACAGCGTGCGGTGGAATGGAGCCAGCTCTGGGAGCTTGGAGAAGCCGAAGAAGAACTTGACTCAGAGTGCATTCTTCGTCGAGGAGAGAGATTATACCAGAAGAGGGAAGAAAGAGAAGCAGCAAGAGAAGAAAACAGAAGAGATGAACCACAGAGCAGGAGTCCCGGTCGCGGTCGAAGCTGTCGATGATTTACTACCGCCAGCCAAGCAATTAGATGCAGTCGAAGAACAGGCTGATACGACCAACATTCCCATGGCGACCGTTGTGGAGACTGATGTAGCGCAGATCCCGAGCGACTACGTGATGCTGGAGCTGCAGACCGGCGCTGGACTGCCCGAAGCCCCCGCCAACACCAGCTCCACCTACTTCATCTCCTCTCGATGGGCTGAGCAGGCCGACGAGATGAGTGCTTCAATGCGGTTGGAACGTCCACCAATCGCTCGCGCGACTCCGGCCCGCACTGCCAGTAGCATTGGCAGCATCCGCTCCAACGCAAACCTCGAAGAATCATTCGTTATTCTCGAGCGCCACGAGCTGTAACTGAGAGAAAGATAGATAGCTATTATTTTGCCATTTTGTAGACGAAACTGAGAATAACAGTATTTATACTTGGAAAAAAAAAAGATCCACTCTTCTCCAATCACTTTTATTTTAAGAACATGATGTGTTCCACACGAAATAACGCAATCATTGCGACACTCACTCATCTTGGTCAGTGTTAAACATTCTCTTTCATTCTCTTCCAACCATGGCCGCAGTCACTGGCAGCGTCGTGAGCGTGCAGAGCGTGGCGCAGTTCGACGAGGCCACCGCGCGCGAGTCCACTCTGTCCGTCTCCTTCTTCTGGGCCGAATTCCACGAGGCCTGTCGCCCCAACGGCCAATTGGACGTCGTCGTGCGTCAATTGGCCACGCTCCACCCGCGCATCCGCTTCCTTAAAGTGGCGGCCGAGGAGCTTTCCGAGCTTTCCGAACGGTTCGAGATCGCTGTCGTCCCCACGTTCGTCATCTCTCAAGGTCGCGCCGTGCTGGACAAGCTGGAAGGCGCCAACGTGGCGGAACTGGCCAAGCGCGTGGACGTACTTAGCAAGAGCGTGGCCAAGAGTTCTGGTACTTCTGCGTCCACCCCTACAGCTGAAGAAAGCCCCAAACCATTGGAGGAGGCTCTACAGTACCGTCTTAAGAAGCTCATCAGTGCTTCTCCTGTCATGCTCTTCATGAAGGGCAACCCGACGGAGCCCAAGTGCGGCTTTAGTCGGCAGATAGTGGCTCTGCTTAACGAAGAGAAGATCCAGTTCGGTACTTTCGACATTCTTAACGATGACGAAGTGCGTCAAGGGCTCAAGCAGTTCTCCAACTGGCCCACGTACCCGCAGCTGTACGTGAACGGCACGCTCGTTGGCGGTCTGGACATTCTGAAGGAGATGAAGTCGGACGGATCTATCGTCGAGCAGCTCGGCCTTACGAAGAACGTTGAAGAAGCGGAAACTGCTTTCCAGGAGAGTCTGCGTGCACTGGTTAACTCTGCTCCTGTGCTGCTGTTCATGAAGGGCACGCCGTCTGATCCCAAGTGCGGATTCAGTAAGAAGACTGTCAAACTCCTGCGTGACCAGCAAATCGCCTTCAGCTCCTTCGACATTTTGAGTGACGAGCAGGTGCGTCAAGGACTCAAGAAGTTCTCCAACTGGCCCACGTACCCGCAGCTGTACGTGAAGGGCAAGCTCGTTGGTGGCCTGGACATCCTGAACGAGATGGCGGAGGACGGAGACCTCAGTGAGCAGCTTGGAGTGGACAAGAAGGCCAAGAAGGAGAACAAGTACGAGCAGTTGATCAACCGCGCGCCAGTCATGATCTTCATCAAGGGCTCGCCCAAGCAGCCGCAGTGCGGATTCAGCCGCAAGCTCGTGGACATCCTGGACTCTGAAGGCTTTAAGTACGACTACTTCGACATCCTCACGGACGACAGCGTGCGTCAAGGACTCAAGAAGTTCTCCAACTGGCCCACGTTCCCGCAGCTGTACGTGAACGGAGAACTCATTGGCGGACTGGACATTGTGCAGCAGCTGCAGGAGGACGGAGAGCTGGCTGAACTGAAGCAGTAAAACGCTGTCAATAAAGACTTTGCAGTCAAGTCCGTCTCTCATATTCCGTATCGGTCGATCTATAGTCTTGAGGCTTTTAAGAAACACGCTCTAGGCGAGAATCTGCGTGATGATGCCGGCAGCCAACGTCTTGCCGCGATCGCGCAGCGTGAATCGGCCCAGCTGACGGTAGTTGGCGAACTCCTCGAGGCAAATCTTGCGGTGGCACGTGATCTGCACCACGGCCGAGCGCTCGCGGGTGATGCACCGAGGTTTCTTTTTCTCCACCTCCCCAGTCTTGCTCAGAATGCTCACCAACCGCGTAATGTTCACAGGTTCGTCCACGTTGTGCATGTGGATCGTCACGTACGTTCCCTTCACGAGTGGCACCTCCACCGCCGGCATGGTCATGATCTTGGCCTCGAATTTCTTGGCGAGCTGAACCGGAGACGCAATGGAGCACAGAATGCTACCTGTACTGTAAGGATATATCGCATAAACGAGTTAGCATTAGCTGTTGAAGGAAGACGAACGGTACCAGCTCTTACGTCAGAGCCGACACATCAATTCCGGTGACTCCCATCTCGATTGTGTCTCCAGCACGAGCAAGTGTACACGTCTCACCATCCTGCACCATTCCTAGTCAATTTAAAAGGGTAAGTTGCGAGTAGGAACCACAGAAGCGTCGGTAAAGTCTGCACCTCTCACTGTCAAGGGGAGTCCAATTGGCATCAGAAGGAACTGCAAACAATCAACACAATAGTAAAGATACCGTTGGGAAAGAAATCCGCAAGAATGAGCAACTTACCGAGTCTCCCACCGCAGCGGCACCAGCGTAAACGCGACCTGAGATCGTTTGACCCAAACTCATCGACTTTGACACGTCGGAGACCGTCATTCGGAATGGCTTGGAGATCTGGCGCTGAGGAGGAGCAAAAGTGTCTGCATATCATAAAGAGTCACTGTCAGATACCCCATAAGAATTCCACTAGTCTCGTGTTGAGTGCTGCTCACCGATAGCCTGGACAAGAGAGGGGCCAGAGTACCATGAGCATTCCTCGACTCCACCAGTCTTCTCCAAGTTAGCGCCAGTCATTCCACTGAGGGGAACGAACCGCAGATTCTTCGGACGGAACCCCGCACCCTGGAGGAAAGTAGAAAGCGACTTGACGATGTTGTCAAAGCGCTCCTTATCCCAGTTGACCATGTCCATCTTATTGACTGCCACAACCATCTGAGAGACGCCGAGACTTCGCACCAATAGCGTATGCTCCTTGGTCTGGCCAGAGTTCTCGAAAGCGGCCTCAAACTCACCCGTGACCGCTGGCACGACCAGCACCGCAACATCTGCCTGTGCAGCTCCCGCAATCATCTTGGGGATGAAGTCACGGTGTCCTGGTGCGTCCAGCAACGTCACATGCTTGGTATCCGTCTCGAAATGGCTCGTTCCCACGTCCATCGTGACTCCACGCGAGCGTTCCTCCTCATCTGCATCCATGACCCAAGCGTAGGCAAAAGAAGACTTGCCAGCCTCACGCGACTCCTTCTCGTACTTGTGCATGAGCCGCTTGCTCACATAGCCCAGCTTGTACAGTAAATGACCTGTAATAGTACTCTTGCCTGCATCCACGTGTCCAATCACCACCATACTGATCTTGGTCTTGCCTCCAGTACGTGCCTCCTCCTCCAGCTTAACCGCCTTCTCCTGGGTCTTCAACTCAGCACGTTCAAAGGCCTTCTTCTCTGCAGGCGTGAACTGCGTCTGTGCACGGGAGATCGCTGGTGCAGCATTAGCTGCATCTGCTGCTGAAATACGAGGCTTCTTCTCTTCCTCTGACTTTCTCATTGGAGAAGGAACAGCTCCACCAATTGCCATAGCTTTTCCCTTAGCAGGAGCGGGCATGACGATCTCCTTCTTGGGTTTCTCCTCCTTCCCAATAGCCAGAGCCACAGCTTCAAGTCTTGGGATCTGAATCTGCAATGGCAACACCCCTCCAGTTGCAACGGGAGCTTTTCCCTTCTCCAACAGAGCCACAACGGCCTTATCCAGGTCGTAGTTGGCGCTACGGAGCTCCTGAGTGATCTGTTGGCTCGAGAACCTGCTACCCACGGCCTGCTGCACCTGAGGGACCATAACGTCCAGAATTTCCGCATCTCCCGGGTCTTCAAGGCTGGAATTGGACAGATCCTGCTCCACTTGGGTCTCTTCTTGTTGTACGAAGGAGAAGACGGACCGTTGGCGACTGGGCGAGTCCCGGCGGTACATGAACTCGTCTGTACATGTTAATTATGGGGTTATTAGTAAATGTGGCGTTATTCTTAGTTAATTTATGGCAAAAAAAAATGATCCTACGTACTGGAATTGGGCGAATTTGGCTCGTAGTCGTCGAAATATTCGTCATAATCTACGAAGCGTAAGGAGGTGTTAGGGGTATGGGAGGGAGCGCAAGAGAAAGAGGAAGACCAACTGCTTGCCTTCGTCCTCGTACGAGTACGCGCGGTTGCGTACGTTGCGGTGGCGCGACATGGCGGTCGAGGTAAGCGACAGTATCTGAGCGGCTTGAAGACTTTGCTAGTGTGTTAAAAGTGAGTGAAATTTAACATAATTCGCTACAGATTAGACTCCGATTTACAAGTACATTCACTCCTCATGGAAGAGCTCCCGACGTCTTCTTCGGTGTCGCTACGCAGTCTACAGGTCTACTAGCGGCAGGGGCGATAGGGATCCGCTATTTTGTCGAATGTGAGCTGATAGGAGGGCGCGTGGGGGTATCCAGAGCGCATTTGGAGAGAGAAACTCGCTACTTGTGGGTCAGGAAGGCGTAAATGGTGGGAATCTCATGCTCTCGTGCTCGTGTTCATGTTTGATTGCTGCATGGAGTTGTGAGTGTTGCTTTGCTGCTTGCAGAGCGCTGAACGTCATCTCATGAGTGGAAAAACTGTCAACGTCAACACTTTTCGGTGGGCTGCTTGGACGTGGATCAACGGCTGGACTGGAAGGAATGATGGTGTCCATGGCGTTGGTGTCGGTCGAGATGTCCTGTTGATCTCCAAAGGAGAACTCCATCGCTCCGCTGCCTTCCAGACGGCCGTTGATTTGAAATCCAAGGCCGTTTACAAGCTGTGAGGCGAACACGTCGAAGCCATTCCCAATACAATGTACAACTGCAGGTGTTGAAGTTGTCTGCAACCAGCCATTGGCTCGGACAATTTCCTCTTGGTTTCTCCTGTGGTGCCGCCGGAATTGTCAACGTCAACAGTTTTCGAGCCGACGACTGAGCATGAAGCGGTGCGGACAGCTTCAACGTGGATGATGGCAAGTTCTTGTTCGCCTCTGGGTCGACGCGCGCCAGTCACGGCATTCCGAACGGCAGCTACAGTGTATCTGACTGCTGTAGTGGCGCCGGCTCAGCTCATCGGCTTCATCCTGTGCTGGCAGTACTTCCTCCGCCTTTGCTTCCTGCTTGATTATGCCAGTGCCTTCCTGTTTGACAGTGCAAGGCATCGAGGCCTCGTCTGGATGTGGTGGGACTCTTTACGGTCGTGAATTGTTCTTGTAAGTGAGATCTGGGGAATGGCAAGCTCAATGCGCGCACGGCTGCTGTTCAGCAGTTCCTACTCCCTCTTTCTAAGCTCGACGGGATCGCATCTTTGAGGACGTGCCTTGAAGTTGTCGGCCGATACAAATGAGAGTCTCCAGTGGCCAATTGGACCTCTTCTACCATTGAACTTCAACGTGGTCTTTGACCGCTTGCTACGTGTGGTAAGGCTGCATTGCCTTTAATCTCTGTCAAACGAGGACATTCGCCCTGACGGCAGCTCCAAGACGGCGACAAACTCCTTCATTTCCCAATTCTCCTTCAAGGGCTCCGACACTTTCCAGTTTCAAACCCCTCGACGATGCCAACTCCTTCCAACGCGGACAAGATCGAGCACGGCTACATGGATCTGGAAGCCCACGACGCGGCGGTGAACGGCGGCGGCCCCGTGATCAACCCGAGCCGGTTCGCTATCAAGAACCCGCACGTGCGCGAGATCTGCGCCGAGTTTGCCGCCGTCTTCGTCATGACGAGCTTCGGTCTGGGCGCCACGTGCCAGTCCATCCTGAGCGACCACGCGTACGGCGACTTCACGCAGATCGTGTTCGGCTGGGGCATTGGCGTTCTCTTTGGCATTCACATCGGCGGTGGCGTGAGCGGATCGCACCTTAACCCGGCAATCACCACGACGGCGGCGCTCTTCGGCATGTTACCGTGGAAGAAGGTGCCCGGCTACCTGGCCGCACAGACACTGGCCTCGTATCTGGCCGCTCTGTTCATCTACGTGCTGTACCGACCGCTGCTCAACGTCGCGGACCCGAACCGCGAGACCACGCACGCCATCTTCGCCACGTACCCGAACGCGTACGTGTCGAACGGCATCGCGTTTTTGACCGAGATGTTCGCGACGGCACTGCTGGTGGGCGGCATCTTCGCCATTTTGGATCAGCACAACCGCCCGGCCAGCCCGTTCAGCGCCCCGAGCGCCGTGGCGCTTCTGGTCGTGGGCATCGGCATGGCCTTCAGTGTCAACACCGGGTGCGCCATCAACCCGGCGCGCGACTTCGGCCCGCGCCTCATGATGCTGACGGCCGGCTGGGGCTCGCACGTCTTCACGCTCAACCACTACTACTTCTGGATCCCCATTGTAGCCCCGACCGTGGGTGGTGCGCTCGGCGGCCTCGTGTACGCGGCGCTCGTGGGCCACCACCACCCGGGGAAAGCGGCGGTGGTGCACAAGCACGGCGAGCAGTTCCACTTTTAAGTCTGTTGAATATGGCGCATGTAAGAGAGTTGACGCGTTTCCTGCGTGTGCAGTTGCTAACATGAAGAAATCAAAGCGCTTCCTACTGTATTCGACTTGTTTTCCTACATTGATCATGTTAAACCAGCGGATCAAGACATCAAGTCGCCGCGTTGAAGTCGTGACGTCTAGCGAAAAGAGTCGAGTCGACAGTTTTGGGCGATTGAAGTTATCAGCAGCTCTTCATGATCAAGATTTCCACTGCGAAAGGCGAGATTTCGGCCACATAATGCTGAGCAACGCGTTGGAAGAGCTCGAACACCGGCACTGTCGAGTCAACGTGTCGGACCGTGGTGAACCAGGGAAACATGGTCCGCTTTGGATAAACATCGGGGACACATGTATTATCGGTCCAATACGATACTATCGGATCGGATCTTCAGCGGTTGAACTACAAAGCTCAGGATGCTGATGCCCTGCTCAGAAGTTCAGCATCCTCACCGCCATTGAACTTCAACGGCAATCCACAACCAAAGCAGTTTGTCTTGGAACGCATCAGACGCAATTTACATTGAATTCATAGACGACACTTAACCTACAAGCTCTACCTACGCACGTGGGTGGCTGTACTCGACCGGGTGGTGCTGTTCAACCAGTACGACGTACATGCCAGCGCCAATGGGACCTCCTAGCAGTGGGGCGACGATCGGCACCCAGAAGTACGAGTCGCTCAGTGTGAAGACCTTGGCTCCCCAGCCCGCACACAGCGAGAACAGCCGCGGCCCGAGATCCCGTGCCGGATTGACGGCGTATCCCGTGTTCATTCCGAAGGCCATTCCAATAGCCACCACCAGTAGAGCCACGGCCCCGGGCTGCGTATACGGATTAGCAGGTTTGTTCATTTCGTCTCCGAAGGCAAATAGACAACCGACGAGCAGTGCCGTACCCACGACCTCAGTCAGGAAACACGTGCCGGTCGAGACGTCTTCGCTGTACGGGTACGTGGCGAAAATGCCCTGGGTCTTGGTCTTGTGCGGGTCAGCGACGCTGATCAGTGGGGCGTACACCATACACACAATGGCTGAAGCAGCAAACGCGCCTAACAGTTGAGCTGCGATGTAGAACGGCACCTTTTTCCACTCGAAGCGACGGAACAGAGCCAACGACACCGTCACCGCCGGGTTCAGGTGCGCACCGGAGACGCCGCCGCACACGTGGATACCTAGCAGCACGCCGAGCCCCCAGCATAAGTTGATACTGAGGAAATCGCCTTTCGTGCCTTCGCCCAGCACCACCTGTGCGACGACGCCCGTGCCGAACGACATGAAGACAAGCATGCCCAGGAACTCGGCCATTACCTCGCGGAAGAGCGGCGACTTGGCTTGGTACGCACCAACGTGTGCCGGTTCTGTCGACATCATGGCCACGTCGGGTTCGGCCAGGTAATTGCTGTCCATCTTGCCAATGCTGCCTCGAAGCATGGCTTCCATCTTGTCCAAGCTGTCGCGAATCATGGTCTTTTGGGACGGCAAAACTGAGAGGATAGCCGTAAAGTAGGAAGTGGTGGAATGAATGCCACGAAAGGCTGGTGCTCTCCCGCCGCAGCAAGTGTAGGGGCTACTACCAGCTTGCGTTGGCTCCGGATATCCGTAAGAGCCGAAATGGAGATACCATCTGACCGTAACGCACCATCAGGAAGCGGTTAGCTCCAGGAAGATGATTGCGGTCACTGCGGCACTCAAGCGATTCTTTGGGTTAACATCGCTGCCATCCTATCCGCTTCAAATACACCATGGGGTATGTGGACTTCATCAAGTGTGTCGCCTTGGATAGAACACACTGGCATCTGCTCACGGTAAGAGTGCACGACATTGGCCATGTGGAATACATTTCCTGGATTGATCAGCTATAGCCACCAGATATGTGTAACTTACTATCCAACGAGCTCACTTCGTGTTTGAACGCTACGTGCGAGTGTTAACGTAGCGCAAAATGGTCAAGAAAGCGGAGCCGTTGGGCTAGTCGACATTGAAGAAGAACGGTACCGTCTTTCATTAACTGGCTGGAGATCATCATTACTATACATCCCTCTCCGCCATCCTACCGGTAGCTACACTGCGTTCTACTGTCCTTCGAGCGGGTGTTTGTACTCACGCGGGTGGTGGTGCTCAATGAGACCGACGTAAACGCCAGCGCCAATGGGTCCTCCGAGCAGAGGACCGACGATCGGCACCCAGAAGTACGAGTCGCGCAGTGTAAACACCTCCGAGCCCCAGCCAGCGACCCACGAGAAGAGACGAGGGCCGAAGTCACGCGCGGGGTTAATAGCGTAGCCCGAGTTCATACCGAACGCCATACCGATGGCCACCACCAGCAGAGCCACCGCACCAGGCTGCGTGTACGGGCTAGCAGGTTTGTTGAGTTCGTCTCCAATGGCGAAGATGCAGCCCATGAGCAGCGCTGTGCCCACCACCTCAGTCAAGAAGCACGTGCTGACCGGAACATCATTGCTGTACGGGTACGTAGCGAACACACCCTGCGTCGTGGTCTTGGTAGGGTCGATAGTGTTGAACATTGGGTAGTACACTACCCAGACAATGAACGCAGCAACAAAAGCGCCGAGGATCTGCGAGATGACGTAGTACGGGACCTTCTTCCACTCCATGCGTCCAAACCACGCCAACGTAGTCGTCACAGCCGGGTTCAGGTGCGCGCCGGACACTCCGCCTGAAACGTGGATGCCAAAGAGCACGCCCAGGCCCCAGCACAGGTTGATGTTGATGTATTCGCCCTTGGTGCCCTCGCTGAGCACAACCTGGGCCACCACGCCGTCACCAAACATGATCATAACCATGGTGCCCAGGAATTCAGCCAGACATTCCCGGAAGAGCGGAGACTTGACCTGGAACGGCTTGGCAGGTTCGAGGTTCATGAGCACGTCCGGTTCTTGGACGCCGACGTAGCCGCTCTCGATCTTGTCGTCGTTATTACCCGACATGGCGGAGATTCTTGGCTAGTCGAAGGTTGAGAAGAGCGATGTGGTCGACACGGAGAATCGGAAAGTGAACTGCCGGATAGGCGCCGCGCCGGCGCGACGGAGCTGTCAAAGTGTTGACAATACCCGAGTCGCTTGAAGTTCAACCACTATGCATGCCTTCTTTATCCTCAGTGAATGGCAAAGCGATCATAGACCGGCATAGTTTTTCGGCGATGCGGTGGCGCGTGAACAATCCGACGCGAGATGTCGCCGAGCGCCGCGCCAGCTGCATCGCCGCCGTGCTGTCTGCCGGTCAAGCGCAGTGCGGCGCCGTCAATCTATCAAGCTTCACTTCCGCCATCTGCCAGCGCATTGTGCCATGGGCGCCGTTCCTTCCAGAAAGCTCCATCAGCAGTGCTGGCGGTCTGCGAGCTCTGTGCTCCATTCGCTCATGTCGGCGGTCTCCCGAGAGGTGGATCCAACTTCAGTTTTGATTAGCGGTCCGTTTACAGCGTAGTACAGGCAAGTTGAGTCGGCAAACGGGTCGATCGGCCACTGTTAATACATGTAGACCCCAACGCGGTCAAAGTTTGACACCTCGGAAGCTGAAGCTGAAGCAGCGCGTGCTTCGAGGGATCTGTCCTCTTCATGCTGGACGGTTGCCAAGGTGGACGATTTGATGGCCTGACCAAGAGATAGAAACGTGACGAGATTACCAGTACAGCTGCTGACGGGCCCAGCGTGGCATACGCCGATCCATGAGCGCGGCCACAATGCTACGTTGGCACAAGCAGCTAGAGAAACCTAAAGGAGACGTTCATTCGAGTTACCGGTAGATTACAGACTACATGTACTAGTTGTCGAGCGGGTGCTTGTAGGCGAACGGGTGGTGGTGCTCCACGAGGCCGATGTAGACGCCGCCGCCGATCGCACCGCCAAGAATGGGACCGACGATCGGCACCCAGAAGTAGTGATCGCGCATGGTAAACACCCGCGAGCCCCAACCAGCGCAAAGCGAAAACAGGCGCGGGCCGAAGTCACGCGCCGGGTTGATGGCGTATCCTGAATTCATGCCGAACGCCATGCCAATCGCCACGACCAGCAGCGCAACTGCTCCGGGTTGGCTGTACGGGCTCGCAGGCTTGTTGAGCTCATCTCCGATGGCGAAAATGCCGCCGAGCAGCAATGCTGTTCCAACTACTTCCGTTAGAAAGCAGGTGCCGACCGGGACGTCGCTGCTGTACGGGTACGTGGCAAAGACGCCGTGGGTGGTCTCCTTCTCGGGGTCCATGACGTTAAACATGGGGTAGTAGACGGCCCAGACGATGAAGGCCGCCACGAACGCGCCTAGAACCTGGGCGACGATGTACGGGATGACTTTACGCCACTCAAGACGCCCGAAAAGCGCCAGCGTCGTGGTCACGGCTGGGTTCAAGTGTGCACCGCTCACACCGCCTGAAAAGTGGATGCCGAAGAGCACGCCGAGCCCCCAGCACAGGTTAATGTTGAGGTAGGCGCCCTTGGTATTGTCGCTGAGCACGACCTGAGCCACGACGCCGTCGCCGAATAGGATGAGCACCATCGTGCCGATGAATTCGGCCATGCACTCACGCAGTAGCGGAGACTTGACCTGGTACGGCTTGACGGGGTTCGACAGCATCGCGACGTCGGGCTCCTGCAGCCCAATGTAGCCGTTCTCGGCCTTGTCGTTGGTTGCCATCTTGGTGAGCGTCTGGGGATGATGAAGGTGATAAACTTGAGAACCTCTTGCGACGTACACTGCAGTTTGCAAAGTGAGAATGGCGACCTGCGTCTCAGCGGTCCCAGGTCCTTTTAGCCTTCTTCAAGCAGCGTCATCTCTACGCCGGAAGGCCAAAGGGACCTCCTTAGACTCGGGAACTGTATGCGCAGGTTGAAGCTCTCGACTATTCCAACCCGTGACGGCGTGTCAACTTGACAGTCAAGCGTGGCGTCCGTCGTTGTGTCCGTCGTTCTATCGCACTCCACATTAAAGTTCGTCGTGGCTTGCTGGCGTACGAAGAGAATGAAGAGATCACTTCGCTTTGACGCGCGCCATTTTAATCCGCCAAAGTGTCAAACCGCATGGAACGACCGCCGGCATGCAGTCCCTGACAGTAACGACCAACCGCACGTTATCCCCATGACACTGCTAGTAGAGTCCACGACGTAGGCACAACAGAGTGCCACGCTTTCAGTAAGCTTTCCCGCTGGATGCAAGGAGGCCGCACCACGTCGGGATCAAACGCCGAAAAGCAATGAACGAGGAGAAAATATCAAATGAACAGAAGTTTATAAGAACGCGGATATGCACTACCAGGACCAGACTGCACTACTTCGACTACATCTTGCGAGAGCGCGCAGTAACGACCGCATCTAGCCGTCGAGCGGGTGCTTGTAGTCGCGCGGGTGGTGGTGCTCCACCAGGCCGATGTACACACCTCCGCCGATGGCTCCACCGAGCAGAGGGCCGACAATGGGCACCCAGAAGTAGTGGTCGCGCAGGGTGAAGACGCGCGAGCCCCAGCCTGCGCACAGCGAAAACAGACGTGGGCCGAAGTCACGCGCCGGGTTAATGGCGTAACCGGAATTCATGCCGAACGCCATACCGATGGCCACCACCAAGAGGGCCACGGCGGTCGGCTGGCTGTACGGACTGGCTGGCTTGTTGAGCTCATCTCCAAGAGCGAAGATCCCTCCCAGCAGCAGAGCCGTGCCCACGACTTCCGTCAAGAAGCAGGTACCGACCGGAACGTCGTTGCTGTACGGGTACGTGGCGAAGACGCCGTGGGTGGTCATCTTCTCAGGGTCCATGGTGTTGAACATGGGGCAGTAGACGGCCCAGACGATGAAAGCCGCCACAAACGCGCCTAGAACCTGGGCGACGATGTACGGGATGACTTTGCGCCACTCAAGACGCCCGAAAAGCGCCAGCGTCGTGGTCACGGCCGGGTTCAGGTGCGCGCCGGATACACCGCCGCTCGCGTGAATGCCGAAGAGCACGCCGAGCCCCCAGCACAAGTTGATATTGATGTATTCGCCCTTGGTGCTATCACTGAGCACAACTTGAGCCACGACGCCGTCGCCGAACATGATGAGCACCATCGTGCCGATAAATTCGGCCATGCACTCACGCAGTAGCGGAGACTTGACCTGGTACGGCTTGGCCACGGGCGCGGGCGTCATGGCCACGTCCGCGTCTTGGACGCCGAAGTAGCCGTCTTTTTCCTTGGGACCGCTGTCGGACAAGCGCGCCATTGAGCTGAAGACGAGGGAGCTGGAGCTGGTCGCCGGCGAATTGGGAAGTGGCTCTCGAGGTGCCGCGGCCGGGGGAACCCTCAAGGAAGGTGAAGATCGACGTGCCGTGGGATTCGACCTCACGCTCCATGCAGTCACGTCTGGGTTCTACCAGAAGTTCTGGGTCGGTATCTGCACTGGAGACTTCTCCCCTCCACTGTTGCCGACTTGCTATCGGCGTAATGTTCACGAACCGAAACAACTTCAAGGCGCGTCCGGCAGAAACGGGTCTGCAGGCATCAAGGCATCAACGTCGAAGGCCATTCAAGACGAAGTGCCGACGAAGGAACCACTTTGGCTTACGGAAGCGCAGCCTGGTTACGTTACGCGAACCGCCGGACTCGTTGCGCGTCTTTGGGCTCAATCAATCCAGGTCGACTTGTAGTTGCTGTCTTGCATGAAGAACCAACCGCTAGTGCATTTTCACTCATACATTGCGCCGTCGCGATGGCCGACGCCGTTTTGCCAGCCACGCCGCACGCCACCGCCTCGGACTCTACGCCCGCCATACAAATGCCACCGTTCATGACACGCTTGATGCTTTCAAATCGATCCGACGAACATCTGAGTTGAAGCTGGTGTCGAAGTGGGACCGCCATTTTACTGGAGGCTCCAAGGTTTTTCCGGTGATACCGGTATTTGACAGTACTGGTGTCGGTGGTGTCGTGTAGCCATCATCTGCTCAACGTTAAGGCGGCCAAGACAAGGCCTTAGTCGAGGCGTGCAATTGACCGCCAAGTCAATGTGACGCGACGCCGCTGTCTGTAGACGAATGCGCTAGTCGAACGCATTGTCGAACAGCTGAAGGACGCCTGTCAAGGGCCATGTCCGACCGCAGACAACCTGGGCTCCGTACAGGATGGTGACTCAGCGTATATCGCTCGTATATCGGCTAGGGGTTGCTCGCGCTGAGTCAGCCCTTAGAAGAGCCCCCCCCCCCACTTCGTTTACAGTAGCAACTTGCTAAGCGGTGTCACCATTTCGGACTGCGATTGCGTTGCTATTTTGTCTTTACAGCCTCTCCTCCTATAGTTTGTTCGACAGTTGGCTGGTAGCTCCGAAGCTGCCGATGCTCGGGAGCGGTGGGTTGTAGTCGCGCGGGTGGTGGTGCTCTACCAAGCCGACGTACACCCCCGCACCGATCGCACCGCCAAGCACCGGAGCCACAATCGGGACCCAGAAGTACGCGCTCCTCAACGTGAACACCTGCGAGCCCCAACCAGCGCACAACGTGAACAACCGGGGCCCAAAGTCCCGAGCTGGGTTCAAGGCGAACCCCGTGTTCATTCCGAACGACATACCGATACCCACCACCAGTAACGCTACCGCTCCAGGCTGTGAATACGGATTGGCCGGTTTGTTGAGCTCGTCTCCGATGGCGAACAGACCACAGAGCAACAGGGCCGTACCGACGACCTCTGTCAAGAAGCACGTGCCCACGGACACGTCGCTACTGTACGGGTAGGTGGCGAATACGCCCTGTGTGGTCGTTTTTTCGGGGTCGATGACGTCGAACAGCGGTTTGTAGACGGCCCAGATGAGGAACGCGGCCACAAAGGCGCCGAGCGTCTGTGCCACGACGTATGGGACGACTTTACGCCATTCGAAGCGTTTAAACAGCGCGAGCGTGGTGGTGATGGCAGGGTTCAGGTGTGCGCCGGAGATTCCGGCCACGTGGATGCCGAACAGGATGCCGACGCCCCATCCGAGGCAGAGCGTGGTGTAGTTCCCCTTGGTGTTTTCACTAAGCGTGACTTGGGCGACGGCTCCGTCTCCAAAGAGCACGAGGATGAAAGTTCCCAGGAATTCAGCGAGACACTCACGAAGGAGTTGGGATTTGAGTTGGTACGGGCGAATGGCTGGGGCGTCGAGCACAACGTGACGTGGAGACTGAACGGGGGTGTATTCCTCGTCCAACTTGTAACTGTATGAAAGCGGATCCATGGTTGGAAGAACTTGGCGTGTGGTTTTGTAGATCGTGGGAAATTGCAAACTGAGTGGGGGCTTATCCGCTGAAACACTCGCCACTGCAGCTACCCCGTTGGGTGGAATGACCAGCTTCCACTTCAAAGTCCGATCATTGCTCTTTCGCGGCCGACTTGGACCGACCAACGATTTCACTGGACCATTCTGAACGGAAGCGCGAACCCCGACAGCGCCAATTTTTAGCGTCGTTGTGTCTCAAAACGTGCTCATGTCGAAGTTGGTGAGACTTCCAAGCTCATTCAATCTCCACTTTAGCGATGAGTGTCTTTCTTGTCACTTGAGAATCTTGGGTCAAGGCCCAAGACGATGCTGAGTAATTCTGGTGCGTGGCGAATTCAGTCACTTACCCACACACATGTACACGCTGCATATCCGTTCGCGGAAGCAACGTTGTCATGCCACTGATGAGCGTGGCGACCAGCATGACAAGGTGCAAGCAAGCCCAGCATTGCAAATCTTGTCGGCGATCCGAGTGTCTCGCCGCGATCTTGAGGTGGAGCATTTTTACTCGAATTGATTTGGCTACACGAAATACTCTTCGCCTATCAGTCAGTCTGTCCATTTAAAAGCCCAAGCTGCCTCCGGCGTCTCAGGCGCAGGTGAGTCGATGTGAAGCTAGGGGTTTTCTTTGCGGGGCCTCCTTCGATAGGCTTCGAAAGGCGACGCGACAAAAATTCTTTGCTCGAAAAGTACATGTGTACGCCCTACATATTATTATACCAGTACATGTATTAATATTATACTTTGAAAGTACTTCAAGTAGCTACATGTACTTCGTGAAAGCTGCAACTAATACACGCGTAGTGTACATGGAGAAACTTTTGTCATCGACTTCAGCACTTGATACAGTACAACCAACTTCAACGTTAGCCGATCTTCAGATTTTTTTTTGGAGGGGGGGGGGAGCAAAGCTGAGCTTCTGAAGCATGTCGCGGGGAAGCACGCCATCCTACTCCTGCGTTTTCATCCATGTTAGTAGGGTGATGTCGCCTAGGAGTGTCATTTCAGATACCGATTCACCACCGAATTGATCTGGAACTCTGATCAATGATCCAGTGATGTCTGTTCCGACGATGAAAGTACGAATGCACCATTGAAGTGCAGGCGCCAACCTCCTGCAGACTCACGGGCTAGGATCGCGTTGGTAGTCGGCATACGTAGAATAACTTTCATCTCGATCCTCCTTCATCTTGGATTGAGTCCTGCTGGAAATGCATTGGTTAGCCTCGTCATGGTGATACATTTGTTTTAAGCGAGAAGATCAGAAACACCGCAGCTGTGCAGTCAAGGAACACAGCTACAACTTGTAAGGAGGATACTGTAGCAACATTTCATCGAACGACAGAGAAGACATGTATGTACTGCATCAGTCCAGAATGGGTACGGACGTCGGGCAAAACCCCACCGAAATGCAATCGGTTCGAGAAGCCTGCCGTCGTTGCCTACTGGAAACCAACAATACCTTACAGTAAGACCTTTCGTACTTACTTAAGTACATTGCTTGCTGCAATATCCTATACAACTCTCTCTTGATTCTTGGAGCGTACAACATGACCTGCGGCGGACGCTAACCTTTTCATTGCCGAGTACTGCGACTGGGTCATTTCGTGGGTCTTTTGGTCCATGCAGCAGAACGAGCCGATGACTGTGTTGTCATCGCCCACAATGGGGAAGCCACAGTAGAATCGCACGTCGAAAGCGGTTCGTCCGTTGATGTTCTGGAATCGCACGTCCGCCTCTGGGTGTGGCACCAAGAGCGGCTTGGACGTCATGACGGTGTGCTGACAGAATGAGTGCTCCCGTGGTAGACTGACGCGCCGCAAGTCCTCTTTGTTGGAGCCCAAGACCGTCATCTGGTCTGCAGTGACGACCGTCACGATGCTGATGTTGCAGCCCAACTGGCTGGCCGCCAGACTGCACAGCATATCCAGCTCGGAAGCGTCCTCCAACTCCATAATGCGGCTCTGGGCAATAGCATCAAGCCGCTCCTTCTCATCGAGCGGCATGGGAGCGTCTGGGACGGACCCGTTCGCTGCAGTCTTGGGCATCATGATGGGGTAGTTGCGCTTCGTGGCGTTGGCCAAGATGCACTTGTATAACGGGACTTCAGGGACGCTCAAAGCCCCTCTGTCCAGTACATCCAAGTACTCCTGCTCCGTGCTATCCGACGTCAGCCGTATGGATCGTGCTTTAGTCTCAGCTTTAGCTTGTCTTTCAGCCTTGGCCTGCTCCACTTCTGCTTCTTGGTTCACGAGGTACTGAATAACCGTGCGCACCGAGTCCTTCCTAGCGCCAGACGACGCGCGCAGCTCCCGTCGCAGTAAGCGAGCCAACGTTTTAGTAGCGGGAGGACAATCGACGGGATCCCTCTTCACCTCGAGGTTCCCTAAGGAGCTGGGCTTCACGGCCGAGTAGTCTCCGTTCTCAACGAACTCGATGCACCGCGTACACACGCGCACCGGCGAGATGCGACGCGTGTTTTGCGTCTCCATTTCTTGCACAGACCAGCACCGATCACAAACGTAGTGGCCACAGAGATGGCACCGATGCTTGCGTGTGAGCAGATGCAGAGACTTCGTACAGCAGATGCAGTGCGAGTTTTTCGCGGGGAAAGCGGCGCGGTCGGCCATTGTCTGCGCTCCAAACCGACGACGGCGCACAACCTCCGGTAACCGGGTAGCACCGTCGGCCAGGCGCTGCAGTCGCGCTCGCATTTGAGATGAACTGGCCAGCCCTGGCTTGTCGACGCCGCCATCAAATTGGCCGAAGAAGATCACGCGAACGTATTTGCTTCCCGGGAGCTGTTCAACGAGATACCCAGCATTCATGCCATGCAGCATGTTCACGCGACCGTGGCCGTTTACTTTCCCCGCTTCGAGCTCCTTGTCGTCCAGCGAACTTAGCGTGAGAGTGAACGAGTTGAGTTTGGCTGGGCCGGAACTCTCAAGCGGATCTGGTTTCACGCCGCGGACGTGCTGCGCGCGCTCCAGGAAGCACCACTGCTCGTTGGGCGCGAACATCCTGCTGTGTACGAATGTTCCTGTCTTCACCGCCACCTGCGTCATCGTCGATTCTTCCTCGGTAAGCAGCTCCATCAGTTTCGGTTCATCCCCGACAACGTCCGACGGAACGACGTGCACCACCGACCCGTAGATGAAATCCTTCCGGTACAGTCCGCTCATGACGGCGTTGTGGTCGAAGTCGCTGGTCGTATTCAGTACGTGCACCACTTCCTGCAAGTGGCATCGGATCTCTCCAGCAGCCAGCACTTGTTGCGTCGACGGGGTCTTCACCGGTCCGACACCCAACGCCGCGTCCGTCCGTCGCGCGTACGTCGTAAAGGTCCCGCGCGATTTCTTGAGCACCCACCTCGACTCGGGTTCATTTGACACCGCAAGGCCACGGAAGTCCATAGCACGCGCCACCGTCTCCGCTCGGGCGCACAGATCGTCGTCGCTCACATGAACCCGCGGCTTCGGTACCGAGCCATTTCTGCTGGCCGAAGACGGAACGGACGACGATAGTGACGCCGTGGTGCTGCGCGCCTTACTGCGGAACCGGATGCGGTGCGGTTTGGCGTCGGCACTGCCGACCGTGCCGGTGCTACCGGTAGTCGCGCGCTCCAATATCGGCGTGTCAATGTACCGGGACGGCATCGTCGATATGTGCGCTTACGGATGCGAATCGGGTTGTGACGGCACGTGCCAACCCCACCGAACTGGACGAAGCGTATCGGAGACTGACCGCCAGCATGAGCAAGAAGAAGGGGTGATCCAGTGCCACACACGTCGGCGCCGTAATGGCCGTCTGATCATCAGACCGGTCGGGGATCCGCGCATAGCCGCAGGTATCCGCTGGATGTGCAATGAGCGACTGTAGCAATTCGCGTCCGAGTGACGGGGGCCGTGCCGTTGTTGGGCAGATGGCGGTCACCACGCTGTCGCCAATTCACAGCACTTGAGGCTTTTGTTTGCAGTAGCCCGTCACGCTGCACGCATTAGCAATTGGCAAGCACGCGCTGGGGATAGTGCTGGGCCAGCACTGCTGGCCCTCACGTTCGACGGAAATGCCGGCGACACGAATTGGGGCGTGTAAAGGATGCCGGGCAGTGGTCTTGACAGTACCACCGCACGGCTTGACTTGATCGCTTGACTGCGATCGGCGCCAAATTGTGAGCTTAATTCAAAGGCAAAGCCCATTCTCGTGAGGGTCAGCATTAGCCGACCTACGCCGACTCGACCAGGCAAAGCGATGTTCAGAGCGTGAGGAAGAAGAACGCTTGACTTCTTCCACGGCACTTCGTAGTCTCCATTAGACGCACGATTCTCTCTGTTCATCGTCGCCACGAAGAAGAGGTTCATCGTGAATCCTGAGGCGAGTGTAGGGAGCTTGAAGGGGTCATACCCGCCAGAGTTCATGAGGTCTGCATGTGCCGCCGCTCGGATCTCACCGAAATGCTTGGCTGTCGCTTTGGCAGTGCGAGTATCACGTCACGTGACGGGTCCATCCACGCGGGGTTTGATTCTAAAGCCCGGCAACAATAAGCTCACCATCCCAGCACGGACGACGTGTTCACCGGCAAGGCTCAGACTAGTATTCTGAGACTACAGCGTGATCCACATTCAGGGACTTGCAGCCCTCTACCTCGCCACCAGTGAGCTGCACAGGGATACAAAGGAGGACAGAAGAAAACGAGCTGTTCGCACTGACACCAGTCACGATGTCGTTATCCCGTGCCAGCGCACCATCAGGAATCTCTGCACTTTCGTGGAGCGCGTCATTGGACCATTCCTTTCACGAGCGTTAATCTTGTGGCATCTCGTCTGCAGCCTTGAACCCATCGATGAGTTGTCCTCCTCATTCTGCAACGTGTTGTCGATGAAGTTCACAGAATCTCCTTCAGTCAGTTCCAACGGGAGGATATTTCCGGAATCGCAGGAAACATTTCCAACGCTGTTAGAGAGGGATTGATTTTGGAATCTGAATGGAGTACTGAGCTTGATAGAAAGCTTATATCATATATGAAAGGGAATTGAAGTTTGACTGACAATGAATCACGCATATTGAAGTGGCGGACCAATCAGCGTCGATTTCTCATGGATCCGCGACGCTGCAGCAAGAAAGTCAACAAGAGCTTGAGGTGGCACTCAGTTCGGAATTCGACAGCAAAGCAAGAGCTACAGCGAGGGCGAAGGCAGCTACAGCGATCAGCGTGGCTACGGCTTGTGTGGCTACTACGCCCAATGGCCCTGGCACTGCCATCATTACAATGGCAGCGGCGGCCAGGACCAGCGTGACCAGCAGGGCTACGACTAGCAATTGCGTGTCAAAAAGGAGAAGAGGCCCGATGCTTGCAGGAAGCTACGGCACGATTATTATCGGGGCTGATGTGGAGTACCAACACTTCTCTTGGTTTGGCTTGAAAGACCCCATGCTTGACTCGTTTCGAGCTCCTCAAGTGAGTCCATTAGAAATAACACCATACCCACGCTCCGGTATGGCGCGGCCCTCAATCGCTGCTGTCGTTGCTTCCGTGGACATGTTTCCGGCCAAGTACGTTGCACGCGTGGATGTGGCGATGCTCAGCTATTGCCGCGTATGCTGTATGACCTGTTGTTGGAATTTTCCAAAAGGACGACACAAAAGCCGGAGCATGTCATTTACTACCGTGCCGGTGAGCGAGGGTGACGGTTGTAGTTGTGACCCTGTCGACCACATCAAGCGTAGTCCCTGCTGGTCGCGCCGGTCCTGGCCACCTCTACCAGTGTCGCAGTCACGCGAGTCGTACCTGTGCTGATCACTGTGGCAGTCTCCGTCTTCACTGTAGCTCATACAGACGTGATTTTGCTTAATAATATCGGATGCCGAACTGCGTCGTTTGTTGCCTTTGTTTCACTTTTAATTTTCAAGATTTTGTTTTCTTACATTTTAACTTCCAACTTCATATCTACGTTGACAGACAGATCAAAGTGTCAAACCTGCGGTTTACTACTGATCACAACACCTTTATTCATGCGATGTTCTTTTGCAGAGGCGTCAATAGCATCTCACCACACTCTACAGTATTTCTAATGAGATTGGCGCTCCCACGCGTCCATGAGCTCTAAGCAGACCTCGGGCAGTTTTCCACTCAGTAGCAATCGCTGCACCAGCTGCCGCACCTCTAAGCTGGACGACGAGATGCAGCTACACAACGCTGGATACATCTCCATAATACTGCGCGGCTGCATGTCCACCTCCAGCGCGCTGGTCAAGAGCACCACCAGCCGTTCGCGGGCTGCCACCAGCTCCGGATCATCGCCTGAAATCGCAGAGTCCGACGAAAACGACGACAAACGGGCGTTCCGTTGCGACGCATCAGTAGGAGAGCTTGGCGTCCGCGGCTTCGGGTGTGCAGAGCTGTCCAGATCAGCGAAGCGCACCAACGCCGTGTTGCAGCAGGCCACCAGCCGTGCCCGTGCGAACGCCGCCAGCTCTTGATCCGCCATCTGGATGCACATGGTAGTCAACTGCCGCACGCAGCACCGGATAATAGGCTTGTTGTGTTCGACCGCGTCCACGCCCGAGCACAGCACGGCGACCAGGTCGCCAATGAACGCGTTGTACTGCTGTCCAACGTGAGACTTGATGTCGCTCGGGTCGCTGAGTAGCGCGATGGTGCTGTCTACAACGCACTCGAGCACGCTCAGCACCAGCACTTCGTCTTCCTCTGTCTGCACGCAGGACGGGAATTTTCCCCCGTTTGGCTGGACAAACCCGGCGATTGTTTCTAGCAGTGGCCTCCAGCAAGCTTCGGCTAACCGGACAGCCACGAGGCCACTCGAGATGACGACGAGGAGCACACGCAACGCGTGCTTCCACAACTGTGTGGCAGCTTTCTGTGCGGCCGTCATGGGCTTCTCAGGAGACGGAGAAGGGCTGGACTCGGGCGTGGCTAGACCGGCGTCAAACTTCAAGAACGGCTGGATGCAGAAGAGAACCGACAAGAAGCGCTTCTCCCTGGCCTCCTTCGAGACGCTCGCGTACAGCTTCGCCAACGACGTGAGCGCGTGACGCGTGAAGAAGACGAGATCCTTGGTCGACGACTGCGTCACGTACCCCACCAGCTGATCCAACATCTTCGTGTGCACGTCCGGGTGAGAAACAAATGAGCCGCACTCTTCGAACGCGTTTAAAACACGGGACTGCAAACTGTTCGTCGTGATGTTGGTGATAGCCTTGGTCACTGCTCCGTTGCCAATCGAAGGCGTCCCGAGTACGTGACGGGAGATCAGCAACGCGAACAGATCCAGCATCTTCTCCACGTTACGAACGTCCTTAAACTCGTACTCCTTCGCCTGAACGTACAGCGTCACAAGCACCGACACCACTGCACTCGCGATCTCCTGTTCCTCGTCTTCTTTCCAGGGAAGCGTCGGGTTCGTGTCTTTCTCCGCTGCAATCTGCCGGACATCGCACAACCGCAACAGTTGACTGAAAGCTTCTTCCCAAAGTGCGGGGTCGCGATACACTGGGGCAGATGTAGCACGTCTCAAGCTCGGAGTCGATGGGGCGGAGGTCGGCGTGGAGGAAGACACGAGCGCTCCTCCAACCACACGCATTCCCACACCAGCACGGACCGGTTGCGACTGCGCGATGTGGTCAAAGTCGCCGGCTGAAGACACCTGTAGCAGAGTCTGCAGCGTTTTAACAGCCGCTAGCACCACTTCCTTGGGCATTCCGAACGCGGCGTTGAGCGCGACATGCTGCAGCAACTCGCGCCAAATGGAAGCGAACCACGACGTGTGCTGCAGTAAATAATGCCAGTTCGTCTCCAATACGCGGCTGATTCCGGTCAACATGAGCACTCGAGACTCGTTCCACTGTTTCTCAGCATTATCGCGTGAGTGGTGAAGCATGTAGTTGGCTCCAGCCTTGGCCACTTCTTTCTCCAGCGAGCGGGAGCTCCTCCTCTTTTGCGTTTCACACAGCTTTGCCGCTAGTGGTAACACCGTCGAGTTAATGAACAACTGCCACTCGCTCAATTCGAATTGAGCGCCATACGTCACTGCAGTTCCAAAGAGAGTGTTGATAGCGCTGTTCCGCACTTCTGCTCGCTCATTCAGGGCTACGGAGCTGAACTCGGCGAAAATGAAGCCCCATTGGCCCTGTTTCCGACTCGGGTCACCTTCGAGTCGTGTTTTCTGCTTCCCGATCACATCCGCCACGCTCCAGAGCTCATTCACGGCTGTGAGACTGATGTTGACGTCCTTGGCGTAACTTCCAAAGCGCCCAATACACTTGATGCAGTCTGGAAGGTAGTTGCTCGGTATGGACACCACCAAGTCATCCACGATCAGTCGTAAGCACTTGAACGCCAGCACTTGCGTCTTCGCATCTCCAGTCTCGCAGGCCTCCTGCACTGCAGCTAAGATGAGCGGCCAACCAGCGCTGATCAGGTGGCCACAGGCATTGAGCATGTCGAGCAGGCCAGTCAACGTGCGGTCCTTCATGTCCGAGCGGGCCAACTTCACCAGGGGTACGAAAAGTTCCTGCTGGTCAAACACATGCGGGAGCGCAGGGCCTTCCTCGCCCCTGGCCGCGTCCAGAGCCTCCATTGTGGGCTTCGCAGTAGGCGATATACTGTTGACAATGTTCTGCAAAGCGTTCTGCATGAGTAGTAGGATACTCTCCGTAGTGAAGACTTGGAACTGGTTCAACTGAGGGAACTGGGCTGCCGAGAGCGGAGCCTGCGGTGCAAACGTGCTCATGAGCACCAGTTCTCGCATCACCTCCTCGAAGCACCGCTTACTGCTGGACGCCAACTGGGTGAGCATTCGTAACGCGAAGCACGGCATGAACACACCCGAGCCAGTGAGCCCCACACCCAAGTAACTTTGATAGATCCTCATGTGATGATTGCTGGCAGGACTGGACGCATCTCCATCATCGATTAAAGTCCATCCAGCGCTTGATCCCGCGTCAGTAGCATTCTCAGTGTCTCTGTTCGGCACAGGAAGGCCAACTTGGTCCCACGATACCCGTCGCACTGCAGCAAGCAGCTTCCGCAACGCGGCACTACTCAACTTGAGTGCATCTCGGAAGAAATCCACAATGGAGTTGCTCAGCATTACCAGTTGCTGCTCCACATCCTCGTCCTCCACTCGGAACGCACTAATCCGGTAGTTTTTGGTAGGGAGCTTCTGTTGTCCGTTCTTCAGCTTTGGATCCGTCAGTCCAACGATAATCTCGAAACCTTCCAGCAGCACACACCACTCCATCTGCGAGAGCTCCTCTTCCATGACGTGTGCAGCACCGAAAAGCGCCTTCATGGCATGAACTTCGCGCCAACTAATCACCACCAAACAGCTCTCGCCATCATCAGCCCCTGTTTCGTCCGGATAATCCCCAGATCCGCCGTTCCCCGTTGAAGTGGAAATGGATCCCTTTGAGTTTCCTCGAATGCCGTCGGGTAACGGGAAGGAGAACCCACAGAGTGCGCGCAAGCTTGTCAACACGACCTCGTCCATTTGTTTGCACCATGCTTCCCGGGCCGTTTGACTCTGCATATTTACTCGAAGGCGCGACGCAACCGTAGCCAGCACGTGGTACGACTTGAGAGACATTGTGACCAAATCCACCTCGCGGCAGTGCCGCATCACGCAGTTCATGGACTGAATCACTGCTGGCGCTACAACAGCAACGCAGGCCTTAGCTAGCTTCCCGCATATCTCTTCATTGTCGGTGGATCTTGAAAGCTCAAACACGGACGCGGCCATATTGCACTGACATGATGCGGCAACACGCACAGCCATGAAAAACTGCTGAAGCACGGGCGTCTCTTGCTCGTTGAGCAGCTCGAGACCCGAGCGTGGCGCAGCTCCGTCCGGACCTTGGGGTTTGAAATCTGATGGCGGAGATGTCATGATCACGGAGGACGTGGTGCGAGTGATGGCGACCAGCACACCGTCGGGGTAATTCACCATCGCAGCGACCATGTCGGGCTCTAGACACACGCGGTTGAGCACTTCGAGAGCAAGTAGCACAGGCCACGTGACGAAATTCACACCTCCCCCGGCGCCAGGGGCTGCGCTGGACACATTCGTGCTGGACGAACCGGAGTGAGTTAAGAAGTTCTTGGCCTCTTTGAAATTCGCTATCGCATTCACCGCGTGGAATTTGGAATCCGGCGACTTAGACGGTGTAGGCGGCGCTTTCGACGTGTCCGGGGTCGTGTACGTCCCCGTTGCGATAATCTCCAGTAGAGCGTGCAAAATCAAAGCGCATTCGCCATCCAGGCAATCGGCAAAGTGGCACAACAGGGTACTCGCAAGTCTCATGCCACGTACAAGCAGCGGGAAGAATGGACCAGTCGCGCCGGTCGTGTTGCTGCTGGTAATGGACGAGTTCGCCGGCCCCATGATCCCTGAACCTGCAGAGCCGCCGTGCTTGTCGTTGCAGCCCATTTCCAGTACGGACTGCACCAACGGAGTCATCTGCTGCTTCAGTACGGCCTTGAACTCGATATCCAGTCGAAACAGCCCGTAGTGCGACGCCAGAACCGTCTCCAGTAGCTCGACACCCAATGCGGCACTCATGGGCGACACCGCCGTGCGCTTTAGCCACATGCCGTTCTCTTCGCGACTCATAAAGCACAACTCCTGGAACAATAAAACCCCAACGTGTTTGGCCTCGGGGCTGGAATCTACTTTCCCGAATGCGAGAGACACCAGTTGGCGGATCGTCATGGCCGCTGTATTGCCCACCATGGAGCTAGCGCTGCTGCTGGAAGCGTGCAGGTGGATACAGATCCACACGGCCTGCATGACCATGTCCTCGTTGCCCACGAGCACACTTTCTGCATGATACAACCCAAATATCCGTCAATAAAACCCAAATATCCAACGATAAAACCCAATCTGTCCTGACCTGGAGGAGGTTGGATGTGGCCGTCCTGCGGCATCCTAACTGGCGTCTTAGTGGGACTCTTGCTCGAATTCTTCTTCTCCTCGTAGGCCAGCGTCATCAGTTGCAGTAAAGTCTGCAGTAATTTAACCTGCACGTCGGCATGGGCGTTTTTCTCGGCCTGGATCTGCAGGACGCGCAGGATACTTCCCACACTGGCAGGCTCAATGGCGTCCCAGCTCACTAGCCGTTGGATACTCGCCAAGGCCAGGACCAGGATCTTGTGTGACGCATTTGTGTGGTTGCAGGCCAGTAGGAAGGGCCGCAGGACGCTCTCGCTCTGGAACAGACTGTGGCCGGGGCCTGGCGCGCGCCCCTCAACGCGCAGTAGCGCCGCGTACTGCTGCTGCAGCGCCGGCAGCGTCTCCAGCGCGCGGTCCACGGCCTCCTTCACCACAGGGTACTTGCGCTTGGCCTCGGCCCGCAGCGCGTGCAGGTCCGCGGCCAGTTGGCGCAGGAAGTCCATCGAGGCAGCGAGAGATGCAAGGGCTGCGAGTTGAACTGGGGGCAATTTAGGTAACCATTTGAGTCGGTTTGGTCCAATGTCCCGGCTATGAAAGTTACCTTTCTAGACCAAATCACAATTGAAACTCTTACAAATATCAAGTCAACGGGACTAAATTCCCATGCAGTCCCGGCTGTGTCCAAAACCCGACCAATCAGCGACCAAGGACTATTTCACATTTGTACATACAAACATCGAGTCAAGAATTTGTGGCGTTGCAATTACAAAAAGATACTTATGACGAAATTACAATATATTGCCTTGCAGACAATACAATAATTATAATTGCAAAGCCATAATTGCTTACGTAACATTTATTGTGAAGTGTCTGCGACATGAAGATTAGTCAACAGGCTTTTGCCATACAAAATGTTTACGAAACAGCTCTCCATTATGGTAAAAGTGAAGTGTATGCGCTTTGAATTTTCCCATATTGTGGAGGTCTACGTAAGCTGAACCCACAAACAGCATGGCACCATGCAATTTGGGAGGCTTGGGCTAGGAATGGGAACATGTGCATGTAGCAACGCGACGAAGGAACTCGAGGCAGCAGATTCGACATAACCAGCTTGAAGACGACACAGCAGCGGTTCATCGCGGCGAACACTTCGGATGCAAGCTGCACCCGTCCGAACTGTTGCCACGTCAACCATGGCTGCTCAAGAGTAAGCTACTGGGCTGAGGTAGATTGGAGCTGAGTTGACGACGAGCTCGAGCCTGGATGGAGTTGTTGCAGCGCCGGTGGCAAGTACAGTAGACCTCGCGCTTCGAGGAACGGGTGGCGGTCGTCACGGGATCTCATACGACCGCATGAAGCGCGCTGTTGCCTCTGGATATCCCCGGCGACTTGAACGTCTGCACTGGCGAAATGTATCGCTACGTCGCACATAGGACGTGTGGTCACAGTTGACTCAGTTGGAGGTCTTGCACTCGTCGTGCACTTGACGGCCACTGCTCGCCGTGCAACATTATCTGCTGCTGTTCAGCCGGAAGGCAGCACGCACATGCCGTTGAATATAGAGATCAACGAGTGTAGTTGCTGCCGCTGCGGCTAACGGTCACGGTCATCCGATCCGGATACTTTTAAGTAGCTGCCAATGCCGATCAGTTTGTCGCTTTCGACAGAGGTCAGTCGAGTCTACTCAATGACCGATAAAACATGGTTGCAGAGCTCAACATGGCACTCACTCTACGGCTGCACCAACACGCACGGCCGTAATACATCAGTGCCGTGGGATTTCCCTTGAGGCCAGACACGACAGGGACCTCTCATTCGCGTCAGCCAGTGGAGCTCCTCAGCTCGCACGCACAACCTCTACGACACCCTTGACTTCGTAGCCGCTGGTCCAGCTTCACTCCCTTCTGGTGGCGTAGGGACCTGTCGGCATGTGAGATTCACATCGAAAAGCGCCGCGTGTTGCGCAGGTCTCCACTTTTCGTATCCGTAGGTCGACAACAAACAGGCAACCATGTTCGCTCCTTCCAGTGGCTCCGGCAAGAACGTGGTTAAAACGATGAAGACCGTGGACACCAGCGCGCCTTCGATCGCCCTGCTCGAGGAAACCCGTCGGAATGTGCGGCTAACTGACCGGCGCTTGATGGAGGTCGTTGCACAGGACACTAAAGCCATCAACTGGCACCTACTTCGATGCAGCGTTGCCAGTTGGGACAAGAGCCCCGGGAACTTGGGCTTCGCTGTGTACACGACGTGTACGAACGCCCTGCGCCGTGTCATGGCGTCGGGCACAATCCCGTGCTCAGTGGCAGAGCTCCGACAGATTTTACGCCCCACCAGCAGTGAGACCTACGCAGCCACAATGCACGAGCTCTTTGGTGACGATTTCGTGCACGGGGCCATCGTGCATCGCGTGCCGGACAACGGAATAGGTTCTAGCAGGGAAAACGGCGACGACCCGGCCACAACAGGCGCAGGCCGAGGCTTTAGCCGTCACCACCGGCCAAAGGTGAGCGACGGCACGGTCAAGACAGCTCTGTTCGCCAAGCGCCACGCCTTGACGTGCAATGAGCAATGGTGCTTCGTGGACTGCACCCAGGAGCTGAACGACCAGTACGGGAACGGGTTCTGCGTAACGATGTCGACGCTGGACTCAGAGGATGTCTTCGCCGGCAAGAGCCACGCACGGGAATGCGATGTACGTCAAATTCACGGTGTTCGAGCGGGGTATGCGGTGGTTCCATCCGGCAACAAGAAGGAGGTGCGAGTGAGCTTCTACGCGCACTTCCTTAGCGAAGGCGCGCGCGCGAGATACATCACGACCAGCAGCCCCGAGACTTCCCACTCGTTCCTGTTCGCCGCGAACGCCACAGCTCGAGTCAAGCAGGGGGTTTCCTCCCGAGCGCAGATGAAGCGTCTCACGATGATGGCACACGCCACTGCTCGGTTGGCAGTTCTCGTACGACGTCGGCGTCTTGGCGCCCAGAAGATGACGAACAAGACGTGCTACGTGCCTCGCAACACGCGCTGCGTGTGCTGCGCGTCGACCATGCGGTCATCGACGCACATGGGTTTGACCAACAAGAAACGTGTGCGACGACAATGTCAGCTCTGCGGGTACTACGTGTGCGAAGGATGCTCGTCCGAACAGGAAGCGCAGCGTTCGCAGGACAACGCGTTCTCCATCATCCGTATCTGCGACAACTGCATGGAGCGCGTGGACGACGCCCTGTACGACTCGATCCCGGCAGACAACAGCGACACACTAGAGCCGACCATCCACCCCAATGCTCCAGGTTCGGAGACAGCGACCAAAGTGCTTGCGCGCTTGCTGCGTGATACGCTTGTAAATGCTTCCGAACCGGAACTGCCCGCAGTGAAGAACGTCATCATGCATCTAGTTGAAGAGGACGTGGAGTCACTTGCGTCTCCACAACCGTCCGAGAACTCAAGCGGGTCGAGTCACGGCCGACGCCTCACCATTGAGAGCTCACAGGAGGAATACTTGCTAGCACTTCAGTCGCAGCTTCAAATTCCGGAGCGCCCCCTTTCTAGCTGTTTGCTCGCCGGCGCTAGCGGCAGAGCGTACCCGCTGGCGTACAGCGACTCGAATGCTGGAGTCCCGTTGTTCCCACTGCCCGACACCGAGCTCGAACGGCTTGGGGCCGTGAGTCGCACACGGCTCACTGAAGTGCGCAATCTGCCGGAACTCGAGCTCATCTGCGCGCTCGCCAGCAAGGAGTTGCGTTGCAGAACTGCGGTCGTCACGCTCATCAGTCACGACACGCAGTACATTCTGGCCAGCAACAACCCGGTTTTCCGGAACGGCGCGGGCCCGCGCGACCAAGCTCTATGCGCGCACACCATCATGGGTCAGTTGCCGATGCTTGTTCCTCATACTGCAGCGGACGTACGCTTCAGCCGCAGCCAACTGGTACTACGCGGCGGACTTCGCTTCTACTTCGGCTTCCCGCTGCTCGCACCCGACGGAGCGACGCCGATCGGCGCCGTGTGCTGCGTGGACCGCGAGCCTCGTCGCGTTTGCCAGTCCCAGTACGAAACGCTGGAAAAGCTTTCTCACAGTGCCACACGCATCATCGCCAGCCGCATCACGACGGAGGACGACGACTTGCTTGAACGATAATAAGCTGGAGCGAAGGAACTTCGGCGTCGTTGATATAATATACCTTTTGTCATTTACAACCGTCTAACCCTCGAGTAAACGCGATGCTCGGCTCTCCAGAACGCGGTTCACGCCTTCAGCTAGCGTCGCCATGAGCGCATATTGGGATTCCGACACATCGCGCGTCTCGCCGGCGTGAACACAGCAGAACGTGCCGACAGCAGTTGTGCCACCACCGTCCGGGAACGTAATCTTGACCGGGAAACCAAAGTAGAAGCGCACACCGTCACGACGCACAATATTCATCGCAGTAAAGCGAATGTCTGCCTCCGGGTGTCGGACAAGTAGCGGTTCTCCAGTCATAAGCGTGTGGCCGCACATAGCGTGGTCGCGAGGGAGCTCGACTCCGCGCCACGCAGGGTCTGTAGACGCCACCACGTAGCACAAGTCCGGCCCGAAGATGGTAACCAAAGTCGCATGGCACTGCAGTTCTCCACGAGCGACGTTACACAGCAACTCCAGGTCCGGGAGATCCATCACGTGCGAAATAATGTTCGGGTGCGTGTCAAGCCACTGCAACCGGTCGGCTTCGTCTGCAGGCACGGGATAACGTGATAGCGTAGCGACATCGCCACCGGCTTCAACGTCCTCAGTATCTTCCGTGCTTTCAGGGTCCTCGACAGTGTTGCACATATCTCGGTAGTGCAACGCGTATTGACGCCCCGAAGAACCGGCAAGTGGAGGTCTTTCATCCTTCGGGGTCATGGGGCCTTCAGGTGTGACTTCGGGGATTTGTTTCGTGTCTAACTCGGTTTCTTCCTTCTCCACTGGCGTCGGTAGCTCTTCCGAGAAACCCCGTTCCTCTGCCAAGCGGCCCAAGCTCCTGGCCAATTCAGCAGAGTCAGCACGGAACTTGCTTTTTTTCTCCTGCTTCGGACTTAGAAGGTGTTTGATGACCCGGATGACGACGGGTTTGTCGTCTCGAGAAGCGTCGCCAAGTACTTGGCTCATGACCCGGGCGATCACGGCACTAGGAGGCTCCGCATCCGGGCTATCAGGCTGAATGGGTCCATTGGACGGGGATAAGCTACCGTTCGAAGCGCAGTAGCTGTCGTAGTCAGCGTCGTCCACGCGCTGCATGCAGTGCTCGCACAAGTGCACGGTTTGACTGTACTTGACTCCGTTGTTTGAAGAATCGGAGCTTTCTCCAGACATTGAGCCCTTGCCGACTGAGCACACGCAACGAGCGCAGACCAAAAACCCACAGAGCTGGCAGCGCTTGGGACCACGAGCCTCCTCCTTTGTTCGTCCTTCCGTGCTTCCTCTCTTGCCGAAGAAGCTCCAACCAACATCCACGCGGCGCGTACAGCACGCGCAACGGGAGTTGGAAGGTTGCACCTTTTGTAGGTCAGCAAGTACCTGTGCGTCTAGCCGACGTCGACGCACGGCAACGTTGAACTGCTTCAGTGTGCGCGCCAACTGCACGACACGCGCCATCACGACTCCATTTGACGCGTCATCGGCCTCTTCGCGGTTCCGAGCCATCATGAGCCACCGCAACGGAGACGGTCGTCCTGAGCCGGGGGTAGACGCCACGTGTGCACAGAAGGTGACGCGAACAGCTCGTCTTCTTCTGCCATCCTTTGTCTTCCGATGCGGTTCACTGGTGACGAGGTAGAGAGCTGAAAGTCCCTGAATATGGATTACGCTGGCAGCCTGAGCTTTCCCGGTGAATACGTCGTCCGGGTGCAGCGACGCCAGCGTGACGGTGAACCCGTCCGCGTCCTTGTTGTTGCACGGTTCCAGTGACTTGACAGCCATGACGAAGCACCACTGCTCGTTGCGCGCCAGCATGTGCCGCTTCACAAACGTGGCCGTCCGAACCGTCAGGCTTTGCGTCGTGATCTCCTGCGCGTGGTGCACGATGGCGCCGTAGATGAAGTCCTGGCCGACCAGCTCCCGCATGACGCAGGCGTACCGGTCGCTTGTGGGCGGCGCCAGAAGCGCCTGCATCTCCTTGAGCGAGCACTCGATGACGGACGTTGCAGTTACCACTGTGCCGTCGACGGAGCGTTCGGTCGTCACGCCGGCGGCTTCCGAGCGTCGGTGCTGTAGCGTGTCCAGGTCAATGCGCGCCGCGGCCTGGGCCGCCACTTCGGCTAGACGGCGGTCGCTGGCGCGCACATAGCGGCGCTGGTCGCCTCCGCCGGCGTTCATCATTGTTGCTTGGCGCACGTGTCAAAAGTCCAGTTGTTCCTCGTACCCGCGGGTTGATCGCGTTATGATCGTTTAGCCGGATTGACTCACACGAATGATAGGCACGCCCCGTGCAGCCACCCACGCCGCAGCGACGGCCGCTCGTGCATCAAGTCAAAGACGGGTGGGACGCCAAGAGAGACCGACGGGATGGGAAGGGAAAGTCTGCGAGCGAAAGCGGGGCGCGCTGGAGGTTGCGGAGACTTTGCAAGAGCAGGCCGCAAAGAGCTGGCCTGTGCCGACTGGCAAAAGCGTTAAACAGGAAATGGCAAGTTAAAGCGAACGAAGATCGAGCTCTTCTTCGAGATGAACTCTCCTCCACGTTCGAACTGATAGTCTCCTTCTAAGGGCAGGGCGGCAACTATGAGAAGAAAAACAATACGATCCTGAGGCCAAAATCTCACTATTTTCGGTGCTCGCGATTCACGAGTCGTGAATCGAATTGTCGACACCTAGGCTACCAACTCCGTCTTGTTCTCGGCGACGACGAACTCCCAGAGCTGTTGCAGTTGTAGTCCCTCTTTCTCAGTCACGGGCCAGCGCACGAACACCCCTGGTTTCCCCCATGGAGCATCGACCGTTACAGTCTGACCGGGTGCGTACTCTTCTCCAGTCCACAAGTGCTTGTACGTCTTGTACGTGAAGGCCGTAGCGTTGACGCTGGCGCCCTGACTGTCGAGTTGAAGCGGAGGAAGATACACCTCAACGCTGGAAGCAGCCAGATCGTAGACGGGGGCCACGTACAAAGCCTCACCCAGCCAGAAAGTCTCATCGATGACGGCTCTCGCCACCGAGTCGTTTGGCGAGTATACTATCGGATGACGAACCAAAGGCCAACCGCTCGTCTGATACTCCTCCAGCAGAGCCAACCGGTACGGCTTGAGGCTTCGGAACAGTCTGGCGTTGTAAGCGTGATAAGCCCGCGTCGTCTCATTCGTGTAGGCCTGAACGTTCACCTGGGGGATGTTGCCCTCGTGAGTGCGGAAGGCTGTGCCACTAAAGGCCCCAAGTTCTCCCCAGCGACCCAGTAACGCAGCGTTGCGGGTGATGTTCCCCACTGTAGCCAATGTGTTTGTATATCCGCCGATATCGGAGTGAGACTGAGCGAAACCTGAAGCGCCCACGTGCAGTGCGCTGCTGATAACCGCACGCATGCCATCTTCGCGAGATTCGTCGATGTTCTGGTCACCAACCCAGAAGAGATTGGTGTGTTTGGCTGAGAAGGTGCCGGCACTGCGGTGGAAGCCGATGGTGTCGTTTTCCAGACCCAGTTCAGCCACAACGTCGCGAAGAAGAGCTGCCCAGACGGTCGGGTAGTCGTTGTGGAAGACGCGCGGGTCGACGGTGCCGCTCGACAGACTCACTGAGGCATCCACGGATAAATACTCACCGAAATCCTGCATCATCCCGGAAATCGGCACCGAGTAGTACTGTTCTTTCACTAGCGCCTTGAACCAGTCGATGGTCGACTGGTTGGACAAGTCCAGTAACCCCGCGTCAATCCCCGGTCCGCTCGTGATGGTCCACGCGCTACCGTCACCGGCAGTAGCATTGGCAACGAATCGGCCTTCACTAGCCGCAATTTCGTAGAAACTCGTGTTGTATCCCGTGCTCTTGGAACTCACGTTGGCCAGGAACGTGTTGATGTAACTCATTGTGCGTACGCCATAGGCGGACTGCAAGTGAGGCACCCACTCCGCCCACGTCGGGTACAGCGTTGTGTCCGGCTCCCAGTTCCACCACAGACGATGAAGCGAGATGCCGTACGCTCCAGTCTGAAGGCGTGTGCCCGACCAGTCCTGCAACCACACGCTCACAAGCGGCATGTTTGCACTGAGCGCCTCCTGAACGACTCCCTCCACGAACTCTTGACCGCCTTGGATGCCCAGGATCGCGCCGTCGTGAGACCAGTCCGGCAGCTCAGGCTGTCGGCCGGTGACCTTAGTCAGCGCGTTCGTCGCCTCAAGCAGCGGGTTGCCCGTGGCAGCACGACCTATCCAGCCACTCAGGACGCTACCCTCGTACATGATCTCCAACGTCGTGGTCGAGCCCGTAACGTAGTCGCCTTCGGTAATGTTGCCAGCGAGATACCCCGCTGCAGTGTCCTCGAACGCCGACGTAGCATTGCTCGCAAGGTCGATGAGCGCGTACTTGGTACCGTCGAGAACGAACCACCGACCAAGTGAAGTCGCCAGAGACCCCACGCCAGTATACGTCGTGAGCAGTGAGCCACCGGCAAAGGCACCGGAGATGGAAGCGTTTTCGTTCAGGTACGTCGTGACAGGCTCTTCGCCACGACCGACGCCTCCTTCACGAGTCCACACAGGCACACGCCATCCGCGGAGATCGCCGATACCAGTCTGTTCTCCGAGTCCGAAGAAAGCTTCGTCGTGTGGAGACTCGTAGGCCAAGTAGACGTTATCGACGCCGTCTCCAACCACGCTGGCGTTGAATATCAGGGGCTGAGAGCCGTCACTAGAATCATAAAACGCATCCAGTGCAAAGGACAATGTCCACGTCCAGCCGGAGCACGAAGAATCAGCGAACGAGCCAGTGATTTCCACACGGTCGGAGCTGGAATCCGTCGCGCTGGAGATAACAGCGCTCTGGCACGGCCTTCCCACTCCGTTGCTATCGAGTTGGAAATTGCCCGACGCCTGCGTGATGGACGTGAGACCAGAGGACGCCGAAATGAAGGCGCGATCCGAAGCAGCTAGAACACGTGCACACTCAGTCAGTCAGGAGCATTCAACAGACAGACATTAGACGTTATGGCACGCACATTTCCAGACTTGATCTCCAGCGTTGTTGACGATGTCGACAGAAGTTCCATCCACGTCGACAGTCAGGGCGAACGGACCCAAGGTGAAGTCGGCGGTGGTCTCAGAGGTGAAGCCCGCCACGAACGCCGCAGCTACTAGCGCAGACGTTAATCGCGGCTGCATCGCGGTGGTCTTGTGGTTCTTGACGGTGTCTCTCGCCGAGCAAATTTGAGCCTGACACTCACTCGACCCCCTTTCAAGAACCGCACACACGACTTGCCGATGCTTACGCACGCAGCCACCCACCTTGAAGTTCTTCAGCTGCGCGGAGGCCTTCCCATGGCAGCGCATAGGAAGGTCGATGCACGCGCAGATGATACCCCTGCTGATTGGCGTGGAGGCGATGATGTACCAGTGAATCCGGCGGCGATACGGTCTCATCGTGATGCGGGCCGAGTTAATTAAGGGTGGCAATTTCACGATAGCTTCTGCTCTTTAATTTCACGATAGCTTCTGCTCTTCAGCTCAACAGCTTCAACCACATAGGCCGTCTTGTGACAGGCCATTTCGGCTCTTCGTAGATTAGCTGATCTATCACGCTGGAACAGGTAAGCCCCGCTGGACCGCTGGTCGACTGTGCAGGTACAAAAGCGACAAACTATCATACCCTCATAGTAATTCGTTGCTTTATACATGTACTGAGATGGATCACCGGGCAGGTTGGGGCTCCAATGTCTTGGATTTCCCACTGAACATGTGCGCCAACTTGTCGCGCTTCCGCGACCGCTCTGGTTTCACAAGTCGTTCGTACGCTGCGTTGGTCGCTTTCCGTACGACTTCCTCCTCTGAGCGAGAAGACCAGAACACCTCGCTGTCCGCCACCCTAGCGATACTGTCCAAAGAGGAGTCCGACGAATGCTGGCACAATTCGCTTGAGCGACGCTCGTCCTGCTCGTTGAGCACCTCCACCGCCATCCCAACGGCATCCAAACAACGGGTTGGCTTCGTGTCACGTGGAATCTCGTCTGGGTTGCCGCGGATCGAGAAAACCGGTGGACAGAAGCCGTCATACAGCAGTGGCTTATAAGGCACAAACCCTTTGCTGTCGTCGCGAACCGGCTGCACCGCCAAGTATGCTTCGAGCGACAGCTTCACCATGTGATGCGAGTCGAAAACGCGCGCGAGTTTGGTCGGGTCGACGTCGCACAGCATCGCGTCCAGCGGCAGATGGGAGTAGAAAGACTCGACAGCAGCGTTAAGCGCCGAGTCGGGGTTGAACGTGCGCGCGAAGCTCTGCGCGTTTTGTCGGATAGCTGGCTGCAGTAGCTGCTGGAAACTCAACAGCAGCGACTCGACCGTGCAGGTCGTGGGGTCGATCGGCGAGGTGCCCACGCCAGATCGTTGGCAAAGGCGGGCTGCGAGGAGCTGCGACGGGTGTGCGCCACACACTGCTACAGGTTTGCCGGCCGTGAGGCCTTCAGCCAGGATGTCAGCGTCACCCCAGTGGATCGTAGCACTAACACGAGAAAATAGCTGCGCGTACGGCACGTTCGGTTCCACAAGGTAGACGTACTTCGATCGGCTTGAAGAGGAAGCTTCGCGTGGTTGCACGATGACGCGCACGCGAAGCTGCTGGGCAGCTAGGTCGATTTTCTTCACCAGATCTTCAAACGATCCAACGGCTAAGGCGCGCGTGGATACACCGAAGTAGATCATCGGCATATCTGTTCTCGAGAACGTGAACTCGGTCAAAGATGCCGGTATCTCTTGCGTGTTCAGAATTTCTCGCAGCGTCACGTGACCAGTAACGGAGAGTTCTTCACCCCAGTCCAGAGGCTTCGGAAGTAGTGCCGGGTTGTACAAGTACAGGTGAGGCACTTCCCACTGGACAAGTGAGTCCGGCCGGCACAGGTTGGTTGTGAGTCCGATGTACGAGCGGAACTGAGTCAGGACGTCAGCTACGTTACCGTGGTTTAAGGCGGCGTCGACGACGCCGTGTGACAGCAAATTGCTGTACCGGGATGTCATGGACGCTGCTGTTTCAGACCTTGCCAAGGAACTCAGCACGTGGGGGAACTCGAAGGTTGGCGACAGTGGCTCAAGACTAGCGCACTGCAGCGGGATACCGAGGCGCTGAGCCACATGGACGTGTCCGAGCAACAGCGGGTGCCACAGCAGTGCGTCGGCTCGGAAGTGTTCGCCGGGCTTGTTGGGACCACAGCCGTGCGGGTCCGACCCGTACGAAGCAGGCCAGAGTGAGAAGAGAAGCTCCCGGAAGGCTTGAAGTGCGCCTCCTAAATGACCTTGTTCACCGTCATGTTGCACGTCGTGTATCAACTGTGCACAATTTTGGACGCTATCGGGCGCACCAGCCAACGGATAAAACTCAAGTTCAAGCGCGACGACCTTGGATCGGAAACATTCGTTGGCAGCAAGACGAACCCGGTGGCCGTGTGCCGCGAGTTTCAAGCCGATGGCAGCGAATTGCTTGACGCCGTTGTCCCAGGTGCCAATGGCAGCCAAGCAAACGTTCATGGGAGGAACGGACGGGTTGACGGTCGGGTTGACACTTAGAGCTTGCTGCACTTTGCCGCGCTGGAAAGCTGCGAATTCTCGCCACGAAGCAATGGTGTTCTGGTCGATGACATCGTCATCTAGGTTTGGGATGCTCGTCTTCATGTCGACCTGCCCAGTGCATGTAAGCGTAGCCTCGTGCAACGCGATTCCAGGCCGCCTGCACGTTGCATCGCCCCATTTCGACGTGAAACTATAGGACAGGGAGGGCTGCATCCACGACGGATGCTGCGGACTTGCAGATCCACTGGGGAACAACGGATTATCTCCAGCCAATCGAGCACTTTGGTCTTTTCGAAGATCCAACGCAGCTTGATACTTCGCACGATATCTGCCAGTCTTTTTGTGAACGCTGTGGAGCAATTTCTTGCGCTTCTTTTGGCACGGGAAGATCACGTTGTCGACACAGTTAAGCTCCATTGATGAGGTGTGGCTATCTGACAAGCCCTTCTGTACTCCAATAGCGGACATGGCGCCGCGACTAAGCATGCTCGAATGCTTTTGTTCACCTTCTTCTCGGTGCGCATTAATGTGGCCCGTGACAAGTCGGTCTGTCAATTGCACAAGCCCGAGCGGCGGTCGCACCATATACCACCCCACACCTTTAACTATGCCAATAGCTCCGCCTACCACGCCGTTCTTCGCAAAACCATTGACGGGTTCCCGGATTAAACCCGCGTAAGCACCCGCAAACTCATGGAAGAACGCACCAGTACCAGACGAAGCACCCGCTAGCGTCGAATCCGGGCCTCGAGCCGTGTAGTCCACGCAGTGATAGCCCGCCATCTTCTTGTCTAAGTTCTCCGGACGGTCACTCACGATGAACGCGCACCGATCACACAGCTTGAGACGATCACGAACGCTCCATCGAGTGGCGATCCGTTCGTGGTCCAGATCGCAGAACATTTTCTGCGTCGGAAGGTGCCGGTAGAAACTGCGCACGGCCTCACCAGCTCCGTCTTCGCGACGCATTATATCGCGCAGGTCTAGTGCTCGACCACGTAGCGCCGGACCCATGAGCCCCCCAAACGCCGCACGTAGCTTCTCTGCTGTCAACTGGGCGATCGGACAGGGATCCACGCCTACACCTGCTTTCACCACGGCGTGGCCCCAGAACGGCTGGTCACCGAAGAACGGCACGATGAACGTGGGCTTACCGGCGAGCAGACCGGCAGCCGTGGTGCCGGCACCGCCGTGATGAACTACCGCACACACACGCGGCATGAGCCAGTCGTGTGGACAGTTGCCAATGAAGAAGACGTTACTCGGGATGTCAAGGTCGCCGGCCATGTCGCTCCAGCTGGACTGGATCAGCACGCGCGCATTAGCCTGTTGTGCTGCCTCAATGATCATCTTGGTGGTGGCCAACGGGTCGGCCAGCACCATCGAACCAAACCCGACAAAGATCGGCCCGCCGTCGCTACCAAGAAACGCTTCCAGCTCGGTCGATGGTGTGTAGGCGCTAGCGGATTCGCCGCTTAGGGTCACGGTGCCGATGACGTCGTAGAGGTTTCCCCAGTCTTCCGGCTTGGGCACGAGCGACGGACTCCACATGAAGGCGTGTGGAATCTGGAGGTCCAGCAGCAAGTCTCGGCCGCCGTCTCCATTGCGAATTTTGCGCAGCTTGAGCACCTTAGTGCGGAATTCGTTGATGAGACCTTCGGTGCCCTGCCACATGAGCAGATCCACCATCTTGTACGACAGGTAGTTGCTCTTCTTGAGCTCGTCCGTGTACGGCATGTTGGCGAGAGGGTGTGGAAACGCCATGGTTGGAACCCAGGGCTGAGGAAACATAATATGCAGCGGCACACCGAGGCGTTCGGCGACGTGGATGTGTCCGTAGGAGACGGGGTTCGCGATGATAGCTTGGGCCTGGAACGGCCGCCCGGGGACGCCGGTGCCACCTCCGTCCGGGTCGGGTGCTGACACCGCCGGCCACGTCGAATGCACAATCTCTTTGATTATCTCCTTGTTACGTGGTACATCCTTGGTGAGTGTCTCGATCTTGGTAGGGATGAGATGCCCGCCCGTCTTGACCATGTAGGCGGCCAGCTCCTTGGGGTCACCGCCCAGCGGGTAGAATTCAACGCCGTGGCTCATGACGAAATCTCTGTAGACGGCGTGCGTGGCAAGCCGCACGCGGTGTCCGTCCTGTTGTAGTCGCTGTGCGATGGCTAGGAACGGCTGGACGTCTCCTCTTGTGCCGACGATAATGATGCAGATACGCATGATCGGGGGCCGCTGGATGGCGACGGAGTTCATGCTGCTGGTACGGCTCTCCGCAGTAGAGCCCCACGCATCGCTGGATACGATAGTGTCGACGTTGCTTCGCCGCATTCAAATAAAGTGGGAACTTGAACGCGAGATCGAGAAATGAAGAGTGACCGGCAACTGGTTTTCGAGGACGAGAGCTAATCATGGATAAACTTTTGTTTACCAGGGACAGCATGCGGTACGGAGGTTGGATTTTCATGCAAAAACAGCGCAACTCTAAAGTGGATACACTAAGCGTACATGTACAGGTTAATTAATGCGACTTGTGCAGCATGAATATGCTTTCGTTGCCTCTGCATGCGATGCAAATACACTGTCCACCACTGATACTCTCGACTCCGTTACAGTGACACAGCAACCGTCCTTCTTCCAACACGTTTTCTCAGGAGGATCATTTTTATTGCCTCGAGGCTCTCTGGTCCCATTTGGGTCCCGTCACGGGACTCCCGTCTGCAATAACCCCCCCCCCCCACCGCCTGAACTTCAGCCACTCCGATCATTGCGGGACGGTGAAACGGTGCGGTACTTAGGAATTCCGTTTGGAAATGCTGACACCGCAACCATTTTGGCGAACGAATTAGATCGCAAGATTACCACAAGGATCCAGTTATGGAAGGGCAGGGCTCGTACGCTGCTTGGACGGAGACTAATTGCACAGACCATTGTTTTCTCGGTGATCTGGTATTTTACGGCGACAGTGGCGATTCCGATACGATTTTTGACTCGCTGGCAGAGGCTACTTAACCGTTATGTTCTGTACAACAAGATTGGCAGCGGTGGATTTAACTTGGTAAAGAGAGATCTCGCTACACGACCACAAGAAGCAGACGGACTTGGAGTGCCTGTAATTATGAATAGCATCAAGCGCCAGCAATTCCAACTGCTACAACAAGTCGTACAAGCATTCGAGGGTCACCCTCGGAGCGCAGGAGATACTGTGTGGTATCGTCCGCTGATGGCCATGCTGGGAAAACGGTATGGGCCCTTTTGGAGGCCAGGATCAAGTGATTTCTTGTTTCAGGATCCCCCAAGACCATCAAGATGGAGGGCAACGATGCTACCTGTGTGGTGACGTCAACTACTACGTGAGTGGAATCGGTTACAGTGGCCTGACCGACGATTGCTTTCAACAAGTCGAGTTCAAGTACTGCAATACGCTCTTTATAATCCAATTTGGTGGAGCAAGTGCCAAGATTTTCAAGTGGCAATGTCGGTGCCGCTAGGAGCAGGGTCTGTCAAGTTTCGAAATCTGTGTCGGGCTCTCGCGAAGGCAAACAAGCATTGCCTCGCTGATTTTCTGGATAATGATCGCCACTGGCTAACCTCAGGGGAGTTTTTCGAAATGGTTTGTTCCATCGTGGAGCCCGAGCTGGGTTCACGCATATTGCTCCGCGATATTTTCGTACTCTACTATCAAATGCGAAGTATTTATCAGCGGGTTCTTCCTCACCCGGAAGCGGGTGGATTGCGAAGGGCGGTTAGCAATACAACACCTCCATCTCTAGGGGTGGTGGTGACTGCAAGCACTCCTGAAGGATCACGATCACGGTTCTTTCCTGGCCTAAAAGCCGGAGACTGGAAGAAACTCATTCAGCCTCTCGACGAATTAGAGCAACACCCAATGGTACAACTTGGATGTCCCCGAGGGCGTGTACATCAAACGCTCACCCAGATATTTTGGCTTCGACGGTGTCTGGTACCTGTCGTTCACGATGTAATGCTGAGGCTATTCTTCGGAGACCTCATTGTCGGATCAAGGCTCTTCTTCATGCTTACTAGCAACCCGAATGCACAACTTTGTGTCCGGGACGGCTGCGATTCAATTGAAACATTGGAACATTGTTTTCTCACTTGTCCGGCGCTAACGCAAATGTGGCAAATATTGTGGAGTCAATGGCGAAGGGCTTTTCGAAGCACCTTGGAGTGGAAGCTTCTGCTGTTCCCGTCCAACAGAGATGTTGCTAGAGGATGGAGAGGCGATCAGGAGAACCTGTTGCTACTGTGGAGAATGCACACTGCTATAGTGTTTCACGCAACGTGGCGGCTGCGCAATGACATTTACTTCGGCGAAACACAAGCGGGGACGCCAAATATCGCTAACTTGCAGGCTTCATTTCGAAGCCACTGCCATTTCCTGTCTCGGCATTCATCTGATTGGAATATTGACGGCAGAGCGCTTAATCGAGTGCTTACGCGCTTGGGATTCGTGTCAGAACAGACCGAACTTCTTCCTAACCTCCCACGACAACGAATATGGACTCCGCGATGCTAGACGTAAGGCACTGGTAATAGCATAGGTCTGCAAGACGTAAGTCCAGCTAAAGTTAATCAACTTTTACCTACTGCAATAACCCCCCTAGGTTTCCAATGACCTTCGTTTCAGTGCACGGGAACGCGAACTTCTTGTCTTTTAAGACAGTCGAAAGCGATGACCCCTCCTTAGCTTTCCGTACAGCAAGTTCCGCGCTACTGCGTCTCTGATCCCGTATTTACTTCGATGCGCGGTCAAAAAGCCTTCGAATGCTGTGAAAGCGACTCAAAACCAGCAATTGGCTCGTAATGATCCGGGGGTCCCTGCGGTTGCTTCTTGACCTTGTTCGAGTACGTGAGGTTGTAGATGAGCTTCTTAGACTTGCTTCGATCCCGCAGGACCAGATCTGCCGGTGACCTGCTTAAAATTTCCAAGGTGTCAACATTTTGTACTTCCGGGACACTGATCAACTTCAAGCTGGAGCATACAAAAACCCAGATAAACTATTCGGCATTACATGCCTAAGCTTACCAGTAAGTTACCATTCAGTGGCATACTGTTCCCGGTTGTCGATACATCCAGTACCCCTCTCACACACAATACGAGTATTGATACTCGCAATGATAGACTGCCAGCAACCTCACGTGTTAGTTGACACTCCCGGGGCCAGTTAATGCAGCTCCGGAGCAGTGGTGAGTGCAATGGTAGCAATGGAATGCGCAGATGTGCCATCAGGTTCTGATCTCTCGCTATTTCATCTTGTACTGCGCCTTATTCTCGGCGAGTCCGGAGTGCCATTTGAAGCAACTCGCCGAGAGCGGAGTCCTAGCACGCATCCTGCGCAGGAAAGTTGGTCGATGTTCATGACGCCGAAGAAGAGCCCACCGAGATTACTCCACGCAGGGTAACGGCAGCGCCAAGGACAGTACTACTGTCACAGTAGCATCCACAGCGATATGCAAAGGTGCAGCTGCCGCAATACAGACCAAGTGTGTCTTCCATCACTACACTTGCACACTGCTCACAGTGATGCTGTATTTACAGAAGAAATGCGAATGGCTTACATATTGACTGCATCTGCACCAACAATGCACATGCCCATCGAAGTGTACGCTCGTCGCGCTCAATAACGACAGCACGGCTTGCCGCCGCAACCGTTGTGTACATGTACATGTAGTCCGGCTCGTCGCGCTTCCCATCCAGGTCGCTTTTTCAAGCAGGCTACTGTATCAGTAAGCTAGGAGCGTGTTAAAAAGGAGTGGACTGGCGGCTTGAGGTTTGCTCGCAGCGGCCGCTTCGCGTGCTGCACATGTGTACTTACATGTAGTGGTGTTGGACACCGACATCACCGAGGAGCTGCACACACTAGAGAGAGGGCAGCAGCTCCCAAGATCGCGCCCGTAGTGGCTCGAGGAACATCTCGGTCACGAGCTCCGTCCACACCGAAAGTGATGTTGAACGTTACTGCCCAGAACATAGGCAACTTCATGTGAAGTCCACCCCTGCCCGATCCGAGTAGATCTGCCGAGGACAGGCTGCGGGTACCGGTACGAGCGTGGATGGACAGCATTTGTGCTGAGGAGAGGTAGAGCTTAAGAATCGCTCTGTGTCGCGCTGTGAAACTACGAACCGTAGGTGTGGGGCGACACAGTGCTGCTTGATGCAGGTGCATGCACTGCACATGTAGGAGAGACGCAACGCTCTCGGTGCCTCTTCGATCAGTCAAGTCAAATCCGCTTTCTTCTGCACGAGCATCCACCAGCCCTGGCTCCTCACTTCCACTTGAGCACTTTTACTTGAGCTGCCCGCAATCTCTTTTGCGACTTCTACATGTACTGATGTGTGCGAACGTGTACTAAGGTACTACGTACTAACTATCTTAGTATTATAGGAAGCACTTCATGACCCAGCGTCCTGTGTCGCGTCAGATTTCGTGCGGGTTGATCACGGACAAGGAGGTAGGTATAGCGATGAATGAACCTCCACGAATTCAGCTTACCCTGATGGTGTGCCCTTACGTACGATAAGATATTCCAGTTGCTTCAAGTGTCCCCGACTAGAACAACCTCCTGCATTGACGTATCGTTAAACCACCTGCTCCATTCACCGCCCTGCCTCATGGTGCAGAGCATTTGACATGCTCCCTACCCGCGCTAGAGACTTCTCACCGACGTTCTTGAGCCATAAAATTCTGCTGTAAACCCAAAGGATCACCTCGCCTTCAACGCTGCACTTTACGTGCAAGTTACAAACGCTTAGCTGTCAAAAGCAGGCCAAAGCGTCACCACGTTGCTTGACCTCTTCCTCCGATTTCCCGACTTTGGCTTTGTATCGCGTAAGCTCTCCCGACACGTGGACTCAAGGCGCATGACTCACGATCCCAAATGGTTTCTTGTCCCGGCTGCTTTGTCGTCGAAGCTTGGCCGAGAGACTTTTGCCGGCATCCCATCGCTCATTCTCGGATTCGCCATGCTCGGCTCACATTCGTCGGACCGACCGCGCTCAACCGTGGCTAGCTTCAAGAGCGGCCTCAAACGCCTCACCGTCGAGCGTTCGTGGCACGACTCGTGGGGAACCACCAAAGACTTGTCCTTCGTCGATTCGGAGGCCGATCAAGAACCGCAATCGAATCAGTCACGAGTGCATCTTGGCAACACTCAACTTCTGCAACTAGCCCGTGATGCTACCGACAAGGTAGACTTCCGCCGCCTTACGAACCGCCAGGCCTCGTTGCGCAACTGGAAGTGGAAGACCGTGGCCAACGGATTCACGGCGTTCTCGCACGGCGACGGCATTGAAGCAGCTCAAGAAGTGCTGGCTACTGGCGAGATGAAAGCCAGTCTTAACGAACTTTCGTTCATCCTAAGCACCACCACCGACGGTGACCACGACATGGTCATGCGAAGCCTGTACAAGGACTACATTCACGGCGCTGTGGTGCACGTCGTCGACCCGTCTCTAGGGGTTTCGTCGTCCTCGGTCATGAAGTCCGACATGGAATCGAAACTCACGGTCAAGACCAGCGCTTTCGAGCGCTCGCGGATGTTCAAGAACCACGAGCAGTGGTGCTTCCTCGAGTACTTTGAGAAAGCGAGTAGCTCCGACGCCTTCACGGTGACGCTGGCCTCGGTACCCGAGAAGGACCTGCAAGTGGGCAAGATGAAGGCCGATCGCGTAGACGACTTGCCCGACCTGACAGCGGCGTACCTGGTCGAGAAGATTCCGTCGAGCAACTCGGTGCGTGTGGTTTTCTTCGCGCAGGCAGCTCTCAATGAAGAAGAGCCCCACTTCGACCAGTCCTCATCGAACATGAGCTACAGCAGTGACAGCAGCCATGGCGCTCAACTGGCCCGCTCCAAGAAACGCCAAAAGCGTCTGATGCGTCTTGCTGCCGGCGCGAGCCAGCTACCGGATGTTGTTCGTCGCCGGCGCTTCGGCACTCAGCCACTGGCCGACTGCTCTGCCTTTGAGGCCAAGAACTCCCGCTGCACGTGCTGCGCCAAGTCCCTGCGCTTCCTTACTCGCAAGAAACGCTGCCACATCTGCGGCTACATGATCTGCCACCAATGCTGGAGCATCCACTCGATGGAGACCCGCGATGGCCGTGTGTCTTCTGTGCGGGCCTGCACGCGTTGCGTTGAGTTTGTCAGCAATGGAGACTACTCGCGCGTTGACCAGAACACTCGTGGACGCATCCAAATCATGCCGGACTCCCCTCTTGCGTCTGGCCATCCGTCCTCCGACCCACCTGGAAAGGCTTTGACCAACTTCCTGCACGAGGCGCTACAGACCTCATCGGGGAACAAACGCAAGTCGGTGATGTCGGTGATTCGCCACCTGATGAACCAGGAGAAGGAAGACGCCGAGATCCGCTCCGAATGCTCCTCGGTGACTTCGTCCGTGCGTCTCACGGACGACGACGCCAAGAAGTACACGGACGTGCTGGACAAAGGAATGCTGCACGTCAAGACTCTTCCAGTGGAAGAGTGCGTTGTTGCGAACGCTGAAGCCCGCAACTACCCATTGAACATGGCACCTGACCTGGAATCGCTGAGTAAGCCCCCAATGCCCAAGGACGAGCAGGAGCGTATTACTGCCATTGACAAGGGCGGTTTCTCCAAGATCACGGACACGGACGAGCTAGACCTCATCTGCGAGCTGGTGGCGCGCGAGATGAAGTGCTCTACCGGCCTGGTGACGCTCATCAACGAGGACGAGCAGCACGTGCTGGCCTCGAATGTGCCGCCGTTCCGACAGCTCCACATGCCTCGCGAAGCTTCGTTCTGCCAGCACACGATCATGAACGACACGCCGCTGCTGGTGCCGAACCCGGAGTCGGACATTCGTTTCCAGAACCTGCCGGCGCTCAAGGCCCACGACCTCCGGTTCTATTTGGGCTTCCCACTGAAGGACGCGAACGACCAAGTGGTGGGATCGGTGTGCTGCATTGACGACACGTCCCGTGAGGTGACGGCGTCGCAGTACTCGGCCATGAAGAAGCTCGCGGAGACAGCGTCGAAGGTGGTGCAAATCAAGGGAAAGCAGGCTGCTCGGACCTCGGACATGTAGCGTTAACCAGCAGTAGGCATCATTTATCAAACCGTGAAACCGTGACTCATTGTGATTTCGTACGCGCATGATCATACGCAAACCGTAAGTTAGCTGCTGTTTACTCCAGTTCCTCGCTCGCAGCATGCTCAAGGAATTGCTCGCTGGGACTGGAAACGATCGCGGCACCGACTTGTTCTTCTTGTACACCACACAGTCCATTCAACCAATATCCTGCCGGCGCCATCAGCTCTTGAAGACGTCGAAATTGTCACCTGTTTATTTTGATAATATCACTGCATCCCAAATATAAAATATTAGAGATATCAATACACCACTCATTTCAGGACACAATTGCGTGCATCATTCATTTCGAGACTGCTGCTACCCAGTCATTTACGCTTCTCGTCTAGCCATGGTCAAGTCGTACCTGCGCTACGAGCGCGCGTGCTCCTTCGGCGTCATCGCCTCCTTGGAGGGCAACGTCATCTACGACGCCAGTGGCCGCTTCGCTATCGCGCCGGCGCTGCAGGATGTGGCCGTGTGGAACGTGCGTCAGGGCAACAAGGTGCGCGACCTTCTGGCGCCCGAGTCTGGCGGCGGACAGGTGACGGCGCTGGCGCTGAGCCCCGACGGACAGGACGTGGCGTGCGGATACTCTACGGGCGCCGTGCGCGTCTTCAAGTTGTCTACGGGCGCGCTGTTGGTGACGCTGGACGGCCACAAGGGTGCCGTGGAGTCGCTGGCGTACCGCGCGGACGGCGCCGAGCTGGCGTCCGGCTCGCGCGACACGGACGTGATCGTCTGGGACCTGGTGAGCCAGACTGGCCGCTTCCGCCTTAAAGGTCACAAGGACGCCGTCACGGCGCTGGCCTTCCTGGCTCCAGGGACGTTGGCGTCCAGCTCGAAGGACACATTGGTCAAAGTCTGGGACCTGGAGACGCAGCACTGTGTGCAAACATGCGTGGGCCACCGTAACGAGGTGTGGTCGTTGGCTGTGAATCCCAAGGGCGACCGCCTTTTGACCGGCGCGTCCGACAACCAGCTCCGTGTGTGGAGCGTGCAGGAAGGAGAGGAAGGAGAGACGGTGAAGCTGTTGGGGTCTATCTACCGACAGAGCAACGATCGTGCTACTAGAGTGGCGTACAGTCCTAAAGGAGACTTGGTCGGTGTTCAGAGTGCAGGAAAGACGGTGGAGGTTTACCGTGTGCGGTCGGCAGATGAGATTAAGAAGAAACGTCAACGTCGTGAAAAGCGTCAACGTGAAAAGGCCAAGAAGAAGCAGCAACAGGATGAGAAGACAGGCAGCAACAAGAAGATTGTCATCCCCAAGGTGCAGGAGGAGGAAGAGGATGCCGCGGATAACTCTGCCACAGACGAGTTGGAGCTGCTGTGTGTGGTGCGCTCGTCGCACCGGGTCAAGTCGTTCGCGTTCTCTCCGGATGTCGCCAAGGATGGCACCACGTCACTAATGCTGGGACTGCAGAACAACAGCATCGAGACGTACACGCTGTCGCCCAGTGCGGCCACGCTAGAGGACAGATACGGCAAGTCGCACGCACTCACGCTCAGTGGCCACCGATCGGATGTACGTCAAGTGGCGATCAGCTCAGACGACCAGCTTATCCTCTCGCTGTCGGGTGCATCTGTGAAGATTTGGAACGCGCGCTCGCTGCAGTGTATCCGCACGTTGAGCGATGGTCTGTCGTTGGCACTGTCGGCGGTGTTCGCTCCTGGAAACATGCACGTCGTCGTGGGAACGAAGCTCGGCCAGCTCCTGCTGTTCGACTTAAACTCGGGTGAATGCATCTGGAAGGACGAGGAGGCCCACAACGGCAGTGCTGTGTGGTCCATTGACGTGCGTCCTGATGGCCGTGGGATTGTCACTGGAGGCGCCGACCAGCACGTGAACTTCTGGGACTTTGAAATGTTCCGTCCAGATGATGCGGAGCCGAACAGCGCGCTGCGCCTCGGTCTTTCTCATGCCCGTATGCTCAAGATGTCGGACGATGTGCTTTGCGTGCGCTTCAGCAACACGAAGGACCCGAAGAAACTGGTGGTGGCCGTGGCTCTCCTGGACTGCACGGTCAAGGTGTTCCACGATGACTCACTGAAGTTCTTCGTGAGCTTGTACGGCCACAAGCTGCCAGTGATGTCCATGGATATTTCATCAGACGACGGCATGCTGGTGACCGCGTCTGCGGACAAAAACGTCAAACTGTGGGGGCTGGACTTTGGTGATTGCCACAAATCGATCTTCGCGCACCAGGACAGCATCATGTGCGTGCGGTTTGTGCGTAAGACTCACTACTTCTTCACTGCCTCGAAGGACAAGTCGATCTGCTACTGGGACGGCGACCACTTCGAGCGCATCCTTAAGATTGACCGCCAGCATTTCGGTGAAGTGTGGGGACTTGCTGTCAGCGGCGACGGCAGCTTCGTGGTGAGTTGCTCGCAGGACCGGTCGCTGTGCAAATATGTTCGCACGGAGGACCAGGTTTTCATCGAGGAAGAAAAGGAGAAGGAGATGGAGCAGCTCTTCGAAGACGAGCTAGTCAACAACGGCAACGTCAAAGCGCCTACCATGGGAAAAGAGAAGGGCGTGGAAGACGAGGACGGGAAGGACAACTCCGCTTCAGCCGCTAAACGCACCATCGAGTCGGTTCGTGCAGGTGAGAGCCTCATGGAGGCCATCGACCTGGCTGAAGCGGAGCTGCAGGCCATCGCGGACTTCGCGCGTGTGCAGAAGAAGAAAGCGAAGGAGGCTGCAGTCGCCGCCAAAAAGCGGAAGCAAGAAAAGAAGAAGGCTGCAGAGGAGGCGAAGGTCAATGCTTTGCCTGGCACTGAGGAGAAGGCCGACGAAGAGGAGACGTCCAGCAAGCCAGAGAAGGCGACACGCCCTCCCAACATGCTGCTGTTGGGCTACTCGCCGCTTAAGTACGTGCTCCACACGCTGCGACGCATCCGACCACACGACATGGAGGAGGCGCTGATCGTGCTGCCGTTCGACTACGTGGAGCGCCTGATCCGGTTGCTGCTGCAGTTGATCTCCAGCCACTTGGAGGTGGAGTTCTGCTGCCGCGTGCTGCTGTTCCTGCTCAAGCTGCACAACTCGGCCATCTGTGCGCACGTGGGTCTGTTTAACGAGCTGGAGCTGCTGTGGCAGCGCCTGCGCTCGCAGCTCGTGGAGAACAAGAGCCGCATCGGCTTCAACCTGGCCGGTCTCAAGTATTTAAAGCGCACGATCGACGAGGAGCGGACGGGCTTCGTGCAGGAGATCGCCGCTGCGCCAGCGAGCGGCGCCGGCCGCAACAAGAAGAAGCGCAAGGTCGAAGCGTAATTAGCATACTACACACAAGGTGAGCAGTTCCGAGCAGGGCAATAGAGACGAATGCATGTGTACATCATACGGAGCTTGTTGTTGCCTTCGTGTTCACATTTTGCAAACCGGTACAGTATCTCTTTCGGGGACATCGATGAACTTCAACTTGGTGCATACAAAACTAAAGTCAATTTGAATAGAATACGTCAAGCGGTCGTAATTAAATGTACATTTTTTGATCTTTTTAGAAACGCTTTTTAATTTAGCCTGGCTGCTGTTAACCCTATTCACCGGGGTGAGACATTTCAGGGTGGGTAGGATAAGGAGAGCTGTTTTCAGACTATGCGCACCGACAAAAATGTCTATGCGCACCGATATAGCGCCCTTTTTGACGCCTCGTTAATGCAACTTCAGATTGTACCAGACACGACAGATGAGAGTTTGACATTGGTGCTTTACGACCCGCTTGGTATAACGTCACATCACAAGCCCCTTAAGGACAAGTGGAACTCTTATACAATGCAGTTACTTCAACAATGGCACACCCGCGACTGCACAAACACGGGCAATTCCTTACTACACTCTGAGAACGATTTGACAAAGGAAAACATTGCGGATAATGCAGAGAGTGCTGATTCACCTCCCAACAGCCAATTCTTCTCTTCGCCGGTGAAGGAAGTGCTACTCCTGCACCCGCGACAGCATAATGCAGTGAGCTGTGGCGTTCTTTGTATTGCGCTAGCGTTTAGCCATGTCATCGGTGATGATACGTTTAAGGAGATCGAGGTTGTGAAGCAGACCGAGGTGGATGCAATGCGTCTTTGCATCCTGTGGCAGCTTTTGTGTGATTGTGATGACAAGCAAAATGTGACAGATGCCACATTCAGCGCTTGGCCAGACGTTCAAGTCGTCAACAAGAAGATCAACAAGCACTTTAAGGCGACGTCGCGGAGCAAAGTTACGCTTTAGTGCAGTGCTAAAGAGCAAATCTATTTGTGTATTGCTTCTTTTCGTTGAGAATACCTATCATACCATAGCTGAAAAAGGTTGTTTTTCAATAGTGCATGCCTGCCCAGTGCGTAATGAAGCATGAGCAATCACTCTGACGCTTGTCAGAATCGAGTTGAAGGGCTCTCTCTCTACCTTGGCGCTAAGTCAAATATTCGGTATAATGTTCATTTTTGTGTAAGGAAGATAATCTTTGTGAAACTGAAGATGCCAAGGTGCTTCAAGGTGCTCAAAGTTGTTTGAAGGTGCTAGAAGGGGCACAAGAAAGGTGCCTGAAGGCGCTTGAAGGCACGCAACTTTTGCACGGAAGGTGCTTGAAGGCGCACAAGTTGCTTAGCCTGAAGTTGCTTTAACGAGAGCCGGCAGAAATGACGAGTGCTAGAAATGCTTTTCTACAGTAAATAATATTTACTAAATATGATTTACAAATATTTTGTTTTTAGCAATGAAACGCGCGAGTGATCATCTGTTAGACGACAAACCGGTCGCCAAGCCCGACAAGAAGCAGCGCGTCTCCAGCGTTGCGCCGCCGCTGAACCAACAAGCCATCGACTCCTTCATCCGCGATGGGTTCGTGCTGCTGCCAAACGCTTTCCCGCCGTCCACCGCTGCGAAATGCCGCGAGTTGATCTGGTCGCGACTGGCACGGGATTCCATCACGAAGGACTCGTCCACATGGGTCGAGAGGCACGGCATTCCAGGTGCAATGCATTTCAGTGACGGTTATTACAATGAGGTCTGATTTTCGATTGTTTACAGAGCTGTACACGGCGGAGGACGACCCCGTGTGGGGTGCAGTGATGACCCCGCGTTTAAAACAAGCGATGGACCAGATCTGCGGCAAGGACCGATGGGAGGACTTCGGTCTCGGGTGGTGGATGATCACGTTCCCGGACCAAGCGGAGCCGCCGTGGGGCGCTGCCGGCAAGTGGCACGTGGACGGCGCGTCGTACCAGCACCACGTGGACAGCCAGGAATCGGGACTATTACTGATCTTCCTTTTTTCCGATATCGGGCCGGGTGAAGGAGGCACAGCGGTGTCCGCTGGGTCACACAAGTGGATTACGAGGCTGTTAGAAAAGAACGAGCCGCGAGGGATGAAAGGCGGCGCTGTGAGCTACCAGGCGAGGCAGTTCCAACGACAACAGGTGGTGGAGGTGAACGGGAAGGCTGGGGACGTGATGTTGGTGCATCCGTTCTTGCTACATGCTCGCAGCAAGAACTTAGGGAAGAAAGGAGTCGAGTCCGTGCGCATCATGTGCAACCCGAACGTCCGGCTGCATCGAAAGATGAATTTGAACCGAGACGACGGAGACTACAGCCCCGTAGAGCAGGCGATCGTCAACGTCTTAGGAGAATCTATCCACGAGCCCAAGTTAGCATGAAATGGCTACATCGATTTTGTTGCTAAAAATGCGGTCTTTTACCTCAGTTTTAGAAAAGAAGAATGCTGCGCAGACCCCCGACCCGTGTGGAGGAACGCGCCGACGTAGCGGCCGAGTACCAGTCGTATCTACAGGAGAAGGAGCGCCAGCTACCCAAGTCTCAAAGCAGCGTTAGCAACGTCCAGCAACCGGCCACTGCGAGCGACTCCATGGCCGCACGACAAGAAGCGCGACGACAGGACGTCCGCTCTCGCATCGGCTTGGACAGCTCCAACTAGAGCTGCTGCACTACCTTAAGGGCCATCCAAAGCACGTCAAGCGCAGGACTTCGCAGCAGACATGGAGGAAAGCGGGCGACCGACTGCTTGTTGGGGCTGTAGAAGCTGGGAGTTTCGGTGAGCTGAGCTGAGGCAGGATACACTGGATCTGGTCTATCCTCTTGGTATTGCTGACGTCCAATCGCTTGAGTGTTGAGTCTGTCTCTCGTCGGAAGGGAACTGCTGGAATTAAGTCGCTGGACTCGGTCGTTAAGTGCCGGGAAGTCTTCCTGTGAGGCTGCATTTGCAAATGGAAGCTACTTCTGAAGTATTTTTCTCGGTAGTCGTTGCACATGCCTACTGACATAAGAGTGGAAGCAGTCCTGTTGCCGCCTGTAATGGCGTTTGGTGTCTGCAAGTGTCGTCGCTAACACTGGGAAAGCTCACTTACGTTTTCGAGCCTTACCGCCGTGATCGTCATCTCGTGAACCTATCTAACGTCATTGTCGACCGACATTTCGAACCCCCTCACCTCCAAACTACACCCCATTCCTCATGCCAATCTCCCTGTCAAACCGCCTGCACTACCTTCTAGCCTACACCATTCTCCTTCTTAGGATCCATCCCAAGTAACCGACGCGTCAGCCGAACGCCCATACAAAGCGGCAGTCAAAACTTCGACCAAGATGGTGTGGGAGGGCTCCTCGCCGCTGCTGCCCACGGCGCACCGCCGAACGCGCAACGCCAGCACCGGCAGCTTCCCAGAGACCCACGCGGAGACGCCGGACTCGCCGCGTACGCGCTTCAAGGAGAAGGAGAAGGCCGCAGCGGCGCGTGGGCAACGGCCTTTGTCCGCGCGTCAACGGGCTTTGCGCCGCGTCCCGGCGCTGCTGGGACTGCTGGCTGTGGGCTTCGTATTGGGCTATTACGCGCAGCTGCTGCTGTTCTTCTGTCACGTCCGTCTGGGCTACACGGCTGAAGTATTGGCGACTACTGAAGTAACTTTAGTGGAGAAACTCACGGCCTCTCTGATTGAGCACACGCAACGCGTGGTGTTCGTGTGCAAGACGACCAATTGGGACTTTGTAGGCTTCATTGCCAGTCCACACACAATTCTGTTTGCACAGGACGACGTGGCAGTGCCTGCTGCACTGGAGGAAAGTTTGAGGGTGGTGCGGCATGCGGGCGTGGACAGCTACATGAACTTACACAACAAGACAGTAACGATCATGAGTCACGTACACGCTGCAGACCCACGCAATCATTTATTCAAGCAGGACGACGAGGCGGTGGTCTACTGGCCGCACTACTACCAGTGTCTGAAGAAGTGCACGGACCTGGACTCGTGCTATGCCGGAGACATGCACGTCAATATCGGGGACGCCAAGAACACCAACTCATACGTGTTCGCCACGGGAGGGTCCTACTTTGTAGGTAGTGCACTACTGAAGTGCATCCTGGAGAAACCCATCTTCGTCACGCTGGACGGACTCGACTACGGAGAGGACAAGACAGTGGGCAAGATGATCCACTACAACCGCTGCAAGGTGCAGTACGTGAGCTGCAAGTGGTTCAACAACGAGGAAGTGTTCTCGCCCAACGTACATATCAAGATGAAGAAGGGCGCGTCGGCGGAGATACGGGAAGACACGGTCTTATTAGGCAGGGACGAACAACCACCACTGAGGGAACGCGGCGACATGGTGCGCCGGCTGCAGGACACGACCCCGGAGCAGGCACAACCGGACGCCGTATGATGACAGACAATAGAGGACCTCACAAGCTGGAAATATAGCTTTTTAGACGCACACCGGGTGTTGCACGTGATGAATTGGAACCGCCCACAGGTGAGCAGTTAGGTCTAGTAGGTCAATCTGACGTTTCCGATCATGTCATGCGATGTAGACGCAGCGAACGGCTAAAATTGGTTCCAGGACTTTAGTGGCGAGTACGCGGATAGCTATTTTGAAAAGCTCAGAAGCTCCTGAACCTGCCCGGACTTGAAGAAAAGAGGGCAAGTGACCATGGGCTGCGGCGCCTCCATCATGCAGCGCTCGGACAGGGAGTCCAAGATCCAGCCCCAACCAGGAAGCAATGGAGCTGCTTCCAACAAAACTGTACGCTCGCCGCTTACAAAGGAGCAGATCAACTCCCGCATCGTTTGTTCCCCGAAAACGATGAAGACGAAGGTGACCCCAAAGCTCAACACGCAGTACGCCTTCGTCTCACAACGCGGGTACTACCCGGACGGTAAGTTAAAACGTACCGGAAATCGCTGGAGCTGTTAAACCTCTCTGCTAACTCTTGACCCGTTGTAGCTCTGGACAAACCGAATCAGGACAGCTGTACGATCCTCCCAGCATTCATGGGTGACTCGGCGAAGATGTACTTCGGCGTGTTTGACGGCCACGGCACAACCGGAGACCTCTGCGCCTCTTTCGTGAGGAAAGAGTGTCCCGAACGCCTCGTGCGCATTCTGGACCGAAAAAACTGCTCCTTCTTAGAGGCGTACTCCAAGTCGTTCGAAGAGACGAACGCGCGACTGCACGCGTCCCGCATAGACGACAGTTTGAGCGGCACCACCGCTATTTGTATGTTCCTGGACGGTGAAACGATTCACGTGGCGAATGTGGGCGACTCGCGCGCGGTTATTGCCACTATGAGTGAGGGGAAACTCGTTGCGCAGCCTCTTTCAGTCGACCAAACCCCGTATCGATCGGTACGTGCGTTGAGAGCATTCGTTAGGGTAAAATCTGATCTAACCAGTTTTATTTGTTCGAATAGGATGAACGCGAACGTGTTAAAAGATCAGGAGCACGCGTTCTCACAATGGATCAGCTCGAAGGGATCGCCCCCGTGCATGACGTACGCTATTTCCTGCTTGTTATCGTTAAATTTACGCTCTAACGCAAACAAATTGTAGAACTGGGCGGCGAATTTAAATGACCAAGTGGACGAGGACGGTGATCCACCGCGAATTTGGTCACCGTACGGTGCCTTCCCCGGTACCGCCTTCACGCGCAGTCTAGGTGACGAGATCGCAGAGACTTTGGGGGTCATTGGCGTTCCGGAGATCACGTCGCTGCAGCTCACAGAGGATGACCGCTTCGTCGTCATTGCTAGCGACGGCGTGTTCGAGTTCCTTACGAGTCAAGCCGTTGTGGACATGGTGGCGCAGTACGAAGACCCGCTCGAGGCGTGCCACAAAGTGGTCGCCGAGTCTTACCGTCTTTGGCTCACGTACGAACTGCGCACGGATGACATCACCGTCATCTGCGTCTATTTCACCTTCAGCGAGGGTGGCGTTACTGCAAGTGGCGCGTCAATGGGAGGCACGCCACGGTCCAACTCGATGGCCAGGAGGCTGCCTCGCCAGACAAGCGAGAAGGACGTGTCCCAACAGCTTCGTCCTGTGCGTCGTGGTATGTCCAAGGAGAAGCGTCGTGCGCAGATGCGCAAGGATATGGCGCAGCTCGTCAAGGAGGAAGACTTGGCGTACCGCGTAAGCGACCACGCCATCCCCAAGTCGTCGTCCGAGCTGCGTTTGCTTGAGGCCCTGACGAAGAATAACTGGCTGTTCAGACAGCTCACACAGGCCCAGAAGGACGACATTTTCGCAGTCATGGAGCGCATTACCGTGCGGGAAGGCGATATGGTCATTCGCCAGGGAGACCCGGGCGACAAGTTCTACATCGTCGAGTGTGGTGACTACCAAGTGAGCGTGCGCGGGGCGGACGGAGGCCCCGAAAGTATTGTGCACACGTACACGCAACCTCCCGTGACCCCCGACCACTATGGGGATCTACAACCGGCGTCGTTCGGCGAGTTGGCGTTGATGCACAACAGTCCCCGGTCGTCTTCAGTCAAGGCGCTGTCTGCAGGCGTCCTGTGGGCCATTGACTGTCGTGCATTCCGACGAGTATTTATTAAGGCGCCGACGTCCGTGCTGGTCCAAACACTCAAGAAGGTGGACGTGCTCAAGACGCTGACGAAGACGCAGCTCGAACGCCTGGCCAACAACTTGACTGAAGTTGTATACCACGACGGCGACTACATCATCAACCAGGGAGACGTTGGCGATACTTTCTACGTCATTCAAGAAGGAGCTGTGATCTGTACGATCTGGGAGGACGACCCGGCTGCAGGCCCCGGCAAGAAGAGAACGTCACGGGAGGTCTTGCGACTCAAGAAGAACCAGTACTTCGGCGAGCGCGCGTTGTTGAACGACGCGCCACGCGCTGCTAATGTCATCTCAGTGGGGCGTACGAAGCTGCTTCAAGTGGGGCGTCGGGAGTTCGAAGAAGTACTGGGCTCGTTGCAGGACATGATTGAGGCCGACCGGCTCCAGCGTGAGGCGCGTCACAACTTCGAAACGGCAGTCAAGAACCTCATCTACAGCCCGGCGGCGCACGGCGCAAGGCGCAATTCGATGGCTATGGGGCCGTTGCGAGCACACGACATGCGCTTCCGCTACGTTCTCCAAGCCACTGACTTCGGCTTCTTGGCGCTGTACCAGGGCGTGAGCGACACCAAGCGGTTCTTCACGGTGAACGTCTTCTCTCTCCAGCAAGTGGCCGCAGACCGCCGTGGCGATGAAGCCGCTCGTTACGTGACGACGCACAAGACCATCCGGCTAGATACGCCGCTGGTACCCGAGATGGTGGCGTCCTGGCGAGACGACCGGGCACTGTACTTGTCGTTTGACACCGTCATGGCCACAGATCTATCGGCGATGCTGGCCGAAGAACCCAACGGCCGATTCGCGAAAGAAGCGAACGCGCGTGGGTTCGCCGCCCAGGCGCTACTTATGCTCGAGTACATCCACCAAGCGGGATACGCGTACCGGAACCTCAGTAGCGAGAACGTCATGGTGGACACGCACGGGTATCTACAGCTTCACGACTTCCGGCACATGAAGCGGCTGCCCGATGAAAGCCGAACGTACACGATCTGCGGCACGCCCGAGTACATGGCGCCTGAAATGGTATCCGCTCGCGGCCACACGTCCAGCGCCGATATCTGGTCGCTCGGTATCCTCATTTACGAGATGCTCTGCGGTCGCACGCCGTTCTCTATCAGTACGAACGAGGAAGACTTGCTTGGGGACAACACGGCCGATAAGAGCTTCGGCTCCGGCCTCACGAACGAGAAGGACGTGACCATGGCCGTGTACTCGAAGATATCTCGCCACAACAAAGGCGCGCTCAAGTTCACACGGGACGGCCTGTCTGTGGAAGCGTGCGACCTCGTGCAGCAGCTACTGGACCCGTTCCCTGACGACCGACTGGGTGGTCAAGGGCTCGTGGACATTGCTAAAGGAGGATCCGTTATCCGTGCGCACCCGTGGTTCGAAGACATCGACTGGATCGTCCTCGCATCCAAGACAATAGATAGCGAGCATGCCGAGGCGTTGACGAAAATGATGGACGAACAGCTCATGTCTGCCGCCACGGCGGAAATGCCTATGCTGGAACCCGTCGCACGGAACAGCGGAGACCTCGAGTGGCTCGAGAACTTCTAACCCGTAGATGAAATAGATGGTGAAGGGTCGGACGTATCCAATGCAATAGCCCTTTGAGCACTTTTCCATTCTTGATCCGGTTGTCTTTTTCATGGGGGCGAAGGAGCCGGAGCCGGCCCCGGAGGGCACGCGGCCGATGATGATCTCGATGCGGGAGATGGAGACGCTGGGGCTCAAAACCGGCAGCGGGTTACGGGAGACCGTGGAGTTCAAGGTCTTCACGCGCCAGGAAGTGCTGGACCAGATCGCGCAGGTCGGCTTCATGTGTCCGTTCCACGAGTTCCGCGCCGAGATCGCCAAGATGGCGACGGGCGACGACGTTCTCATTGTGGCCGACCCGAACGAGACGTACGGCGAGAACTGGTTGCTGTGTCTGACACGGCGCGCGTTCGACGCGCAGATGGAGCAGATCAAGCGCCGGGAGCAAGAGCGTCTCGAAGCGCTCGAGGCGCAGGAGAAAGAGGCGAACGCGGCAGCAGACGCCAACGACATGTCCAAGATTGTGTACGAGGATAAACCGGTGCTTTCACGCGCGTGGACGTCAGCCACGATACGCGAGACACATGAGGACGTCGAAGCTCTCAGTGTGACGCCGTCTCGACCGCTGGTACAGGAGAACATGACCGAAGCGTAACGTGAACTTGGATGCTAACCCGTGCTGTTGCAGATAACCATGTCGGTCACCAAGATGTCCGACGAGCTCAACGCGGACTACAAGTTCAGCGACCGGGATGCGGATCAATGTACGAATGGCGTGAAGATATTCACGAGCTCAATGACTTACTTTTGCTGCAGGTTTTGTAGAGTGGAGACAGCATAAGGACCCGAACTACGAACTTACGCGCTTGGAGCAAGATGTGGGGCTTCAGGGGACGCCACCGCTGGTGGATGGCACGACACAGACGAGCTGGTTCCGGTCTGTGAACAGTGCTCTTCAATACGAACCGATTGTGATGGAACCGGCGCGCCGTCGAGCTGAAATGGACAGTGACAAGATCCAGGCGTTCCTGGCTCGTGTGCTGCCTCGCGTAGAGCGCGCGCTACAGCAGAATGAGACGCTGGATGTGTTTCTGGACCCGTTCGCTCATTTACTGGAGGAGGAGGACGCTTCGCTTGGGAACAAGAACAACGAGAACGCCATGCGGGAACTGCGCAGCTTCACGGACCTCGTGTACAGCAAGAACAAGACGTTGGCAGCTATCGACTGGCATCCAAGACGGCACGGCGTCATAGCTGTGGCGGCCGCAGCGAACGCGTCATTTGCTAGACGTCTAGACCTGCTGGACACCGTGGAGAGCTCGTTCATCCTCATCTGGAACTTCGTCGACCTCATTCACCCGCAGATCATGCTGGAATCGCCGCAGGACGTTTTGACAATGCGTTTTAACCCTACAGCCCCTCACTTGGTTGCTGCAGGGCTCTACAACGGCCAAGTGCTGGTCTGGGACTTCTCCAAGGCCGAACACTTGCTCTCCAAGATGAAAACGGCTAAACCCTCGTCTGGTTCTGGTACAAGTACTGCCGCAACTGGAGCAACTGCTTCATCAAAAGGACGAGACGAAGATACGCACAAGCAAGTGCCACCCGTGAAGCCGCTGTACGTGTCGTACATTGATGTGAGCCACCGACGACCGGTAGCAGATCTCCAGTGGCTGCCGGCGGGAGTCGAAGTGAACAGCCGAGGCCACGTCGTGGCTTCCACTGGGGTTGACGCTGGAGCTGTCAACCAGTTCGTAACGATCGCAGCGGACGGCCAAGTCTCGTTCTGGGACTTACGATTTAAAGACCCAAAGTACCGCGGCATGACGCGTGCTAAGGTCGATAAGGCTGGTACGTCCAAGGACGGAGTCGTGCCGGACGTACATTTCGTGCCGATCTACTCCATCTCATTGAGCAAAGTCGACAGTCCAGGAGAGTTAGCGCTGCAGACGCTTTGGTTGGAGAAGACACGGGACGAGATTGGCACGGGAGGGGAAGGCGGCGCACCTTCGCTTACGAGTAAATTCTACTGCGGCACTGAAGAGGGCGAGTTCGTGTACGCGGATTGGCGTCCTCACGCGCCGGTTAAAGGTGGCAACAAGGGAGAAGACGGTGGAAGGGGGGACGAAGGGGCTGAATACGTGCAATGGCTGTGTCGAGACCATTCTCGCCCAATCTTGGGCCTCTGCGCGTCTCCGTTCTTCCCCAACATCTTCCTGACGGCGAGCGAATCGCACTTCCACCTCTGGAACGTCTCGCAGCAATACGAAGGTGGAGCTGTCGAAAACGCGCCCGTGGCGGCTTCCAACGGGCCGATCTTCGTCTCACCACTCACGCCGTCAGTTGTCACCTGTGTCGCGTTCAGTCCGTCACGCCCAGGCGTCATCTTCCTGGGGAAAGCTGATGGTATGTTGGAGGTTTGGGACTTCCTGGACCAGTCGCATCGATCGAGTTTGTCTATCGGCGTCACGGCCTGTGCGCTTACATCGATTGAATTCCGCCCCCAATTGGTAACAGCTAACAACCCGAACAGCAACGCCGCCAACGCTGCCGCTGCCGGCACGGGCGGCGCCGGCGCCGGTCGGGCGAAAGCAACGGATGCACGAGGGCGTAACAACGCGGGCCCGGGACCGGCGGGCGGCAATGCTCCCGGTACTAACGTCAAGCAACAGCTCGTCGCTGTTGGGGACCAGATTGGCAACCTGCACATTTTGGAGGTGCCACGCACGCTTTCACGCCCAACCAGTGGCGAACGCGCGGCGATGGAGGCGTATTTCAAGCGCGAGAGCGAGCGTATGAAGTTTGCACGTGCCGCCTCGAAGACGAACACGTCGGGGAATGATGGAGGGGCACCAAGCTTGCGGCAGAACCGAGGGGAGGAAGGAGCTTCAGGGACGACTGCAGCAACGAATGTCACGCCCGCGACGGGTAAAGAGACCGATCCGACACGTTCAGGGCCTGGTGGAGCCGACGACGACGTGTTCAAGCAGATGGAGAGCGAATTCTGTCGCGACATGGGCCTAGAAACCGCGCGTAGTGCTTAAAAAACGTTTGAGAGGTTAGCTGGATCGATTGTTGCCTTTGCAGGACACCTTTATCTTCAAACGCAATATGCTGTACTACGTCAAAAATGTGGTATATCAGCGATACAATATCACTCTTAGGAGAGGCCATACGTTTTGTTCTCATTGCTCCACTCATTGCACCATAGCGATTGTTACTGACATTGCACCGGAAGCTTAACACAATACTGCCATCACATGAGAGGAGATGAAGGCTTCACTTTCCTCTTTACCTCTTTTCAATTTGAAACTGTTCCAAATTTGAAAGAACATCTTCTCATGTCAAAAGTGTAGCCATTGCAAATCCTCCTGGGTACACTTTCGTGCAACCTACCCATCACCAGCAGTTTATAACGGCCCGACTCAAAAACAGAGAGCGGCGGGTGGAAGTTGCGCTGCATCGCATTGGCCGTGCAGTCGAAGTGACAGACCGTTGAAGACACGCACTTGCCATCTCGTCGCGGATTTCTTGAGCTCTCCCGCGCCGCTTTCGGTGTCTCTCACCGCCTCCTACCGCCAAAGTTACTGCTGGTCAAAGACAGTGTATCATTCCTCCCCCATTATGTCGGGCGAAAGTGTCGCCGGCAAGCTGCAGGTGCTTAAAATGGGCGTCTCCCGTCGCGGGTCGTCCCTAAACGCCACACTCAAGGCTAAAGACGTTCGCGTGGTGCTGGACGAAGAGTTCGAGAGGGACAACGGCTACTCGTTCGACTACGTGCTGGTCTTCCAGGTGCACGACGAGGTTGCACAGCTCACGGACCAGCAAAAGAAGTACAGTATGCGCAATATCCTGCAGCATTTGGCTCGAGGGGGCATCGAGACCAAGATGTTTTACTCCACCGACCGTGGCCACGTCTTCTGCAAGCTCCGTGTGACGGTGGAGCGACTGTCCAAGGAGGCTGATCGCATCGACTATAAGGTGGAATTTGAGCCCACGGAGCTGCGGAAGATCGCGGAAACAGGCTACGAAGAGCAGAATATCAAGAAGATCGTCATCAAGGACGAGCACCACGTCTCGCAGCGTGACCCGTTCCAGAACATCTTCGCCAAGTTTGATGTCCAGCCGCGACTGTATCCGGCGTACCGCAAGTACGGACACAAGCAGATCCCGTTCCGAGGCGTTGATCGGTATGTTGAAAAGGCGGTTAGTCAAGGTCAAATGTACTGAGTTATCTGTTGTAGGATCAAATTGATGCTGAACATCATCAAGACACGCGGTGAAGGCGGTTGCGGCTTGAACGTCAGCGAGCTGCTACGTGACAAGTGTCTAGTGGCTGCATTCCCTTTACACGAACCTGAAGAGCTGGAGAAGCTCCGAAGCAAGTGGTTCAGCTGGAGATTCGCTCCTTGGCAACAGCCGTTGTGGGATATCAAGGACTATTTCGGAGAGAAGGTCGGACTCTACTTCGCGTGGCTGGGTAAGATTTCTTCTTCTTCTCGTAGTTTTTTGTGCAGCTAACAGCTCTGACCTTTGACTTATAGGTCACTATACGACGTGGTTGATCGCTCCTGCTATCATCGGTTGCTTGCTCTTCGTCAACATCATGGTCGAAAATACCGCGGATTCCCTGTTGCTGCCATACTTCGGTCTTTTCATGGCCCTTTGGTCAATGTACGTACAAGTTTAGAGACAGTTGGTTGTGAACTCTGACGTATTTTTTTTTTTTTTTCATATATTACAGCTTCTACTACGAGTACTGGAAGCGCTACAACTCGACACTAGCTTTGGAGTGGGGGATGTCCACCTTTGAAGAGGAAGAAGTGGAGCGTCCGGAGTTCGATGGGCAACTCACAACTTCCCCCATTGACGGCTCCGAGATTCATTACTTCAGCCCTCACACGCGTTTCCGCCGCGTCATGAGCTCACTGGTAAGGGGTTTTGTAGTCCTTCGAAGTAGTTTCTACATAGTGTTTTTCACTAACTTGTACCTGTTAGTTTTTTATTACGATGCTTATTGTGCTGGTAATTGGCGTTGTGGCTGGCATCTTCGTCTTCCGGTATGCAGCGACGTCTGGTAAGTGGAAGGACATGTTCACTGTGAACGATATGCAACTCGGTGGAGCCGCAGCGTCCACTGTGAACGCCATTCAGATCATGGTCATGAACAACGTGTACAGTACCATAGCTGCAAAGTTAAACCACTTCGAGAACCACCGCACGGACACCGAGTACGAAGACCATCTGATCGGCAAGACGTTCCTCTTCCAGTTCGTCAACTCGTACGCGAGTCTGTTCTACGTGGCGTTCATTAAAAATGCAGTGGAAGGCCACGAGTCCTGCAAACCGGAGGGCCACGGCTGTATGGACGAACTCATGTTGAGTCTAGGGATCATCTTCATCCTACGCCTCACGTCCGGTAACTTCTTCGAAGCTGGTCTGCCCTGGATCATGAAGAAGCTCAAGCCGAACACAACCAAGGAGAACGGGACGTACCGTGAGCCTTCAACCATCGAACAGCAACTGGCGCTGGACGTGTACGACCAAAAAGGAACTTTCGACGACTACAACGAGATGATCATCCAGTTCGGCTACGTGACGCTGTTCGTCGTGTCCTTCCCGTTGGCTCCGGCCTTCGCTCTGTTCAACAACTTCTTTGAGATCCGCATCGACGCCCACAAACTCGTGAACGCCACGCGCCGGCCGGATCCTCGCGGCGCGCAGGACATCGGCACGTGGGGGACGATCATCGACCTCATGAGCTCCGTCGCTATGGTGACCAACGTGGCGCTCGTGTGCTTCACGTCTCGACGTACAACGGCGCACTTGACCGACTACGAGAGGCTCTGGGCCTTCGTGTGCGTGGAGCACGGCCTGATCCTCCTCAAATACGTGCTGATGCTCATCGTGGACGACGAACCGCACGACGTGACACTGCAGAAACAGCGCTCCAACTTCATCGTCGATAAACTCGTTCACCTCGTGGCAGACGACGATGATGAGGAGATGGCGAAGGGCAACCAGGTGCGTGTGGACCTCACCGTATTCGACGAAGACATTTAGGAGTTTTTAAGGTACTGGAGTATATACATTTTGCATTTTCTATCGTACGTCCACTCAGTAGAGCCATGGGGACAGCGAGGCAATCAGCGTATCGGAGCTCCCGCTATCTTCCTCCTCGTGCTTTAAACTGACGTCTCGGTGCAGTTGACTGGCGCCTTCACGAGCGACAAGAAGCACGGGGATCGTCACGTACTGGCCAAGTCCACGCGCATCGTCAGCCAGTGAGTATTTGCGGTTGGGGTATCTGCTGTTCGCTGCTTTCGAATTGATGACGACAACTCCCACCGCCCCAGCACTTTGGAGCCGCAACGCCTTCTCTGCGAACGTGCAAGTACCGCGCGTCACCATCACGATCTTCCCACGTACAAGGTCAGCGTCTATAGCTCCGCAGGCCTCGCCGATCTCCGCCGTAAAGAGCAGCAGTGGAGCCTCAACTGACGCGGAAGTCGTGACTTGGAAGCCGAATTTGGCCGGAGAAACCACGAGAGTCATCACGTGCACGTTTCCAAGACGCACAGCCACGCCCACAGGGATAACTGACGCTCCTTGGACTTGCCGAGCTGCTGCCAGCTCCACGTTCCGCTTGCGGACTTGCAACTTGCCGTTTTCACACTTGGGGGAGGGAGATAACCCCTTCTGCTTTTCCGAATTTCGGAAAAGATGCGACTCGAGCATCAGAATGTGGCCTTCCGTACTGAAAACAACGTCCGAAGCCTTGAGTGACTTCCGTTTCCTTCTAGCGTACGAATCCTCGTCCAACGTAGCAGTTGCGTTGATAGTGCAGTTGTTGAAAGATGATCCAAGCGCCGACATCGTACAGTTCCCAGTCGACTTGGTAGAGTTTTCTGCCTGATGAGGAGCTGGGACGATCACATCCGGCTCGTCACTGAAGAGCAAGTACAGATACTTGGCTGTCTCTGAGAGGAAGTAGCTGTCCATCCGATCTTCCACGTCAAGAGTATGGATATCCCCCACCGCTGCATAACCGCAAGGAACCTCCGACACCCTACGGATATCCTGCAGCATTTGACGCCCCATCTTGAGGTATTTGTGGTCCCGCGTGGCCTGATAGAGGTGATACGTGCTCTCAATTAGTTCCGGACGAAGCGGAGACGTCCGGGCCCAGCTGATGATCGTTCCTCGGTTCCCAGGCTTCGACGTTCCACGCGGGGCCAGATCCAACAGCTCCGGCATGGCCCCGTACTCGTCCCAGAGGGGAAACATGTGTTCGTGAGAGCGAATTGCACCGGAAACATCGCCCGCCAGCACCTGTAAACCCGGCCAGAACGCCTGCAACGCCGATACTCGACGGGCGCGCACGTGGTCCCTTCCTCCGTTCATATCCACCTCAATATACTCGTCGTCATGGTTCACGTGCGTCTCCACAGCCTGGTAACTGGCATTAAACATCGAAAGCCACTGCGAATCCCCACTAATAAGGTGATACTTGAGCAAATACTCAAAGAACGAGTCCAGTCCAGCTCCAATTCCCCCGTGCGAGTGCACCCACTGGCCGGATGCGACGTCAATCGCACTCCCCAGTAGATCCAGATCCGACCGGCGGTCCCAGATCGCCACCACAGCCTCCTTCGCTCTCTGTTCGAACCTCTCGTCCCCTGATAACCTCGACAAGTACGCCATCTCCACTAATAACGACCCGGCCGCGGCCGGACACGTCAATTTGGCGGCCCGGTCTTTCGGCAGCACCCCTCGTCGTAGATTTACTCTGTGTACGGGCATCCCCGTGGGCGTCTCGAAGGCCGGCAACAGTCTCCGACCTAGATCCAGTGCTAGAGCCAACAGTTCCCCATTGTACTCGCCCTCGTCCATCATTCCGAAATGCTCCGGAGACGCCAACATGTGCGCCGACACGAGACCGCCAATGACTCGAATAGTGGACTCGAATACCGACACTGTCACGTCCCTGTCAAAGCTCACAGAGCTGGCCACGAGCTTCACCGCGCGCGCGAACTCGTCCCGATCGCCGAGAACCGCCAGCATATCCAACGAGTCCACGAGCGTCAGGGAGAAACCGCCCAGAACGTCGTCCAAATCGCCGCGTTCGCGTCGGTCCCAACGGCGTCCGGAGCAGCTCAGAGGCTTCAGTTCGTCCCACGGGTACGCGTGCTCCATGTAATTGCGGTAGCCGTGGTAGAACATGTCCCGCGCCTGTTGCTGGAGGTGACGTCGCTCCGACACGTGCATGTGGGCCGAAACAAGCAGACCACAGAGTGCAAATACTATTGTTGTAAAGAGGAGACGCAGGCGCATCTGACGCACCGAGCGGCTCACCATGAACAGCCCTCGGGACGGAGATATCGGTCGGCGAACCTACGGCACGGGGAGAGGAACAATGGAACGGAGACGGACACCTTGACAGCTGGAAAACGTTTATTCGGACTTTAGCGGAGACCGCCTGAACTGAATCGTTGTTGTTGAAGTGCGAGCTTAAGTTGCACTAAAGCTGGAGTTAGTAGTTGCCTTTTAGGAGCTGGAGGGGACCCACTACGACTTGAACTGGAGCTGATGACACTCGGGGAGGTCCATGCAGTTGCCACCTCAGCAGGAGTCAGCAGTTTGGACGTCGAAGTCGAGAGAAAAGCAAAACGAGTCGGTGTCATCAGGAGTTTGGGCACTGGAGAACTGTTTGTATGGCTGCATCTCGAGTCGCTTGCTGTCCCCATTGCAGCTGCCGTCAAGAGAAATGGAGTGAGAAGAGGCTTGGTCATCGTCTTGGGGCTTGACGGTACTTGGAGAATTAAGAAATGACAGGAGACTCAAGCCTTGGAGGTTGGTCTTTCTGGTGCGTTTAAGTTTTCAAACGAGAGTCCACTCCACCTCAACGCAATCAGAACAAAAACACATTTTCATTGAATTCCAGTGCCTAGAACATTTTCTTCTGAACAATGACAGTAGCACGGCCCCAGCTCATGTGGAATTTGGCCTCGTGCACCGCCTGCCACCGCGAAGACTGCAGCGGCTTGGTTACCGTCACGAAATAACTGCCGACAGTCAATTGATCTACACAAACGCAACAGATTAGCAAGGATTCCATTGACTCCGAGCACAATGCAATTCCGTCTCGCACCTGCTTCCGTCGAAATCGCTTGGATAAGCTACAAGACACAGAAAATGAGCAAACCAGATATAAACCTCTTCCTCAAGTAAACGCACGCTGTCACTGAAGCACGTCGAGTTGCAGAACACGAGTGTAGCGTCCCGCCAAATGTCCGGTCGCTTCACTGCATCTCCCTTGGCAAAGCCCACGTCTACGTCAGCTTTCGTCGCTGGTAGGGAGTCCAGCATCTGATACCGCCAGCGATCCAGCACCTTGAGCGCCACCGCATGCAGTCCGTCCAGCACCTACAGCCCACATAATCAGCAACAAGTTCTCTCTGCATTGGAATGACCTCCCCCTTCCTCACCTCAATGCCGCAGCACTTGGAAAAATCGTGCAACAACGCCGCCGCCATCACCTTTTTTCATCATCAGTTGTATCAATGTTCAAGGTCCCATATCTCTTCATCAGCAACGACCCAGTACGCACCACTTTGCCACAGCCTGATCCAATATCGTAGAAGTTGCCTCCTTTATCCAGTAGCACGCCGAACTGCGTCCTCATCTAAAACCCAAAGCGTCCACTTGTCAGATACCGAAAACTGCCTGTTCTTCTCGGGTTTTGGGTCGTTTTTACCAGTTGAAAGATGGAATCCACCGTCTCGAACGGGATTTCTCCATAGACCAGCGATCGATTGGCCAGCTCCTTCTTCTCGCGCTCCAAACGCGACACTTTCTTCACTTCGAGCTCTGGGAATTCCGCGAATAGCTCCGAATGGCGCTTAACCGCGTCTTCCACTGCATAAAAAACCAGTAAATATATAGATACATGAGTGGAGAAGAAGATGCGATAGAGAGAAGAGGTGGATGGGCTGCAGGTACCGATTGTGGAGCCCTTGGAGGCGACGGCCTCCTCCACTTCACTCATTTTGATACTGAAGAAGTGACGAATGGTTGGTGATGAGTTTGGTACATATGGTGGAAACAGCTAATGGCACTAGATGCAACTTAACCTCTTGATGCAACTTAATGACTTCAACTTGGATTTATACTACCGGTTCTACTTGGAGCTCCTTGAGTTCAAGCGGATGGCTGTGGGCGATGGAGGTCTCGCAGACGTTCCGAACAGCATTTTGTGGAGACTTTCGCTTCCTGTGGACTTGGCTGGAGGAGGGGATACACGTTGGCATTGAGGACAACGCAGGCGGACGAGAGCTTCGCGGAGCTGAGCAGGACTAGCGTTTGGGTTCTCACGTAGTGCAGCGTGGACGTTTGAGGCTCCAACCAGTTGAACCACGAGCTTCAGTAGCTCCCGTTCGTGTCCGAGTCCTGAGCTCCCAGTCTCTTCAGCAGGAGGACGAGTGGACTGCTCCTCTTCAACTCTCAGCTGGTGCTCTTGAAGCTCACGTAGCTCTTGACGACAAAGAGCGAGCTGATCATCGTGAATACAGAGCTGTTCCTGTTGTGCAGCTTCTCGCGCATTTGCTGCGGCTAGCTGCTCCTTTAGGCGGGCGTTGTCCCGCCGCCACACCTCGTCGTTCTAAACGGCATGCCACTTCTGTTAGCTCGACAGACCGTACTAAATCCTAGCACTTTGCAATACCTCGTAGCTAGCCTCGCGCAGGTCCTGCAGTTCCTGCCGTAGCACGTCCAGTTCAACGCGAAGTCCGTTGTTCTCTTGCTCGAGGTCGACTTCGTCTTCTATCTGTGGCAGCTCTCGCGCAATCTCCTGCTCAACGTCGCGTGTAAGTTGCGTGTCGTCGACACTGAGCGGTAAGCGTGAGTCTTCTTCAAACTCAGCTACTACTTGGGCTGGAGTAGCTGCAACGGGTGAAACGGGAGCTGCAGCTACACGCGCTGGTAGTCGACCGAAGCTCTTCTGCGGCGATCGACTGGGTGATGCACTGCCTTTCGCTGGAGATCGCAAGGAAGACGAGGAAAACGATCGCTCGATAGCCGTTCCTACAGTGAGAGACATGGGCTCCTTAAAGCTCATCGTGCGCTCAACAGGGAGTGAAAGCGAGTGAGATCGATTATATTTTTTACTGGCAACCTACTGAATAATTTTGGTTTAGCCTTCGTTCGGTTTCGCTTCTGTCGGGTAAATTTACTGGGGCGGGTGGTGGAGCTCAACGAGACCCACGTACATGGCTGCTCCCAGTACAGCGCCCAGGAACGGACCTAGAATGGGAATCCAGAAGTAGCCACCGTGCGATGAGAAGACCTTCCAGCCCCAGCCGCCGAAAAGAGTCAAGAGACGAGGGCCGAAGTCACGGGCAGGGTTGAGCGCGTAGCCCGTGTTAAGGCCGAACGACATGCCAATACCCGTGAGCAGGAGGCCAACGGCTCCAGGAAAGCTGTAGGGACTAGCTGGCTTGTTGATCTGATCGCACAGAGCGAAGATGCCGCCAACCAACAGAGCCGTACCGATGACTTCGTTGGCAAACGCGGCCCAGTTCGGGATCTGTGGGTTCGGGTACGTGGCGAAGATTCCTTGTGTGAACTCGCGCTCGGGGTCAACGATGTCGAGCCACGGGTAGTACACGATGTAGAGCACCAGCGCCGCAACGAAAGCTCCCAGCGTCTGCGCGATGATGTAGCCTGGGACTTTGCGCCACTCGAAGCGCTTGAAGAGCGCCATGGTTACGCTGACAGCAGGATTGAGGTGGCCACCGCTCACACCACCGGAGAAGTGGACGCCAAACAGCAATGCGATCCCCCAACACAGATTCACCGATAGATAGTCGCCTGCCGCTCGCTTACTGAGCACGAATTGAGCCACCGAGCCGTCACCAATTAGCACCAGGATGAAAGTGCCGATGAACTCGGCCATGTAAGCGCGCATGTCCGGGTTACGAATAGCGTAGGGTGCCAATCGGCCATTGCCTTCGAGGTCAGAATAGCCTCCGTAACCAGGTTTGAACTCGGCCATTGCTGTGTAGTGGGTCTTGAAGGCTGGCTCGGCTTGGTCGAGGGCAAAATGAAGACTGAAAGCTGGATGTAGATGCCTCTAATAGACTTGTGCACCTCAGGTCTTATCGTTCGCTCTATTCAAAGCAATGCTTTACCTAAATTGGCTCGCTCTACTTGCAATACCGTTGGGAGTTTTTCGCTTTAGAATAGCACAAAGCATATTGACAGTATTGTAGAACGTGAGGGGGTAATACTACCAATCTTCGCACCTCATTTACTGAGGTGGGTGGTGAGCCTCGATGAGACCCACGTACGTGGCAGCACCGATAATGCCACCAATAAACGGGCCGACAATAGGGATCCAGAAGTAGCCGTCGCGCAGAGTCCAGACCTTCCAGCCCCAACCAGCGAAGAACGTGAAGAGGCGAGGACCGAAGTCGCGAGCGGGGTTCAGGGCGTAACCGGTGTCGAGGCCGAACGCCATACCAATGCACGTAAGCATGAGAGCAACCGCACCAGGAAAGCTATAGGGGCTAGCGGGCTTGTTGAGCTGGTCACCGACAGCGAAGATGCCGGAAACCAGCAACGCCGTGCCGATGATCTCATTCGCCAGAGCCGACCAGTTAGGGATCTGCTCGTTCGGGTACGTGGCGAAGATGCCCTGGGTGGTCACGCGCTCCGGGTCGTGGATATCAAACCAAGGGTAGTACACGATGAAGACGATGATGGCGGCGGCAAACGCCCCGGCCGTCTGGGCAACGAAGTAACCGGGCACCTTGTGCCACTCGAAGCGCTTGAACAGAGCCAACGTGAGCGTGACGGCGGGGTTGAGGTGGCCACCGCTTACACCACCCGAGAAGTGGATGCCGAAGAGCAGAGCGATGCCCCAGCACAAGTTCACAGACAGGTAGTGGCCGGCACCGCCTCCTCCGAGCACGTACTGCGCCACGGAACCGTCACCGATGAGCACGAGGATAAACGTGCCAACGAATTCCGCGAGGTAGGCGCGGAAGTCCGGATTGCGCACATGGTAGAATGGCAGTCGGGAGTTGCTCTCCAGGTCTGCGTAGCCGTGCTTGCTGGTGCCGTACTCGGTCATGCCTTGGTCGGGGATGAAATAGCTTGCGGAGACTTGCCCGGTAGATGGAAAATGGAAGAATGACTGAGACTATGAGTTGGAGGGGGATTGACTTGAAGCCGAACTCCTTGGTGTACTGTCCAGAAGGAAGGGCACAAAGGTGTCCGCGAGAGGCTGCGCACCCAGCCGTACGCGCCGGCGTTGAAGCTCTCCAAAAAGTACTTATGGCACGGACAGCTGCTTGTGGCAACTCGCATATCGTTTTGACTGGAGCCACGAAACAAAGCGGCACATGCTATGCTCCATGCAGAGGCTGGTTGCGGCGTTTTAGTCGCCGTGTGTGCGACCACCGAGGTTTGAGAAGCAGTTGGTTAGATTTCTTCATTGGTATTGGTGTTCTGAGAATGTCGAGTTGGTTGATAGCAGAAGTACTTTGGATGGAACTATAGTTTAGGTCGTTTTAGGATAGCGATCTTCCCGCAGTAGATTGCCTCCGTTGACCACCACTGCATTTGCGACGGGGGTCCATGTGGTGTGCGCAGGGCTGGACTGGAAGCCATTACCGTAGAAGAAGAGGAGAGGGCGGACCGAAATCTGACCCGGTTTCAACATGGCCAGATGCAATTGGGACATGGAGATTGGACTGGCACATCGGGTACTGCGGCGTCGGTGAAAGGCCCGACGCCATGACGTTGAGCTTGCCAAGCTGGTGAGGACATCGGAGCGAAATGGAAATTATACGATGGCGATCTCGGCTGCCTTGTACCGGTACACAAACTGTAGCGCAGTCGTGGCGCATCTCGCTTCCTCTTTAAGTGACTCGATCTCGAGATTCGAGTCGAACGGTTCGGGTAGATCCGGTGCCGCGACAAGTGCTGTGAATTTTGAATCACCGCGAAAAAGGGATCCTCACTTGCCCGTTCTGTACCTCGGCCGATCTTCAGCAGGCACTCAAGGATAGGCTCAAGTGGAAGTGCCGACTAAAGCGATGCTTGGCTCCGAGGAAAGTTCTCGCTTGTGGACGTGTCAGCTGGCTGAGAAAGACCGAGGCTGTAGTCGGCTGATGGATGTCAAGCTCAGTGCAAGTGCATGTAGTATCCGATACACTCACTACCTTGTCGTCTTTAATCCGTCGGCTGAAAAACAACAAAATGCACGTACAACGCTTTAGAGTTCAAAAAGCTGTACCACAATTTGTGTATCATCAAGAGAGGGTCGCGACAACTTGCCACCTTCACCTTTTGGTTTACTCTCTGTCGAGACGCTACCGTTTCTGTTCGTATCTTTTCGTGGCTCGGACGGCATGAATTATCCGCAAGCTGTTCCTCCAGCAGCTGAGACCGACTGGCAATTTTTCCATCGGGTGTCAACATGTGGACACATATCGTCTCTGGTCCAAAGCTGCCAGGTGTGTCTCTGCTGGAGTTGACCCTTTCCACTGCGGTGCTCCCCCTTCCACCAGACTTCGACGTCTTTTAGCACTCAGTAGTTTTCATTCTCCATTTCTCCTCCTTCTCCTCAAAAGCCTGTCTCCAATCCTCATCTTCAAAGACATGTCCGAGTACGGATCGCTCAAGCCTGGATACACTGACCTCGAGGGCAACCCGCGCCTGCCGTTCTACGCCGTCCGCAACCCGGACGTCCGGGCATACCTTGCCGAGTTCGTTGGCACTTTCATCCTCGTGCTCATCGGTGACGGTTCCGTTGCACAGTACGTGCTCGGTGGTGGTGATGCCGGCCACTACCTGTCGGTGAACTTGGCTTGGGGAATCGCTCTACTCTTTGGCATCCACTTCTCAGGTGGTGTGAGCGGTGGTCACCTCAATCCCGCCGTGTCACTCACATTGGCCGTCTTCGGCCGCTTCGAATGGTACAAGCTCCCCGGTTACTTCGTCGCCCAGACCCTGGGTGCCTTCGCTGCTGCGTGGGTGGTGTTTGTAGTATACTACCCGTGGTTCGACATCCAGGACCCCGAGCGCGCCACTACCCAGGGCATCTTCGCAACCTACCCGAACGAGCAGATCCCCAACTGGTGCGGCCTTGCAAACGAAATTGTCGGTACGGCTCTGCTTGTATCTGGCATCTTCGCTGTCGGTGACGAGCTCAACAAACCAGCCAGCCCCTACACGTTCCCGGCTGCCGTTGCTCTGATGCTGACCTGCATTGGTATGGCGTTCGGCCTTGACACCGGCTACGCGCTTAACCCCGCTCGCGACTTTGGCCCTCGTCTGTTTACGTTCTTTGCTGGATGGGGCTGGAAGGTGTTCACGGCTCGCAGCTTCTACTTCTGGATCCCAATTGTTGGTCCCTTCGTTGGTGGCCTACTTGGTGCTGGTCTGTACGTAGGTCTCATTGAGAACTTCCACCCTCGCGAGTAAAATTGCTTGACTGGACATTTCCAATGTTCAAATACACTTCTTTCAACTGTCGATTGATTGTAGTCAATCAATCTGAATCAGATTTTGATTGTCACAATCTTCTTGAAGTGAGCCACTTCAACTTCATCTTTGATGTGGTGCACATAGTATTGTCATTCCTCCCTATCAAAAAATCATTCCTGATCTTCCCAGACTTGTCCAATCTCTTCGCCAATGCTGCGCGTCGCTCTCCTCTGCTCTGCGCTGCTGGCGCTCAGCAGCTCCAACGCCGCCGTCTTGCGGGTGCCGATGGCCAAACGCAGCAACGACGAGTTCGTCTCCTCGCTGCTGCGCGACGTCCACGCCCTGAACCGACCCGCAGTGTGGAGCCCGGAAGCCGACCTGCCCTCTGACGCTGCAGCCTCAAACCTCGGTGACACGGCCAACGTCATCATCCGCGACTTCCAGAACGCGCAATACTATGGAGCCATCTCCATCGGCACGCCGCCCCAACCGTTTTCCGTCATTTTTGACACGGGATCCAGCAATTTGTGGGTTCCGGACAAGAAATTCGGCTCCCACAACGTGTACGACCACGACAAGAGCAGCTCGTACAAGCCCAACGGCACGGCCTTCGACATCATGTACGGCAGCGGCCCCGTCTCTGGCTTTCTGTCCCAGGACACGCTGCAGCTCGGAGGTCTTACAGTGCCCGAGCAGTTCTTCGCCGAGGTGAACGTCACCAAAGGCCTTGGACCGGCCTACTATTTGGGCAAGTTCGACGGTCTCTTCGGCTTGGCCTTTGATACGATCAGTGTCGACCACCTGAAGACCCCTTTCCACCGCATGATCCAACAGGGACTGCTGGACGAACCAGTGTTCGCCTTCTACTTGGGCGACCAGAAGGACGGAGAACTGACGTTCGGAGGAACGGACAAGGCCCACTATAAGGGAGAACTCGAGTACGTGGACGTTACCAGCGCCACCTATTGGTCAATTAATCTGGATGCAGTCGAGACGAAGGGGGAGAAGCTGACGGATGTGAACAAGGCCATTGTGGACTCGGGTACGTCGCTCATTGCAGGACCGAAGGACCAGGTGGCCAAGCTGGCGGCTCTTGTGGGCGCGCACAAGTTCATTATGGGGGAATACCTCATCAGCTGCACTGCTGCGGCCCCGGACATCTCATTCGTGCTCAATGGCAAGTCCTACACGCTGACCAAGGACGAGTACACGCTCAAGAGCGGCCCGATCTGTCTCTTCGCCTTCATGGGCATCGACATCCCAGCCCCCGCTGGCCCGCTGTGGATCCTGGGCGACGTCTTCATGCGCAAGCACTACACCGTCTTCGACTGGGGCACCGACTCCCGCAAGCCGCGCATCGGCTTCGCTCTCGCTGCCTAAACGGCTGAGCCGGGGTGTTTAAACTTCAACTAGGTACTGTACCAAGGTGAATTCTGTATGCACGCATGGAGGCTGCGACTGTGAGGTGCTTAATCTGTTGAAAAATGCTCGAAAATGGCGCTTTTGAAACCGATTTCCGTCGTTTTGGAGACAGGAAAGCTCTTGTGTGTGTGGTTTGCTTCTAGGTTACCGAGTTCCATGAGCAAAGCCAAGCACCAGACACCTCGCAGCAGCGCTGCATCGCCCAAAGCCACGCCTCGAGATGCGGATCCTTCACATCCAGTTCAACTAAGCGTGCTAGTGCTGCAGGCAGACGCACTCGAACACGATGAAGCTGTGCGCCAAGAGCTCAAGCGTGCCGGCTTCACAGTGAAGCACCAAGTGCTGGTCCATCTATCCACCGACGCGGCTCGGCAGTTTGTGCTGGAAGTCTGCAACCCACACAGCGCAATGTATCAGGAAATTCACAGTGAGGATCCGGAAGGGCATAGCGAAGACGTGGTGGCTCACGCCGTCTCGGACGAAGACAAGGAGATAGACGACTACGCCATCCACGCGTTGGCCAGTGGTCCAGCCTTGGTACTGGGTCTTGAGAAGGCGAATGCTGTCGCTGAGCTGCTCCACCTCGTTGGCCCCGCGCGTCCAGCTGGTTGGGTGGAGAGCAGCGCCCAGTGTCTTCGAGCTCGGTTCGCTAAAGACGCGCCTCGGAAGCTCGGGCTTCTTTGCAGCGCTCAAGAGGTGACCACTGCGCAAGAATTGAGCTTCTTGTTGGTTCATTCTGGCAGTAGAACGCACGCACAAGCCGCAGTGACACCGCTTCCAAATGGCGCCAGGACTGCCGCCATGGGGCTCGACCAGTTGCTCGACTTCCTCTTCCCCGAACACTTGCAGCACCCGAATTCCGCTGGTCGACTTTTCGTCTTCGGGCTCTACGGGCCTCTGGACGCTCACTCGAGACTTCGTAGTGGAGAATCAGGCCAGCACGTCGTCACTGACCGGGAACTGACCACGATGTCGGCTCGCATGGAGCGTGAAGACATCCTGACCGTGTACGGCATGTGCTCCTTGTCGCAGGAGGAGGAGGAGGAAGTGGTGCGGCAGGTGGATCACCTGCTCAAGCGGTTTCCACAGTACACGCCTCGAGACATCGAGACTCTGTTCGCTCCTTTGCCTCGCGACTCGGACGGGAACATGAGCTTCCACGACATGCAGCGGGCCGTGATGAAGGAGCGACTGCGACGTGTGCTGTGCATGAAGGAGCGACTGCATCCAGCACTAGCGGAGCCTCTACGCAACCAATTCGCGCGCACATTGACGCGACAGACGGCAACGAAAGGCGCTGCGCTCGTGAACGGCGCGCCGTCGAGCTTCTTCCTCAAGGACGTGGGCGCGACGAACGTGGAGAACGCGGCGCTGGTCTCTCGGTTGCTGAGCACGCGCGCGTTCCAGATCTGCCAGATGGAGGACGGCAACTCGCCCACACTCACGCAGAACGTGCGTCTTCTACGGCCCGACAAGGCGCAGAAACTCGTCGAGCGCGAGCCGTGGGCTCATAACTGCCAGAAGCGCAGGCAATGATACATCATGTACATACTTACTTGCCCTTTTGTACCCGGTAACTTTCCCCTTTCCGTGTTGTCAGCCAATCAAAGAATTTCAATTTATTATTAGCCAATGAAATCGATTCGTAGCTGCTCGCTGACAGGCATGACAGCCCATTCGAGGAAGCGACTGCCATGCCGTTCGCGCAGATCGTGCTGGGCCCGCCTGGCTCGGGCAAGACGACGTACTGCAACGGCATGCAGCAGTTCCTGCAGGCCAACCACCGAGATGTGGCTGTGGTCAATATGGACCCGGCCAACGAGCAGCTGCCGTACGTGGCCGACGTGGACGTGTCCGAGATGGTTTGTCTCGAAAACGTCATGGAGGAGCTGGATCTAGGTCCGAATGGCGGTGCGTGCACTAGAAAGTAGGGCAATACAGACCGGACATGGTGCTAATTATCTAAGTTGACAGGTCTCGTGTACTGTATGGACTACATTGACGTCAACTTCGACTGGCTGGAGGGAAAACTCGCGGCGCTCAAGGACAAGTACGTGCTGTTCGACTTCCCCGGCCAAGTGGAGCTCTATACGCACGAGAACAGCGTGCACAGTATTCTGCACAAACTACAGAAGCTCGGATACCGGGTGGGTATTGCTTCTGGAGTTGTTTTCTACTCGAAATGTTAATTGATGTTGGTGTAGTTGGCCGTGGTGCACCTCGTGGACGCGCACCATTGCACCGACAGCTCCAAATTCGTGTCGGTGGTGATGCTGAGCTTGTCATCGATGGTTCGGCTTGAGCTGCCGCATATCAACGTGCTGTCGAAGATCGACCTGATGCAGCAGTACGGTAAACTCGGTACGTTTGTGGCCTTTTACTTGTTTTTTGATCGGTTAGCTGAACGGCATCGTACGCTGCAGCTTTCAACTTGGACTTCTACACGGATGTGCTGGATCTACGCTATCTCCTGGATCGATTGGACGAACCGGATGACGCTGAAGACGAGGACCAGATCTCACTGGAGCCGCGACATACAACGACCCCCAACTCGCGTCTTGCTGAGCGGTTCCGCCGCATGAACGAGGCGCTCGTGGACGTCATTGAAGACTTCAGTCTTGTGAGCTTCTTGCCCCTGCAGATTCAAGACCCCGCGACGCTGCAGAAGGTTGTGGCGGCCATTGACAAGGCCAACGGCTTCGTCTTCACCGGCGTGGACTTCCAGACGGCCGTCGTTAAGGACTACGCGTTCGGAGATCAGGGCGGCGCACTGGACGTCCAAGAGAAATACCTCAATCAGTAGCGCACAACAAACCTTAAAAGATCCATTGTATTACCCGCTCTCCTTAAAACGCTGCCGTACCTATCGCTATGATGGACTCAGGGGTTGTCTTGTTCTAGATGGGCCCAAGCTTAGAAGAAGATGCCACCTTCCTCTTCTTCTGCTGCTTCGTCAACGTTGCTCAGATACTGCTCGTACGTAGACGACGTCGGGTGCAGCGAAGGCATCCCTGCCGTGGACAACGAGCTCATGGACATCGAGTTGCGCACGCCCAAACCTCCTCCTCCCAAGCCGCCCAGACTCCTACCGGCGATACCGCGCCCCGCAAGAGAATTTGTTGTGCTGGACTGCGGAGTCTCTTCTGCTGCTGGTTCTTCGTTGCCTTCTGCTAAACTCTCAAATGGCGACGACTTCATCCCTTCAAAGCTGCCGTCACTCATGTATCCGAGGTTACCCGAAGGTCTGCTGAAGCCTCCTTCATTCCGCTGGAATGACAAAAGCCCTCCACTAAAAACACACACAACAACAATGTCAGTAACGCTAATCGAAAGGTGAAGAAACGTATCAACAGGTACAGTACCTGGTGGCCACATTGCGGTCGAAAAGCCGCAGATCATTCATGGAGAAGTTGCGCTTGGCTGCTGTAGAGACCTTCGTCATTGCGTGCACGATCTCCATCACTTGATCCACATCGTTCACAAAGTATTTAGCGGCGCTGGGCTTCTTGCCCACCGTAACCGTGAACATGTTCCGCCGGCTGCGCACGTCCTCGAGGTACTGGAACATGAACTCGTCCGACAAGTCGTCACCCACACACAAGATAAAGTCGACGTACTGGCCACTGGTAGACTCGATCGTGGACAGGACACGGTCCACAATCACTCCCTTGTCCACGCCCTCCGGTCGCACTTCCAGATAATCTGTGCCCGTTACCACCTCCACCTGGAAATGCTCCAACACTTGCAGAAGCTGGTCGTGCAACTCCTTGGCTTGCAGCTGCCCGAACTCCGGATCAGCATCACGGTACTGCCACAGCAGCGCACTGCCCTTGAGCTCAATGTACGTGCCGTGGGTGCGTTGCGTATAAATATCCATGACGGCGTGCGTCACATCCTTCCACGAGTCGTCAAAGTTGTCCTTCGTGCATAGCCAAACCCCTTCCTCCACGTCGCTCACCAAACTGTTGGAGCTGCTGCCACTTGATGGCGGTGCTCTGTCCGCTGTGCCTCCGCCATTAGCATTCGTGCCTGTCCCCCACTTGTACAGATAGCCATGCTCAGCAGCAAGTCCCAAGCCACGAACCGAGCCCAGCGTCTTCTCCAGATCCGCGCGTTCCTTGCCACTCAATACAAACACTGTGTTGCGCGGGTCCGCACAGAGCAACGTCAATGAAGCCAGAAGATCCGACGACGCCTTGGGCGTTTCAGTCTTGGACACGAACGAGTTCTGCTCGTTGCCCGTAATATACTTGGAAAAGTTGTGCGTGCCTGCAGGTTCCTCCAATGTGAGCGTGTTACCGTAATCGAAGAAGATCACACGGCGAAACGTTTCACGGTAAGCCTTAGCCACGACGTCGGTCTCCAGCATCTTAAAGCCGGCGTTGAATTCCAGCATCCGGAAGCCCAAGCCAAGTCCGTAGCCCATGCATTCGCCCTCCGCAGTCTGCTTCTTCGTGCGCTTCAAGTCCACAAGGATCCGCTCCGCCCATTTCGTCCTCGAGTTCGTGGTAATGTACTCGAGATCCTTCTGATGCCGCGCACCTCGCTCCTCTTCGGTCATTGTCAACGCCAGTTCCATCGCCTGAATAATCTCTTCGCGTTTCCACGGGTTCACGCCAATGCTACCTGTCAGTACGCGGCTGCTTCCAGAGAACTCCGACACAATCACAACGCCAGGGGATTTCACTAGCTCGTGCGCATAGATGAACTCGAACGGGTACAGGTTCACGGCATCACGTACTGAAGTCGTGAGCAGCACATGGCCAACACGCCAAAGCGGCAGTCTAGAGGCCATGTCCGTGTTCTCCACTTCCGAGTACGCAAAGATCGGCTCCTTGTGGTTCTCGCCGAACCGATCGTTAATGCGCTTCATGTGCGCCAAGATCTCGGCGCGTACGCTGTCCTTCTCTGGGGTCGGATTCGAAGAGTCCCAGATGCCAATCTGCACGAACTGAACCTTGTCAACGTACTCCGGGTGCTGCGCCAGGAAGAACTCGATGGCTCCAAGCTTGAGCAAGATTCCCTTCAGTCTCTCCACGCGGTCCACACTCACAAACACCGTGCGCTTGCTGCTCTCGTACTTAGCCGCAAGAACCGCTGCATCCTGTTCCACCTGAGTGCTAGCACTGATCCGATCCATGAACGTGGGCTCGATGCCAATGTGGCTGATTGTCAGCATAACCATGCGGCCATTGTACTCGACGCCAATGTACCCGCCGGGCTGCGCGCTGTACTTGAGCCCGAGAATACGCCGACAACTCGTCAGGAAGTGACGCGCGTGCTCGTACAGGTGGAAACCGATGTGATCCGCAGCTAACACGCCACGCAGTAAATCTGCGCGCATTGACAGTGTCCGGAAGATCTCCGAACTCGGGAACGGCGTGTGCAGGAAAATGCCAACGTTGACGTTCGGCAGACGACGAGACAGGAAACTCGGCGCCACTAGCAGATGTAGGCCGTGCACCCACACTAAATCGCCTTCGTTGTAGACCTCAATGACCTTGTTGACAAATATACGATTGACCGTCTTGTAGCTGGCCCAGGCGTTGCGCTGCTGACCAGGGTTCCACCAACGCGTAGGCAGAGCGCCATATACATCCACGATATTGTGGAATACAGGCCAAAGCGTGCCGTAGCAGAAGTTGTGGAACGTCGAGCCCAGCGGCTCCGCCAGGAACACCGGAACGCAGTGGAAGTCCTCAAGTTGCTTGGCTAGCCGCTCTTCGTCTTCCTTTGGGATGGGTTCGGCGCAGTGCACAGTTCCGACCCACGTTAATCTCATCGAGCTCACACGATCCCAGTTCGCCTCGCGATACGAGTCTTTCAGCAGTCCGGACGGGCAGATGAGGTTGTCGTCTTCCCATTCGATGTGGTAGTGGCCTTCCGGCGTTCTGTGCACGAGTACCGGCAGTCTGTGAACAGCGATAATAACTCCATCGGTCGCCTCCATCGTCACGTTACTGGAATTCTGCCTGGGAGACGTAGGGGGCGGATTGGCGCTTGGCATTTCCTCCGACACAGCACGCAGCTTGGCCACGGGGCTAGCGGCGTCCGATCCAGCTCTCCCTCTAGTAGATCCGTGCCTTGAGAGACTCTGAGTGGGGCTCGCTGCCTGCTCGTTCTCCTCTGCGATCACATCCGTCAACAACCTGCCGGATCCCGGCGGCCGTCGACTGTTGGTGCGGTGTAACGTGCCTCCGTCCTCAGTCCCATTAGCACGTCGATCCACAAAGGCCTGACCTGAACTGAGTCTCGGGATCACTCCCCAGAAGGCTGGAGGCGGCACGTCTTCCTCGTCACTGGCCTGGTCCACTGCTGCATCTGTATTGCCCGTGACGACTGTGGCGGTTCCTGTGTTGTCGTCCTCACTACAGATCGAGGAGCGGCGTCTAGGCCGTGCGTCTAGTGTGTCCTGTGTCTGCACGTAGCCCACCCCCACTGTGAGCTCCCTGGTGACGGGACCGGACTCGGCCGAGCCTTCATACCGCAAGAAGCGGCTGCCAGAGCAAACCGCGTACCGGTAGCGCACCACAGAGCCCGCGGGCGCCAATACCGGCTCTAGATTGTACCAGATAGGGTACAGGTCGGGCGTCGTGACCAGTTGCAGCCCTCCTTCGGCGCCGGCGCCGCCAGTATTAGGCACGACGTCCACGGAGCCGCCGAGCGCCGGCAGGTCCCCCACGAGCCACAGCGTCTGGCCGTGGCCCAGCGCCGCGCACACCTGGAAGTCCACTCTCGTGCCGGGCGGGGGCGCGGGCAGCCCCCAGCCCACGGCGTGGCGTAGCCGCTGTAGCATCTTTTGTGTCAAAACCTGTATGATTTCGTGCCAAAAGTAGGTGTGAAAAATAGGGAAAATGCAGAGGGAAAGAAAAAGGAGGAGAACGCGTACTCGACGGGCGGACGGACGGGGCTCGTGTGTCGCTCGGAGACGCGCGGGATTGCGCTGCTGGGCGTAGAGGAGGAGCTCCTTCTCCTTCTCTCTCTCTCTCTCTCGCACTTGGGCCCTACTTCGGCTGCTGCCTACTGCTTTGGGCTGTTTGGGGCGTGAGGTGTCGTACTCGACTAAGTACGAGTTGGTTTTTGTTCTCTAGCGTACCCAACAACAAAAAACGCTCGGATTTAGTCGGGAAGGTCACTCAAGTGAGAGTGACGGAGATGTCACTTCAACAAGTGTACTACCGGTCATACACATGAGCACTACTTAAAGCGTATCCATGCAGGTAGAACAGTGTACTACATGATGTAGTGCCCGTCGAATCTGCAATTCGGCCGAAACGCAATCGCACCAAGCAGCAACTTCAGATCTCAGCATCTGGCCGGTTGCCGGATTGCCGATCCGGTCGCACTTTTCGTTGAAGAGCGTCGACACCGATCGTCACTCGTTACGCTGGCAAAACTTCACTTACCCATGGACAAACTCATGTTTTGAGGCTTTAGATGATCCCATGCGCTAGCTCTACGCTGGCGACGTTCTCTCTCTCTCTCTCGCCTATTCTACAGAAAGCACCTTGAGCATGTTGGTCGAACCCGAGCGGGCCTCCACCATGCCGTGCAGGGCCACGACGTTGTCGCCAGGCTTCACCCAGCCGTACTGTTTGCCCAAGTCCGTCGCGCGGTACAGGATCGAGTCCGTGCCGATCATCGAGCCCATGCAACGGGCCCGCACGCCCTTGTAGAAGCCCTCGGCTTGGTGTGCGCTGCCAGCCATCGCCGTCAGCACCAGAATCGGCATCGACGGACGGAACTTGGACACCAGACGGGCCGTGTTACCCGACTCGGTCAGCACCACAATCATTTTGGCCTTGATGTCGATAGCGGTCTTCACAGCCGACGACGCGATGGCTTCCTGCGTGGACATGGGGCCGTACGTGTCCAGCACGGCGTTACGCAGCGACTGGTACACGTCATCGTAGTGGATGGCACCTTCAGCCTGCACGCAGATCTTCGACATCATCGTCACAGCCTCCGTGGGGTAGTCGCCGTTCGCAGTTTCACCCGAAAGCATCACGGCGTCCGTGCCGTCAAGAACGGCGTTGGCCACGTCCGTGCACTCGGCACGGGTCGGGCGCGGGGCATTGATCATCGACTCCAGCATCTGCGTGGCAGTCACCACGGGCTTACCAGCAATGTTGGCCTTACGGATCATCATCTTCTGAGCTAGGAACACCTTCTCCGGCGGGATCTCCATACCCAGATCGCCACGGGCAACCATGATGCCGTCCGTCTTGGCCAGGATCTCGTCGAAGTTCTCCAGACCCTCGTGGGATTCGATTTTGGCAATAATTTTAATGCCACGACCGCGGGGGCCCAGCACCTTGCGGATGTTGTCAATATCCTGGCCCGTACGCACGAACGACGCAGAAATGTAGTCGACGCCGTGCATGAGGCCGAAGTTGATGAGGTCGTCCTCGTCCTTCTCCGTCAGGGTCGGCAGCAGTACCTTGCAGCCAGGCAGGTTCATGTTCTTGCGCTCACCGAGCGTGGCCGTGTTGTTGGCGCGGGTGACGATGCTGTCGTCCTTGATCTCCAGCACAGTAAGCACCAGCGAGCCGTCGGCCACCAAGACGGTGCCGCCAACCTGCACGGACTGAGGCAGTTCAGGGTACGAGCAGGCGATCTTGGTCTCGTCTCCAAGGAACTCGTAGTCCGTGGTGAGCTCGAGGATGGAGTCCTTCTGGATCTTCACTTTGTCCTTGTTGGCGAGGAAACCCGTGCGGATCTCCGGGCCCTTGGTGTCCAGCATGATGGCGATGTTCTTGTGCGGACGCGAGGCCAGGGCGCCACGCAGGCGGTTGAGCGTGTCCGCGTGGCTGACGTGGTCTCCGTGCGAGAAGTTGAAGCGGGCCACGTTCATGCCGGCGTCAATGAGCTCGCCGATGCCGTCCTGCGACCAGCAGGCCGGGCCCAGCGTGCAGAAGATCTTGGTCTTGCGCTCGACGCCCTCGGTGCTGCGCATGATGTTCTCGAGCTCTACGCCCTGCTGGCTAAGTCCGATAGCTCCCGACATGGCGATAGAGGGAAGGTGAAGAGAGGGAGGGAGGGGGGGGGGGGTGTTGTCCGTGGCTTGGGTGCTTGGGCGATATTTCGACTGTGAACTGCGGGGGAATCCGACGCGAGTCACTCGGGTGCCCCTGATTCGAGCCAAGCGTGTTTTTGTGACACGGATGACGGCGACGACGTTGCGATGGAGAGCTGCGTCCGAGCAGTGGAGTCCCATTTTGAAAAGAAATGCTAAGAAAGGGGACTTGCTCATGTCGGACACCGCAAGTTGAAGCTGAAGTGGACGAGGACGGGCCAGGGTGCTTATATTCGTTTTAAGAGTTTCTGAAGCAGTCAAGTGAAATATAGTATTGGTTATAAAACAAGTAGGATGATATATTTTGTGCTTCACGGTGCATTTCACGCTTCTAAACCATAACTTTAGAAGTTTTTAAGGACCGGTCATGCATTCAATTTCATTTGACATAATGTCGTAGTACTGTTTAAGTTCTACATATATGTATATAATTCGTAATTCGTATTAATATCGCATCCTTTTAGAAGTAGTCATTTTTTAGGATCTATTTTTTAACATTAACTCCCGAGTTTGCAACTTTTAAGGATTCACTACCGTACGGTCCAGTCGGTCTGCTTGAAATGGGAAAGTGTGTCGCACCCTCAAACGCTTGCTCTATTCGTTGGCTCGCCACCAAACTCGCGTAAAAAATCATCCGACGAATACTATTTTAAGAGTAAGAAAGGCATTCAAGAAGTACAGTAGTACTACCGGTAATGTTAGTATCCGATTTGGTTTTTGAAGTGCACGAGTTTCTACAACTCCTCTCAAAAACACTGCTGTAGTACAGGAGGTCAGCCAATCAGATCGCACCATTCGATCCGCTTCAACTTATGATCCTTCAGGGCACATTTAACACATTATGGAGCAAGCAAGGCCTTGAAAATGGAAAACACTTCACCACAAATGCATGTTCTATTAGTTTCTTACTACTCTAATTCACGCTTACTCAACGAACAGCACCTTCAGCAGGTTCGTCGAGCCAGACTTGGCTTCCTGGATACCGTGCACGGCAACCACCGCGTCACCCTTCTTCAGCCAGCCCAGCTCCTTGCCGGTCTCCGTCGCGCGGTACAGGATCGAGTCCGTACCGATCATCGAGCCAACGCATCGAGACACAACGCCCTTCACGAAACCCTCGGTCTGACGAGCGGTTTGCTCCAGAGCAGTCAACACCAGAACGGGCATCTGCGGACGGTACTTAGCAACGAGACGAGCGGTGTTGCCCGTCTCCGTCAGCACCACCAGCATCTTCGCGTTGATGTCGATGGCCGTCTTCACAGCTGATGAAGCCACCGCCTCAGCCGTCTGCATCGGACCGTTCACCTCCAGCACGGCGTTGCGCAGCGACTGGTACACGTCGTTGTAGTGGATGGCCGTCTCGGCCTGCAGGCACGTCGCGGCCATCACCTCCACCGCCTGACGCGGGTAGTCGCCGTTGGCGCTCTCGCCCGAAAGCATCACAGCGTCCGTGCCGTCAAGAACGGCGTTGGCCACGTCCGTGCACTCGGCACGGGTCGGGCGCGGGGCCTTGATCATCGACTCCAGCATCTGCGTGGCAGTCACCACGGGCTTGCCGGCCAGGTTGGCCTTGCGGATCATCATCTTCTGAGCCAGGAACACCGTCTCAGGTGGGATCTCCATGCCCAGGTCGCCGCGGGCAACCATGATGCCGTCCGTCTTGGCCAGGATCTCGTCGAAGTTCTCCATGCCCTCGTGCGACTCGATCTTCGAGATGATCTTGATGCCGCGACCGCGGGGGCCCAGCACCTTGCGGATGTTGTCGAGGTCCTGGCCCGTGCGCACGAACGAAGCGGCGATGTAGTCGATGCCGTGCACCAGACCGAAGTTGATAAGGTCGTCCTCGTCCTTCTCCGTCAGGGTCGGCAGCAGCACCTTGCAGCCAGGCAGGTTCATGTTCTTACGCTCACCCAGGGTGGCACCGTTCTGAGCACGGCACACGATGCCGTTCTCCTTGATTTCCACGACCGTCAGCACCAGCGAGCCATCGGCCACCAGCACAGAGCCGCCAACCTGCACAGACTCCGGCAGCTGAGGGTACGAGCACGCGATCTTGGTCTCGTCGCCGAGGAACTCGTAGTCCGTCGTCAGCTCGATGAGCGCGTCCTTCTTGATGGTCACCTTGTCCTTGTTGGCGAGGAAACCCGTACGGATCTCAGGTCCCTTCGTGTCCAGCATGATGGCCACGTTCTTGTGGGGACGCTTGGCCAGCGCGGCGCGCAGGCGGGTCAGACACGCCAGGTGGCTCGCGTGGTCGCCGTGCGAGAAGTTGAAGCGGGCCACGTTCATACCGGCATCGATCAGCTCCAGCAGACCCTCCTCGGACCAGCAGGCAGGGCCCAGCGTGCAGAAGATCTTGGTCTTGCGCTCCACGCCCTCGACGTTGGCCTTGATGCAGTTGGCGTTCTGCAGGTTCAGGGACAGAGCGGCAGACATGGTGGTGGGAAGTAGAAGTCACTTGAGTGGTTCTCGTTCAAATGAGGAATGACAGCTCATAGTGAGGGCTAGGCACAACTAGGCCCTAAGAAACAGCGTCATGCTACGAAGATACCGATTTCTTTCAGTTAGCAAGCAAGTTCGCTTCCGCGATATTCATTGCGCGTTTCTTATGAATGTCGAGACCGCGGTTTAACGCTGCGTGTCTTTGCTTTCCTGAAGTAGATTCACAAAATCCTATTTGTATGCACTCGCCTACTCGGCATACATGGAATGGTTGAACAATGTGGAGAGAGGTAAGCTAGACGACGACAGGGCTGTATACATGTACTACCAACGGTGTTCTATTCATATCAAGCCATAGCGGTAATAAGTATTAGCTAGTATATTAATCGCACGGAAAGCAGCCCATACACAATTATCGATGCTGCTCATGGCTTTAGAAACGTCGGAGGGCATGAATGAGACACGTTTAGTGACAACGCGAGTATCGAGACGAGAGCCTGCGACCAAGCAAGCGAGCAGCGAACGGCAGTAGCTCGCGTGCCAGCGCGTGTACATGTGCACACCGCGACACAATCGTAAAGAAGCGCGCCGACTTTGGTGCTTGGAACGTGGAGCAGAGTCCCACTTGCTTGCTTGCCCACCTGCTCCAGTCACCTAGACATCCGTAGACGGCGACGGGTTGATTCAGCTATATTGACCCTCGCGTCACAGCCTCACTATGAGCTGTCATTCCTCATTTGAACGAGAACCACTCAAGTGACTTCTACTTCCCACCACCATGTCTGCCGCTCTGTCCCTGAACCTGCAGAACGCCAACTGCATCAAGGCCAACGTCGAGGGCGTGGAGCGCAAGACCAAGATCTTCTGCACGCTGGGCCCTGCCTGCTGGTCCGAGGAGGGTCTGCTGGAGCTGATCGATGCCGGTATGAACGTGGCCCGCTTCAACTTCTCGCACGGCGACCACGCGAGCCACCTGGCGTGTCTGACCCGCCTGCGCGCCGCGCTGGCCAAGCGTCCCCACAAGAACGTGGCCATCATGCTGGACACGAAGGGACCTGAGATCCGTACGGGTTTCCTCGCCAACAAGGACAAGGTGACCATCAAGAAGGACGCGCTCATCGAGCTGACGACGGACTACGAGTTCCTCGGCGACGAGACCAAGATCGCGTGCTCGTACCCTCAGCTGCCGGAGTCTGTGCAGGTTGGCGGCTCTGTGCTGGTGGCCGATGGCTCGCTGGTGCTGACGGTCGTGGAAATCAAGGAGAACGGCATCGTGTGCCGTGCTCAGAACGGTGCCACCCTGGGTGAGCGTAAGAACATGAACCTGCCTGGCTGCAAGGTGCTGCTGCCGACCCTGACGGAGAAGGACGAGGACGACCTTATCAACTTCGGTCTGGTGCACGGCATCGACTACATCGCCGCTTCGTTCGTGCGCACGGGCCAGGACCTCGACAACATCCGCAAGGTGCTGGGCCCCCGCGGTCGCGGCATCAAGATCATCTCGAAGATCGAGTCGCACGAGGGCATGGAGAACTTCGACGAGATCCTGGCCAAGACGGACGGCATCATGGTTGCCCGCGGCGACCTGGGCATGGAGATCCCACCTGAGACGGTGTTCCTGGCTCAGAAGATGATGATCCGCAAGGCCAACCTGGCCGGCAAGCCCGTGGTGACTGCCACGCAGATGCTGGAGTCGATGATCAAGGCCCCGCGCCCGACCCGTGCCGAGTGCACGGACGTGGCCAACGCCGTTCTTGACGGCACGGACGCTGTGATGCTTTCGGGCGAGAGCGCCAACGGCGACTACCCGCGTCAGGCGGTGGAGGTGATGGCCGCGACGTGCCTGCAGGCCGAGACGGCCATCCACTACAACGACGTGTACCAGTCGCTGCGCAACGCCGTGCTGGAGGTGAACGGTCCGATGCAGACGGCTGAGGCGGTGGCTTCATCAGCTGTGAAGACGGCCATCGACATCAACGCGAAGATGCTGGTGGTGCTGACGGAGACGGGCAACACCGCTCGTCTCGTTGCCAAGTTCCGTCCTTCGATGCCGGTGCTGGTGCTGACTGCTCTGGAGCAGACCGCGCGCCAGTCGGAGGGTTTCCTGAAGGGCGTTGTGTCTCGATGCGTTGGCTCGATGATCGGTACGGACTCGATCCTGTACCGCGCGACGGAGACCGGCAAGGAGCTGGGCTGGCTGAAGAAGGGTGACGCGGTGGTTGCCGTGCACGGTATCCAGGAAGCCAAGTCTGGCTCGACGAACCTGCTGAAGGTGCTGTTCGTTGAGTAAGCGTGAATTAGAGTAGTAAGAAACTAATAGAACATGCATTTGTGGTGAAGTGTTTTCCATTTTCAAGGCCTTGCTTGCTCCATAATGTGTTAAATGTGCCCTGAAGGATCATAAGTTGAAGCGGATCGAATGGTGCGATCTGATTGGCTGACCTCCTGTACTACAGCAGTGTTTTTGAGAGGAGTTGTAGAAACTCGTGCACTTCAAAAACCAAATCGGATACTAACATTACCGGTAGTACTACTGTACTTCTTGAATGCCTTTCTTACTCTTAAAATAGTATTCGTCGGATGATTTTTTACGCGAGTTTGGTAGCGAGCCAACGAATAGAGCAAGCGTTTGAGGGTGCGGCACACTTTCCCATTTCAAGCAGACCGACCGGAGCACATGGTTATGTTTTTTTTTAATTTAAAGTCCTTTTCATTAACAAGGAATAGTGTTTGTCAAACGAATGAGAGAACAGTGCCTCTGCTTGAAGGACAACCGGTATGGACCGGAAAATAAAGTACTGTATTTAGCAAACGTGGTGAGAGTAATGTTGCTTCTAGTGTCAGGTTTGTAACAGAGCTCTCAAACTCAAAGGTATTTGCGTAAGCTAGGAAAACATAGTGCTGAGGACCGCTAAAATTACTAGTTCTAACAAAACGTAATTGTTACTATCATAAAACGTAATATATAAACACATTACTACACACTATAGTACCGCAAAAAAATAATGCCCATGTGATTATATGCTTATTGAGTGTCAATAAAACAAATACTTTTGTTTTTTATTAGATTTAATAAGAAAAAAAGAGAATTTAGGAATAAAATGTTAGGAATATCGCTGTGATAGAAACAATTGTATAAGCATGGCATACAGTAGGAGTACATGTATTCTGTTTCTTTACCTAGCTGGATTTGGCAAGAAGCGTAGCCTGACTTGCGATCGTAAAATAGTATTTGAACAAAACAGTGCAAACCAGTACTACTGCATTTTTTTGGTATGTGTTATGTTCGCGTATACTACGTTTTATATCTTTTTTAGAAGTCTAAATTCGTTGATCAAATTAAAGTATTTTCATTAGTATACTACTCCGCCGAATACTTACCAATTTCGAAACAATAGTAGTATAATGTATACTAAAGTACTACACACGTTGAATACAGTCGACTCATGTCTGACATGCGTTTAGGGTCGAAATGGTTTGACAAAGCTCTGCTTCGTCAGAGCTACAAAGTGCTGCTTGGGTTCCCGCTGTGTCTTTGCTGGGTGCGAAAACTAAATTCTCGGCGGTCGATTGCTAATGGAACAGCGCTTGTTGTACAGTATTTGCTCATGCATTACAGTAATAATGGTACTGGTATGTACATACAAACATACAAACGTTCAGGAAATTCAACAAAACCAAATTCTGAGATCAATATATTCGACGATGATCGCTTATTCATTCATCGCTACATGTACTGTAATACTCTGCCACTAAATTTACTCGACGTACAGGACCTTCAGCAGGTTCGTCGAGCCGGACTTGGCTTCCTGGATACCGTGCACGGCAACCACCGCGTCACCCTTCTTCAGCCAGCCCAGCTCCTTGCCGGTCTCCGTCGCGCGGTACAGGATCGAGTCCGTACCGATCATCGAGCCAACGCATCGAGACACAACGCCCTTCACGAAACCCTCGGTCTGACGAGCGGTTTGCTCCAGAGCAGTCAACACCAGAACGGGCATCTGCGGACGGTACTTAGCAACGAGACGAGCGGTGTTGCCCGTCTCCGTCAGCACCACCAGCATCTTCGCGTTGATGTCGATGGCCGTCTTCACAGCTGATGAAGCCACCGCCTCAGCCGTCTGCATCGGACCGTTCACCTCCAGCACGGCGTTGCGCAGCGACTGGTACACGTCGTTGTAGTGGATGGCCGTCTCGGCCTGCAGGCACGTCGCGGCCATCACCTCCACCGCCTGACGCGGGTAGTCGCCGTTGGCGCTCTCGCCCGAAAGCATCACAGCGTCCGTGCCGTCAAGAACGGCGTTGGCCACGTCCGTGCACTCGGCACGGGTCGGGCGCGGGGCCTTGATCATCGACTCCAGCATCTGCGTGGCAGTCACCACGGGCTTGCCGGCCAGGTTGGCCTTGCGGATCATCATCTTCTGAGCCAGGAACACCGTCTCAGGTGGGATCTCCATGCCCAGGTCGCCGCGGGCAACCATGATGCCGTCCGTCTTGGCCAGGATCTCGTCGAAGTTCTCCATGCCCTCGTGCGACTCGATCTTCGAGATGATCTTGATGCCGCGACCGCGGGGGCCCAGCACCTTGCGGATGTTGTCGAGGTCCTGGCCCGTGCGCACGAACGAAGCGGCGATGTAGTCGATGCCGTGCACCAGACCGAAGTTGATAAGGTCGTCCTCGTCCTTCTCCGTCAGGGTCGGCAGCAGCACCTTGCAGCCAGGCAGGTTCATGTTCTTACGCTCACCCAGGGTGGCACCGTTCTGAGCACGGCACACGATGCCGTTCTCCTTGATTTCCACGACCGTCAGCACCAGCGAGCCATCGGCCACCAGCACAGAGCCGCCAACCTGCACAGACTCCGGCAGCTGAGGGTACGAGCACGCGATCTTGGTCTCGTCGCCGAGGAACTCGTAGTCCGTCGTCAGCTCGATGAGCGCGTCCTTCTTGATGGTCACCTTGTCCTTGTTGGCGAGGAAACCCGTACGGATCTCAGGTCCCTTCGTGTCCAGCATGATGGCCACGTTCTTGTGGGGACGCTTGGCCAGCGCGGCGCGCAGGCGGGTCAGACACGCCAGGTGGCTCGCGTGGTCGCCGTGCGAGAAGTTGAAGCGGGCCACGTTCATACCGGCATCGATCAGCTCCAGCAGACCCTCCTCGGACCAGCAGGCAGGGCCCAGCGTGCAGAAGATCTTGGTCTTGCGCTCCACGCCCTCGACGTTGGCCTTGATGCAGTTGGCGTTCTGCAGGTTCAGGGACAGAGCGGCAGACATGATGCTGTAGTCTAGAAGTAGAAGGGGGGAGTTGCTTGGGTGGTTCGCGAGCAAATGCGGAATGACGCGTATCCGTTCGAATCGCGAGGCAACCGGCGAAATCCGCTGGACGGGGGAGAGCGGGCAAAGTCCATCTGGGCCGGCCTTCAGCTGGTTTAACCTCATCATGCGCCCACGAGCGGCTCATCCGCGTGGCCACGTACTCGGGCGTCCCAGAAACAGGGCGGACTGCGCGTACCTATGCAAAAAGCGTAGAGCATTGGTGCTTGGTGCGGGCTTGATCAGTGAAGAGACCGGACAACTCTCGCACCAAGCACCAATTCGGAATTTGAGCTGCTGGAAGTGTGCAGACCGATGCTGTTGCCGTTTGGAGCCGAGTTACCCCCAGACTGTGGCGTTAAAACGCAGCTCGGCCCGCTGCTGGCACTCGCATCCAATGCATTGCAGCATTGCGAGTCGAAGCCAAGCAGTCGGCCTACAAACTGATGCAGACATGCATGGGATAGGAGCTGAGACATCTTCGCGGTGGGTTAGACTCTAACCCTAGAGACTTTGATTGCTCCCTGCAGTGATTGCTGCCGACGGCGTTGGATCTCGACGAAATGAATCTCAACACGTTTCTCTGCTGAATCTCTCCACGAGCACAATGCTGTGCAGCGATCATATTAAATTTCGTCAGGAAGCTAGAGCCCAGCTGGCGGATCGAGTGCGGTTGCTTGCTCGGGTGCCGTGGCTGAAGGCGGCGACTCCCTAGAAGCTGCTCTTGCCGCGGTTGATCAAGCAGTGGCGTGGACGGATAGATTTAATCTTGTTATGGCCTTCGCAGCTACAGAACGGCAAGAGGTGATGAGTTCCAGCGGTGCGAACTGCGGTGCAGTAGCCACGCCATCATGGCGGCCATGAGCGCGTAGCGGGAAAAGCAAACGATCGACAGGGGCACGTCAGTGCTACGACGCGGAGCTATGTGTATCTGCAATGCATTGCATGCGTCGTCAGGAGCAAGTACTGTCGGCCACCACGCTTCAATTCCCGGCATTGAGAACGTGGGGCAAATGGGTAGGTGGTGCTCGATTGTGCTACCGGTATGTGAAAGTTGGCAAGCTACGTGTTATAAGCGTTATCTGGACGTACAACGTGCTTTACCTAACGGTTGGCCTAGTTGCTTACTCCGTGGCGACACGGATTAGAAAGTGAGCGCTTGGACCAAGTCCTGATGGTGATATGTTCGTTTATCGTAGTTGGTCGCAAGTTCCAGGCTGGAGAGGCTATCCCTGTGCAGGTAATAGTCGAATACTGCTTGGACTCAATTGTTGATGAACATCGGGCGAGGCTAGACGTCCGCGGGTAGTTCCACTTATGGAATGAAGCGTGCTCTGTGTACCGGGCTGCATGCTGCCAACGAAAGGTGTCCATTTGAAGGCTTTGGCGTCCGTAGAGAATTCGTGTAGTTGCTGAAGATGCCTCGAGGGTGCAGCATGTTAATGCAATAGATTCCGTGTCACTACATCAAAGAAATCGCTGCGTTATCCGTCCTACTGATGCAAGAATAAGCTTATATCGAATTCAAACCTGTATCTGTATGGCAATCTCTGCCTGTCGTTACAATTGTATTCTGGAAGCCTCAAACTAAGTCTTCTTAGCTTCCTAACAATGGTTGTCTTGCCACCAAGACAGCTCAACTTCCGCGTGATGACGCCTAAATGCAGACATGCTGGGACGTGGCGCGTCATCACATCGGCATGAGATCGAGGTGCAAGTACCCGCATATAGCAGTCCTATTAACGGAGACTAAAGTTGAACCTGAACCAACTTCTAGCTTTTGATTGGCTGGATTGGCGACGCGCAAAGATTTTTTTTAACTCAACAAAAGTGGACTCATGGACTCATTGTGCTTTTAGCAGCAGCAGCGCCAAGCCAGAAAACCAGAAACCACCGCCCGGGACGAAGCGATCGAGGTAAAAATGGCGACGTACTGACTCCCTTCATCCCCGTGACGGCACGTCCGCCCAGATCCACTTTCAACCTGGACATGGGCGGCGGTGTGCAGTCTCGGCCGATCGGACCTGGACGTTGCTACAGTGCGTCATTGTGCCCCAACAGCTCGAGTTGTGTGACTAACGTAGTGGATCTTGTTTTGCTGAAATGTAGCCATGTCGGGAGCACTAGGATTGAGTCAGCAGGGCGTGGAGCTCGAGAGCATCATGCGCAGTGTCGAAGGTGTGGAGCGTAAGACCCGCATCTTCTGCACACTGGGCCCGTCATGTTGGACCGAAGAGGGTCTGGGTGAGCTCATTGACACTGGCATGAACGTGGCCCGCTTCAACTTCTCGCACGGAGACCACACGAGCCACGCCGAGACGCTCAACCGGCTGCGCGCGGCGTTGGCCACACGTCCGCACAAGAACATCGCCATCATGCTGGACACCAAGGGCCCGGAGATCCGCACGGGTTTCCTGTCCAACAAGGACAAGATCACCATCAAGAAGGGCTCCACGCTGGAGCTCACCACGGACTACGAGTTCCTCGGTGATGAGACCAAGATCGCCTGCTCGTACCCGGAGCTCCCCCAGTCCGTCAAAGTCGGCGGCTCAATCCTTGTGGCCGACGGCTCGCTGGTGCTTACAGTCACGGAGATCAAAGAAGACGGCGTCGTTACTCGGGCCAACAACACGGCCACGCTCGGTGAGCGCAAGAACATGAACCTGCCTGGCTGCAAGGTGATGCTGCCGACCTTGACGGAGAAGGACGAGGACGACCTCGTGAACTTCGGTCTGGTGCACGGCGTCGACTACATTGCCGCGTCATTTGTACGCACGGGCCAGGATATCGACAACATCCGTGAGGTGCTCGGTCCTCGTGGTCGCGCCATCAAGATCATCGCCAAGATCGAGAGTCAGGAAGGACTGGAGAACTTTGACGAGATCCTGGCCAAGACGGACGGCATCATGGTTGCCCGTGGCGACCTAGGCATGGAGATTCCGCCTGAGAAGGTGTTCCTGGCTCAGAAGATGATGATCCGCAAGGCCAACATTGCTGGTAAGCCCGTAGTGACTGCCACGCAGATGTTGGAGTCGATGATCAAGGCTCCGCGCCCGACCCGTGCCGAGTGCACGGACGTGGCCAACGCCGTTCTTGACGGCACGGACGCCGTGATGCTTTCGGGTGAAACTGCGAACGGCGACTACCCGACGGAGGCCGTGGCGATGATGTCCAAGATTTGCGTGCAAGCTGAGGGTGCCATTCACTACAACGAGTTGTATCAGGCGCTGCACAACTCGGTGCTCGATACGTACGGCCAGATGGACACGCAGGAGGCCATCACGTCGTCGGCTGTGAAGACAGCCATCGACATCAACGCGAAGATGATCGTGGTGCTGACGGAGTCTGGCAACACGGCCCGCCTGGTGTCCAAGTTCCGTCCGTCGATGCCGGTGCTGGTGTTGACGGCGCTGGGAGGAACTGCCCGACAGGCCGAGGGGTTCAACAAGGGCGTCACTGCACGTTGCATGGGCTCGATGATCGGCACGGACTCGATCCTGTTCCGTGCCACAGATCTGGGCAAGCAGTTCGGCTGGCTGAAGCCCGGCGACAATGTCGTCGCCTTGCACGGCATGGTGGAGGCTCGCTCGGGCTCGACCAACATGCTTAAGGTGCTGACTGTGGAATAATCAGACGGTGTATTGCATCCAACCCGCCCACCGGACTCTATGAGGTGGTGTTGAGGCAGCAACTAACAATAACGACACTAATCAAAGCAATGTAGCTTCAATATTCAAAAGCAAATATGGTGTTCTTCAAACAGGATCGTCACCTGAAAAGGCAGGCTACTCCAGTTTCCATAGTGGTCGTGGTGTCGCCATATCTTCGAAATCAAGTTGTCGCCTCGAAATTGGCGGCACAGAATTATTCGAGTTAGAACAGCATGATGCCAGGCCTTTGCTGCTCTGGGTCATTTTCCAAATTGACTCCAGAACTGGCTGAATTGAAGAGAATGGAGAGAAGTGTGAGCAAAGCTGTGCTCATGTTGGCGCAATTTTCAAAGCTTTCGAGCTGCCACGTGCCTGCCTGCGATAACGAAAAGCTTCGTGCCGATCTCTCCTCCTACCTATACTACTCCGGGCGGTTGCGAGAGAGGCGTAAAGATATCTACGAGGCCGACCTGCGTGGGATTCTGAAGGACCGACAAGCTATCACGTGGTCGGTCGAAGTGGACAAGTGGAAGCGCGCAAGCGACAGGATGCGGCTGTCAGTGTGCGAGCAGCTTCGAGCGCTCATCAACAGCCATTCAAAGTCCAACCCGAACAATGAGCTGCAAACGGACAATTCATCGGAAGTGATAGCCAAGTGCACTGAGTTGTTGCACTCCATCACCATCACGGCTGTCAAAGAGGAGATATTCGAGAAGGAGCGGCTACTGAGCAACGTCCGCCTACACGGCAAAAGTGCTGTATATGTGGTAATGCGCAGTCGCTGTAGGGTTCGCCCGCGGTCGTAGTGAGGATATCAAGTTGAAGTAAGAGTGATGGTCATTTGGTTTCCCTTTCCGCATCCTTGTCACTCTTCAACTTGCCATCCACGTACGCCATGCGCGAGAACTCCAAGCAGCAGCTAGAGAGCAAGCAAGACGATGGCTTCGACGGCGTGCGCGGCAAGCTGCGAGTGCTGATCAAATTCCATGACACCATCGGCGATACGATGCACAAGATCCGCTCCGAGCAGAAGCAGAGAGCTGCCGGATGTCCATGTGACCCAATGGCGGAGGAAATGGAGGCCTCCCAACACCTCGTCAATTATCTGCGTTTCATCGCGATAGCGACGACAGATGAAAACTCAAAGCAAGAGGAACAGCAGTCGAGTGTGTCGTATCTTTTCGCGGAGGAGATCCTGGACATGGCTGGACGCAGCAGCCAGATCGCGGAAGAGTACAAGGCCCGGTACACTCATCTGCAAGCACAGAATCGCCGTCTCCAAGAACATGACGATACGAGCTCGAGTCTCGTGGTCTTCTTTTTCATGGTGGCGGTCTACTTGTACTTCCGCTGAAGCAGCGGTTGCAGTCGTACCGACACCTAACAAGCAAGAAAAGGAGATAACAAGAGGCAGCGAGAACAGTATCAAAACAGTAACAACAATAATCAGATATAACAAGTGATGAGTACTCCATGACATCTCTTCGCTGTATTTATCCGCCCGCTCCACCCACAGATGCCGGTCGTGGGGGAGCGGGGCGCTCAACGTTTCTTGAAGCCGTACTTCTTGCGCTCGTAGAAAAGATCTGTCTTAGAGCTGCCAAGGTTGACGATTTTGGGGCAGCCGTCGCGGTCCTTCTCCAGCTGCGTGCACTCGCGGCAGTAGTAGGCGTCCGAGATGCCCGGCCCGCCGCAGATGACGCAGCGGCCCTGGTACGAGCCGTAGTTGCACTCGTCGCAGATGCGCACCAGCGTGCACGGACGCACGTACGAGTCGCAGATCACACACTTGCCGTCGTCTTTTTCGCACAGGCGGCCGATGGCCACGCCCGGCTGCTTGCGGCACATGACCAAGTCTGGGTGGTGCTTCGCCATGGCTGCTCGGCTTGGTTGCTTTTCCGCAGTGTTCGCTCTGTTACACAATATGCACACGAAACAGTTTAGAAAAGGCATATCATAGTCTATTGGATAGTCCTTACTGCTGATTGGTGGGATATTTCGCGCCTTTTCCCAAGATTGCTCTGTCCTCCTTATCTTGCCCAGAGATGTCACTGATCTGCGATAACGACTACTTATGTGCTGCTGAATGCCGGACATATCTGTTTAAACGCAAGGGTAAGGTCTTGAAGCAAATTCACCAATGAAAATGATCCCCGAGAAGTACTGCTCCTGGCACGTAGTAAGCCTTCTGTCTAATGGTAGATTACATGCCTCTCTCTTTCTGGAAGGGATAGCAACACTTGATCCGTTCATTAAGGCGCTTGCAGTGCCAGTTTACGCGTTCTTCAAAGCGTACTTCCCGATTACTTTTCATCTGCTGCACCCTGATTGGCTGTAATCTGAAGTGGCGGAAAGGAGGGATGATAGTGCCTCCGAGGGTGGGCGACGCCTATTTCAAATAGTTTAATCCAGTGAAAAACGTCACACATCGAGCCGGTTCTCAAGGAATTTGTATGGTATAGTGAGATCCGCATTCTCCCTTTTGCCTGCGCTGACTATACGGCATACTCAAGCGAAGTCAAGCCTTCTGCACGCTCTACCAGCATGGAACCACTTGCGGCGAATGAACATGTAGCTGGGCCTGCCTGGGCGGCCATCAAGACTGAGGCAACCGGCGGCAAGAAGCGCAAGCGTCTGCAGAAGAAGGCGCCGGGAGCCCCCAAGCGCGGCAAGTCTCCGTACATCCTGTTCTCCATGGAGAAGCGTGAGGAGATCAAGGCCACGATGCCCGAGAACTCCAAGGTGACGGACGTGATGCGCGCCATCGCTGACGCCTGGGGCAAGATGAGCGACGAGGACAAGCAGCCCTGGAAGATGGCGGCCGAGGCCGACAAGCAGCGCTACGAGGAGGAGATGGCGGCCTACGATGGGCCCCTGCGCGTGCCGAACAAGCGCGCCAAGAAGCACCCGGACGCCCCCAAGCGCGCATCCTCTGCCTTCCTCTTCTACAGCCAAGTGATGCGCCCGCGCATCAAGGCTGAGCACCAGGACATGAAGAACACGGAGATCTCGAAGCAGCTGGGCGAGGCCTGGTCCAAGGCCACGGACGAGCAGAAGGCCCCCTTCGTCGAGAAGGAGAAGGCCGACCGCGCGCGCTACAAACGCGAGATGGAGGAGTGGAACAGCCACAAGGCTGAACGCGAGTACAACGAGTCCCAACAGCAGTACAACAACTACGCCGCCATGACGGGCTTCGACCAGATCAGCTACACGGGCTCCTATTCGACCACGGAGGTGTAAGTCTCCCACTCCCGGTTTTTGCTGCCTTTGCATTCCACGTGATGCAAAAGAGGCCTCGCTTTAAGGCCTCGATGGCCTCCCCCGTGACAGTCGTTTCGTGCCGAGGGAACTCGTCGTCGCCGAGCAGAAAGGTGCATCTTCAGTTCTTGTCATTGCATTGTGTACGTAGCATCCTTCCCTGCCGCATAATATGCTTTAAACTTTGCGCGTCCGCCTTCCGTCTGTCCTTCATGGTGTTCCTTTGCCTGACAGGTGAGCCCAGTGGAAAGCGTCGCAGCCCAGAGGACACCAGACCCTTTGCGGCATCGGGTGTCCGCACTCGAGTCAAAGATATGATTGGCGTCATTGCCGTGCACGGACGGCCACTTGGCCACCAGTAAAAGCTTCATGGCGTCGTACACTCACAGCATCGTCGCGCTGGGTGACCTCTGCTTAACACTCCCTCCAGCTCTGTGCACGTCCTAACATGTCCTTAACTGCTGTGCTGCACATGGGCTTGAAGCTCAAGATCTCCTTGTGTTGGAATGCTAAGTGTATTTGTTGTGATTAGAGATGGAACGAGAAACAATGCCTACAGCCCGCTCCTCCTGACGGAAGCATCGGAAGACCGTGCCATTCACGCCGACGACAGGGCGTCCACACCCGGCAGGACCTTGCCCTCCAGGAGCTCCAGGCTGGCACCGCCGCCCGTGCTCACGTGGGAGACCTTGTCCTCCGTGTTAAACTTGACGCAGCACGTGGCCGTGTCGCCACCGCCAATGATCGTGGTGGCGCCCGACTCGGTAGCCTTGACCACAGCGTCCATGACGGCCTTGGTGCCGTTGGCAAAGGCGTCGAACTCGAACACGCCCATGGGGCCGTTCCACACGACGGTCTTGGCCTTGGTCACGGCGGCGCTGAACGCCTCCTGAGACTTGGGGCCAACGTCCAGGCCCATCCAGCCAGCAGGGATACCCTCGTCCTGGGTGGCCTCCTTCTTAGCGGCGTCCGCGGCGAACTTGTCGGCAATGACGAAGTCCTCGGGCAGGTGCAGAGTCACACCCTTGGCCTTGGCCTTCTCCACGATCTGGGGCACGATCTTGGCGCCCTCAGCGTCGTACAGCGAGTTGGCAATCTCCATGTTGTTGATCACCTTCTTGAAGGTGTAGGCCATGCCGCCACCGATGACCATCTCGTCGACCTTGTCGAGCATGTTCATGATGAGCTGGATCTTGTCAGCGACCTTGGCACCACCCAGGATCGACACAAACGGGCGCTGAGGGGCATCCAGGGCCTTGGCAAAGTACACGAGCTCCTTGTCCAGCAGGAAGCCCGCGGCCTTCACCGGGAGGTCCACGCCCACCATGGAGCTGTGCGCGCGGTGGGCCGTGCCGAAGGCGTCGTTCACGTACACGTCGCCGAGCTTGCTGAGCGAGGCACGGAAGGCAGCCACAGCCTCAGGCGAGGCCTTGACCTTGTTGCCCTCAGCGTCCTTGCCCTTGCCCTCCTCCTCAACGTGGAAACGCAGGTTCTCAAGCAGAATGACGCTGCCCTCGGCGGGGTTGGCGCACGCAGCCTCAACCTCGGGGCCAACGCAGTCCTTGAGGAAGGTGACCTTGCGGCCGAGCTTCTGCTCCACGGCGACGGCCACGGGGGCCAGCGAGTCCTTGGCCTTCGGCTTGCCCTCAGGGCGGCCCAGGTGCGACATGAGCACGACGGCCTTCGCGCCCTGGTCCAGCACGTACTGCACGGTGGGCAGCGCGGCGTCGATGCGCTGCGTGTTGGAGATGGATCCGTCCTGGGCGAAGGGCACGTTGAAGTCCACGCGGATGAGCACGCGCTTGCCCTTGACGTCCACGTTCTTGATGCTGAGCTTGGCCATTGTGGCTGGAGGAGGAGTGATGGTCACTTGTCGACTTCGAGGTGAATTCGAGAATGAGATCTTTGGAGACTTCTGACGTGGATCGCTGCCCCTTTTTGCGCCCCTTTTTGCACTGGCAATTGGTGAGGAATCTTGCCAAAAGAGGGTGCTTGGGCTCGATTGCTTTCGAGCCACGCTGGCGCGTCAAATGCATAAATACGCAGCAATACTTTAATCAAGTTAAGCGTTCAGAACATAAAAAAGCACGATACGTGTCGCACGTTTAAGTGCCATACACTAAATAGAGCTGAGGAGTGACGTACGCGCCGACGGCAAGCACTTGGGCGTTCATTTGCGTCAAAGTTGCCTGCCGGAGGCTTCCGATGCTCTTCACTGCCAGTAACAGTACATGTACATCCCAGACGAAGGTAAGCAAGTAAGTGACGAACGACTGGTGAATTATGTTTGCGATCTTTGGTAGCAGGACTCCTGCAGGAGGTCCACCAAACAGCAGGTGTGGCGCACGTCTAGCAGCGCTGAAGGAATCGGCAGCGCTATTGTTGCTACCGGTAGTTGTGCTGACACTGAACGTGTTGAATCGAGTTTCTTGCGCGAGGGTTAGTCAGAGATGCAGGGAATGTGGTGTCTACTCAAAAGCTTCAGCAAGTTGATGCGAAGACGTTTTGACAAAACGGTTTTGTAGATCGTGGTTGCTGTCGAGCATACTCCGAGTATTGCTCGATTACTACTGTACATGCACAATTGCACATACACAAAGTTGTAGCTCACTTATTGACTTGCTGTGTTGCTTAAAAGCGACCCGATAGTTGAGTTGATACCCTGAAAAGTGCCAATAACTAACGGGGCGTGTTGAGGCAAGCGAACAGGTTGTTGCACGGGTTGGTTTGAACAGCAAACTGCACCGTGCTCCAGACGTAGCAGGATACCTGTTGCAAGGTCGCGCCTGACTCACTTAGCTACCGAAAGAGCGATCGAATACAAACAGAAATGGCCGCCACCTTGAGCGTTCGTTTCCATGATTCATGGCAAATATCCGTTCGTAGCGGTGAGGAACATGGCCGTCGTGTCCCATCCATGACAATGCTACACGCCAATGCATGTATTTTGCCGCCACCAATGTAACTGAACGCACAGGTTGCAAGCTCTCATCGTGACATACTTGCTGTTACAACTAAGCACAAAACTGGTGAGTGCATTTTACGACAAATTATTCTCTGGCCCAACCAAGATTTTAACTGTGACTGGACGACGATGGTGGAGTGCCGACAGGTTCGATGCGCCTTCCAAGCCTCTATCAAGAAAGCTGACAATGCCTGTGCAAGGTCGCTCCTTGCAGGGTTCGACCCGTTGGTCCGAGATGACCCCAACTCCGATCAAATTGTTTATCGGAACGGAGAACCAGTTCAGTTTGTGCATGACCAAATATTCCACTCCGTTCTCCTCCATCTTCAGTACCCCGAACGCCTTCAGAGCTCCTGGCGTGTAGTTCAGACCATTACCTCCCCAGACATAGCCCCCAAGCAGAATGATTCTGCTGCGGGTACCCAGAGCCGTGTCCACGCAGCAAGGCTCTGAAAATATTGTAAAACTCCGATGCTTCAGCCACACAAATGACAATGCCCACAGACCCCGCACAAAAGAGATGATCCCAAGTACAATCACCACGACGATGCCGTGACAAATTAAACTCCACAGGTAGAAAGATACCGCAAGAGCTGTTGGCTTTGACCGCTTCAAGTCGGACTTGTTTAACCCCGTGAGGAAATGCTGAAACGCAAGAGCACTCACGAATTCCCCCACTAGAGCTGTCTCGTAGCTGAAGAACAGTCGCTTGATCCGCATTCGCCATTGTTCATTCAGCCACTGCATTCTCTCAACCATCTCGAACATCAGCAGCATCAGCCCAGACAAGTTGTAGCCTAACGACGCGTACTGGACTTTGGTGAGCCAGCCATCGTTTGCAATGATGAGGAACAAGTCGGTCATGATGCCTTCCACGATCAGATAGAGCAGAGCGGCTCGCTGGTAGTTGGTTGCCCCTTGCGCGGATAGGCGCATACTCTCTTGTACGAATACGGTCGCCTCTGCTAGCTGCAGGTTTTCACGCATTTCGTCACACCTCGTGCCGTAGCGTCGGCAAGAAACAAAGCTCCGACGGATCATAAGAGCGCGATACATTATCCAGATCGCACCAACAGTGCTGTACCAGTAGGATACTCTGGGGTCTGTGCTCCCAGTGTCTTTTGCCAAGACGGATCCGTTGATATCGTACGTTCCGAGAATCTCCACAGCGATATACGCAGTGTGATCTTGAGCGCAATACGTCCCCGCTTCCTGTTCGTAAAACGAGTAGAAGCCGATGCTGGCATGGTAAAAGTAAACGTCAAAGGGGAAGCTGTCGTTGGCACAACTGGATGGAGTCGTGTGGAATGGTGTTGTTTTAACACCTTTAGTAAAGTAGTTGCCATGGGTATTGTACTGCGCCACCACCGCATGGCAAAGGATGCCGTTGTCAACTACATAGTAATGAGTTGCCTCGAAATTCCACCAGACTCCAGCCAGCACGAGAGCTTCAACAGGACACACCTCCGTCAGGTTCGTTGACTCCTTCGGCAGATCTGGCGACGCTGCAAGGGTTTCCGGGATCGTATGCGGCGTGATGAATAAAGAATAGCTTCGCAGTTGCAGGGTCAGCGGTACCACACCGAGAGCAAACCACACTGCAAGTAGCTTCCGCTGTACAGTCAAGAAGGGGTGATCAGTACCTGCTCGCATTGCATCCTGAACGGCTTGCTTCATTCAGATTCCCAGTGTCCCTTGGCAACGAAAAAGTATTATTTTTGCTAAAAAGTTGCTGATAATCTGTCGCTTCAACCTGGCCACTTCAACTTGCAAATGGCTACATTTCCTCTCTGGTTGCTTTTTGCCGTTTGCCACACTCCGATTTCCCTCCGACCACACAAGTAGTACTAGGTAGTTTCCTCTTCCTCCAATGGCTCGCAGGACCCGCAAGAGTCGATCGGCCAGCGCCAACGCCGAGCCAAAGGAGCCATCGCGCGCTGGCGGAAAGCGCAGAGCAGATGACGCGCACGAGGAGGTCATCGAGACAACCGCGAAGAAGGCACGCAAAGACGACGAGGAGCCTGGACCGGAGCCGATGGGCCAGCCGTTCGCCCAATTGGAGAAGAAGATCAAGGAGCTGATTGCGCAGAACCAGCAGCTCAAGGAGCAGGTGAAGAGGCTCCAGAGCAAACAAAACGCGGAGGAGAAGCCAAAGCCGGAGGAAAAGCTGGAAGCAAAGGCCCAACCGAAGACCAAGACGGCTAAGAGGGCTCAACCCAAGAGGAAGGCGGCTAAGGCCCGAAAGGGCAAGTAACTCAAGGGAAACGACTCCTTCAGGTCGTTTGCAGGGGTAGCTAGGGTAACCTTCCCAGGGATAAGGAAGTGAGCGACACATTCAGCTTCACTTGTTGTCTTGAGTTTGCAACTTCGCTAGATTTGTTCAGCATCTCGAAGGGAATAGAGTTTTCCAATGTCACTCACGACACCGAGCAGCGGGCTGATCCGCAGTACGAACCAGCACCGACACTTCGCTCGATCCAGTCATTTTGAGACGATGTCACCAAGCGCCGACCTCTTCTTCTTGCTGACCGTAATCTCCATCTTCTCCTATCACCTTTAAAAGTCCAGCAGCGCGAATTGCCATCCAGATTCTACACCACAGCCCAGCACTTGCCACCAGCGTCGCACTCACTGCAGCAGCTGTGGCATTTGGAGTGATGATCGGCCGAGGAGAGTCCAGCGTTCGCACACGTGCAATAGGATGCTCTGTCGAAGGTGTGCGTACCACAGTCACCACGTCCAGAGTCACGTCCGGAGTCACCACCGAATCAAGTCTGTTTCAGAGTGAGTGAACGTCAATCGATTTTGAAGGTTCCAATTCCTACATCCATCTAGAGTTGCGACTATTGGTTACGTGTATCCTACAACGTATCTAGGATTGCATCGATTGGAGCCTGGAATAAAGTACAGAAATATGATACCGTAATTACAAAAAGCCTACCGTCGTAGCTGATCACCCCCTTCTCCTCTCTTTTGATCGAGTCAGAACGCAATCCGACCAAGGCGAGCGAAAGACTCAAAGTCCCCCATGTCGAAGCCGCGCGTGGAGATGGCGCCGTCCAGCGCGCTGCCGTCCTACGACCGCTTTCAGCGGCACAGCGCGGCGCCCGTGGACGAGGCCAACCTCAGCATCGCGCAGCGCCTCGTGCTCGAGAACAAGAAGCGCGCGCAGAACTCTGCACGCCGCCGCAACACGCAGGAGGTAGTGGCGGCTCTGCAGCACACGCCCGTGGAGATCGGGGCCCACATCTGGATCCCCGACCCGGAGCGTGTGTGGCGCGTGGTGGAGATCGTGCGCTACGAGCCGGCGGAGGACCCGGAGCAGGGCATGGTGTTGACTGTCAATGGCAAATTCGGCCAGGAAAAAGTGGACATGAGGGACATTGGGGACCTGTACAAGGTGAACCCGCGGGTCGTGGACGACATGACGAGTCTCTACTACATCCACGAGGCTGGTATCCTCGAGAACCTCTACGTACGCTCCAAGATGGACAACCTGAGGCCGTACACGCTCATGGCCAACGTACTGATCGCTGTGAACCCTCTGGTGCGTACGGTGGAGCCGAAGGTGACGGACTACATCAAGACGCAGATGGGGGACCGCCCCCCGCACCCGTACGCCATTGCAGAGGTGGCTTTCCAGCAGATGGCACTGCGCACCCCTGCTCAGTGCCAATCTATTGTCATTTCAGGCGAATCAGGAGCTGGTAAGACGGAAACGTCCAAGATCGTGCTCCGGTACTTGACGTCTCGCGAGCATTTGGCCCTTACAGCGAACAAGGGCAGCGCTGCCCAGCAGGACATCGCTCTGGAACTGGACAAGAGACTGTGGGACACAAACCCCATTCTGGAAGCTTTCGGTAATGCCAAGACCCTGCGCAACCACAACTCGTCGCGTTTCGGCAAGTTCATGAAGCTGCAGTTTAAGCCTGGTGAGAACACGCTGACCGGAGCGTTCATTGAGACGTACCTGCTCGAGAAGTTCCGCGTGGTGGCGCAGATCCCAGGGGAGCGCAACTTCCACATCTTTTACTTTTTGCTGTCCGGAGCGGATAGCGCGCTGACCAAGGAGCTGAAGCTGGAGCCTGTTAACAACTTTGAATACCTGAACCAGAGCGGCTGCGTGTCGGACCCGAACGTGGACGATGAGATCCTGTTCGACGAAGTGGCGAGTGCGCTGACGTCCGTGAACATTGACGCTGGACTGCAGAAGCAGGTCTGGACGATTCTGTCGGGTTTGCTGCACTTGGGTAACATCCGCTTGAAAGACCGAGAGACGGCGGAGGGTGACGCCGGTGAGGTGACCCCAGAGGCGCAGAAGTACGTGGCGTCGTGTGCGGAGCTGCTTGGTGTGGACAGCACCAACCTGCTGCACGTGATTACCACGCGCGAGATCTCGACGCGCACGGAGAACTTTACGATTAAGCGCTCGGCGAAGGAGGGAAGCTACGTGCGTGACGCCATTGCCAAGTCGATGTACAACCACCTGTTCAAGTGGATCCTGTACAAGATCAACAGCTCGCTTGGCCACGGTGATAGCTCGCTGCCGTTCATCGGCGTGCTGGATATCTTCGGCTTCGAGTCCTTCGAGGAGAATGACTTCGAGCAGCTGCTGATCAACTACGCCAATGAGGCTCTGCAGGCCACGTTCAACCAGCAGGTTTTCATTGCCGAGCAGGAGCTGTTCGCAGCCGAAGGTATCGAGGTCGGCAAGATCGTGTGGCCTGACAACCGCGAGTGTATCGACCTGATCTCGCAGAAGCCGAACGGTATTCTGCCGCTGCTGGACCAGGAGGCGAAGATGCCCAAGCCGTCCGACGAGAAGTGGAACGCCACGCTGCACAAGACGCACTCGAGCCACCCGCACTTCCTGCCCCCTCACGAGAAGGACAAGAAGTACGAGTTTATCGTCAAGCACTTTGCCACGCGCGTCCCGTACACGATTGGCAACTTCATCGACAAGAACAACGACACGATTCCCAAGGACCTGGAGGACTTTGTGACGTCCAGCAAGTCCTCGCTGATCAAGGAGTTGTTCTCGTCCAAGCTGGACCTGGACACTATGGGGAGCGCGGTTAACACGAGCCAGCTGCACAAGCAGAGTGTGTCGGCCAAGTTCTGCGACCAGATGCAGGAGCTGACGGACACGCTGAACGCGACGCGCTGCAACTTCATTCGGTGTATCAAGCCGAACCCAACGATGTCTCCTGGCGTGTTTGACCACGGTTACGTTGTGGACCAGCTGCGTTGCTCCGGTATGCTCGCTACCTGTGAGCTGCTTAAGGTCGGTCTCCCCACCCGTGTGGCGTACGAGGAGATCTGCCGTATTTACAAGCCTGTGCTGCCGCCGTCGGTCACGCCCATGTTCAACGCGTACAACGACCGTACCTTCACGGAGGCCGTGCTGTGGTCGTTCCGCGTGGAGCCTGATGCCTACCGTCTCGGTCGCACGAAGGTGTTCTTCAAGACGGGCAAGATTGCTCTGCTGGATGCGCTGCTGAAGGTCGATATGAAGAAGATGGGGCCATGGATCGTGGCTCGCCTTCGTAAGTGGCTTGCGCGTCGTCGCTGGCGTTATGCCCTGGCCAAGGTGCTCGCCCAGCGCGCATTCCTGTGGCTGCTGGAGGACACCAGAAGACGCAAGGCGGCCGTCGTCAAGATGCAGGCTGTGATGCGCATGTTTGCCGTTCGCAAGCAGTTCATCCGTGCTCGTAACGCGCACCGCCTCAAAGCGCGCCGTAAAGCACTCGCCCAGAAGCACTGGAAGATGGCGATTGGTGGCGTCCTCGCTTCCAACGCTTTCAAGAAGCTCTTGCTGCTGACCCGCGAGCGGATGGCCACGAAGCTTGCCGAGCAGAACGCTGCAGCCGTGAAGATTCAGTCCATTGTGCGTGGCAAGTTCGGCCGAAAGCAGGCAGACAAGCGTATCGCCCAGTTGGAAGATGAAAAGATGCGCAAGAGGCTGACGGAGGAAGCCGCTCGTGCTGAGGCCGAGAAGAAGAAGTCGGCCAAGAAGCGCTGGCTCACGGCGTTCTACGCCATCCAGGCGCAGCGTCACTTCGTGCAGCGCCTGCACCACATCCGCAAGGCTCGCCTGGCAGTGGAGGAGGCCCGACGACTTGCTGCCGAGCAGGAGCAACTGCGACTGCAGCGCGAGGAGGAGGAACGTCAGCGTCGCCTTCAGGAGGAAGAGGAGGAGCGTGAGCGCCAGCGCCAGTTGGAGCTGAAGCGTGCTGGTGCGGCTACCGCTATCCAGCGTGCTTACCGTCGCTCTGTCGGCCGCGAGGAGGCCAGACGCCAGGCTGCCGTGGAGCGCGCTCAGGCCGCCTCCCTCGCTGCCGCTATGGCTGCTCAGGATGCCGCCGCCGCCGCTCAGGATGCGTCCATGGCACACGATGCTGAGGCTGCTGCCCTGCGTAAGCTGAACGCGTACGACGAGGCCCAGCGGAAGGCGGCCACTGCTGGTACGCTGGGAACTGCTCCTGCTCTCGGAGCACTTGGTGTGGCCGGTGTTGCTGGCAACGGCCCTGCCACGCTTGGCTCAGTGCAGCCGCTGCAGGCGTCGGCCGGCCAGGCCGGTCAGATCGGTGCTGTTGGCTCCATGGGTGTCGCCGGCGCGATGGTGGGACAGGAGTCGCTCCAGAACGCCGACATGAGTTGGGTTGCTGGCGACAACGCGAAGATTGAGGGCGAGGCCGTTGCTGGCGACGCCCTTCGCCAGGAACAGCTTGCTCAGGCTGGCCGTGACCTCTTCGGTGAGGGCGGTGAGGCCCCTGCTGGCCCGGTGATGTCAGCTGATGACGAGAACTTGATCAACCCGGTTGAGAAGATTCAGGACTTCCCGACGGGCCCTCCGATCCCGTACAAGGGCGGCATTATGACGTGCACGATGCTGGGCCACCGCAAGCAGCAGGATCAGAACTGGGGCGATGAGTACACGGAGTACGTGCTGCGTGTGACGTGGGGCCGTGACATCCTCGAGCAGTCGAAGACGGCTTGGCTTGTGGGAGGTCGCTATAACGACTTCAATGCGCTCCACCAGGAGCTCAAGGCCGCTGCTTCCGGCCGCCGTGGCAAGCGTGCGCCGTGGTTCCCGCGCTTCCCCAAACGCCACCCGTTCTCGTCTATGATCGGCAAGAACCAGGAAGAAAAGTTCATCATCAAGCGTGAGAAGGAGATGAACCGCTACATGACGCAGGTGCTGACGCAGATGCCGGATGCCCTGCTGAACATCCACATGGACCGCTTCCTGAACCTGACCCTCCGTACGCAGGACATCTGCGAGCGTGAGGCGTACGCCGAGGCACGCAAGCGCTGGGAAGAAGAGGAACGCGAGGCGTTGGCCAATGCTGCCGACGCGGAGCCGCTGAATGACGCCGACCTGCAGGAGGTGGAGCAGCTGGTGCACCAGTTGCTGCAGAAGATCATCTACGCAGCCGGCGACGTCCGCCAGGACACGGAACTGCAGGAGATGATTCACGCCGTCAAGGTGCTGCAGCCGCGCGTGGCGGCGTCGGCCCAGATCGGCGGCAACGTGAACATCGAGCTGATCCCGCTGGCCATGCAGCTGCAGGACGACATCCAGGACGCCTTCAACCAGTACAACGACACGCTGCTGGCGCTGCGGCTGGGCCAGGACCTCAACTAACCGCCCAGTCGGTTCTACGTAGGGTGGGACTTCGCCACCACCCAGTCGTGTGATGCCAGCGGAGCTTCGTTTTCCATTCTCCTTTCGACAAACCTGCATGTTTACAACGGGGCGGTCTCGATCGAAGAGGCCGACCCCCACCGCTGCGCACACGATACGATCCCTTACCGTCTCGAGTTCCGTACAGCCTGAAAATTGAATAGACGAGATGTGAACAGGGTTGTCGAGTGCGTATGCTTACAGTTTCTCATTGCTCTTCGGTCGACTGCACTCCTTTAAATCCTTTGGCCACCAGAAACATTTCAGTCGACTCTGGTCTCGACGACTGCGGCTTCATGGCCTTGACCACGTCGAAAGCTGCTTTAACTTCTGCTCGGAAATCCTCGGACCCGTCACAGCGTAGGATCTTGGTAGCGAAGTTGCCTCCCGGCCTCAGATAGAGCTCAGCCATCTTAAGAGCGTTGTGACACAGTCTCAGCTGCTGCTGGCTGTCCGTGAGGAAGTTGCCGGAGAAGGACGGGGCCATGTCACTGAGTACGACGTCCACCTTTTTACCCTTGAAGGCCTCGCTGAGCTGCTTCCTCACGGCCGCCTGCCGGAAGTCTCCCACTACGATGGAGGCGCCTTCCACGGCGTCGAAGTGCCGGAGATCCACAGCCACGACGCTCGGGCTCTTGCTGCTCTTACCCTTGGGAGTTGTGGCTTCCACAGCCACTTGCGTCCACCCGCCGGGTGCTGCTCCAAGGTCCAGCACCAGGTCACCTGGACGAAGCAGTTGGAAGCGCTGCAAAAGATAGTTAAATATTAGCTGCAGGGCTATGGATAATACATGGAGAGATAACGAGATAAATAAATGAATCACAGGACGCACGTCGTTGAGCTCGCGCAGCTTGAAGGCCGCGCGCGAGCGGAGCCCCTCACGTTTGGCCTGTTTCACCACTGGGTCGCTCCACTGGCGTCGCACCCATCGCGCACTGGCGTTCGACTTGCCCCTGAGGCTCTTGACAGCTCGTAGCGGCCCGCATGGACCCAGCAGCGGCCGCACGTAGAGACCGCTCATGACTTGTGCAACAATGCGGAATGGCAAGGACCATCATTCTTTGATTGGCCGAAACATGGCTACACTTGAAAAAAGTAGCCATGTTGCTACGAAACGACACTTGAAGCATGGCGCGGGGGAACCAGGCCGAGGAGACGGCTGAGGACAGCTCTGTGAGTCGTATGCGTCGAGGGTCGAAGCAGAAGCAGAAGCAGAAGCAGGAGGAAGACGACCAGGACGACGATGATGTGGAAGAGATGGACGAAGAGGAAGCAGCACGGCAAGAAGCCAGAAGACTGCGTGTAGCCATTTCGGAGGCCACAGAAACTCGCGACGAGCTCCAGCAACGCAACACCAAGTCCGTAGAAGCATCGTATTTGGCTACATTCCTTTATTAGAGCTAATGCTACTGTTCTTGTGCAGACTGCAACGGCGTATAGCTGCACTGATGCAGAAGAACCAAGAGAACAGCGCAGGTACCAGTGGCTCAACCGATGCAACAAGCTCTGGCAATGCCAAACGCGAAGACAAGGCCAACGCCAGTGAGAATGCCAAGAGATACCTCGAATGTCTGCGTAGTGTACATGAAGCCAAAGTGCAAATGGCTACAGCGCAGTCTCAGTACGACAAAGTGGCGCTGGAACTGCAGGCCCGACTGGATGAGAAAGAGGCCAAAGTGACGGAGATTCAGGACGCGTTCCTCGAATTTAAGCGAGAAGTTGCCAGGAACGCTGAGAACTTGAGAACTGGCAAACCCATTGCCAAACGAGTCATCGCTCAGTTTGAGGCAGCAGAAGTCCGCAAAGACCAAGACGTGGAGAAAGTCCGACTGAAACACATCAATCTCCGCACGCATCTGAAGAAATTGGAGCAGCAACTGCACGCCAAGGAGCAGCTAGCGGAAGGTTTGCACCTGATCGACTTTGAGCAGCTGAAAATCGAAAATCAGACGCTGAACGAGAAGATCGAGGAACGCAACGAGGAGCTCCACAAATTGAGGAAGAAGACCACGAGCACCGTGCAGGTGTTGACTCATATCAAGGAGAAGCTGCAGTTTGTGCTGGCTGAGAACCAGATGCTCAAACGAGACTCGCAGGAGCTCGAGGAGGCTCTGACTGCCAACCGCGACCAGCTCGCTCACAACAAGAAGGACAGAGATGGCGCCAGACAGCTTGCGGCTCGGCTCAAGAGCAAGGAAGGGTTCGCGAAATCCGAGTTGCTCATTGAGGACTTTGAGAAGCGCGAGACCGACCTCGTGGACCTAGAGAGACGTCGAGCAGAACTAGTCCAGAGATACACGTACCTCACCAAGCAGATCAAGGCAGGAAAGATGTAAACAAGAAGAAGAAGAAGTTGATTTACTACATAGTTAGTGGACTTGTCGTTTCGCTATGTTGTATCTACTTAGACTTCTTGATTATTGCCGGAGAATCCAAATTCGGTCACTTGGTTGGGGTAAGCTTCTTGGTTTGGGTGGGTCGAAACCCATTTTTTGAAGAACTGAAATCACTGCAGCTCGAGCTCCTCGCTATGTAGGTAGATGTGTTGACAGTGACGATGAAATGAGTACATCAAACCTTGAGTGCTCATTTGTTTTGCTTCAGTCTCTTTGAAATGGATCTTCTTGCTCAGACGCCAAGTTGCATGGAAAACAATTGCTGTGTAGACTCTCCACAGTAGCAATAGTACTTTGTGTCGTTGTTTCCAAGGCCATAGTGACTACCAGGAAAGATGCCTGAAATGGATCACTTTTGGTGTTTTGGTCGTTTCGAGCGGTTTTATCTGTCGAAGAGCAGACCCGACCAGCAAAACCACACATGCTATGCTCAATCTCAACGTGATAGCACCATCCGATCCTTCAGTGGTAAACCATAGCTATCGAGATGCCTCAATTGCTAGAAATGGGCGGTGGTCGTCGGCTCAGCGGCTTCTGTTGGTCGCGTGGTTCATCTTGGGGTTTCTGCCTTTGACTCTACAGCTACGAAGTTACACCAACTTCATTCGACCTCACATAGTTCCCCAGAACCTCGTTGTGTCTTCAAATTCGCTAAAACAGACAGGAAATCTGGCGGAAATCTGTCCGGTAGAAGCGTATATCTTGGCTGGAGTATGGTGGAACCTCGAGGCCACGCACTACTACACGACCGACCACGGCATCGTGTGCCACGCTGTCATGCCCCAGTACAATTTGCACGGGAACTACTTGGTCGGAAGTTCCAGAACGACTCCATTCCGTACATCGCCTCCCAGTTGCAAGAACACCAGCTTTTCAATCAAAATGTACTTGTACCATGGTAGTATCGGGTTCTACTCGTTCTACGACGAAGTAGAAGGCACGTTCTGCTCCCAGGACCGAAGCGCGTATATCATGGGGAAGGAGCTTGGAACGTACGATATCAACGGGGTTTTGCTAACTAACGACACGGGGAGTCGGGAGCTCAGGCTTTCGTATTGGTATTGTTGCATCGGATCCCTTTGGCTGGTATATCGCTCACTAAATCTCCGTCGGAGCTACATTTTATGCCGAAGATACGGTCGAAAGTGCGAGGAAATGGGGGAGACCCTGCACCAAGGCGGTGCTGTCGTGTTCGTCCAGGAAAGTTTACGTCTTTCAGCCCATGGAGCTACGAATTACCAGCGATGTGTACTGCTTTACCTGGTCATGGAGGGCATCATGACGGATCTGTTTCTCTTAATTGCAAACGAAGGCTGGACGACCCGAGTACAATATGCCTCCTTAGGCTACAATCTATCGGGGTTAATCCTGCTGTTGTTTGAGATGCTGGAGAGTACGAGGTGGTTGAGTGAGAAGTGGCGCCTGCGCATTAAGAGACTCTTTTTCAGCTACGAGACGGCTTTACTGGGCGAATTAGTCAGCGCTTTAGTATTCCAGAAGTTCCTCACTGGATTGAACAGGTCGGACTTGAAGAGATCGAAGAATATTGCTGTTGCGGCTTCCTATTACGTCTGGAGTTTGGTCGGACACGGGGTGATTGCGCTCGTCTCGATCGCAATTATCTTGACTGTTCGGATACTCTGTGCGTTGACGTATGTTTGGCTTGTGCATCGTTCGTTCGCTGTTCTATCGGAGTCTTGCTGTATTGACACTGTCCTGGGTGTTCGTAGTCGAGTTATGCTGTTAGGAGGGTACGAGTGGGAGGAAGGCAAATTGTACTACAACCCAGCAGCTCTGAGAGCGTTGGGGCTATTGAAAATGGAGGACGAAGGGGCTGAAGTGTTAGTGATGCACAAACTGCAGTGGTTCGCGGTTCCTAGAGAAAGTTTGATTGGCATTGGAGTCATTGAAGGGCAACAGGTAGAGCCCTCGGTGGAGAAATCTTGCACTGGGGTCATTTCTTTCCTTCATAGAAGACTGGGAGGCCTATCGAATGAAAGAGAATGCTATCACCGCACTGCAAGTAGACGGACAAGTACAGTGACAACTTGGCCGCGTCGTGACAGTGTTATCCTCTCGTAAGTCAAGTGAAAGTCCATTATAGAATATTACTTCCAGGGGGTTATCGTTATATTTCGTCATTATTGCCATACATAGCACAATAATATTGTCCGTTTCAAGTAGTTTTGTTTCTTCATGGTCAAGGTCAATGTGATATCTCCCGCCCAGGCCACTCCAGTGCCACTGAGCCGACCGAGCAGCATCCGAGATCGCTCCTTCCAGTTGGATGGAGTCCAGACGAAGGAATATTCACGATGGTGGACTGTCCAGCGGATACTGCTGGGCGTGTGGTTGATCCAAGGAGTGCTGCCTCTCGCTCTACAGTTCAGGAGCTACGTCAACTTCGTCAAGCCCCATCGAATTCCAGAAAAGCTAGCAGTTCCACCAGATTTACTAAAGGAGACGGAGAACCTGCATGAAAAGTGCCCAATGGAATCCTTCGTGCTGGCCGGAGTCTGGTGGAACCATGACCTAACGCACTACAACACCGTGGGCAACACTACCGTTTGTCATATCATTGTGCCGCAGTACAATACGCATGGGAATTACGTCATTGGAAGCGAGAAAATGTCCCCGTTCCACACTGCACCTTTGAGTTGTGCAAACGACAGCTTCTCCTTTGAAATCTACCTGTACCATGCCAGTGTAGGATTCTACTCGTTCTACGAAGACGAGGTCGGAACTTATTGCTCCAAAAACCGAATGTCCTATATGGCGGTGGAAGTTCTTGGAACGTACGATATCAATGGGGTTTACCTGGCTGAAGATACCGGTAGTACGAAGCCGAGGATGTCGTACTGGTATAGCATTGCCGGCGCTACGTGGTTAATCTACCGCTCTCTCACCATTCGACGGAGCCTTATAACATGTAGACGACACGGTCGGAGATGCGATGAAATGGGAGAAGCTCTTCAACAGCATGAAGCCATAGTGTTTGTGCAGGAAAGTCTACGCTTATCAGCCCACAATGCGACCAACTTCCAGCGTGTGGCTCTGCTCTACTTGATTATTGAAGGAATCATGACGGACCTGTTCCTCATTATTGCGAACGATGGCTGGATATCGAAAGTGCAGTACGTTTCACTTGGCTACAATCTGTCGGGGTTAATGTTGATACTCTTCGAGATGCTCGAGCGCACCAAGTGGCTGAAGGAGGAGTGGAGACTGCGCATCAAGCGACTGTTCTTCAGCTACGAGACTGCGTTAGTGGGTGAGTTGGTCACTGCTCTGGTGTTTCAAGCGGTTCTGTCGCGACTGAATGCGTCGGAGTTTAAGCGCTCGAAGCCAACTGCCCTCGCTGTTTCCTACTATGTTTGGAGTTTAACTTGCCATGGTGCTGTTGTGCTAGTGATTCTATCGATCATCGCGTCCGTACGCGTACCGTGGGCGTTGGCCTACGTGTGGTGGAAACATCGGTCCCTAGCGGTTTTTTCGGCTCCCTGCTGCGTCGACACGGCGTTAGGACCTCGCAGCAGATTGATAATGCTGGGAGGCTACTGCTTCCAAGATGGGAAACTATTCTACAAGAAATCAACACTAAGAGCGTTCGGGCTGATGAAAGTGGAGGAAGAAGACACGTGCTATCTGGTTTTACCCAAGCTGTATTGGATTTCTACCCCTAGAGACAATTTGATTGTGATCGGGGTCATTTCAGGTCATAGAGTAGAGCCTATCGACGAACGCCCTTGCACAAGTTTAGCCACGTTGATTGGCCACAAACTTGGTGGAGTCGGAAGGCAACACAATTTCCAACCTCGTAGTTCGAAAACCAGTGCCACCAGAGTTATGGCCTGGTCAGGGCCAGGAGATGGCATGGTTTCTTCACCAACAGAAGCATTTTTCCCTACCGAGTTATGCGTCTGAGGAGAAACTAAAATACTTATCTTACTTCCACTTATTTAAATATTTAAATAAGTGCAACGTATCCTACTAAAATAGTACTTCGTGAAGTATAAATTATTAATGCTTCGAAGTACCTTTAAGATCTTACAAAATACATCTTTAAATAACTATAGAAACAATGTTCGACAGGAGTTGTCCTCTTCAGACCATTTGCATCGCTGGATCGCGTCGGACGTGGTTGTCAATGGCCGTTCCCGATGGAGCATCAACTACAGGAGGGTCTTGCATGACTGCACGACGGATGTTACTCAGTCTGTGGTTCGCCATGGGCGTTGTACCGCTCGCTCTCCAGACACGAAGCTACCTGCAGTTTGTCATACCACACAAGATGAACGAGAACCTCGTGGTGCCCCCCGAACTCCCAAAACAGAGAGAAAACGTCACTGCTACGTGTCCCGTTCAGGCGTTCGTGTTGGCTGGCGTTTGGTGGAATTTCGAGCCCGTACACTACTACAAGTCTGAGCAAGGGATCGTTTGCCACGCTGTTGTGCCGCAGTATAATTTACACGGAAATTACGTGATCGGAGACTCGAAAGTGCCTCCTTACAAGTCCACGCCAGCCAAATGCGCCAACGATAGTTTCCCATTTGACCTCTACTTGTATCACGGCAGTATCGGGTATTATTCCTTCTACGAGGGCGAGACCGGCACGTATTGTACACTGGACAACACAGCGTACATCTTCGTGGAAGTATTGGGGACGTACGATATCAATGGGATTTTCTTGGCCGAAGACACCGGGAGTACGAGCTACAGATTCTCGTGTTGGTACGGTATTGCCGGTGCAGTTTGGCTTGTGTATCGAGCATTAACGATCCGCCGGGGGTTTATAGCTTGTAGCCGCTTTGGCTGGAGATGTGGGGAGCTTGGGGAAAGTTTAGATCAACAACAAGCGATGGTCTTCGTACAGGAAACGCTACGACTGTCAGCTCACGGAGCGACGAATTATCAGCGAACAGCCTTACTTTACTTGATTATTGAAGGAATCATGACGGACTTGTTCCTTATTATTTCGAACGATGGGTTAATGGGGCGAGTTCAATACGCGTCCATGGGCTACAATCTCTCCGGTTTAATGTTGGTTCTGTTTGAGATGCTGGAGAGTATGCGCTGGCTGAGTGAGAAGTGGAGATTGAGGATCAAACGGGTGTTTTTCAGCTACGAGACGGCTCTCGTGGGCGAGTTGGTCACTGCTGTAGCCTTCCAGACTTTCCTCAGTGGTTTAAATGGGTCTGAATTGAAGAAGTCCAAGCCCACTGCTCTTGCTGTGTCCTATTACTTCTGGAGCTTAATCTGCCACGCTATCGTCATGCTAGTGGTCGTCTCAACGATCTCGGCGGTTCGGATACCGTGGGCGCTGTTGTACGTATGGTTCAAGCATAAATCGTTTGATGTTTTGTCAATTCCGTGCTGCATCGACACTGCGTTGGGGGTTCGAAGTAGAACTATACTTTTAGGGGGGTATCGATTGGAGAATGGGAAATTGTACTACAAACCATCAGCTCTGAAAGCCTTCGGATTGCTGCGAATGGAAGAGAATAGCATGGAGTATCTGGTGATGCACAAATTGTATTGGTTCACCGTTCCAAGAGAGAATCTGATCGGAATTGGGGTCATCATGAGCCCGCGTGTGGAACCATGCAGTGAACGACCATGTACCGGTATCGTGAGTTTTCTGGATAAACGACTTGGGGGTCTATCAGCCCAAATAGAATGTCACCGTCGGACCCCCAGCAAGAGCACAGTCCGAGTGTTGGTAGGGCTAGATGATGAACTTCCGTAGTAAGTAGAATATGAACTTTGGTAGGGCTAGACGGAATAGTATAATACAGAAAATTGATGCCATCTAAACTGGTCTGTTGTTTTTTCGGGAAATCAGCGTCCATGTTTTCTGGAAGAGGGGGTGAAAATACTTTCTGAATCCATCTTGCCAAGCATCAAGATGAGCACCTTTTGTTTCAGAGCTGTGTCTGCAGCACGCAGCCTTCACCACAGTGCCATGAATGACCTAAACGAGTTCTTTCAGAGCTGTGCGGGTGCTTTCAGAGCTTGTAAATAGATCAGCTAGGCCATGGTATCCACTGGATACCGGTACTATCCAGCTTCGATTTTGGAGAATTGCATGGGTAACTTAGTACGAGAAGCAGTGAAGCCTCCACCCCAGCTGCCATAGTTTCCTTCACGAGAAGATTTACTGCGTTTACTGTCCAACAACGACGATAACGTCATCCTAGGCGACCGAGAAGGCTTGATCCACAGATACGCCGTGAAGGCGCCGTATGCTTTGCCTCTCTTCGATGCGTACTCTTTCGCTGAAGGGATTCATCGGTCAAGACTGCTCTCGCTCACCAACGTTATCCACCACCCGCGTCTCCGTCCAAGCAACTTCCAGCTATACGCAGTCTCTCCAGCACTGGCAGCTACGTGTGTCTGGGTCCGAGCGGCGTACCAAGGCGGCCGAGATCGCCCCAACGGTGCAACGAGTCAACGCACAGCGGCTGATGTTGCTTCGTATGCGTGACGAGTTTGAAACCGAGCGAGCGACGGAGCAACAGGCCGTCCAAGCTGCTGAAGAGGCTCATCGGAAGCTCGAAGAAGCTCAAAACTCCAGCAAAGCTGACGCTGCTGAGGTCGCAGAGCCTAGTCATGAACCGAAAGAGGCTGTTCTTGAGCGGATTCTGTCGGACGCGACACTGGCACAGGAATTCAACATCCTCAAGCTGGAAGTTCACAAGGTGGTGAGTCGCTACGACGGCGGGAAAGTGCCGTTAAGCGAGTTCCCAGTCGAGTTCGAGAAGTCGATGCACAAGGCCATTGTACCCGCCACGTTCGGCGTCAAGAAGCTGCGTACTCTGCTCGGTCTGCTGGAAGATGTGATCGTCGTCGTTCCGCCTCAACGCGAAGGGGAAGTGGAGGCCGTGCAGCTCTGTCCCGAAGCTTCCAGCAGTGAAGACGAAGCCGAACCGGGTGAAGACGCCAAAATCCAAACGAGCGCACTACCCTGCCCCACCACGACTGCGGTTCTTCTGCCGGTCCTGTCCGGGCTTGACGTTCGCGAAAGAAGGCGGACTTCGCACGCACGAAGCCACGAAATGGCACTACTGGAATGTGGCCGCCAAACGTGAAGGTCGGAAGCTGCGGAAGTGGACGGTGGCGTCTTCGTGCTGGAGCGAAGTGCACGACGCCGGCTCGGGCGAAGTCTGCTACTACAACCGCATGACGGAAGAGGTTGTCGCGGCCGCCGACGGATTCTGCTGGAACTGCTGGTTAAGTATTTTCTGGGAGAGTGCGGTTTTAGCAGATTTGCTATCCCAGTGTACTACATGTAATGCTAAAATCATAACTGATATTAGCACATGTTAGTACTAATTTCGATTGTGCTACCAATCCCTTTGTGCTACCAATCCCTGCCAAGTTATTTCTCTAGTTATTTTACTAGAGAAAGGATGGATGTTCGACGACCTTTGACGCACCGTCGCGTTTTATAACTAGCATCCCGACTCATAAATACTTGTACACCCCCTCAGTCACGTCGCCAATGACAACAGCAGGTGGAGGCTTCATGGGTGCACGACGGATGTTACTCAGTCTGTGGTTCGCCATGGGCGTTGTACCGCTCGCTCTCCAGACACGAAGCTACCTGCAGTTTGTCATGCCACACAAGATGAACGAGAACCTCGTGGTGCCCCCCGAACGCCCAAAACAGAGAGAAAACGTCACTGCTACGTGTCCCGTTCAGGCGTTCGTGTTGGCTGGCGTTTGGTGGAATTTCGAGCCCGTACACTACTACAAGTCTGAGCAAGGGATCGTTTGCCACGCTGTTGTGCCGCAGTATAATTTACACGGAAATTACGTGATCGGAGACTCGAAAGTGCCTCCTTACAAGTCCACGCCAGCCAAATGCGCCAACGATAGTTTCCCATTTGACCTCTACTTGTATCACGGCAGTATCGGGTATTATTCCTTCTACGAGGGCGAGACCGGCACGTATTGTACACTGGACAACACAGCGTACATCTTCGTGGAAGTATTGGGGACGTACGATATCAATGGGATTTTCTTGGCCGAAGACACCGGGAGTACGAGCTACAGATTCTCGTGTTGGTACGGTATTGCCGGTGCAGTTTGGCTTGTGTATCGAGCGCTAATGATCCGACGGAGCTTTGTAGCTTGTAGCCGCTTTGGCTGGAGATGTGGGGAGCTTGGGGAAAGTTTAGATCAACAACAAGCGATGGTCTTCGTACAGGAAACGCTACGACTGTCAGCTCACGGAGCGACGAATTATCAGCGAACAGCCTTACTTTACTTGATTATTGAAGGAATCATGACGGACTTGTTCCTTATCATCGCGAACGATGGGTTAATGGGGCGAGTTCAATACGCGTCCATGGGCTACAATCTCTCCGGTTTAATGTTGGTTCTGTTTGAGATGCTGGAGAGTATGCGCTGGCTGAGTGAGAAGTGGAGATTGAGGATCAAACGGGTGTTTTTCAGCTACGAGACGGCTCTCGTGGGCGAGTTGGTCACTGCTGTAGCCTTCCAGACTTTCCTCAGTGGTTTAAATGGGTCTGAATTGAAGAAGTCCAAGCCCACTGCTCTTGCTGTGTCCTATTACTTCTGGAGCTTAATCTGCCACGCTATCGTCGTGCTAGTGATCGTCTCAACGATCTCGGCGGTTCGGATACCGTGGGCGCTGTTGTACGTATGGTTCAAGCATAAATCGTTTGATGTTTTGTCAATTCCGTGCTGCATCGACACTGCGTTGGGGGTTCGAAGTAGAACTATACTTTTAGGGGGGTATCGATTGGAGAATGGGAAATTGTACTACAAACCATCAGCTCTGAAAGCCTTCGGATTGCTGCGAATGGAAGAGAATAGCATGGAGTATCTGGTGATGCACAAATTGTATTGGTTCACCGTTCCAAGAGAGAATCTGATCGGAATTGGGGTCATCATGAGCCCGCGTGTGGAACCATGCAGTGAACGACCATGTACCGGTATCGTGAGTTTTCTGGATAAACGACTTGGGGGTCTATCAGCCCAAATAGAATGTCACCGTCGGACCCCCAGCAAGAGCACAGTCCGAGTGTTGGTAGGGCTAGATGAAATACCAAAGAACCCGGATGAACTTACGTAGTACAGTAGGTAGAATATGCTAATAATTGAGGAGTGACTTCTTTCAAGAATATTATCCGTCCCAAACGCCATCACCTGCTAGCTCTAAACGGAATAGCGCTTCCGACCAGGCCACAACTTGGGCAGTACTGGTGTGTGGATTTTCAGGTTGGGATGAAATCCCACCAAGTTTGTGGTCAATTAATGTGGCGATGCCCGAGCAAGAGCGTTCGTGAAGAGGCTCTACTCTATGACCTGAAATGACCCCGATCACAATCAAATTGTCTCTAGGGGTAGAAATCCAATACAGCTTGGGTAAAACCAGATAGCACGTGTCTTCTTCCTCCACTTTCATCAGCCCGAACGCTCTTAGTGTTGATTTCTTGTAGAATAGTTTCCCATCTTGGAAGTTGTAGCCTCCCAGCATTATCGATCTGCTGCGAGGCCCTAACGCCGTGTCGACGCAGCAGGGAGCCGAGAAAACCGCTAGGGACCGATGTTTCCACCACACGTAGATTAACGCCCACAGTACGCGTACTGACAAGATAATCGATAGAATCACTAGCACGACAGCGCCATGGCACGTCAAACTCCAAATGTAGTAGGAAACCGCGAGAGCGGTTGGCTTCGAGCGCTTAAACTCCGACGCATTCAGTCGCGACAGAACCATTTGAAACACCAGAGCAGTGACCAATTCGCCAACTAACGCAGTCTCGTAGCCGAAGAACAGTCGCTTGATGAACAGTCTCCACTTCTCCTTCAGCCACTTCGTGCGCTCAAGCATCTCGTAAAGTACCAGTATCAAGCCTGACAAATTGTAGCCAAGTGACACGTACTGCACTTTCGATACCCATCCATCGTTCGCAACGAGGAGGAACAAGTCCGTCATAATTCCTTCAATAATCAAGTAAAGCAGAGCTGCTCGTTGGAAATTCGTAGCTCCATGAGCTGTTAACCGTAAATTTTCCTGTGCAAACACTACAGCCTCGTGCTGTTCAAGCTGTTCGCATCTCCGACCGTATCGCCTGCACGTTATGTAGCACCGACGAATAATAAGGAGCCGATTTATTAACCAACTCGAACCGACAAAACTAACTATACCAGTATGACATTCTTGGCTTTGTACTTCCAATATCTTCAGCCAAGAAAACGCCATTGATATCGTACGCCTCGAGAATATCCACTGCAAAGTACGAGATTTTGTCTCGGTGCAAAAAATTCCGATATTACCTTCGTAGAACGAGTAGAACCCTACACTGGCGTGGTACATGTAGGCTTCAAACAGAAAGCTGTCGTTTGCACAACTCGAAGGTGCAGTGTGGAACGGGGAGGTATTCTCACGTCCAATAATGTAGTTCCCATGCACATTGAACTGCGGCACCACTACGTGACACACAGTGGTGTTGCCCACAGTGTAGTATAATAGTGAGTCGGGTCGTGGTTCCACCAGACTCCAGCCAATATGAAGGCTTCCACTGGGCACTTTTCGTGCAGATTCTCCTTCAACTTTGGTAAATCCGGCGATATTGCTAGCTTTTCTAGAATTTGATGCGGCTTGACGAACTTGACGTAGCTCCGAGCTTGCAGGGCGAGAGGCAGCACTCCACGGGTGAGCCACACAGCCAGGAGGATCCGCTGTGGCGTCCACCAGCGCGTATATTTATTTGATTTGGTCGCAACCCACTGGAAGGAACGATCCCGGATGCTGCTCTTTCGCGGCGGTGATACTGAGGAAGCCTGGGCCGGCGAGACGACGTTGATCTTGAGCATGGACGGAGGTTGGTTAATAGGTCTCGCGAGGTCTCGCCAGAAAAAAAAAAGCTCCTCGAAACGGTCCGATCAAGGTGAATTGATCTTTTTTAGTAAATGTAAATTCAATGATAAGCAGCGGACAAAGAACAAGTACAATAACATTTTCCGACAACAAGCCGCCATATCCATCAAACCTCCTCCGTACTTGTACGAGGGCTTTCACGTATTTCCTTCTGGATCTGCTTGTAACTCGTCACCGTGAATAAACGCCCAGGTGTCGACTTGGGCCTAGCATCGCTTTCTAGACTGCTCGAAGTTTCGGACACTTGGGCAAGTGGATGGTGGTAGAGATACATGGAGATCACGAGCACCCCAAGGCCACAAGCGAACTCCAGCGAAGGAGAAAAGGCGAAGAAAATCATGGACAGAAGCGTCGTGAACATCATCGCCATCGAGTGCGAGTAGACGCAGGCGATATTATCCAGATACTTGAGGATACACGCCATGACGATGCCTCCGATAGAGTTCACAACGATGACTACTACCGTCCAGCCACTGTAGCCGTGAAAGAACCCCTCCGATAGCAAATTCCCGTCCATGAGCAGCCCAAAAGAGTTAAAAACCACTCCAAACGTATACATCTGCACGCTTTGCCACAAGAACGGACAGTCCGATTGCTTCTTCAACGTCCATTCAGCGAAAACACTGGCACAGGAAGACATCGTGACGCCAACGAGCGCCAGTGACAACCCCCGCACTAAATCTTGCGAAGTTTCCGCTGAGAATTTACTGAATCTGTCGGATTGGCTCGTGAGAACGCCCAATATCAACAATACTATTGCCAGTTTGTGCAATTCCGACAGCGGTTGCTTCAGTACGTAGCGGAAGAGCACCGCTGTGAGCAGGATCTTGAGATTCCAGAGCACGGAGACTGTGGCAGCGTCCAAATAGCGCAGTACGACGTAGTTGAGGTTGCTCTCGAGAGCACTCAGCAGCGCTGGCACTGCGTAATACCAGCTCGTTTTTACCTGCACTTGACGGGGAAACGCAGTCTTCGTGGCGGCTATAGCTGTTAACATGGCGATGAGCTTGAACACTTCGATGAGAAACGTCACTGTGACGCTGCTGTAAGGCACCAGGCCATCCGCTTTGGACGCGATGATGCAGAGATTCCCAGAACACAGGAAAGCTGCAGCCGCCAGCATTAAGGCCAGCATCCGTTTAAGCTCCATGGTGCTGCTGAAGAAATGAGAAAAAGGTGGACCATCCAGTACCTAACGGTATCAGAGGGAAGTTGCCTTTCGATGGTCGTAAGGTGCCACCATGTTTTAACAATTCAAAACGTTTTAACATGTTTCAACAGAACCCCGTGGTAGTGACTATATCAGTTTTAGTGACCTAGAGCATTGATCATCTCGACGCCTCGTGCGACAATGCGGCGGCTCGTGCGCCGCCTTCTGCCCGCTCTGGGGGCTCTTGTAGCCTCCGTCCTCGTTGTGAAGCTGCAAGCCCAGACTCCCAACCCTCCTGATGTTATAGACCTCGAAGGCCCCGTGCCCGTGCTCACTGTACGCTGCGTTAAGTATCTTTTTGCTGTAATTAATCTTCTCTTAGTCTTAATTAATTCGCCATCTAATTCCACACAGCAGGACTCTCTGCCCTTGCCCAATACGCTGCTGTCCCAGTACCTCCCTGCAGATTTCTCCAGCAAATTCAACGCCTCGGAAGTGGCTCAGCTCTTGAGCCAGAGCCCGGACTGGGGTGCCATCGGCTTCGCACTGGAGGGCGCTGTCGTGGCCACTTTCCAGTGTTTTAAACTGTGGGGGACGTTTCTCCTGTTAGTTTCAGTGCCCATTGTCCAGGCTTTGGCTGTGGTGGGGGAAGCAGCTCTTCCTCATGTACTGACCGCTGGTAAATTCGGCGTCGAGTACGTCCGTGAGCTGGATCCACTGCATCAAGCTATTATCGTTATATCAGTACTGTTGATAGTGATCTGCATTCGTCAAGGATACGTGCACAAGGCCAGAATGCAGTACGTGAGGACCCGAAGGCTGCTGGAGCTGCGGTACAGGGCTTTTGTGGCGAGTCTGAGTGCGAAATGGCGCTTTGTAGCCATCTTGCTACCTCACGCGCTGTTTTTCGCCCTCAGCTACGAAGCGCTCTACTGGCTACCAGAACCTACGACTGATGTACTGAGCAGCCAAACTCTGTTCGGTCTGCTGTCCATTGGGTATCCGTTGCTGCATTCCATCGGAGTTATCCGCCAGAAGAGACTTTACCCCAGAAGCTCCAAGTCCAGTCCGCCCAAGTCGAGACCGGGAGCTACAAGCGAGTTGATCAAGAAGTTCGAGAAGATCAGCATCCCGGACTACGAGTGGAGGGGCTACGAGGCCTGCTTGAAGTACTGGGTCATCTGGTCGCTGGCTGTCTGTGGGATCGGCATGGTGACGCTCTTCCTGCCAGCATTCGTGACGTCGTTCTTCACCGTCCCGCTCCACTTGTGCAACGTCTTCTTGATCTGGATGCACTCCCCGTTCACGCGAGGAGACATCGCGCTGTATACCCTGCTGAGTCCACTCGTGAGTCCGTACGCGAACCGGATCCACGAGCGCGAGGTGGCAGTCAACGCGGAGGCCGAAGAGAAGGCGAACTTCCTGATGCGCATGCTCGTTTCCTTCCGTGTGGTGCCGGAGCGACATGTTCACTTGGCCAAGGACTTGTGGTCGCAAGGCCCTGCGCTCTTCGGGCTCATGTTCCTGTTCACGCCTGGCTTCGTGGCCTCTCGGGGCTGCTCGCTCATGGGCTTTGGCTTCCCCGCATATGTCACGATCGGAGTGCTAGGCGAGAAGCGAACACGGCGCTACGAGTGGTGGCTCGCGTACTTTAGTGTAGCGGTGACGGTGGACTACTTGGTTAATGCGATCGGACGAGAGATCGCTTGGCTTCCACTGTTTTACCACGCGAAGCTGCTGGTGATGATGTGGCTCCAATTCCCGTACTTCCAAGGCGCCGAACGGATCTTCAACGCCAGCTTCTCCAGTGTCTTCATAGTTCCAGAACGCAAAAACGAATGAATGGATTTGCATTTGGAGATACCCGAGGCTTATTTGCTGTGAATCCAGTTGCTAACTTCTCCACGCAGAAACGCCCGAGGTATTCGCAGCTGGCTATTGTTAGGGACATGATGTGGTAAGTCCTCGACACTTGTGCGCATTTGAAAGTCATTCTCTCACTGTTGCAGACCATGCGGGGCTCGTTATCGGTCCAAGGCAGTCGATCCGGACGCCACCATGCATACAGTGTACCCGACACCTCAAGCCTTCAAGAACCAGCCGTGTACAACGGGAAAATGTCTGTGTCTGAAGACTCACCTCCCGTTGACATCCTGCTTAATGTCTCGACTGAGACCGTGCACGCTGTGACCGTCCACCAGAACAAAATGCTGTTCCAGTGCCCCCTTGGCCTCATGAAGGAGATCGTATGGGACCACAGTGAAAAGTCCGTTCACTTTGTGCTGGACGACGGCTCGACTTCGCCCACCTTCGTCTTCCCAGTGCTGACGGACTTGGAGGCCCATTTGACAGCGATTCTGGCGCTTCCGGACCTGGAAAATCCCCCCGAGCAAGCTTACATCGGCGTTCTCATCGGCCAGAACCTGCCATCACCGATCCAACAGCGTCGAGCGTCAAATGGATCCCCTCAGCCAGCTATGATCCCCATGTCCAAGCGAAGAGAACTGCTGAAAAGAGAGCAACCGGTACGGAATGCCACGAGTCGAGAGCGTCTGGGACTGGAGTTCATCCGGAGCGGCTTCCTGTGCTTCACCTGCTCTATCAATGGCGATCTCCGCGGATTAACCTTAGGAGTTGCTCACCTTCGAGTGTATCCGTCCCCCGACAGCCACGACCGCAGTGCGTGCTTGTTCTCGTATTCGTACGAGAATTTGGAGACCTGTGACGTATCAGGGACTCGTCTTGAGCTTCGCTTCCGTTCGACCCATCAACTGGCCAAGCAGCCAAGCCACCTCGTGTTTCAGAGCTTAGAGTCCCAGTATATCCGAGAAGCGATCTGGTATCTCAAGAACGGCTCGTACATGGACGCTTCTCTTCGAGAGCTGCTAGCCTCCCCGAGATCTAGCAGCGCTCGACCGATTCCCGACACTGGAAGCTCTCGTCGAGGGAATACGCTGATGTTTTTCGCGGATGCTGGCAGCTTGAAGCAACGAATTGAAGCCTGTTGTCGAGTTATCGGGTGCGAAAGTCTCGTGCAAGAAAGCGAAACTAGAATGGACGAAGCTTCAGCCTCGAACGACATGGTCCACATCAATTCGGGAGAGCTGAGTCACATGAATCCAAGTACTTCGCAAATAATTACCAGCGGATTGTGCGAGTTCCACACCTCGTGTCTCTCGTCTCCTGCCGACGCTCTTACGAGACACAAGTCGCGTGACAAGCCTCCACTTCCAGCCAAGACCATGCAGCCTTTGGTCTCCCTTCTTCAGTCAAAGCACTACGTGAAGATGTTCAAGTTCCAAGGCCAGCTACTGAAGAGACAGAACGGCCGTACGTTCCACTTACGCAAGGCCTGGCACCCCAAGTTGGTGGTTCTTTTCGAGACACCAGTGGGCGGTTTCCTGTGCTACTACGACAAGATCACGCACTGCCCAGGACTGACCGAGACGCCGAAGGAGCGTCGAGTGATTGACTTGAGTTCTGTGCTTTGTATCCGTCCGGTATCCGCTTCCAGTCCTGTGAGTCGCAGTAACAGCCCGACGATGCACGCTTTCGACGTGGTGACACTCTACCGGACGTGGACGTTTGCAGCTCTGGAACCGGAGCAATACGAGGTGTGGCTTCACGTGTTGACTGAGTGTGTGGAGAAGCACGCAACGATCGCCCCTGATCGCGTTCTTCGGTTCCCTGTGAAGCTGGCGATGACAGCTCAGACGTCTCCGAGTGAAGCCACCAGTCTCGAGATCTCGTCGCATGGGGTTCTGTTCTGTACGGGCCACGACGCTGACGTTGTTCTGAGCTCGTGGTACTACACAGACCTCGAGAAGTGGTCGGTGGTCTTCCAGCAGGGCTACACGTGCTGCTTGCTCAAGTGCAAATGTTCTGCTCCAGCATCACCCGGTTCTCCTCGCACGATAGCTGGGGATACCATCACTCAGGATTTTCTCTTTCGAACAACAGAAGCAGGTATGATCTGTCTAGCCATCGAGTTCTACGTGGGGAAGTGCATGGCCAAGCTGGAGGTGCTGGCTGGGCAGTACTTGGAAGAGATCAGGGCACAGAGATCCAAGGCCAACGAGACACTACAGCTGCGGTTGGTCAGAGAACACCCGATTGAGACGGTGACGCTAGCTCCAGTTGGGAGCCTCAAGAAAGCAGCGGTCAACAAGGTCCCAAGAGCTCACGAGAGAGCAGAATCGACTGATAGGATACCGGTACTGGGCGAATTCGTCAATGGCAAGCTGCTGATTGACCTGGAAGATGCTCCACAAAGGGAACGCCAAGTTTCGCCTGACAGAGGCTCAGAGAACGAGAGCGTGACTACGAGGATAGTCGACGTGGAGCTGGTACCTCCAGTTGACTCTGACGAGTGTGAAATGGATCAAGAAATCACTGGTGAAGCAAAGTCGACCCCATTGTTACTGGATCTTGACCAGGACTTCTCGAACCGCGAAGAGATCATGGAGTTTGAGACCATCGACCTTGGCCAAGAAGGAAGCGACTCCATAGATGGTAGAGCGAAGGAGACTTGTCTCTCGCCATCTCCTGCCATTGAGGAAGCTGCTGAGACAGATTTTAAGCGCCTGGAGCAAAAGCAGCTCCGGTCTCTGCTTCAATTGTTCTCACCCCCGCCCCTGCTGCTTCTCGAGTACCAGTCGTCTTGGCTTGGGGGTCAGCACAAGATCCGTGAGGTGGAAGACAACCGAAGCTCGGAGTACGAGGTCTCTGGTCACTCGGACGCGTTCGACTCGTGCGCTTCCGAGGCGGAGCTGCCTCCCCCCACCGTAGACGAGCAGGACGCTCTCGAGCTGTTCGAAGATGCCATCGACAGGATAGATAGCTGAGCAGTTCGTCAAGTAGATCCCAAGATGCAGCCCTAATTAAGACCTAATTCAGGCACCGAAACGGAAGCGGCGGTCGACCGGATGCGTCGGTGCAAGTGGCTTTCATGGACCGCTCCAAAGGGTACGTACGACTGCAGCTTTAAGCTGCAAGAGGAGGAATTCTTGTTGCTAACTGGGAACTGCCGCAGCACGTCGTCTCCGATCCGAAGAAAAGCCCCCAGTTCCCCCTCCAAGTTCCCACCGATCAAGAAATCCAAACTTTTGTCGCCTAAAACCACTGTACGGCCCAATGGGAAGGTGTCGCTACCTAGAGTTTCGTCGGTCACGTTCGATACGAGTCAAGATCTCGACTCGGGGGAGGTGAGGAGCCTTTTATCCTTGAAAAGTGCTGGCAATTCAGTCCTTAATTGACGCTTCTATCTACCAGGAGCTCGAGGTTCTCAAGTGCATCCTCGTACGGGAAGGATACCTGCAGCGGTTAGGACGCGCGAGTTCCGCTGGTCACATTGCTGGTGCCCATCTAAGCGAGACAGTCGATGTACTGGATTTACTTCGACTAGCGACGCTGGAGACGGTGGAGGCCGTTGTTACGTGGCGAGCTTACAAGCAGAAGAGCAAGGGGAAGGACAATTCGGAGCTCGAACAGTTCAAGTGGAACGGGATCAACTACCTGCTGAAGCTCGCGTCGGACTTGGAGTTCTTAGAGAAGCACACGGGGCTCGTAGCATGGCTTGGATTCACCTTGCAGCGTAACCCGTTCGTTCTTCCCTTGAATCTCGACTGTCGAGCCAAATTGACTTCTCCGTCTCCCGAGAGAGTAGCTACAACAGAGAGCAATCGGTTCTTGCAGGTTGGAGGGAAGCGCTTGCCTTCAACTGACGTTAATGGAGACTCGGACAAGTCTGAAGCTGAAGCCTTAGCACTGGCGCTAGCAGACAGGAGGCGAGCGAAAACACCGTACGAGACACGAGTCCTGAACGACGAAGAACTGGTACCCTACGCGTCGAATTTCGGAGTTGATCGGTCCAAATCCCGCGCTCCACGAGGTAAAACCAAGTACAGTTCGGTGTTGCCGTCGCAGATCGGAGAAGAGGATATGGCGAGGCTTTATGAAGCGGAACGCGTGGTTCTACAGGAGGAAGCAGCTTTTGGTCGGTTCGCACGGGATATTCACGGTCGAGTGGTGCCGGAGGACGAGGCTCAACGTCGATTTAGCATGGTAGAGCTGTCGGGCAACGCCTACAACATTCCTGTTAGCTTACAGTCGTCGTATACCGAGGACTCAGAGGGGGAACTGCGCCTTCGAGAGTCGCCACAGTCTGAGATCCCTGGTAAAGCCCACGGTAAGAAGCGTTCGGGCATGCTCGAGCCCATTTCGAAGCCTGATTGGAGAGCATTCGACCGTCCTCCGGCCCCTAGACGAAGAGCTCGTGGTGCTCAATTGGAAGAGGCTTTGGCAGCTGAAAGGAAGGCGAATGCTCAGTTGGGAGTGCTATTGGACTCTATGAGAGAAGAAATGGAGCGGAAGGCGATGGACGTTGCCTACTTTGAAAGTTGTTCCGAACTGCGAGGCTACAGCGACGAACTGCGAGCGTTTACCGTCCAAGCACAACGAGAACTGGATGCGCTTCACGGAGAGTTTCAGATAAAGAAGAACCTGTACGAGAGTAAGACTGTTAACGTGCAGAAGAAGGAGGAGCTGCTCAACACGTTCAAGACACAGCACAAGGCCATTGTGGACGCAAGTGTGAGGCAATCCCCCCCCAATTGTACATGGTGTTTAACTAACCGTTTAAGTGTTTTCCGAGGCAGCATGTCGAGCGGATAGAAGCCAGTAAACTTCCCAGTTTTAATCAACAGCAACAGCGTCGAGAAGACCGAGAGCAAGCAGCTATTCGAGCTGCGGCAGCTACTCAGCGCCACCAGCACGAGCGATCTACCCCCTTAGTACAGCACTTTTGTGCTACTCAAATCCAGAAATTGGCTCGAGGGATGCTAGCGCGAGAAGTTTACGAGCAGATGAAGATCGAGTTCGTTGTGGCCAGCACTTTCATCCAAGCGGGAGCTCGTGGCTTCCTCGTACGTCGTCGGGTAGCGAGAATGTACTGGCACAGGGCAGCATCAATCCACTTGCAGCGTGTGACTCGAGGTTTTTTAGCTCGACAGTTCACCAAGGCCAAGAGAATGAAGCGAAGGCAGGAACAAGCGGCTCGAGAGATTCAAAGAGTGGTAAGAGGGCGCTTTGGACGTGTTCGGATGATAAAACTCCGAGAGCTGGTGGGTTGGAGGCTTGAACTGGCACTTGCTGGGCGGTCTATCAACGCTGTGGCGCTGAAGGAACTGGCAGACGCTTGTCAAGCGATGGTTTCTCTCCCGAATCTCATGAAACCCGAGGGAAAAGCAGAGGAGAAGCCCCTTCCAGCTCTGGTACTTGGTCTCGTACGTCTCTTGATGCTGTTTACGAGCGATTCCGATGAGGATTGGGACATCCCCAACGTTCGGTGGTGCGAAGGCTCTCGGTTCCTTCGTTGTGGTGTTGGCGTTACCCGTCGAATGCAGAGAATTTCTGATGCTGTTGCTGGAGCGGCAAGAGCTTACATGGCTTCATCTGGAGGCTTTGCAGCCGCTGGGGTTGCTGCATCCACGCCGTATCTACGCGAATCTGCTCTAGGTTTGGCCTTGTTAACGGCTTACAAGGGGGATTTAGACTTTAAAGTGGAGACTTTCGAGCGGATCCCAAATGGTTGGCAAGCTGCAGTCGCTCTGTTCAAGTGGACGACTGCGTTCTGTGCCATTGTGAAGCTCCAGCATCTTCTTGAGCCTTCAAAGAGAGGGGTTTTGGTGGTCAGTCACGCCTTAAGCAAACGTGAAGCTCAACAGGAACGTACCGAACGACAAGAAGCTGGTCACAGCGAAGAAGTACAAGCTCGACGCTTTGTATCACTGGAACTGGTGCAAGCGCGTGGGTATCCATTCCATCGACCTCGTCCATTGCTGCTAGTGGTGGCCAACGACGTGCCTAGAAAGGCTCGAACTGCTGTCGTTGAGAAGCTCCAAGCAGCTTTACCCGGTCTCTTTGTGACGATTACGCGGCCTCCAGCATCCGCCAAGAGATCGTTGGGAGCGGAGGACGTTAGCCAACGCTTTGATTTCGAGGCTATTCGAGGGGCCTTAGCACTTGGCCATTGTGTGATTCTCGAAGGGGACGTAGGGCTTCGAGATGTCACTCAGCGCGCTTTTCTCAGTTGCTTTGCAACTATCAAGCACGGATTAAATCCACTTCCGACGTGTGTTCTGCTTCGGGGGACGATCACTAACCGTAGCGACCTCTTCGGTCCGAAACAAGGCAGTGACGTGGAAGAAGAGGCGTATCGACAGGAAATGGCACGGAGGATGGTCGATGCAGACTGGAAATTGGCTCTGGATCGAACGACGAGGCTGCGACTGGAACTTGGCTCGGAGTCTGTTACGTGCGCAATGGTAGAACAGGCGTCTGCCCGAGCTCCAGCTCCAGCGCTGGTCGTGGCGATGGAAGCTGTGATCGTCCTTTTGACCCCTGGTAAACCCTACGAAGGTCCTTCCCAGAGTGACTTCGCCACTAGTTCAGTGAGTTGGCGTCTATCTCGTCGACTCCTGGCTGAACCAGCACATTTACGGTTCAAACTACAGCAAGTGGACGTCACTAGGATCCCTGCCGGGAACTTGAGAGCGTTGGAGCGCTATTTGCGTCATTCTCTGTGGCCTGATGCTGAGGTTTCTCGGTCGCAGACTGCCTCCACTCGACTCTTGTACGCGCTTGCAGCTTGGGTCGAAGCTGCAATTGGAACGGCTCAGCTTATCGCAGCGGAGGGGACAGGATTGTTGGCGCCTGAGATCACTCGCTTCGGGCCTGTTCCCGGTCTCTTTGAGCGTGTGGTTGTCTTCAACAACTGTCCGATTGATATTGAGCAGGAAGGAGCTGGCGAAGACTCGGCGGTGGTGCAGTTGATGGACGCAGTTCTGGCTGATGTTCGGGTGTACCGCACTGCCCATTCGCTAGTACGTTCGAGAGTTAACAGTAAAAACCAGAAGAAGAACGAGAAGATGGCTAGTGATGGAGAAGAACGGTGCGTGGTGACGCTATTCCACGACTGCCGACGTGTTTTTGCAAGCGTTTACACGCCAAGTTCGGGTCAGAGCTGGATGGCGGTGATCTCCGAAGACGATATTGACCACCTTTTGACGCCTACTGGACGTCAGGACAAACTGCCACCGAAGTCCCATGCCGAGATGTACGCACGTCTTGCTAGGTTGTGTCTGCTTCAAAGGCGGAAGGTCGCAAACCACTCAGAGTCGGTGGAGGCTCCAAGTCCCTACGAGCTGGTGCTACGTCCTCCTTCTATTCGACTGTATCGACACGTGCTGCAGCTCGGAGGGTTCCTGACCACGGTTACCATCGCAGAGCTCTCTCGTGGCCATGTCCAGGTCGACGCGTTCGTACACAGCAGCTCACAGACTTCCGTTCAAGGTGTCACGTTAACGTTGGCGGTGGAGCTTGAAAACGTTCTGGGTCGCCTCTCGGCAGCTCAAGCTCGACGGGAATTCATACCAGCCCCACGGCTCCCGTCCATACTGCTTGACCGACTGCATCTGTACTGCACTACACGGACGCAAGTGAGAGCTCTGGAGTTGGAGAAGGTTGAGACCTCGTTAAAGCTCAGTGTAAGAACAGGTGAGAGTTCTCCTGGGCGAGTGCTGCTTCATCGGGCTGTGCGAATTCGAGGAGATCATGAACCAGTAGAACGATGGGTCTTCACTCTGTTTGAGCGCCACGACGGTGGGGAATTCCAAGCTTCCTTTTACTCGCCGAGCTCCAGCACCTGCCAGTCTATCCGCCTTTCAAGCAGTGCAGCTCAGGAATTGCTGCATCTGTCTAGACACTCGACCCCTTCACAGCTGGAACAGGTTTTGGTAAGGATTTTCTGCCAGGAGAAACCAGTGCTGAAGGGGATTATTGAAGACAGCGATACGGAAGGTGAAGAAGAACCACAAGATGCAGATACGACAGCTTGTTACCGTTTACGACGACGTATCATCGCGCGGTTTCCCTGTAGTTTTCGCGTTCTGGAGGATCCGCATCAACTGGTGACGAAGAAAAACGTTGTCCGTGCGTACGTCCAAGTGGAGCTTTGTGACCAGGAATCAGAGGGTAAAGGGAAAGCTACACACCCACGTACAGACGCTATCCGCTATCGTGTGTGGCTGCCTGGCTCCTGTGTCGAGCAAAGCTTGGTACTGCAGCCGAGCGAGGTCGAAGCTAGTCTCTCGATGGGTTTGCCGTGGCAGTATTCGTCGCTGAATGAGCGAGGAACAAGTAGTCGGGCTATCGTACGCCAATACTTCCACTGGGATCCGAACGGTGGCGCTGGAGAGAACGGATGCGTGGTCGCTCACTTACCTGTTGGCTCGTTCTGGGCGACCGAGAGAATGCCAGTAACTGAACGACAACCAGGAACGGAGGAGCAACTTCAGCACCAAAGCCACACGATTGCAGATGCGGAAGTGTCTGTGGTTGCTTGCACGCGTCTGCTAGACGATCGCGATACTGAGAGTGACGACGAAGACGAGCCTGAAGATCACAAGAAGATCTACAGCTACGACACTGAAGAGCTCGTGCATCGTGGCAGCTACCGAGCCAATGGGCTCTACGTTGTTGTACGTGTATCCATGCGTGCTGAAGTGGTTCGAGACTTGCAGCCAGCACTCGCATCGCCAACAGATCGCGTACGCGAACGCGATTCCTTCGTAATCAACTTTCACGTGTACCACCCGGCATCAAGCAGCTCTGCTACGGTTGGAATCCACGGACACCGAGACTTGCGAGAAGTTGTCGGCCCTGACCAGCCATCACTCATTTCCTCCACCTCCTTGGACAGTTTGATGCGCCATATTATCTTGAGACGCTTGGGGGTTCAAGTGGACCGTACGAATGGACTGGAAGTGACTTTCTTGCGAGATCGACTGTACGCCAAGCAGAAAGCGACGCCAGTGACCAAGACTTTCGAGCGTGATTCAGCTGTGAACGCCGCTAAGATAATCGATGAGGCCCGACGGAAAGGAAAAGCTGGAGAGCGAGGAACGAAAGTGTTGACGACGTCGAAGGTCCTCCCTGGTTGTGGGCGGGCGCTGCTTACGGTGTTCGACATGGCTACAAACAGGCACTTGGTGATGCTGCGAGTCGATGCCTACGTGTGTGCGACTAGTGCGAGAATCTCGTTGTTGCTGGAAGGTAGTGACCTTGTACACGTCGTCGGGGATGAAGATAAGGAGCTGCTCTTGCCTGTGAGCTACAGCGACCTAGACACTGCAGAGATCGTGGAGATGCAGAGCCAAACAAGTCGGAAGCTTGCGCTTCTGGTGCTGGAGCATCTGCGTGTCGATCAGCGAAGTGACGGGCGTGGCGCCAGGCTTGTACTTTCGGATTACTCGACTTTCCAGGGAGATTCTGCTAACACTGAGGCGAAGAACACGAGGCTTTTCAAGACGGTTCGAGCGGTGGGGCATGACCAAGTTGTGCTTTCTGGGTATCTTGACCGAGATGAGAGCACAAATTCCCTATCACTGCGTCTCGAGCTTTACGAACCAACAGGCAGCTCCCGCTGTAGAATGAACATTTCGCCGTTTGCATTGAGTGCGATGCTCGGCCTTCCTCAATTGCCGGAACTTGGTCAAATTGTGCAGGCGGCTGATCGAGGCAATTTGACGACGCACATCTGCTCGCTGCTTCATATTGAAAAGCTTTCTGTGATATCCGACGGAGCAGTGGACAACCCGCCGACTTTTGCAATGACACTGGACTTTGACCAGAAGCGAGCGGTGGAGTGCGTAAAGCAGCATACGAATTGCGATAGTGGGGACGCCCAAGCTGTTCCTCAATGTACGTGGACTGGACTCACTACCAGTACAGAAGACGCGCTTCTCTCGGTGCACCTTCAATTGCTGCACTTAGTCTCTGCAAATGCCACTCGACGGTGGTTGATGTGTTCGGCTTTCGCCCCTGCAGACTTTTTGGTTAACGTGCGAACGTTCAAGTGGGCAGAAATCCCTGCAGACTTGCTCACCCTTCTTGATCACGAAGTGTCGGATTACACGCCGTTTTTCACGAAGGTTTGCGAGCGACTGCGCTTGCAGGTGCAATATGACGAAGGCGAGACTGTAAGTCAGGCTAGATCGATTAGAATCAACTTCGGGTAACTGGAACACTTCAACGTACCATATTGCTTCCCGCCGGAATGACAACAACAGGACTTGCAGACTTGGCGCCGTTCTTCGCGGAAGTTTGTCAACGTTTAATAATTGCCATTATTGTTTGTAGGTTTTGCTTGACAAGTAATCCGAGGTCGCCGCTTGATTGCGCTGGCCAGACTAAATGTAGATGACGGTTGCACTATTTGTTTGGCGTCGGAGTCTGCTGGTACACGTTGAATAGGAATCTCCTGGCCGCCTAACAGAGTAATGCACCACCCGCGTCCACTAGGTGCTCGTGCCAGCTTGTCTGTTGCGATTGAGTCGATAGCGGGGAACGAACTCGATGGTCTTCATACGGCTGCAATCGCTTTGCAGAGGTCTGATGGCCATATTCAGCTGGAGTTCGCAGCAGAAGACGCCATCAATTTGCAGCCGCCTCGCCGCAGCGAATCTCCAGATCAAATCCAATCTCCCCAGTCCCCAAGGCAGGATTCTGACACTTCAAGCAGGAAGTTGGCAGGTCCTGAGGCCACTGATGAACTGCTGTTGATTCCGCCACTGATGAACATTTGCGTCCTCATCGTCGGCACTCGCGGAGACGTTCAGCCGTTTCTTGCCATCGCGCTTCGACTACAAGAGGACGGACATCGAGTTCGGCTCGCCACTCACGCCGTCTACAGAGAATTCGTCATGAGCCACGGCATCGAGTTCTACCCTCTGGGTGGGGATCCAAAGGAATTAGCCGCCTACATGGTCAAGACAGGAGGCAATCTCATCCCAATGAAGATTAAGACGCTGACAGAGGACGTACCACGCAACATGCAAATGATTCACGAGATCGTCTTCTCCACGTGGCCAGCAGTATCCGAAGCAGATCCGGACGGAGAGGGTCCTGGAGTCCCAGGTGCTCCGTTTCGAGCCCAAGCCATCATTGCCAACCCTGTATCGTATGGCCACGTACATGTTGCTGAACGACTGGGCGTCCCGCTTCATATAATGTTCCCGCAGCCCTGGGTTCCAACCATGGCATTCCCACACCCGTTGTCGAACTTAGCGTACACCGGGAAATTGCAGAAGCGGAACTACCTCTCGTACAAACTGGTCGACATGATCATGTGGCAGGGCACAGAGGGAGTTATCAACGAGTTCCGGACTGAAGTTCTGAAGCTGCACCCGATTCGAAACGGAGATTCCGGCTCCGAGTTGCTCTTGGACTTGAATATCCCGCACTCATTCATGTGGAGCCCCCAACTCGTGCCTAAACCAGCAGACTGGGGTCGTTTGTACGATGTCATCGGGACGGTTTCTCTAAAGGGCCCAACGTCCGAGTACTCTCCATCTCCAGAGCTCGAGGCATTTCTCAGCGACAGAGGCCCCATTTTCGTTGGATTCGGGTCCATGGTGTTAACAGACCCACTGGCAACAACCAAGATGATCATCGAGGCAGCCATGCACGCCAAGATGCGGGTCTTGATCCAGTCCAGTTGGACGGATATGGCAGGAGACCTTGAAATCCCCAGTAACGTCTTCTTCATCGGAAATTGTCCACACGATTGGCTCATGCCTCGCGTATCTGCAGTTGTCCACCACGGCGGAGCTGGCACCACTGCAGCTGGGCTACTCGCTGGGAAACCGACATTTATCGTGCCATTTTTCGGTGACCAACCGTTCTGGGGCCAGGCCGTAGTAAGCGCCAAAGTGGGCGTGGCACCCTGTCCGATCGCGCAACTTAGTGTTGAAATCCTGCACGACGCCTTCGTCGAACTGGCAAACCCTGATCTGCGTAAGCGAGCGGAAGCCATGCGCGATCTTATATTGCAGGAGGACGGTGCAGGAGAAGCCGTTCGCAGTTTCTATCATCATTTACCGACGCAGGACATGTGGTGCGACTTGGACCATCAGCGTATCGCGATGCAGTGGAGCGTGCACGACCGGATCAAGCTCTGCGACCGCTGCGCCTTCATCGTACGTGAGCGGCGTGAAAACCAGAAGAAAAAACTCGTCCGGTATCACTGCGTCGACTATTCCGCTCGAGGGCCGAGTTCGCTGCTGAACGGAGTTGCCGCAGGTGCCATCGTCTTCGCACATGAACTCACGGGCGGATTAACGGGAGTTTTGCTTCAGCCAGCGAAAGGATTGATAAATGGCGGTGTTGTCGGCGCTGTGAAGGGTGCTGTGGCTGGGGTGTACTATTTGTTAGCGCGCCCTGTTCATGGAGCAGTTCTGTTCGCTGACCGCGCAGTTGTTGGCCGAAAGAACGCCAAACGAGAAGAAGGTCACCGAAAGCTGAACAATGTCTTTGACCGCCACCTCATGGCAGCCTTGGGAGTGCAAGATGGACTTGTGGACACCTTTTGCCTGGCTACCAACCCGAATACAGTAGACGTTGTGATATTCGCCCGCAGGAAAGATCGAAAGAAAATGCTGAGGAGGATGCGGAATTCCGTCAAGCACAGGTATTGCGCCCGCTACGAGTCCATTTTGCAGACTCAAAGAGCTGAAAAACTGGCAGCTCACATGGAAGAATTGCTCTCCCCTATCAATGGTGAACGTAAACAGCCCAGGACTCTCACTTCAGGAGGACGGCCAATTCTTCGGCATACCAGTAGCACAAGCAGTATCACAGCCTCGGATGTGAGTGTTTCTTCCATTTGCCCAAAAATTGAACTGCCAAGTGCAGAATCAGGGAAAAGACCACTTATCAGCCTTCGTGAAGCTCGCGCTACTTCAGCGGGTATTGTCAAAGTAATACTTGATATTCCAAACGAATCGGCGAATGCAGTGAACGTCTCGACGATTGCGGAGTGGGAGGCATATACGTCATCTCATACTGGGGGCAGTGAGAATTTCCAGCAAACTGGGAAAAGAACCAAAAAGGCAAAGTCACCAAACTCTCAGGTACCACAGATGAATGTCTGCCTTGCGGCCATCGGTACTTGGGACAACGGGGTGAAGCAATTTGTAGCCATTGGGATCAAGTTGAAGGAGCAGGGTCATCGCGTTCGTCTCGCCGCTAACGAACGCTTCCGCACTGAGATCATGCTACGTGGGCTTGAATTTTATCCGCTGGCAGGGGCCCCCGAGAGTATCCAGGACTTCGTTAAGTTTGTGTATGACAGTCAAAATGCAGCCCATGCTGCAGTACCTGGTCGTCTCGGGACAGGCGCCATCCAAGCCTTCAAGGAGCTCATTTACTCGCTCTGGCCTGCCGCGTATGGATCGGACCCTCACGGTGGTGGAGCGAATATTCCTGGGGTTCATTTCCGAGCAGACTCGTTACTGTGGCATCCACTGCTACTTGGTCACGTCCACGTAGCTGAACGACTCGGAATTCCACTTCAGTGTGCGAGTCTAGAGCCTCTTTCACCGACGTACTGCTTTCCCCACCCTTTGAGCTCCATCACTGGCCTGGATCCGGCAATTATGATGTTGCGCCAGAGCAACTTGCTGACGTATGGCATCGTAGACACAATACTTTGGTATGGAGGTATCGCGGACGTATTGACGCAATTCCGTGCCTTCATCGGCCTCAACAAGCGGTGGGATCAGCCTGACACCCTCGTCCGATGGCAGATTCCTCATATTTACCTCTGGAATCCAGCACTTCTACCGAAACCATTGGATTGGGGGCCGAACTGACGGTTGTCGGTCACGTGACACTGGGCAATTGTGATGGTCTCAGCCGAAAGAAACGCAAGAAGCGTGAGAAAGAGAATAAACGTTTCAAGTGGCCAACCCAGCTAGCCAAGTTCGCCTTCCAGACGCCATCCCCACCGATTATTTACTTCGGAGTCTCCACGCGGACAATGACAACCGCACACCTTGATGAGTTACTGCGGAACATTGACGCTGCTGCTTCTTCCCCTGACTGCCAAGTGCGGATCATCTTCCAGACTCGCGAGGTTGGAGACAGAAAGCGAATTCCCTTTCATACTGCCAACGTTTTCCAGATCCCCAACGATCTACCGTATTCACGACTCTTTCAGAAGCAGGCAGTGGTAGCTGTAGTCCACTGGGGAGAGCCTGACATCACTGCTGAAGCTCTCTCTGCTGGCAAACCAATGGGTGTTTGCGGTACACACCCGTCACAGCAATTTATGGCCAGCGTGTGTGAACAAGCGCAGGTGGGTTTACCTCTCATCGACTGGAAAACATGCACGGTGAAGTCGTTGACTTCAATTTTTAAGGACCTCCTCCAGTCCAATATTCAAGAAAAGGCGCAAGCTTTATCCACCAAGTTTGATCGTGAGCTGCCCGTTAACGCTGCCGTAAAAGCCTTTTACGATAACTTGCCACTGGAGGCGATGCGGTGCGATGTCGACCCCCGCAAACTCGCGCGAGTATTTGATCCATCCCACAAGCTCAAGTTGTCCCTCCAAGCGTATGTGGCTATCCGCGATAAGATTAAGGTGTTCGTGCCGTATAAACCACTTCAGTTCGCCGGAAACTACCCGCCCACATTTTCCCTGCGTGGCAATCCAAAAGAGCCACCTCGCGACTGCAAACCAGCACGCCAGTATGATGCTGTCGAGCTAACTCTGGATTTTCTTGAGGCGCATGGCAATTTGTTAAGTAGCAGAACATTAAGCTGCTCCTCAATCGTGTCCAATCCTGGCAGTCTTGTTGCTACTCCCGAGCAGATCGAGATGTTCTGGTCTTCAGCAGAAGAGGAAATCGCGGTTCGTAAGGCCACCACTGTTGCTTATGAACGCCTTGTCAAGAAACCGCAGCGCACGAGCAAACGGGAAGCAGTGATGCGCTTCTTCGGCTTCCGCAAATCAACCCAGCGTCGCGAAGCGGAACGACTAAGTATTGTAGAGTAGTGGGGCTCGGCTCCTGTGTATCCTGTGTCTTTACTTGGAATTGAGCTGACCCTAGACAATCACCAATACTCAGTTAACTCGCCAAGTACAGATAAAATTGAATCTATTTCAAACCTTTGCACGACCTGAATGTCCTGCTCGTTGCAGCAAAAGAACTTGCACAGTTAAAGGGCAACTGATGATGCTGATGACGAAGAGGAACCGTTCGCGAAGTTGCGGGCCTTGAGTAGTTGTTCATACTTGCGGGTGATCTCCACGGTGCTCTTCGCTTGTTCCTCAGGCGAATTCCAGAACTTAGGCATTTCAATCACGTTCAAAGCCATCGATTGGGCACGAGAGAACTGGAAGTGTTTCTTACGAGGTGTGCCACCGAACTTCTTGGAAAATACCGGCTCGGTGGATGACGTCAACGATGCGCGTTCATGGTCCACTCTTTCTGCCAGCTCCTCACTGGCAGGATCGTAAGTGTAGAGAACTTTAGTCCTGGGTTCTTTCTTGATGTTGCCGGATGAAGCCGAATGAAGCAGCTCTAACTCACGCAACGAGAATCGCGGTGGGTGGTGCTGGGAGTACTTAAGCGGCTTGTACTTCAAGTCCCCAGCGCTACCTGCATCGCTCGTGACCTGGTGCACAACTAGTCGTGCTTCGTAAGACAGTTTCATTTCGTGCAGCGAGTCGTACACTCGAGCAATTCGCGCCGGGTCTAGATCGCAAGTCATGCCTGCCAGCGGAAGATTGCTGTAAAAAGCCGATACTGCAGTTTCGATCGCACTGGTTGATGAAAATTTCGGGGCGAGACGTTTGGCACAATGTGCGAGCTTGTTGTCCAACAGTACACGGAAAACATGGACGAGGTTGGACGCCGTCAGTGCATCCATTTCCAAAGGCTCGACACCCGCTCCAGAGAGAACTAATGCCTGGCCCCACATGCGCTGAGTAATGTTACGAGGAACCACACACGCCGGCTTCTCGGCAGCCAAGCACGTCGATGCGATGGATAAGTCTCCCCAGTGCATGGCAGCATGAACATGCGGCAGGATGCGCTTAACAGGGAAGTTCTGATCGATCTCAAACACGTCATCTGTTCCACCGACGAAAAATGCGTTGTCATCGCTGCTGTTTTCATAGCCCTGAAAGACAACACGAACATTTGCCTTCTGGGCAGCCTTCTCAAGAGTGCCAAGCAGATCCTGTACGCGTCGCGGATCCCAATCGCCACACTGAAAGCCGAAGTAGATGAGCGGCGTACTAGCTTTCCTGGCGAATGACTGTAGTTCTTGCTCGATAGCAGCGCGATCAGCATCGATGGGTTCACTCTCCTCCAGCTCTACGTATCCCGCAAGTGTAATTTCGCTACCCCAATCGTGAGGCTTCGGTAAAATAGCTGGATTCCAAAGGTATGTGTGAGGGATACGCCACTCAGCGAGCAAATTCTTTGATATGCTCTTGCCAGTAAGACCCAGGAAATACCGGAACTCGTCCAAAACGTCGCGCATACCATTCCACAAGACATTATCAATCACATCATACGAAGCTGCGTTCGTGGGAGCGTATCGGTACGGTCGGTGAAGTTTCATGTTCGAGCTGATCAGGTGAGGGAATGCCTGCGTCCGCGACTGTGGATTATGGCTCATGCAGTGCAGGGGCACACCAAGGCGTTCAGCCACGATGGTATGTCCGAACATGTATGGGTGCGCAATAATGGCATCTGCACGGAAAGCCTTGCCAGGTACCAGAGGATCCACTTCCACGCAGGCCGGCCACAAAGAGAATACCAGCTCGCGTAAATCATCCACTTCAGGAAACGACTCGCGCCGGTGGTTTAGTTTGGTGTGGGCGTAATTGAGCAGTCGGGATTTGTGGCGTGGCTGGTCTTGGCTTCGTTGATGCAGGTACTGCAAGAAGTTGCCGGTTGTGATGGCACTACCTCCAAGGGGATAGAAATCTAAGCCAGCGCTGACAATTCGATCCCGGTGTCCACTGTTGGTGGCGATGCGCACACAATGACCGTCCGCTTGAAGCCGCAAACCAATTGCTACAAATTGTTGGACACTTTCCTCCCAGCTGCCAGTTGTTATCATACAAATGTTCATCTTCGGTAGTGGGTTGCTGTTGAGGCTCTGTAGTCGCTTCTGCTGAGTTTCTTCTTCTTTACGAGCCTCAGCTTCCATTTCTTGAACTTCGCTCTCATGAAGTGCCTCGCCAACTTTACCGCCATCGCCAAACGTGATGTCAAACGAATCACTGCCGTTGAAAGTCGCACCGGAAACATTGACGACGATAGTTTCTACTTCGGTCGCGCTCTCCGTGGATTCTGAGGTGGACAGATGGCTCTTTCCCAACTTAAAAGGCCTTTGACCGTGCAGTTTGCGGTCTTTCAAGAGTGCGTTGAACCTCCCTTCAAGCTTGGTCTTCTCCTCAGGTGTCAGTTGGATAGCGATTTGTGTAGAAAGCAGATCATTCCCATCAACTAATTCATCTGCACTCATCGACCCATTATGGACGTTGTTGCGAGTTTTAAAACCAATCGCATTCAGCAGCTTTTTGTTGTCTGCAATGAGTGAGCCCTTTTTCTTGTCTTCACCCCCGCGAACATTGTTGTAAGCACCTGTTGCAAGGTGGTCAGCAAACACCACCGTGCCGACCAAAGGACTGATCATTAATCCACCTAGACCCTTTACGAGTCCAATGACAGCACCCTTGGCCCCCTCTTCACGATACCCTTGGGCAGGCTTGACAATCACATCCTTGAAACCTGATCCAAATACGTGAGCGAAAGCACCCACGCCAGCGGATGCACCCTCGAGAACATTCTCAGGACCACGGGCCGAGTAATCCACATAACTGTACCCCACGATATCTTTCGGCGAGTTCTCAGGGCGGGCGGTTACCACGAACGCGCACTCGTCACACAAACGAATTTTATCCTTTTGACTCCACATCGTCGCAGCTCGTCCGCATTCCAAGTCACAACGCATATGATGCAGAGGTAGGTTGCGATAGAAAGAGTTCACAGCTTCACCTGCTCCATCCTCTTGCCGCATAAGGTCACGCATTGCAATTGCACGTGCACGAAGTTGTGGAGACTCCAATATTTCAAATGCAACCCGGAGCTTTTCTGTTGTCAACTGCGAGATCGGACAAGGCTCCACACCAACACCAGCATCTAAGACGGCACGACCCCAAAACGGTTGATCTCCGAAGAATGGCACGATGAACGTCGGCTTTCCAGCTAACAGGCCCGCTGCAGTAGTGCCAGCTCCTCCATGGTGCACCACTGCGGACACTCGAGGCATGAGCCAGTCGTGGGGGCAGCTCCCAAGGAAAAATATGTTGTCTGGGATTATCAGGTCTCCTGCCATATCACTCCAGCTCGACTGGATCAACACACGAACACGGGCCTGTTCTGCAGCCTCGATAATCATCTTGGTAACACCCTTCGGGTCCTGGAGAACCATGGATCCGAAGCCCACAAAGATCGGTCCGGCATCGTCACCAAGGAAGGCTTCGAGCTCTGGTGATGGCGAGTAGGAAGAACTTGGTCCTTCGAGCGTAACTGTTCCAATGACATCATAAATCTTGCCCCAGTCATTCGGTTTCGGCACGAGCCGAGGGCTCCACATGAACGCATGGGGAATTGCGAGGTCTAACAAAATATCGCGACCTCCGTCTCCCTTTCGAATCTTCCGCAATTGTAACTTGTCTCGGCGGAATGCATTCACCATTCCTTCCGTCCCTTGCCACATCAGCAGGTCTACCATCTTGTACGACATGTAGTTTACCTTCTTGGGTTTGCCGGTGTACGGCATATTAGACAGCGGGTGTGGGAATGCCGTGGTAGGGACCCATGGTTGCGGGAACATAATATGTAGTGGTACACCGAGACGTTCAGCCACGTGGATATGGCCGTAAGTAACTGGATTCGAGATAATGGCCTGAGCTTGGAAAGGTTTGCCCGGAACGCCGGGGCCTCCTCCGTCAGGATCTGCTTCAGACACCGCCGGCCACGTCGAGTACAGGATCTCCTCAATCATCTGCATGTTGCGTGGTACGTCTTTCTGAATTGCTTCCAGGTTTAAAGGGATCAAGTGTCCTCCCGTCTTGACCATGTAAGCTGAGAGCTCCTTGGGATCTCCCGCCAGTGGGTAAAACTCGACACCGTGACTCATCACAAAGTCTCTGTAGACAGCGTGCGTTGCCAAGCGGACTCGATGGCCGTCGTGGATGAGTCTCTTGGCAATGGCCACAAATGGCTGCACGTCGCCGTGAGTCCCGACGATCATAATACAGATGGTCATGCGGGGCGCGTCGTAGTCCTCTCGGCTACTCTGGCGTGTTGTGCGCAGAGACTCATCCTCGCGGCGCTTGGCCTGCTCCTGCAGCCCTGAAATGTCGTACTTCTCGTCGTCGTCATCAAAGTCCATGTGGATGTGGCCGTCTCGGTCAAAGGCCGCTGCCGCCTGCACCACATCCGCGAAGGACGTGAGCTTGCCTGCGTCGCTGGACTGTCGTCTTCTCTCCTCCGCTAGCGTCTGCACCGCGCGCTGGAACGCCTCCTTCCATCGCTACAAACAAAAAAGGAAGTGCCATTAGTGACCATCACTCATTTCCGCAATGGGGCAACTTTGGTTTGCTTTACCTTGGGCTTTTGAGCTTGCTCTTCATCGGCTGCTGCTTGGGGAAAAGGCGTCTCCTCCTCTCCGCCATGGTCGGGAGCTGGCTGCGTAGTCTTCTCCTTGGGTGTCTTGTCCTCCTCCAGCGTCGTTGCCTCCATCTTGCCTAGTGCGCGAGTTCGGATCTGAGATTGTCCCGCACTTTTTGGCTGGCAATCCAGTTTCTTTGAGAAATGATAAATACTGGACTGTTCCTGTATAAAATTCATTATCATGTTTTATTTGTAAAGAGCGGATCGTAGTATATGATATCCCGTTATTATCGATGTGTTATGGGTACATGGGCAGCAATCGGTATTGCAGATTTGTTTGCGATTACAAAAGACCAGCAATTAGCCCACGCGCTGTTCGTAATCGGCGCTGGAAACTCGATTGCTGCCGGAGAAAGACCAAACCCAGTGCATCGACTGTCGACTCAGCGAAGGATGAATATCGCTGAATGGTCTCTACTCTCTATTGTGGCTTAATGTTCAAACGATCGGGTAACTTCAGCGCGTTTGTTGAAATGTCTTGACTGCCGAAGCTCGATATCATATTCCCTATAAAATGTACTGCAGTGTATTGAGGTGTCAGCGGAAGAATCACACTGGCGATGTGGTTCTTCCGTTGACTGGTTAACCACTGGTTTTCCGCGAAGCTAGATTTGATACACTGGTACGAAGTAGTAGCATATGTCTGCAACACGACTGTCCCGCTAAAGTTATCAATTTTTACCTACCTAACCACTGGTTCGCGCTGTTCGAGTTTGAAGAACGCTAAGACGGCAATAGGCTTGTTGACACTGTTACCGCTTCAGCCTCATCTCGTGTGGCACAGTATCGATGTAGATTGCGCTAGACATGTTGGCAACGTCGTTGCTGGATGGAGCCCATGCCACCATCGCATTCCAGTTGAAGTGTAACACCTCGGTCTTCCATTGGCCGAAAAGGCTCAGTCACTTGTTTTTTGTATGGCGCTTCTTGAATCGAAACCAACGATAGCATTCGCAATCCTGCGTACCCTCTGGTGGACCTCGCGTTGACGGCTCAATGACGAGCAAGAACCGGCGGCTGCGCTCCACGTCGGTCTCCTTCGGGGCTGGCTCCATCCCTCGGCCGACCTTCGATGTGTCCTCCCCAGCCACCGCCAATAATGTCGCGCTCCGCCGCCGTTCGTCGTCTCCACGGTTCTCTCTGTCTCCGTGGCGACGTGCCGACAGCGTCATGGAGCGCATCATGAATCCGTTTCTAGACCGCGAGTCGCCGTCCCATTGGCACCGCTACCAGCCTGTTCCTACGCTGCCGGAGCTTCAGCTGACACCTGACGAACCAGTTGTTACCAAAGCTACCCACACACAATTAGCATCAGCCGAGAAGGCCGAACCAACGTACAAGAAGGCGCTGGCTTTCCACGATGGACTGCATTCGACCTATGTGGCCGACTACCCGAGAGGATTGCGCGGTCTCTTCGTGTTGATTCAGAGTCCACTGCTGCTCATTAGCATCGGCATCTTCGCTGGCAGTGTAGGCCTCGCTATCGACTTGTGGAGCGTCGAAATCACACAGTATCACCAATGGATCGGAGACCGGGGGTTTGTACTCTTTGTGCTGTCCGCACTGCTAGCTGGAGGGTTCTCAGCTGTGCTAACGCAGTGCGTGTGTCCACAAGCTGCAGGATCAGGTCTGCCGTTTATGAGAGTGGCAATCTCTGGTATTGACATGAGCGCCTACTTGTCCTTCCGCTGTGTGGCTACCAAGATCGTGGGGCTTATGGCTGCACTGGGTGCGGGCTTGTCGATTGGTAGAGAAGGCCCTTTCATCATGATCTCCTGTGGGTTTGCTAGCGTGCTTATGAACTGGCGCCCATTTCGACGTATTCGCGATGACGATACGAAGCGACTGGAAATGCTGGCTTGTGCGTGTGCTGCTGGTGTAGCTGCAACGTTTGGCTCTCCATTCGGGGGTGTACTCTTTGGAGTGGAGGTGACATCGCACTTTTACCTCGTTCGGACACTGCCTCGCTCATTCTTCGCAGCAATCGTTGGTGCGTTGTTAGTGGACTTTGGCGCGGCCAACACACGCTACGGACTGTTTGGCAACCGCAGTATGGGGATTTCCGCCGACACGGACGCTGTGAATGGAAGTGGAGGGGCAACTTTCGTTGATCTCTGTATCTTTTCAATCATGGGGATTGTCTGTGGTCTCGGTGGTGCTCTCTTCAACTACTGCTTGTCGATTCTTGTGCGTGCGCGCGACCGTTTCTTCGAGCCTTCCTCACTAAATTCACCTCGTCGAACTTGGTGGAGCGCGCTTGGCAAGCGGTTGGGGCTTGTGCTAGTGGTGACATTTCTTTCGTGTTGGCTCGAATTCTATGGCGACAACGCTTGGTTTTTGCGGCAGGGCTCTCCTCGACGCATTCTGGACGCGCTTTTCTCGAAGGACAAGCAAATATTCGCTACGGATGGTGCGCCGAACGAGAGTGAAAAGGACAGTCTACTGCTCTCGAGGTCGCTGGTGACGTTTTTGCCGCTCAAGTACGTGTTGACGCTCATTAGTATTGTGCTTCCCGTTCCGGCTGGTCTGTTCACACCCACGTTCGTTATCGGAGGCATTTTCGGGCGTCTCGTTGGTGAGGCTGTGCATGGTTTTGGCCTTTGGCACACTCATTACGAGCCATTTGAGTTTGCTATCATTGGTGCGGGTGCCTTCTCCTCGGGTGTCACACACGCTGTGTCTACTGCAGCTATAATCATGGAGATTTCCCATACCGATGGCCTCAACTTGCCCGTGTCGGTAGCGATTTTAGCGGCCTACTTCACCGCCAAGAGATTCACAGAGAACGTATACGATGTGCTCATCGTGTCGAGCAACCTGCCTCGACTGAAAAAGCTGCCCAAGGCCGCCTACGACATTCCTGCATGGGAGGTGATGAAGGATGTCGCTGAAATGGGAGTGTTGACTGCTGACTCGACGTATGAAGACGCGCTGACCCTGCTAAAGCGAGCCGACATGGAACCAGTTTTCCCAATCGTGGACTCGCTGGAGAACCGCTTCCTGCTGGCCACAGTCACGCGTTCCCGACTGGCCTATGCCGTATCTCGGTGTCAACGTCAAGGCGCGACGCCGATTCCCCTCACACCCGCGAATTTACGACAGCCAACGCTTGTAGCAACAGCCTCAACATCACTTCTCTTCCCAACCACACCACAAGCTACCCCGACTGCTATGCGGGCAGTTGGCTACAACAACTCCATCCGAGCCCCAACGCCGGTGGTTAACGTTACGTACGGAGCGATGGACTCAATACAGCGCGAGGACAGCGATGAATCTGATGCCGAAGAAGTCGAGGACGGTCTGGACGAACTGCCCGTTCAGCTGCTAAACTCACCAATCCATTTCGCGTTCGGGCGTGGCGGTAAGGTCATGGACTGGGGAACTAACGAGGCGTGCGAACCTTCCAAGCTGACGGTGCTGATAGACCCGTCGCCCTTCCAGCTGATGGAGATGACACCGATGCGCCGTGTGGACATGCTGTTCCGAATGCTCAAGCTCAACAATGTGTTTGTGGCGCGCTCTGGCAAGCTCATGGGCGTTATTAGCCTCCAGCGCATGATGACGTTCCTTGGTACTACGACGCGTTATCAGGCTCCGGGACTGCTGCGCACGTTGAAGGGATTCTGCGCCAAGGCATGAGCTCAATAGTATTGAGCTCATATTATGTCGTACACCCAACTACACCACTAACAGTAGTTACTGCCACGAATATCAATATAATTCCTATAGCCCCCTCGAAAGTGTGGAGCCCATAGCTTTTGAGCTCTGCAGTATCGCGACCACAACTGCCGGAAGCAACGTCACTGGTCATTCCTCAAAGTACACGGAGAGTTTCGTTCCTTTGCAGCCCACCTGCAAGCCGCACACAGCATCTTGAATAAAGGAGTTGGCAGCAACGGTGCCAAACGTATTTCCGCTGAGCAGCAGTGCAGACTGCAATCGACTGGAGAAACCTCGAGATGGGTGTTAGCTGCGAACGGAACCAGTCGAAAGCCTTCTCCGACTTGGACGCTCCAACTTCTTGAATAAATGCGATCAGCAGCAGCTTCCGACTGTGAGAATCGTCGTCACACCAGCAATACGGCTCCGTTTGTCACCCCGAAAAAGTGTTTAACTTCAACGTCAACCGCCTTGACTTGGCGTGAGCTCGACAAGCTTTTGCCATTGCGGCTAGTTCTCCACTAGCGCTCGTGTATTCGAGTAACAACAATGCCAACAACTTCCGCTGCACGATGAACCCTCGGCCCGAGCCCAGCGGCAACCACGAAGCTTTTGCACGCGCAGCGCGTCAGCGGAGATGGTCTGATGGGAGGATCAAGGGAGAGGTCTCAGACGTACCGTCCACGTCTCAAATAAGTGCGTCGGCGCTCTGTGATTGGCCAAAACAGCGTTCCGAGTTTGACTCGGAGCGGACTGCTCAGTATACAAACGCCCATCGGATGCCCTCGACGAACCTCAACTGGCGCGCCCTCGCCCTCGTCTCCGCTGCCACCTGCACGCTCACTGCCGCCAGCATCTTCCTGCTGCTCGACAGCCGCCACTTCCGATCTTCCCGCCGATCCACGCGCCGCAGTAGTAAGCGCCGAAGCCGCTTCAGCTCCGAGGAGTCCGAGGAAAAGCAAGACAACATGGGTGCGTCCCCTTTCGAGGGAGAAGGGGAGATGGATGACTAACGCACTCTACCTCTCTGTATATCAGTCGTCTACCTGAACAACGCAAACGCGTGTCTGAACTACGCGGTGGGCGCTGGTGGCGCCGACGAGTTCGATGACGCCAAGTACGTCGTCAAGCAGATCTGCCCCGACTGGTGAGGAATAGCGCTGTGTTGATACGATGGACTTTTGGTGGTTAACATTATGACTGGCTGATGCAGGAAGGACGCAGTGAACGACGACATCTCGGTCAAGATCATCGTGGGTGGCATCACCAATCGCCTCTATCGTCTCATGTGGGGGGAGAAGGTAGGACGCAACCTGTTGTAGGAGAACTCCACCTGATGACTGACTTTGTTGTCTCGTGTCTATTACCCAGTCGGTGCTTGTGCGTCTGTATGGCGACCACACGGAGGAGTTCATCGACCGCAGCATTGAGAACAGTACGTAGATGTTGGTGCTTGCTGCCAACGTGTTGACACTCACTTTTCTGTCCGTTCCGGTGTTGCAGTGCTGTTTGCCTTGCTGTCGGAGCGCGGATTCGCCCCCACGTACTATGGTCGCTTCAAGAACGGTCGCATTGAAGGCTGGCTGGACGCAAGGCCGCTCGAACCAGAGGAAATGGGGCAGACCAAGCCCATTAACTACGTGCACATGATTGGCCGAGAACTAGGCATCATGCACATTATGGACATCCCAGAGGACCGCACGCCTGTGCTGTGGACCAAGATCGAGCGCTTTGAGAAGCTGGCGATGGAGATTGAGCTCGAAGACCCCGTCAAAAATGCGGCACTCGAGGAACTGGACCTCGCGGGCCGACACCAGAAACTGCAATGGCTTAAGTCGGTGCTTCCCTCGAATCAGAACCACAACGGCAAGGACCTCCTTGACGATCTGGACACAGACGAGATCACGAAGCAGGCGGTGGCCTTCGCGTCCGACGTCGTGTTCTCCCACAACGACCTGCTGAGCGGCAACATCCTGCACAACCCGGACTGGGACCGCGTCCAGATCATCGACTACGAGTACGGTGGCTACAACTTCCGCGGGTTCGACTTTGCCAACCATTTCTTCGAGAACTGCGGCTTCGAACTGGACCTGGCACTGTACCCGAGCATTGACAAGCAGTTCGCCTTCTTCAAGGCCTATATGAGCACGGCGGCGCCCAAGATGTTGGCCCAGCTGGAGGCGAACCGCGAGTCCAAGGCGTTCTTCCACGCGTTGTACGACGTGGTGAACCGCTACGCACTCGCGTCGCATGTGTTCTGGGGCTACTGGGCGCTCGTCCAGGCAGCCCACTCCACGATCGACTTCGACTTCCTCGAGTATGCGGGGAAACGCTTCACCGCCTTCGACGTCCAGCGCGAGTACTTCCTCGGATCTAGTTAGGTTTCCAGTTATTGCAGCAATGCACACACCCGTATCAAGTAGCAACACTCCGAGCCGTTGCGAAAGCAGAGTCCATGTGAACGTCCAGTAAATTGCGCAATAAAATGCCTCTACTTCCCTTCTGAGCCACCCTGCACCGCGTTCCCTGCATAATAAAAGCTCAAGAGAAGTGTCTTGCTGTGATCTTTGTCCTCTACGCTGTCGAAATCTACAAAACAATGCACTGGTTTAACGCTTGCGCTTGACGTCGCCCGAGGTCTCGAGGCTGATGTCGAACGCCGGCAGGTTCTCGAGTGATGTGGACTCACTCGTCTTCTTGAAGTAGCGGTTGATGATCACCGCCGGCTTCTCCGGCAGCGTAAGCGTCAGCTCCACGTGCATGCGGCCCCGCGGGTCCAGCGTGCGGACGTCCGTGAGCACACCGCGGAAGCCTGAGAGCTGAGTGACCGTCTTGATCTGTGCCGCGTCGCCCGAGACCGTAATGAGATTGTTCTTGACGTTCACCTCCTGTCCGAACTTGAGCTGCTTCGTCTCCGTGAAGATGCGCGTGCGGCGCGTGATCACGAAGTCCCCAGGCGTCTGGCTAATGATCACCATAAGGTCCAGCTTGTCTGCGGCCTGGCGAGCGATGAGCGGCAGCCCCATAGCTTCCAGGTAGTCGTTGGTCGAGTCCGAGTCCTCGCGGTCCAGCGACCAGCGGCCGGATAGCTGCAACGCGCCAGCTCCGGCCGTATTGGGGATAGCAGAAGCGGCTGCAGCACTGGGAAGCACCACGTTGGCGCCGGCCACGGGAATTCCGGGCTTGAAGGCGGCGCTGCGCACGTGGCTGAGGTTCATCTGGCCCAGCTGCGCCGCAGACACGTTGATCGGCACGGCTTGGGGCTGCGTGGGGGCTCCTGCGCCGTTGGCAGCGCCCACCGCAGCGCCCATACGCGACGGAATGGCCATGGAGTTGCCTACGACGCTCGTGGCGTTGGCCGCGTGCAGGTTGGACGCGTTCTTCATCTGGTTCATGTTCATGGCTATAGAGTAATGGAGCTCTTCGCAAAATGTCGGGGTACTTTATATTCTAATATCCCTCTCCATACCGATCTGTAAAATACCTCTAGCAGCAAATTAAACTTTTTCAGCTTTCAGAATATTTTTGGCGCGCTCCTTTTCGCGCCGGTTCTTTCAAATCTTCCACTAAAACTTGCACTTCATAAACTCAGGGAGGAATCATGTGCGACGCGCCGTCGACGCGGGAGCTGGCGGCCCAGCTGCGCGCCAGCCTCTCAGCGCTCAAAAGGGATGTGGCGACGTCCTTCCGCCTCTGCGGCCGCGACTTCGGCGCTCTTGGAGCGGAACTGGTGGCCGCTCTGGAGCGCGGGCGCCTACGAGAACGCGCATCTGCCGACGCTTTAGCGCACGAACGCGCAGCTCGCGGCCACTTGGAGACGAGGCTGGCTGAGGTGCAGGGCAACATACGCGTGTTGTGTCGGGTGAGACCCATGCCGCCCGCCGCTACAGCCTCCAGCAGCGAGAGCGAGGGCACAAGTCCAGATAAACGACGCAAACGGGTACAGGTCGAGTCCGCGCAGGAGCTGAGCGTCTTCTCGCCCGTAGATGGGGCCTTATACAAGAGTTTCTCGTTCTCCAGGGTCTTCCACGAGCAGCATTCACAGACGACGGTATTTAAAGAGGTCGCGCCACTTGTACGCTCGGCCATTGCCGGCCATCACGCCTGTGTGTTCGCCTATGGCCAGACGGGTGCGGGCAAGACCCACACAATGCAGGGCACAGAAAGTGACAAGGGGCTTTACTATCGAGCAGTCGAGATCATCTACAACTCGGTGGCTCAGCAGCAACATATCTATGACTTCCAGGTGACGGTGCAGATTGTGGAGATCTACAATGAAGAGATCTACGATTTACTGGCCTTGCCGAGCAGTTCGGGGCTAGCTACAGGTGCTACAAGTACAGGTTCAGCGGACAAGAACTCCCCCTCGAAGACGGGCTGTCATGCTGGTGCCACCAGTATGTGTGGCAACCAGCAGAGCAACGCGACGACCACGTTGGAGATCCGCCACGGGGAGAATGGAGTTTACTTGAAGAATGTAGAGACGGTTAGCGCCCCCAGTGCCAAGGAGCTGCAGGATGCTATCGTCCGAAGCAAAAGCAGTCGCGTGAAGAACGACCGCAGCAACAGGGCGCATACAGTCCTGATGATTGGCATTCAGCGGACCAGCAAGGCAAGTGGAGAGACAGATGCAGGCAGGTTGGCTCTTGTGGACTTAGCAGGCTCGGAACGACTCTCGAAGACGGCGGACATGCCATCACTTACCGTGCGGGAATCACAGCACATCAACAAGTCACTGGCAGCAGTGGGGGACGTTTTGTCAGCGCTGCTGGCCAAGGAGAAGCACATTCCATTCAGGAACTCGAAGCTGACGCATTTACTACAGGACTCACTTAGTGGCAGTGCGAACCGCACTCTCCTACTTGTGCACGTGAGCCCGAGGAGCACCGACGTGAACGAGACCATTAAATCGCTCAAGTTTGCATCGCGTGTGAGTCATATTCAGATGGGAAAGTCGCGTCGTAACGAGCGCGCGGAGATCACCCGACTGAACGGGGTGGTAAGAGCTTCACGTGGTCGCTTGTCATGCTTCGGTCTTGCGCTCTAACGTTTTTGTTTGCTTCAGGTTGCGAACCAGGTTTCCCAGATTCAAGCTCTCCAAGAGAAGTTGACGGCTGAGCTTGAACTGCGCAAAAAGTATGAGAAGCGGCTGGAGGAGTATCGCCAAGAGGAGCATCGACGCAGGTCCAAGGGCGACGAGGCTAGGAGAATTTTGCAGCAGATGAGAACCCCGTCACCACCAGAATTGCCTCCACCGATCTCTTCCCGCAGGTGGAGTTTATACAGCCGAAAGTACGCAGATCAGCGTGCTAATGATGCTCGAGTGCTTGTTATTGGTTTGACGCATGTGGCTAACGTCTTTGATTTGTGGGTACGTTGATCCAGAGAGAAGCTTGCAAACGCTCAGGGGCTTAACGGTATCGAGAATGTTGCGGAAAACATTCTTCGTGGCAATGAGTCTTCCCCTGAAACTGCAGAGATAAGGCCGATGACCAACAGCAAGCCGAGTGGGATCTCCCCTCCGACGAATTTCTCGAGGCGCCTGAGTTTGTCAGCCTTGGATCAGAAATCTGGTGCTCCAGAACGGACTCAAGGCAAGAGGAAGAGATCTTCTGCTTCCGAAAAAGTTCGCAGGTGAGAATCCTATAGTTTTGTACGTTTATGTTGTATGCTCAAATGCTGTCGTTCCCAGTATCCTCAAGAAACAACGTGGCAACGATGACATCATCATCAACCTCGCAGAGGAAGGTGCTGACAACAACTCGGTTGTGTCGAAGCAAGTCTCATTCGATATGTCGTTAGCAACAATCATGGATTCGTCTTCTTCGCTGCCCACACGGGAGCTCAGCACCGCAGCAAGTGCAGCGTAAGTAACGTACTTCTTCATCGTTGTACCAGTCTCACTCATAACACTGTGTGCTTATAGCCCTATTGGAGGTGCAGTGCGAGTCCTCGCATCGAACCGATCGGCCACGGCGCCTTCACAAGCGAGGAGGTTTGCAACCCCCAGCAAGCGCCTCAAGCCGAAATCGATTGGATGGCGGTGAATGATCGCTTCTAAGAGCGAGATGCGAGATCCAACCAGCAAAAGTGCGTCCGAAGTGTCACCACGAGAAACAACCCCACAGTAACGTTACGTATAATATGACTCAAGAACAAACCTGGTCGTGCTTTTAGTTATCGTCCGAATGTCGCTTTTCAGCGGTGGTTTGAGAACGCTCTAGAATTGGTCGTGATTTCAAAGTTGCTCCGTTGTTCGACTTCGCTGGTGGTCGCAGGGAGTTCGTGCGCCGCATCTTCAAACGTTCCGCGCGCTGTGCAGCTTCATCCGCTGCATCCACCTCTTTGCGAGCGCGTTGGAACATCTACATGCACAACGATTAATCCAAACAATCAACGTTAGTTTAGCGCTGCATCCAATGTACTCACGGACAGAAACTCACCGAGCAGAAAGATGCAAGCGTAGTGAAGAACTCGGTCGGGTTTCGCTTCGGGTCTTCACCGAAATAATCCAGCACACTCGAAACTTCCTCTTTGGCTCGCGCTATTTCACCTGCTAGTGCCTTCATTTGCTCTTCAATTTCTGATGCAGCAGTCTGCATCGCCTTAATGGTGACCTCTACGCCAACGCTCTCCACTGCTTGCTGCTCAAACGAAAACACCAAACGGTAAAGTTAGATTCTCCACAAAATCACCCATACCCTACACCAAGATACCTTTTCAAGCACTCCCAATTCAGTATTAAGACTTGCCAGCCCCTTTTCCAATTTCTTGAACTCTTCATCAATCGTATCGAAGGATTCACGAGCCGCGAGAGAAACACTTCGCAGCTCTGCCTGAAAGTCAAGCACCTGGGGGTGATTCTTCTTTACGAGGCGGACCAAATAATGCAGCACCGTTGTTTTCTGGTTGACAGCCTTGGTGTGCCCCAGTCGGAGTAACGAGTCTACCGTGAAGCCCTTAATCCCGTTCTCTTCACCACTCCCATTCAGTGTATTTCCCAGCTTGAGTACCATCGCCAACAAGGTCTTCAGTAGTCGACTACCTTTCACTTCTTCACCTGCCTTTTGTAGATGCGCCAAGGAAACAGCCAGTTCAGCGCTCCGGGGTGTGAAAGATAGCTTATACACCAAGCCCTCCATGCGTGGAGCGTATCGTTTCACCTTGGCGATTTCAAGGATGAATTTCTCGGCCTGCACATTGATTATAAACAATTTTAGTGAATAAGTATTTACTAAAGTACTAGAAAGATAACGTACCTCGCCAAGCATATTAACGTCTCCAGAATATCCAGAAACCAGTGCTGCTTCTTCTGAAGTAGGCAGGAACTCGTTGATTCCAGTGAGTTGTTCGATTGTCAGGCCACTTGGATCAAATTTCATTACTGCTTCAGCGATTTCGCTGTAGGAAAGCTTCACTCGAGCTAGCGAAATGGCAGCATTCATGGCGCGCTTCCCGTCAATTAGTGTCACTGCTTGTTTGCGCTTTAAAGCTTTGCTTTGGCCTCGCGAGGAATTCTTTTTGCCGCTACCCGTATTTTGGTTCGCAAAGAAGAGAGCCTCGAGCTCGTCCATATCCATATCAAATTCGACGTCGTCATCTTCGTCTTCCCAAATGGTTTGTTGATTCAGGTTGCTCAAGCGATCCACAGAAATAGGCTGCCAGTGCAATTTCTTACGTGCACGTTTTGGCTTCGCCACAACCGTTTTCTTTGCAGTCTTGGTATCGCCACTGGGAGACAGCTGTGAAACAGTTGCGTCGGGTCCGAGTTCTAGAGCACGCACATCAATATTGTCTGTTACCATTTTCTGCTTGACAGCGCCCTCAGGAAGCCCCATTTTCAGCATCTTGAAATATTTCGAGTACACTGGATCGTCTTGGAGCTTGACGTCATTCTTCGGGGTAATTAATTCCGAGACTAACGCATCGCCACCCAAGTCAAGAGCACGCTCGTTGACGCCTTCGGTTTTCATCTTTTGTCGTACAGCTCCCTCTGGAAGTCCCATTTTCAGCATCTTGAAGTACTTTGAATAAGTTGGATCATCCTGCAGCTTAGCATCGCTGCCTCCGGCCGGTCCTGCCAACTGGGAAACCATTGCATCTCCACCAAGATCCAACGCTCGTTCATCCACACCGTCCGTTTTCATCTTTTGTCTGACAGCACCTTCGGGCAAGCCCATATGCAGCATCTTGAAATATTTGGCATACTTCGGATCATCCTTGAGCAGTACGCCATTCACGGAAGCAGCGGACTCGTTCTTCTCATCCGGCTTCGGTAGTTTTGAGAAAGGTGCATCTCCTCCTAGGTCCAACGCGCGCTCATCAACGCCGTCGGCTTTCATTTTCTGGCGAACAGCACCTTCAGGTAGACCCATTTTCAACATTTTGAAGTATTTTGCGTACACTTCGTGATCTTTCAGTAGAACTTCCGACGCAGGGTCTGTCACATTTGCTGGCTTCACACATTTTATATCGTCTTGAAGCTTGGAGACACCTTGAGCAGCAGCAATGCGATCCTTCACCTCGTCGTAAATGGCTTCAGGCCCAAGATCGATAATAATTGGATCAAGCCCATCCATCGTTATCTTCTGCTTCACAGCTTCTTTCGGGCATCCCATCCGTAGCATCCGGAAGTAACTTGCGTATTCTGCTATGTCCTTCAGCTTCACCTTCTGAGCCTCAGCCGCCTCGACCACGGCGTTTCCATCGCTAGCAGTTCCTTCGTTTGGAGAGAGCGGCTTTAACGTCGAGGGATCAACACCGTCCTTCTTCATGCAGTTCTGAACTGCCTCAAAAGGGACACCGCGCTTCAGCATTAACGTGTACTTGTTGTCGCCACTATTTGCCGTCGGCGCTTCTCTTTCATCACTAGATTTTCTTGCAGTTTTCAGCTCACTAAAAAGAGCTGAGTTGACATCCACTTTGGGAGAATTAGATGTGACAGAACTTGCTGATGCCAAAGTATTTGCTAATGACATAGCCACCGATGTAGTCGTAGTACTTGGAGTTGTAGCTGCTTTCATAAGATCCTCGATCGATAACCCATTTGTCGCCAAAAACTCCTTCAGCTGATTAAACTCTTCTGGAGCATTTACTTCAAAAGTTGTGTGAGGTTCTTCAGCTCCAGAGACGGACAAACTAGCAGTTGCTGCTACATCTCTCGCGTGAGAATCAACGTCTTGCGGGTTCGCCGATTTAGTACCAGGCTCACTACCAACCCAAGAAGCCGGCACCAACTTCATATTAGACGGGATTTCTCCGTTCGGCAGGCTAATTGATGTAATCGGTGACTTCGGTGTGCACGCGTCACATTCCCAAGCACTGAAAAACTTCTTCACATACACAGCGTGATTGGTACGGTCACTCATCGTCGTTAACCCGAATGGAATCTTTCGCAACCCCACACACGTTGTGTGGTAGTATTTCCCGCATCGCCCTGCACACTGCACAATCTGCGGCCGCATCATGTAGTCGTCCTCTTTGCATGTATCACACAATGACGCGTCCGTTGCTGTTGGGATCGAATATCGTGAACGTTTGGACTGCATGGCGACAATTTCGGCCGTCGTTTGTCGCCGAAGTGCCGGTTGCTGGTCGCTCTCAGTAGTCGGGCTCGGGCTCTGATTATCCTCCGTAGTTTTCCCTACTTCCTCCGTTTCTGCGGCTACCTCCGCCGCTTTCTGAGCAAAGTAAGCCGATAATCCCTTGGAATGTAGTAGGTCAAGCGCCACGTTCGGTGCATTCTGGGAGCATTGCAGCGCGAAAGTGGTGGGTGTCTCGCAGAATCCCATCCGGATGAAGTTCGAATGCATCGCTGGGTCTGGCAAAACTACGTGGTGTTTGGTAATTTCTATCAAACCTTGTCGTACCGCACTGTTTCCCGTATAATCCATCCGCACAGAGTTTCGAGACTTCTTGCCACTATTCTCGTGCAGCACGAGGTCCATCGAGAACTGGTCCTCATCAAATCCATGTTCGTACTGCTTCATGAGGTCCAAATCGTGTTTCTTGAGCGTCACCAGTCCGGGCAGCAGAAACAGCGTCGAGTCCGCATACCTGAACAGCACTCTAGAGGATGCATCAACATCGTCCACGTTGTCATAGTCTTCTCCAAAAGAGCACAAGATCGAAAAGCCTCCGTCCAGCTCGACCCCATTCTCCCACAAAATGGCAAAGAAGCCGTCCTCTTCGTTCCAATCCAGTACTGGAGCTTCTCCTTCCACCGCTTGCAGTGCATCTGTACAAAACACCAACTTGTAGTCATCCCAGATCTGCACACAAGGCTGCAATTCCACGGGTAGTTGTCTGAATATCACCGCCTTCAGCAGCAAGGGTTTGCCATTGGGAGGTTTCTGCTTGTCTAGGAGTTCATGGAAACCCGAGAGGAACCTCTGGATCGACGGCGGCGTCTTCTTCTTCAGCGCCTGGGGCGTGAGTGACTTCATCTCCCATCGTTTCCTATAGAACTCCACAAATGCATCGGTTGGGTCGTCCGCCAGCCCAGAGAAGAGTAAGTAACACGCCACCACCACGCCACTGCGGGTTTTCCCCGTCTGGCAGTTGACTAGAGCCACATTCTGAGGATCCAAAGACAGCCACGCGTCCAGCGCGTAGCAAAGCCTGAAAATGAGGTCGAAGGGCGGAGTGTGCGCCTTCATCCCGTCCCGCTCCCAATTAAACTCGAGCATTTGCTCGTGCAGGCGGTCGGCCACTGACTCGCGGCCGTCCTCGTCCAAGGACGCGCGCCACGCGAGCGACAGCAGGTTGTGGCCTTCCTCGGTCTCTTGGACGTCCTCCAACGCGTTGAGGTTGAACAACAGGAAGCGGCCGCGATGCTGCGCATCCAGATACTGCGCCAGGTCATCGGCGTTCACCACATTCCCCTTCTTGTCGGTGGGGGCGTCGCACGGCGCGCCGCAGACCACGAGCCGCTCCGTCATGAAGGTGAGCTCCAGCGAGCGCGCGTCTGGGGGGCGGACGTCCCCCATGCTGGCGCGACGCACGAGACGCACAGGACCCGCATCCAGCACAGAGCTCGTGAGGCGGCGTAGCGACTCCATTTCGAGAATGATGGTCTTTTGTTTTCTTTTGGGTTTTGACTGGGAATTTGTAAGCAAACGTGTAGCCACTTGACACGAAACGACGCGCAAAACTTCAACTCTAATTGGCGCAATATGGAGGACAGGACGGACGCCACCGCCGAGGCGTGGAAGTGAGTGCGAGGGGCTTGGAGATGGATGAAGGGGGAGAGAGTACTGAAGTATCGATAATTGATGGCTGACAGGGCGTTTGGAGGTGATACCGAGGCGGGGAGGCTGCTGAAGAAGCTGTACTGCGGGACAAGCAAGCCCAAAGTCTCCTACCCGAGTATGTTGTACGATGAGGCCTGTGTGTGTTACGTTTTACTTATGAACTTGGCGCTGATATAGAGCTCAAGACAAAGCCTCGAGATATGACGGCGCCGTTCATCCCTGGTGGAGCCGTGGCAGGTGCAACAGACTCAAGAACACATCGACTGGTGGCGAAGACGTCAAGCCGAGCGATCAAGGCTCCAGTGCTGGTTAAGTATAAGGGTGGAGCCCCTGAGGTGAGTGACAAGACAAGGAACTCTACTAGAGAGAACGTGGTGCTGACTGTACGGTGAATTGCTGTGGTAGATGCACCCAATCGACTACCTAACGGCGCACAAGAAGCCGCTGAGTGAGATCGAGAAGGAAGTGAACGAGATCAAGAGGCAAATGGAGGGCTCTCGCTTGAGTTGTGTCAGGCGCGTACCGAATCAAGAGAAGGAAAAGCTGCAGCAGGTGTTCTCGTACACAACCGGCAGCATTCTTCCCCGTGAACTACTTCCCGGATCGGGTGCGAGCATTAATTACTCTGACACGCTTACGGTCGACTCACTAATTGGTCGTTGTTTTGTACAGATCTCCTCGACCGAGAGTTATCACATGCTGCTGTGTTGCGTAATGGGAAAAAAACCAAGGACAAGTTGACGCAACTAGAAGAGCTCTACGCCGCGGTGTTGAAGGAGGTTGAGTCACGGAAGGCCTACATGGCCGAGATGATTGATCTGGGAAGACCCGACAAGGCAGCTCCCATCGAGCGCGAAATCTTGGAGAGAATGACGGAGCTGAAGAAAATTAACGAGCTCTTGAAGAAAGAGAAGAGGAATTGCAGCAACAACGATGGCAACTAGTCGCAACAAAGGTGAATGGACTAATAGGAAGTGCTCGCACTTACGCTCGATCTCTTGCTTATAGTCCGATTTATCGATTTGTTGTACACTGTTTTAGCAAAATGAACTGGAGGGACTGGGGGCGCTGTGGAAATCCTATGAAGAAGGCGAAGGTGTGCAACGTACACTATTCAAAGAACACAAATGGATATCGGGTACCTAACACCCACATCAATCCATCGAGGTACTGTCGTACGTTCGTGCTATTACTGGACTGATAATCAAGTGCTCCGCTCCGATTACATCGCTAACTTTAGTCACGTGTTCCAGCTCATTCACGAATTCGCCCTCAAGCCTCAGTGGAGATGTATCGGACAGCTCCAATAGAGAATGAAACCCCGCCCAATACTGGTTCGCTCGCGAATGGCAATTTTCGCAAGCTTTGCAGCGCCATCCTCGCTCTGCAACGACCTGATGGCCACATTGAACTTCAATTCCCAGCGGAAGATGCCATTGACCTTGAAACACCTCAAAACAGCGTCCCAGAAACCCCAAGTGGGTCCTCCGACGTGTCAAGACGAGAAGACTCAAGCTCCAAGAACCCGACAGTGAAAGTCACCGACAATCGCTTGGTCTCCGTTCCTCCGTTGATGAGTATCTGCATTCTCATTGTGGGAACTCGTGGAGACGTTCAACCGTTCCTGGCCATCGCCCAAAGACTACAAAGAGATGGTCATCGTGTGCGTTTAGCTACTCACGCAGTCTACAGAGACTTTGTGATGACCCACGGCGTAGAGTTCTACCCGTTAGGTGGAGACCCCAAGGAGCTGGCCGCTTACATGGTCAAGACTGGAGGCCACCTCATTCCTACCAAGATTGAGACGCTGACGAAGGACGTACCGAGGAACCGTGAGATGATCAATGAGATCGTCCTCTCAACGTGGCCAGCCGTGTCCGATGCAGACCCTGACGGTGGTGGACCAGGCGTACCAGGTCCTCCCTTTCGGGCCCAAGCAATTATCGCTAACCCAGTATCGTACGGACATATTCACGTGGCTGAAAGATTGGGAGTCCCGCTCCACATCTTCTTCCCTCAGCCTTGGGTGCCAACCATGGCGTTTCCTCATCCGTTATCGAACTTGGCATACACTGGGAAATGGCAGAAGAGAAACTACATTTCGTACAAACTGGTCGACTTGATCATGTGGCACGGCACGGAAGGAATGATCAACGAGTTCCGGACTGAAGTGCTGAAGCTGCGACCAATTCGCAACGGAGACCTCGGGTCGGAGCTACTTCTGGATCTGAATATCCCTCACGCTTTCATGTGGAGTCCGAAGCTTGTACCGAAACCTGCAGACTGGGGAAATCTCTACGATGTCATCGGTACTGTAAGTCTCAAGGAAACTGCTTCAGTCTACTCCCCTTCACCAGAGCTTGAAGCCTTCCTTGGAGATGATGGAGGACCCATTTTTGTTGGTTTCGGTTCTATGATACTAGCAAATCCTTTGGCGACTACCAAGATGATCATCGAAGCTGCTACCCAAGCCAACGTCCGTGTATTAATCCAGTCGAGTTGGAGTGATATGGCTGGGGACCTCCAAATCCCCAGCAACGTCTTCTTCCTCGGCAATTGCCCGCACGATTGGCTTATGCCTCATGTATCTGCCGTTGTCCATCACGGAGGGGCTGGAACAACTGCTGCTGGGCTTCTGGCTGGGAAACCCACCTTTATCGTGCCATTCTTCGGAGATCAGCCCTTCTGGGGTCAGGCTGTTGTCAGCATTGGGGTGGGAGTAGCGCCCTGCCCCATTACACAACTTACTACCGAAGTACTACGCAAAGCTTTTGTCGATCTAGCAAACCCAGAGATGCGCGCTCGAGCCGAGGCGTTGCAAGCCATTATGGAGAAGGAAGACGGAGCTGAAGAAGGTGTACGGGCCTTTTACCGCCATCTACCGACGCAGGATATGTGGTGCGACTTGGATCACCAACGAATCGCTTCACAGTGGAGTGTCCGCGACAGAATTAAGCTCTGTGACCGCTGTGCGCTTTTAGTAAAAGAACGTCAAGGTAAGAAGCCGGGGAAGTTATTGCGCTACAATGCCGTCGACTATTCCGCTCGAGGCCCAAGCTCGTTACTGACTGGAGTCGCCACTGGTGTCGTCGTCTTCGCACACGAATTGACTGGAGCTTTCACTGGAGTATTGATGCTACCAGCGAAAGGATTGATCAAGGGAGGATTGGTTGGTGGAATCAAAGGAACAGTGGCAGGTGTGTATTATCTATTGGTGAGACCAGTGCATGGAGCTTTACTCTTAGCAGACCAAGCAGCTACTGGACAGAAGAACGCAAATCGGGAAGAAGGGCAACGAAAGCTCAACAGTGTGTACGATCGACAACTCATGGCGGCTTTAGGAACACAAGACGCCCTGGTAGACGCCTTCTGCTTGGCAGTAGGGCCGAACGCTGTTGACAGCGTCATTTTTGTGCGACGTAAAGACCGCAAGGCTATGCAGAATCAACTACGACACGCTTTAAAACGTCGCTACCGTGGGCGTTATGACACTTTACTGAAGACTGAGAAGGACAAGTCGGGCCCGCTGTTTTCTCGTGTAGAATCCCCAAATCGATGCAGCCAGACCCAAGTTCTTCCTACCGATATGCCACTTCTAGATGCGGACACTACGGACACAATTGTGAACTACGTCGAGTCGAAAGATGCAGCCAAAGTGCCTTTTATTACGCTGAAATCGGCTCAACTTACGCCAACGGGGGTGGAAATATCGCTGGAGATCCCCGATGAAACTTCCGATGTGGTGGATTCATCGACTATTGCTGCATGGGAAGCCTTTGTAGCTCAAGGTGAAATTCCTGCGCAAGAAATTTCTGTTCCAGTCATGAATATCTGCCTTGCGGCCATCGGTACTTGGGACAACGGGGTGAAGCAATTTGTAGCCATTGGGATCAAGTTGAAGGAGCAGGGTCATCGCGTTCGTCTCGCCGCTAACGAACGCTTCCGCACTGAGATCATGCTACGTGGGCTTGAATTTTATCCGCTGGCAGGGGCCCCCGAGAGTATCCAGGACTTCGTTAAGTTTGTGTATGACAGTCAAAATGCAGCCCATGCTGCAGTACCTGGTCGTCTCGGGACAGGCGCCATCCAAGCCTTCAAGGAGCTCATTTACTCGCTCTGGCCTGCCGCGTATGGATCGGACCCTCACGGTGGTGGAGCGAATATTCCTGGGGTTCATTTCCGAGCAGACTCGTTACTGTGGCATCCACTGCTACTTGGTCACGTCCACGTAGCTGAACGACTCGGAATTCCACTTCAGTGTGCGAGTCTAGAGCCTCTTTCACCGACGTACTGCTTTCCCCACCCTTTGAGCTCCATCACTGGCCTGGATCCGGCAATTATGATGTTGCGCCAGAGCAACTTGCTGACGTATGGCATCGTAGACACAATACTTTGGTATGGAGGTATCGCGGACGTATTGACGCAATTCCGTGCCTTCATCGGCCTCAACAAGCGGTGGGATCAGCCTGACACCCTCGTCCGATGGCAGATTCCTCATATTTACCTCTGGAATCCAGCACTTCTACCGAAACCATTGGATTGGGGGGCCGAACTGACGGTTGTTGGTCACGTGACACTGGGCAATTGTGATGGTCTCAGCCGAAAGAAACGCAAGAAGCGTGAGAAAGAGAATAAACGTTTCAAGTGGCCAACCCAGCTAGCCAAGTTCGCCTTCCAGACGCCATCCCCACCGATTATTTACTTCGGAGTCTCCACGCGGACAATGACAACCGCACACCTTGATGAGTTACTGCGGAACATTGACGCTGCTGCTTCTTCCCCTGACTGCCAAGTGCGGATCATCTTCCAGACTCGCGAGGTTGGAGACAGAAAGCGAATTCCCTTTCATACTGCCAACGTTTTCCAGATCCCCAACGATCTACCGTATTCACGACTCTTTCAGAAGCAGGCAGTGGTAGCTGTAGTCCACTGGGGAGAGCCTGACATCACTGCTGAAGCTCTCTCTGCTGGCAAACCAATGGGTGTTTGCGGTACACACCCGTCACAGCAATTTATGGCCAGCGTGTGTGAACAAGCTCAGGTGGGTTTACCTCTCATCGACTGGAAGACGAGCACAGTGGGGACTCTAACTTCGGCCTTCAGAGATCTGCTACAATCGGATATTCGAGACAAAGCTCAGAAATTGTCGACGTCGTTTGATCCAAAGCAGCCACTCAACAACGCAGTGAAGGCATTTTACTTTAATTTACCACTAGAGGCGATGCGCTGCGATGTGGAGCCGACTAAAGTTGCGCGAGTGTTTGATCCGCACCACAAGCTCAAGCTGTCGCTCGAAGCTTACGTTGCTGTGCAGCCTCGTCGTGATGAAAGCAAGGGGTTCGAGCCGTTCAAGCCCCTTCTATTTGGTGGGGATCGTCCTCCGGCATTCTCCATTCGTAACAAGGGAGGAAAGACGTCAATTGCTGCCAGGCCGATTCGCCAGTTCGATGCCCAATTGGTGCTGGACGTGCTGGAAAATGGGCAAAGTTTCACGTTCAGTAGCTCCTCGGTGGGGTCGACTCCATCGAGTCCAGTTGCGACCCCAGCGCAGATCGCGATGTTCTGGTCTTCTGCTGAAGAGGAAGCAGCTGTACGTAAAGCCACGAACGCAGCCTACGATCGACTTGTGAAGAAGCTCAAGCACACGAGCACACGCGAAGCAGTGAGGAAATTCTTCGGGGTGGGGAATGAAGCCCGACGTTTTGAAGAAGAACAGCGATTCGCTTCGGTGGAGTAACAGTTAGACGGTCTACGGCGAGGTGTGCACTCAAATACTTGTCAAGAAGAAAGAACTCTCTTGTTCTTCTTAATAATGCTTCTTGTTCTTTTCTTTTAAGAACATCGATATTTTTACTGCGGAACATACATGTAGACCTATGCGCCCGCTAAACATCCATACGCTCTGTCAGAACTTGCACATACTGAGCGTTGATCTGCTTCACACACTTCGCCTGCTCTTCCGGTGAACTCCAAAATCTTGGCACCTCCACCACCTTCAACGCCATCGACTGACCTCGCAACAGCGAAGCACGTCTCTTCCGAGGCGACCCACTACCACCCACCTCCTTCGACGCTTCTTCAGTGGCAGGGTTGTACGTGTACTCAACTCGAGGCTGGTGATTCGTGGGGCTACTGGATGGAGGCGAACGAAGCTGCTCCGTGTCCAGCTGCCGTAACGAGAACTTGGGCGGCTGATGGCACGAATACTTGAGCGGTTTGTACTTCAAGTCGCCCTCACTGCCGCTGTCCCCCGTGATCTGGTGCACCACCAGTCTCGCTTCGTACGACAACTTGAGCTCGTGGGCCGAGTCGTAGACGCGAGCGATGCGGGTCGGATCCAGGTCGCAAGTCATTCCAGCCAGCGGAAGGTTTCGATAGAAGGCCAGCACCGCAGTGTTAAGAGCACTGGTGGTGAAATTGTCAGAGCAAGACGCGCAGCACAGGCCGCATGTTTAGGATCGAGCAAGGCTTGGAAAGTCTGGGCAACACTGGAAGGTGTCAATGCGCTGAGCTCAAGCGGCTGTACACCAGCTCCCGACAGCGCTAAAGCCTGGCCCCAGAAGTGCTGTGTGCTCTTGCGAGCAACCGCACAAGCGGGCTTCCCTGCGGCCAAACATGTCGACGTGGTGGAGGTATCTCCCCAGTGGATGGCAGCCTCCACGTACGGAAGAATGTTCTTGATAGGAAAGTGCTGGCTGATCTTGATCACAGTGTCATTGTCGACTCCCGAACCCCTGGCGTTATCGTGGACCTGGAAAAGCACTCGTACATGTGCAGTGTGCGCAGCCTTCTCAACGATCCTGACGAGCGCTTGAACGCGGCGGGAATCCCAGTTGTCGCCCTCTAGACCGAAGTAGATGATTGGTGCAGTCGGATTCCTTTCAGCAAACACCTGAATCTTTCGCTCAATGTTAGAGAAGTCGAAGCCGTCAACACCATGATCTTCGAACTCGATAGCCCCTGCGATCGTAATTTCGCCTCTCCAGTCCCGAGGTTTAGGCAGCAATGCAGGGTTCCACAGATACGTGTGGGGGACCCGCCACTCAGTAAGCGAATTACTTGCGCTGCTTCTACCCGTAAGCCCCAGAGAATATCGGAAGTCGTCTAGGATATCCCGCGCGCTCTCCCATACCAACTTGTCTAGCACACCGTAAGAAGCTTCGTTAGCAGGTGCATAATGGTAGGGGCTGTTTAGCTCCTTGCTGGACCTCAAAACGTGGCCAAACGCTTGCGTTCTCGATAGTGGAGTTTCCCCCATGCAGTGCAGAGGCACACCGAGACGCTCTGCCACGATGGTCTGTCCTAGCAAAGTTGGGTGCGCGATGAGAACGTCGGCACGGAAGGCTTTGCCCGGTGTCATCTGGTCCGCCTCCACGCACGCTGGCCAGAGCGAGAACACGAGCTCCCGTAGTTCCTCTATCTCGGAGAAAGGGTCCTGCTGGCGAATGAAATCCAGTAGACGGGACTTGGGTCGTGCTGTGCAAGGCGTTTGCTGGTGAAGATACTCCTGGAATTTGGATATCGTGGATATGCTGCCTCCGAGCGGATAGAAGCCAAGTCCTGCTCTGGAAATACGGTCGCGGTGAACGGTATTGGTCGCGATTCGCACGCAGTGACCATCTTCTTTGAGTCGCAGCCCAATCGCAACGTATTGCTGCACAGTTTCGCTCCAGCTTCCGGTTGTCATCATGCAGATATTCATTTTCGGCAACGACTTCTCTGTGGAGGCATCCAATTTTGCATCTTCGTGCTGGTAATCGGGATCTTAGCTGGTTTCGTTTTCGCTCGCTGTATTACAGCCCCCAAGTACTGCGCCAACCGAATCACTGCCGATGAACGTTGCCCTCGCAGGATCCTCTGCGCTAACGTCACCTTGCAAGGCCGCACACAAACCCCTCACTCCACTCCTGCTGATCTGCTGTTTCATCAGAATTCGGTCACCCCCTTCACGCTCCCTCATCAACGCATAAAATCGTCTCTCCAACAGGGTTTTCTCCTTGCGCGTTAGGTCGATAGAAATTTGCCGAGCAAGCGCGTTTTCTCCATCCAGCACCTCGTCCACACTCATCGAACCGTTGTGTACGTTGCGAGGCTTGAAGCCCAGAGCATTCAGAAACTTGTTGTTGCCCTTGATAACCGATCCTTTCCTCTTCTCGTTCTCTTTACGACCGTTGTTGTAGGCACCGGTGGCAACGTGGTCGGCGAACACCATCGTCCCCACTAACGGACTGATCATGAGCCCCCCAATACCCTTGACAAGACCCACCACCGCACCTTTGGCGCCTTCCTCGCGATAACCTTGTGATGGCTTTACGAACACGTCCTTCACACCCGATCCAATAGCGTGAGCCATCGCGCCAACCCCCGACGATGCACCTTCGAACACGCTGTCTGGGCCTCGAGCGGAATAGTCCACATAATTGTACTCAACGATATCCCTCGACGAGTTCTCTGGGCGGGATGTCACCACAAACTCACACACGTTGCACAAGCGGAGCTTGTCCTTCTGGCTCCATAACGTCGCTGCTCGGCCGCAGTTCAGGTCACAACGCATTAGATGTACAGGCAAGTTGCGATAGAAGCACGTCACTGCCTCCCCAGCGCTGTCTTTCTGCCGCATGAGATCTCGAATTTCAATAGCACGTTGGCGAAGCTCTGGACTGCGCAACTTCTCGAAGGCAGAACGAAGCTTCTCCGTTGTTAGCTCCGAGATTGGACAAGGCTCCACACCAACACCAGCGTCCAGGACAGCTCATCCCCAGAAGGGCTGATCTCCGAAGAACGGCACGATGAACGTGGACTTGCCAGCGAGGAGGCCGGCCGCTGTAGTACCTGCTCCGCCGTGGTGCACGACTGCAGACACTCGTGGCATGAGCCAGTCGTGCGGACAGCTACCCAAGAAGAAGATGCTGTCGGGAACATCCATGTCTCCAGCCATGTCACTCCAACTGGACTGGATGAGCACTCGCACGCCTGCTTGATCTGCTGCGTCGATAATCATCTTTGTGACTCCCTTGGGGTCTTGAAGGACCATCGACCCGAATCCAACGAAAATTGGACCGTTATCATCGTGACAAGAAACGCTTCTAGCTCTGGTGTAGGCGTGAAGTTTGACCCAGATTCTTCCAGCGTGACAGTGCCGATGACGTCGTAGATCTTGCCCCAGTCCTTCGGCTTTGGTACGAGGTGTGGGCTCCACATGAATGCGTGGGGAATGGCGAGATCCAGTAGGATGTCGCGACCGCCTTCACCTTTGCGGATCTTGCGCAGATCGAGCACGTCGGTGCGGAAGGCGTTCATCATTCCCTCTGTGCCTTGCCACATGAGCAGGCCCACCAACTTGTACGTCATGTAGTTCACCTTCTTGGGCTTTCCGGTGTACGGCATGTTGGACAGCGGGTGTGGAAACGCAGTCGTTGGTACCCAGGGCTGGGGAAACATGATGTGCAGCGGAACACCGAGACGTTCGGCGACGTGGATGTGGCCGTACGACACCGGGTTGGCAATGATGGCCTGCGCTTTGAAAGGGTTACCGGGTATACCGGGGCCACCGCCGTCGGGGTCCGCTTCAGACACAGCTGGCCACGTGGACTGGATGATCTCCTCGATCATCTGCATGTTTCGCGATACGTCCTTCTGGATCGCTTCGAAGCTGAGCGGGATGAGATGGCCGCCCGTCTTGACCATGTAAGCTGCGAGCTCCTTGGGGTCTCCTCCCAGCGGGTAGAACTCGACGCTGTGGCTCATGACGAAATCGCGATAGACGGCGTGGGTGGCGAGGCTAACGCGATGGCCGTCCTGCATGAGTCTCTTGACGATGGCGACGAAGGGCTGCACGTCGCCTTGGGTGCCGACGATCATGATGCAGATGACCAAAGCAGGAGGAGCATCGCCGTCGGTTCTGCTGCTTCTTTGCCTCGTATGGAAGGACTCAACGCACTGCTTGGCTTGCTCCTGCAGACTGGAGATGCGATATTTACTATCGTCGTCGTCAAAGTCCATTTGAATGCGTCCACCGCGGTCGAACGTCATCGCCGCGTGCACCACATCGGCGAAGGTTGTGCATTTCCTTTCCTTAACTTTCTCCAGTGCTTTCTTCCATCGCTGTCGGGATACACCGGAGGTTAGCAAAAGACAACTATACGACCATCACTCTGACTGATGTTTTTTTTTTTACCTTGGAGGCATTCTGCTCGTCTTGTGGTGAAGAACCCATTAATTACCCTCACTTGTCGTCTGCCCTGCCAGTTGGAAAATGGAATGAACAGCTTCTCCTGCGGCGAGTGCGCGAGGCGAGTGGACTGGTAATCTGCTGACCGGGCTCGATTACAGCATGGGTAAATCCAACTGATCCAGCAGTGTACTAATCAACGAAGCGAGAGTGATGACTTCCTTTTGCTGCTCTCCTAGTCACCGACTAGTAGTCGGACAGAAATGCACGTTCGCACCCACGACATGGACAGTTCAGCAACACGGCGCCGTGATTCACGGCCCGTGAAGCAGTCCGCTCCATCCGCTTCAAGGCGATGGATTTCCCCTGTCGATCATCAAAATGGCTACATCATCTCGTACTTAATCGGGATCCAGTTGCTTGCGTGGCGTTTCAGAAGAGCTTCAATTCCCCAAGGGACAAGAGATCTGCTGCGGACCATGTCGACGTCCTCGTGGGAGTCCAAGCTCAAGGGACTGGACGCGTATCCGAAGACCATCGAGGAGTTCAAGGTGCGCACTCTCCAGGGCGGCCTCTTCTCCCTTTTGGCCTTCGCCTGCATCTCGCTGCTGCTGGTGTCCGAGCTCAGTTTCTACTTCACGACCGACACCGTGGACAAGATGATGGTGGACGGCGGCCGCAACACGCTCGTCTCCATCAACTTCGACATTGATTTCCCCCGCATGCCTTGCTCCGTCGTGGCGGTGGAGTCCGCGGACATGGCCGGCAACGCCCAGCACGACATTGTGCACAACATCGAGAAGATTGCGCTGGACCGCAACGGCCAGGCGCTCACGGAAGGCATGCGCGACGTTATTGGTGGAGCTCTGACCAATAATACGGACCTGCATACAGAGACCGACAGGTGCGTGTTGCGGCGCTGGGTAGAGAAGAGAGAGAGAGTTGACTGACGTTGTGTGTATCAATTGCTGGGCAGACCGGACTGTGGGAGCTGCTACGCTGCTGGGGAGCCTGGAGAGTGCTGTAACACGTGCGACGCAGTGAAGGCCGCCTATGCTCGCAAGAGCTGGATGATGCCCAGTCTCCACACGATCGCACAGTGCCAGGAGAAGGAGATCGAGAAGGTTCTTCGTGGCGAAGTGGATGAAGGATGCCGCATCAAAGGCGCACTCGTCGTGTCCAAGGTGGGAAATGGCGGGGGACTTGGTGTTTAGGAAGACGGTGCTGATACTTGGTTCTTTTTAGGTTGCTGGACGCCTGTATTTCGCTCCGTCCAAGTTCTTCCGATCTGGATACTTGTCAGCGCAGGATCTGGTAGACGCTACCTTCAAGGTGTTTGACACCTCGCACACGATCCGCTCGCTGTCTTTTGGCGAGTTGTACCCGGTACGAGTTGAATGGTTCTGTGTTCCTGCTTCCGGCAAAGTAAATCCATTGCTGACTATTATTTCTCGATTCAAACTCTTCACAAAACAGGACATGAAGAACCCACTTGACAGTCGCAACAAGGATCTCCATGACGAGTCTACTCGTGGCTCATTCCAGTACTTCCTGAAGGTGCGTTTGTTTCTGTTTTCCTTGGCTGTGGCTTATAGCAGCGCTAACAAGTTAGCTTCTCGTTATCAGGTCGTGCCGACCGAGTACACGTTCCTGTCCGCTAGCCGCATCATCACGAACCAGTTCTCAGCTACGGAGCACTTCCGTCAGCTCACACCTGTGAGCGACAAGGGTCTACCCAGTACGTCGTCGTATATTGTTGGTCTTTCAACACCCTTTTTCTGGTCTTGAGGACTGATTACCTTCCGTTATTTTGATTCTGCAGTGGTCTCGTTCAGCTACACTTTTTCTCCTATTATGTTCCGCATCGAGCAATACCGCGTGGGCTTCCTCCAGTTCCTCACGAGCGTCTGCGCTATTGTGGGCGGAGTGTTTACGGTACGAGTTTGCAAAGCTTATCCTGTCGAAGTTCCGAGTGCAGTGCACTTATATGATCATTCTCATGCTGTAGATTCTTGGCATCCTGGACTCGCTTGCGTTTGGACTGCTGAACAAAACGAGCAGCACGACGCTGCTGTAAGTCGTTTCTGTCTAATCTCAATGTGGATGTAGGCTTTTCTTGCTTCATTATTTATGGATCGCTCGTTCGGGTTTGAAGTATTGCAACAGTTGTTGCGATGCCATCACTTGCCCCAGAGCTGTGGAACTTGTCTGTTGTGATCTTAATATGTGGTCTCATGGGGTGGATGATGCGACTTGTGCGTCTGCTGCTTATGTATCTTGAAGCCCGCTGCGCTATCCAGCAGAATACAGTACGTTGTTTAGACGAGCTCCTGGAGTCTATCCTTTCTGACTATACCAACACATCTTCATCTAGGTTATTCACTTGGAGAAACTAGGACCAAGGTATTTATTTTACTATGGGTTCAGCATCTACATTGAAAGTGGCTGATTTCTTTTTTCATTCCCCCGTAGTCTTCACGTACTCCAGCACGCGTCCATGTGGCACTTTCATCAGCTCTTGCGGACGCAACTTCAGATCGCCTCAACGCCAATGAAGCGTGTGCGGGTTCCTTTCGAGATCATCTCATCGTCCGTAAAACTCGTGGAGTCCTTTGATGAGCAGCACCACCCGCGAATGAATCTACACCTGGAGGTCAAGACCGATACGAAATATGTTGTACATGTACAAGTGTTTTGGCAAGTGAAGGCGAGTGCACTGGACGGCGCTTGCCAGAGTGCTTGGAGCCCACGAGCGGAGAGGAGGATAAAGCAGCGGATCAAAAACATCGACGCAATTCTCCCAACTCGAGCTGCCCGAACTGCCATTCACGCAGTGCGCTCGCTGCCACGAAAGCTCTACGACGCGGACCTTTGGAAAACACCCCACCGTCTACTAGAAGATGATGTTGACAACGGCGATAATGAAGCGGCGCACAGGTTGTTGAAAAGAGGGCCTTGCTTGTCCAGTCTCTTTGGAGGAGGTGACGCATTTCGATGCTGCTCAGTGGTGGAAAGGTATCAACTGTTCTTGTTCCTGTCGTTGTCATGTCCTAACGCACGTGCGTTTAATACACTTACAGGAGAAGCGACGGCAACGAGTTCGTGGTGCCAATACCAACCGATCTGCTCACCAGTGTAGGTACAGAAGCAGCAATCCAGTCGTCTGTCGTGGCAACCGATTGTGAGAATGGTAGTCCACCAGAAATTTCGGTTGCTCCAAGTATTGGCGATGCGCGATACCCCTGCGTGCTTGCTATCAGCTCTACCGACGTTCAAGGCAATGCAGCAATACCCAAGTCGGCGGGGTCAACGAAGCGTTCAAAAGACAGCGAAGATGAGGTCTTATGTCAGTGCGTGGCGATTGACTTCCTCCCAACGCCAGTGAAACCAGGTCGTACCCCAGTCATCGTCAAGAAGCTCCACTTTACAGCCACCAACGTCTTCAGCTCTCAGGTGCGTCGTGCTCTCTGTATTGAAGCTCTGGCATCTCTAACTACTTCTCTGTTGCGCCGTATTTGAAGGAGATCTTCGGGCGCTCCGGTAGCGAGTGTGTCATCTGTCTGGAACGTGTTCCGACCGCCATCCTGCTCCCATGCCGCCATTTGTGTGTGTGCCGCGAGTGCCTCGAAGAGATTGACCAGTGCCCAATCTGCCGCGCCAAGTTCTCCACCTACGCCTGCTACCAGAACCCCACGAACGAGCAAGGACAAGGGCTCCAATAGCTTCTCAAACACTTAGCCACTTACGCAGGCGGTGACGACGAAGTGCCTATCATTCGACACTAGCCATTGAGGATCTCCAACAATTACGGGAGCTATTTCGTGCAATACGCGTCGTACCTACAGGAATGAACTCTGGGAGTTCTTGACATCAATGTACCTCACTTGAAAAGTAAAAAAAAAAAATGAACTCGGGGAGAATCTCTCTCGTCATTTGGGCGTCATCGGAATGAAGAGCAAGTCTTCTCTTCATCTACTAAGTAAATACTTGTACTACGTAGTTGTAGTACATGTACTACAGTGTTATTTTTTACATGACAATAAATACAATTATTTTTTTGTACCCTGTCACCAAAACGATGTACCAACTTCCAAAACTTACCTAGAATACCTTTTCAAAAGACGGTACGTTTTGGTAACGGGTACGGTTTTACAAAACAACCTAAGTTTTACAAAATAACGGTAGTTTAAAAAAAAACGGACCGATTCGCAATTATTAAAAAAAAAACGGACCAATTTCCCCTTAATTGTATTCATCCGTATTTCAATCATCATTTCTGTTTTAGCCCAAAGGCCAATAATGGCGTACGAGGCGCTGGCGCTGGCGCAGAGTGCGCAGTTATACTTGCTCGTGGGCGTGCTGGGGATCGTGCTGTACCTTCTCTTGGTCCTGTCCTTCTTCCTTGTGCCCAACATCAAGGCGCAGCACCCGGCGGCGGACCTCGTCGTGTGGCACGCAGGCTGCGGCCTCATGACATCCGTGGGCTTCGTCTTCGGCTTTGTATTGCAGCGGCAGGACGTGGAGCCGCAGGACGAAGAATTGATCCACTGGCAGTGCTCGCTACTGGGGCCTTTCAACCAGTTTTTCCTCCTGGCAGGCGCCTGCTGGTACCTCATGCTCACTCTGGACCTGCTCGTGGCTCTCGTGAACCCGTGGATGGGCTACAGCTGCAAGTCCTGGGCCTACCACACCATGTACGACATGGATCTGTGGGCTTATTCTAATGCAGAACTACTACTACTGCCTACTGACCGTTGTCTTGCTCTGACTGCTGTAGAGTGTGGAGTGTCAGTGCTGTGTCGGCTCTGCTGCTGCACCAGTTGAACCTCTTCGGCCTCTCACCGCTCAATGTCTGCTGGGTCAAACGCACTAAAGACCCGACGCAGATCAACACAGCCAACTGGGTCTTCCTCTTCGCCCTTGTGGGCGCCACTTGTGTCGTGTCACTCGCAGTGCTGCTGTTCGCGAGTTTCCGCTTTGTAAGGAGGCAACTGGACGTCACGTATCGAGCCAAGCGCCGCAATTTAATGCAGTACTACCGCTATCTATTGGTGTTTGCGGGTCATTGGGCGGCCTGTGGAGCGCTCTACTATGCGGCCTACCTCCAGCAGTTCGACGGCAAATTAGCAAAACACTTTGAACTCGCCTTCGCGCTCGTGTTTGGCTCGTACCCTGTGCTGCTGCTCATTGTGTGGGTGCTCAATACGGAGCTGTACCAGAATTTCTCAAGCGAAAACAACCTATCGAAGTCGGAGCGGGGAACAGGAGGGATGACGAGTACGGAGCACTTCAGCGCTGCACTGAGGAAGGATTTGATGCGCTACACGACTGCAGGGATCCGCTGCAGCATCTGCGAGTCTCCTGCCGACAGCTTACGGTCGCCACTGCTGAGTCTTGCTCGGGATCGTTTCGGGTCTCTTGATCGAACTGCAGCGTTGTCATTTCTGCAAATGGAAGAGGGCGGCTCGGCTGGCCTTTATCACGAGAAGAAGAGGTTGGCGACCACGGTGTACAACGGCGAATATCGGTACTACGAGAAGCTGGGCTTCACTGACTACGCGCCCAAAGTGTTCCAGAACATCCGAGAAATCTGCGGCATCGACAACGAAATGTATGAGCAGTCGTTCGCAGATACGCTACTGGAGCGCGCGTCCGAGGGCAAGTCTGGAATGCTGTTCTACTTCACTAGTGACCGCAAGTACCTGGTGAAGACCATGACGAAGAAGGAGCATTCGTTCCTGCTTGAGATGCTCCCGCTGTTCCACCAGTACATTCTAAAGCAGCCAAACTCGCTCCTGTGTCGCTTCCTGGGCTGCCACTCGATGCAGCTTCCCGTTGGATGGAACAAGATGTTCTTCGTCGTGATGGAAAACATCTTCCCGGATGGCCCAGTCGACGAGCGCTACGACCTCAAAGGAATCTTTCACCAGTCCAACTTCCGGTACCAAGAAGGCATCCCGACACCAGTGTCAAGCGAGTGGAGTCGCAGTGGCAAGGAAGAAGAAGAGGGTGTTCATATTGCGGAAGAAGACGAAGCGGCATCAAGCGAAAGCCACAGTGTGGATAGTGAGTTGACGCAGGTTACAGAGAAGCAGCCTCTGCTGCGTCGTGGGAGTTCTCGCCCTTCGCTCCGATATGACAACGACTTCGTACTCCGTCGAGCCTCCCTTCGTGTGAATCCAACAACTCGTGCTAACCTGCTCGCTCAGGTAACAAGTGATTGCGGATTTCTCCAGGAGCTGGGGATTATGGACTACAGTTGCCTGCTGGGTATCCGCCATTACAACCAGCGTATTGAGCCTGAGGTTTTGGACAGCCTGGCGCATAATGCTGTCGTTTCAGCAGACCAGTCTACCGTCTACTATCTCGGGTTCGTAGATATCTTGCAGCACTACAACATCGGGTGGAAAATGCAGCACTGCTTGCTGGCCGCAGTAGTGGACAAACGACAAATCACTGCGCTTCCCCCCGCCGAGTACGCTCTACGATTTTTGAACTTCATCCACGAGTATCTGCTACGAGACCCGGAAGGATCACACGTTCGCTCGTATGGGTCCATTGGCTACTCGCCTTCGAGCTTTGTTCAAAGCTGATGCTCTTACGGTGACAACTATTTTAATACGCGAGGTGATCCATCTCAATTCCAGAAGTAGATCAGGTAGACACAAGACAAATCAATCAAGAAGCTGACTGAATGCAGAACAGCATCGAGTTGCAGCGTACGCTCGACGAGTTGTGCACGGACCTCTTCGCAACGACCACATTGGAGGATTGCAACGCCATCTTGCAGTCACTTGCGCTGCTTGCAGAGACATTTCCCCAAGCCCAGTCACTTCTAGGCCGACTACTCTCTCGAGACGAAGACAATCTAGATCGGCCTCGATATTCCAGCGTGTCCAAGCTATCTGCCCTGTCGACGAACTTCCTCTACAAGAAGGAAACAGCCTTCAGTGCAGTATCTTTGCTGGCGGCGTTAGGGAACGACAATGTGCGGAATCAACGGCGCATTGTTGAAAGCGTAACTGGGGTGAAGCTGGACATTGACGATCGGCGTCGGAGCCAAGCAACTGAAAGAAATCTGTACGTGCTTACAGTTCCTGACGTAGTGGCCAGCTCGTATCGGAGATGGAGAAAGCGTCAGCGGGAACTGCAGAACTGCCGTCTGCCCAGTGGTGTGCCTCCTGCTCACAACGGGGCCCCCATGCCGTGCTACTGCGATGGTTGTTTGGGTGCAGAACAACTGTTGGCTACGTGGCAGCAGCATTTCCACGATTTATCGCGATGGAGGCTAGACCCCGACAAAGAATCATCCACAAGTAGATTATCTCCACCCCTGTCGACCGAGGAGTTTTTCCGCATGTTCCTGGAAGAGTATCAACTCTGCTCGTGCACTGTGGAAGAAGCTCTTGGGAACCAGAAAGAGGTTCAAGGACCGTACACGAACAGACCATGCAAGCTTCGAAGTCTGGTGTATTATTTCGTATCTCCAGAAGAAGCCATTGCTACAACACCAAGGACGCCGGCACGCTTCAATCCACTCCACCACCTAAGCGCCATTGCTGTAGCAGCTGAGATTGATATCACAGCCACAAGAACAGCGCGTCTTAAGCAGTTGCAGCTGGGTATAAAGCTCAATGAGAGTCCTTCGGTTGAGTTGGGGGAGTCAGGAGCGCTCGCAGCTGACCTGGTCGTCCTCTTGACTTGTGTGTCGGATATCAAGTTGTGCGATTTGCGTCCATTTGAGTCTCTAGACGATGATGAGGAAATCTTTGAGTATCAGCATCCAGTTCCAGACAACAACGAGCGTCTTCTTGCTGATTTCCTTCAATTCGAAGAACAACGTGGCCAAATTGTGCAGTGTGATGCAGGCGACAAAGACGAAACTGTGGAGACCACGAGGCAACTACTACTCCACATGCTCGCGTTTTGTGAGGGTGGTGACCAGCTTCCGTTGCCAAAATCTTCACGCAGCTATTGCACAGATTTTTCGGATGATGCGGCCGCTCCCAATCAAGTAGGAGACGTCGAGTCTGCGTCGTTGAATGCCAAGATCACCATGACTGCAAAACTGTCCGAGTGTATTCTGCAAATCGACTGCTATGAACCAGACAATTCGTCTCGGTTATTCTCGACTTGTATCCCACAGCACAAACTTCTTGGTGTGAGTGCAACTCAAGACGAAGGAGGCCTCAGCTTGCTGTGTTTATCGGATGAAGCGTTAGAGAGTCTGCTTCCGTGCTGCCGGATCTGCTCATGCGATGAACCTGGTCAGCATCCAGATTCTGATTCAGTCTTTTATTTAAGACCTTCAACTCCTGAAGAAGAACAACAGCGCGTCTCATCCCCTGAAACCAACGACAAAGTTGACAGGACTGCTGAAGTAGAAGATGGCGCTCTGAAACGTTGCAGTGCAACTCGTCTCCTGCTTTCCGGTCTTTCGTCCAAGGCAAAACTAGAGCTAGGGAAGCTGAAAACTCTTGTGGCAGAAACCAACTATCGTCGGTTGACTTGTGAAGCGCTTTCGAGAATCACCGAGAAGATTGCGAAAGTGGTAGCGGACTGCAACAAACGCATCTCCAACCTGTCGACAGCTCGAGACAAAAAAATCGTTCGAGCCACCACGGAAGTCCATCGAGCTGCTGCGATCTCTCGTTGTCGTCACTGTCGCGACCTGCTCATTCAGTTAGGTAAAAAGCTGGCATTGAAGCTGAGCCCACTGGATCCTTCAGTACCAATCCCCCTGGACAAGCTGGTGCGTGTGGCAGAACTCGTCCGTTTCTCCATTCAGGAGGTCCTAACAAACAGCGAAACTTTCGATCCATGGGAGACTCCAGACGAACGTGTGGAGAGACTCCAGTTGGACCGTCACATTTGGGCCAGTGGTTTTCCTGATGCCGCCTATTACCAAGACACCGACACACGAAGGCGTGAGAACAGGAAGAAGCAGCAGCAACTCAGTCGAAAATTGCTACAGAAAAGAGCAAAACAGCGAAGGGAATAATAGTTCATACTTGTAGATAGATTACAATGGTCACATCTCCTTCTTCGTCCACTCGCCAAACATGTGCTGGTAGTCCTCCAATTGACGCTGCATCACACAAATTGCAGTCATTAAAAATTACAGCAACCCAATCACTTCCAGGCTCATTGTACCACCTTACTTTGAGCTGGTTGTTCTCCTCTAGCAGACGAAGATACGCTTCTGCTTGGCTGTCGGTTTGACGCTTCAGCGCTCTGAAGTAAACAAAACAACAGATCAGCCTCGGTTTAAGATATAGAACCTAATTACGACCACATACTCCAACTCGGTGTCTCGCTGCTGAGCCTCACCCACGGCCCCTCGTAGACAGAGCTCTAGGCCGCGGGCGTAGGCGTCCGCCGCCTTCTTGTACGAAGTCAAGCCATACAGCGCCTTGCCCTTCCTGGAGTACGTCTTAGCCCACTCCGGGTCCAGAGCGATGGCCGCGTCGGCGTCGGCTTTAGCCTCTTGGTACTGGCCGAGAGCGCAGCAGGCCGCTGACCGGTTGCTGTGCAGTGTCGCCGTGGGCTTCCTCTCAATGCCCAGCGAATATTCTTGGATGGCCGCCTCATAGTCCTTCGCTTTAAAGAACTCGTTGCCCCTATTCTTGTGCCACGAATCGTCCTCTCGGGATGGAGCGCTACGACCCTGGGGGGTGGACGCAGACAGCTTCGTACCCACAGGCGGAACTGTGGATGACGCCCCGAACAGCCACTCCATTGAGGTTTGATTAAACATGCAGGGATCAAAATAGTACGTAAAAGACTATATCACAAATACTTTTTGACACAAAAAGAATGATTTGGGCACTCTACTTTTAAAGTTATGACCTCCAGCACTTCTGGAAGGGGCGAGCTCCAGCGGCGAGACCCATCAATGCCACCTTGTCCTCTAGCTTTATCATGTTGAAACCTCACCTTTCTGGTGAAGTCCGCACGCACTGTGGCAGTTAGAACTAGTGGTGGATTAGAGACACCTGAATTCAGAAGTCTTTTTTCCCCGGAGATCTAGGCACTTTCTCTCGATCCAGTACCATTCCGACATTGAGACGATGATCTAGCCTCAAGATCTTCTCACCAAGGTTCGAGATCACGAGATATCGGGTTCGACCTGGACCGTCCACCACAGTAGGTACCCACCGTTCTCCCCTGGTTACCCACAGCTTCTCCGTAGCACCCAACTTCACTCTCGACGCTGCCTCCTCCGATTCCCCGACCGGTATCTGCAGGTCTTCCTCGAGAGTGATCGATCGCACCTTGTCACCGTACAATCTCTTGCGACCGTTAAGCGGGATCCCGACTTCGTCGGGTAGACACATCGACCCCTTGGCGAGATCCATCCGGACCCCGGCCGGAATCATGAAATCCATGCCCAGGATCGCATCCTGGCCCGAGAGATCGCCGATCCATATGTCGAAAAAGTAGACCAGATATCCTGTCAGCGTGATCTTGATCCTTGTTCTCCCTTCTGTGGTATACACGTTATCGCCAATTCCCACATATTCCTGTCTCTGACTAGTGTCAAAGTGGCACCCAACCTTACGAGCAAAGGTGGTATCCAATATAGATACCTCGGCGCCAGTGTCCAGGAGCAAGATCGCCTTCTCATGATTGATCTTGCCTGTGATCTTGGCTTGTCGGAACCACTTCCCTGGTGCGTGACATTTCCAGTAACCCCGGAATTCTCCATTCTTGAGATCCAGGGCTACTTCCGCATCAGATCGGCGGAACTCATCGATCTTAGGTAGACTCGCGATCTTGGCGGTGTATGTATGCAAGTCACATGTATTACCGCGTAGATCAGACTCCTCCCTATCTCGATCTGCCGACTTCTTGTTCACGTATGCGTAGATGCAGTACTTAGAACGCTCGGCTCGTACCGGATTCCAACCCGGAGAGCGTCCTAGTTTAACATCTTCTCCACCTTCTCGGGAAGCATCCCTGCGTGTCGAGTCGGATCATACCACTTGCGGATCGGGTTGTAGAACTCTTCCATGATGCATTCTCCGGCTTCGTGGACCTTTCCACACCCACGGCACACATATAGGCAGTGATCCGTCGGGTGACCCCTCTCACTTCTCGCAGGTCAATCGCTTCCAACAATCGAGATCCGTGTGTTTCCTGGATCCACAATGCGAGCATCGACCTCGATCTTGGTGATCACGATCGGAATGGGTCCGGTGATCGGAGATCCGGCCTCGATCTTGCGAGTTCGGGCGAGATCGCGCCTGATCTGGCGGGTGGGACCCGCCCCCAGCACCGATCGACTGATCATCAGCCGCGGCCAGGTAGATCCTTCGTAGATCTCCTTCAGAGTCAGATCCCTCTGATCCGGAAATCCCTTCTGACTCCGAACTCGGATCTTGGGCCTGGATCGCGCGCACTACGGCCCTTGCGGGTGCCGTGGGCGTGCTCGATGGAGTCTTCTGTCGATACTTCGACCCAAACGCCGATCGTCGCTGTCTGCTCTTCGCCCCTTCTCGGGCACGAAGGATCTCTTCCAGATCGTCGACGTCAGTTAGTCGAAGCAGGGTCAGACGATCAGCCAGCTCGGGATCACCCAAAGTTTCGATGAAGTGATCGACGTGTTCCCGGCGGGCCTTGGGATTTCCGTCCTTGATCTTGAGTTTGGCTCGCAGAGCCGCCACATTCAGACGATAGAGATAATCGAGCGGGGTTTCTTCAGATCGCTTGCGCGCATGGTAGTATTGCCACGCCACTGACATCTCTAGACCACAGTACTGGGTCTGGAAACTGTCAAGTAGATCTGCCCACTTGGTCTTGGTCGTTCGACTTAGTTGTCGGTACCAGTTCTTCGCCGGACCGATCATGAGATCCGCGAAGGTGAGGCATTTCTCCTCCTCGGTGGCTTGATCTCGCTGGAACGCGGACTTGACCTTGCTGATCCAGGCTCGGGCGCAATCTTCAATGTCGTGGCTCCCATCGCCTTTCTCGGAAATTCTTATTCGCGCTTCACCACATTGTCAACACGAAGCGCCAACGGAACCTCGTGTTTCACGCGCAGCTCTCCAAGTAGCTCGCGCACGCCCAGAAGCTCCGTAGCCATCACTGACGCCGCCGTGTACTCGGCTTCCATAGTAGACAGAGAGACTCCGCCTCATCCAGCTGACGGGCATCCCGTCCATCGTCACCAGACCGCCCGTGACGGACTTCCGGTCCCCCTTGTCCGCCGCGAAGTCTGCGTCGCTGTACGCGACCATGTCCACCAGCGCATCCGTTTCTCTGTCGCCTCTCATTTGGAGCCGCAGGTCCCTCGTTCCGCCCAGATACCGCAGTAACCGCTTGGCCAGCTTCCAGTCTTTCACTATAGGGTCGTAAACGCAATGTCGGGTCGTGCGCCGCGCGACCCACCACCAGTGCAGCGGGGCTGCCGTAGCTTAGCGTCAGAGGAAGACGTTTACTCAAAGAGTATCAGTTAGTATCGATAACTGCCGTTCTTATACAAAGAACAAGTACAAGTCCGTACAATAACTAGTTACGGACTCCAAGAGTCTCTTAGTCCCTTAAACAAGGCACCTAACTCTTCAGAGGCTAAATCTCAACTGTATTGCTTTTCTTCATTGTCCTAAACCTAAATGTAACAGATTTAGTATCTAGCATAGTAAATCTTAATCTAAATGCAACGTGTGGCTCTGAGGCCATCTACGTATCTACTAAGTGTGTGCCACACAATGTACCCATATGTGACATACATAAAATGTATCCATGTGTGACACACACAAGCTGCAATCTTCGTGTAACACCCTGTTACAACCAGCGACTGAAACTTCTTCACGGTGACGATGCCGATCCCACCAGCCACACCTAGCTTCTCGCAGTCGGCTTCTCGGAGCTCGTTCTACTCAGGCCCGATGGGCGTCCGCACTACGTGTGCATGTTCCATGCCGTGGTCCTTCAGCAGCGAGCAAGTTCCTGGGAATGCGCGTAGCGTACGACGATATGGACGGGTACAACCTGGACCAGGAGGCGATGATCCTGAAGATCGTCCCAGGTTCTTTACAGAGAAATGCCCGTGGCGAGCAGATCGTCCACGTAGGCGCCCACCACCAGCAGGATTCCGTCACTCCACCGGTAATGCACACACATATCAGTGAGACTCTGTTTGAATCCGATTACTACTAACTTATTGGGCAGTAACTTGTTCCATAGGCGTCCGGATTGCTTCAACTCGTACAGCGCCTTCTTCAGCTCCAGCGCCAGCTCCTTATCGTCGTCGACATTCAGCTGCCTGCGCACCTCCTCGGAGACCTCCATGCCCTGTGGGAGGTGGATGAAGATGTCCAGCTCGGCCTCCTTCTTGGTCTTCATGTGGTGGAGCGTGAATCTTGTTTTGTGAGAAAGCCGGATCGCCAAGGGGATCCAGGTACCATTTTCGGGGTACATTGTCAGGGAAGATCACGGTACCGTTTTTTGGGTACAGCGCTGGGTGCCAAGAATATCATGACGCAATCATTTCGATACATGTTGGGCACATGGGTGGTATAATTCGTGTTAAGTCCGATCTTGGAGCTAGTTCGCAAAAGGTAAGGCTGGGAGCCGTTCAAGGTTTGAAGTACCGTGGAGTAGGGGATAGAGAGAGTAGGAATCAGTGTGCATTTTGCTCGAGAGAAGACAAGGGCAGAGAGAGAGTTTTTCCTTACAAAACACAAACGTCCTACCCTATTCCAGAGCTGGGAAGTATATTGGCCCCCTCCGACGACCAAGGATCGCTACAGTGTGGTGTAGCGGGATCAGCCAAAATCTGGTTAAGGCTGGATCCTGGTACCACTTGCGCCCAGACACCGACTACGGAGGGGGTGCTCCGATGATCCGCGAACTTGAGTGCTCAGTTTGTTCACATTGTGTACCCGTCGGTGGGCGGGATCTGCTCTTCCAGGTAACTTCGAAGAGGTTCTGGGTGAAGATCTGAACGTGGGCATGGCACAGCGCGATCTTCAGCATTCGATGTCTTTCCGGTATTTGGATCGGGGTCTGCGGACTTCTCAAGATCCGGATCTCCCAGATCGGGATGTTGCTTCTGGAGATGGGGATCCGGATCTTGCACATCTGAACCCACATCTTGACCAGGTGTCACACTTCCGGATGTCGCACTGGATATTCCGGCTCCTTCCCGCCCATCACGCGTCGTATAATCAGCTGAAACAGCGTCCGGTATCGAATCATCTGCGCCTGCAACCGTGTCCGCCTTGATCGCGCCGCCCAGAGTCGCGAGTGATCCTGGACTGTACGAACTGGATCCCGCCCTGGATCTTGTGCGACCGTCGACATCTGGCGTCGCCTGGGGGCGTTGTCGCAGTCAGCTCTTTGACGGCTGTGCTTGGGCCTTCCCGTGTCAGTGGCGCTCTGCGATCCAGATCCGGTGATCGGATGCATCGAGTGCCAGACCGCTGAAGCTGCTCATCTCCCCGCTCATCTCCCTGCGCATTTCCCAGATCAGTTCTTCGAAAACATATGTCAGTTTCGACTCCCCCACGATCCCCATGGGGATCCAGATCTGGTGTGACTGGGGTCGCCGGCGCCGCTGCAACGGGGCCAACTTCATCCTTCGGGTCGTGTGGGGGTTGTGGATCTCCCCCCTCGTCGAACACGACCTGCTTGGCCTTCACCTCAAGCAGCGCCGCAGATCCGGGCTGTCTGTCCGTCGCGGGATTGGATCGGATCCCTACGCAGTATTGCACGCGGGGTAGCGTACGTGGGGCGTTCTACCGCCGGTTCGGTCGGACCTTCGGGGATCTCTGGCGCGACAGGCTGGATCTCCACCGTAGCTGCCAGGGCGAGGTTCTGCCACTCCATATACCGTCGAGATCCGACCGATACATACCCGGGGATCCGCGGCACCTTGTCGTCCTCCAGGATCATGCCGATCTGGGTCCGCATTCAGCCGCAGCACCTTCTCGCTCAGATTGGTGATCTCCAGATTCCGGATCCTGCCTGGACCATTGACGACTGTGGGCACCCATCGTTCTCCTCGGGTGACCCACATCTTCTCGGTATGGGAAAGCTTCGATCTTGATGCACCTTCCGCGGATTCGCCGGTCGGCACCTCCAGATCTTCGTCCAGCATGACAGATGTCACCTTCTCGCCATAAAGACGCTTCCGACCATGTAGTGGGATCCCGATCTCGTTCGGCAGACACACGAATCCCCCGGCCAAGTCCATCCGGACGCCGGCAGGGATCATGAAGTCCATGCCGAGGATCGCCCCCTGTCCAGATAGATCTCTGATCCAAATCTCGAAGAAATTTACCAGATATCCCGCCAATGTGATCTTGACCTTCGCTCTTCCTTCCGTCGTATACACATTATTTTCGATGCCAACGCACTCTTGCCTTTGACTTGTGTCGATCTGGCACCCCACCTTACGAACAAAGGTGGTATCCAGAATGGACACCTCGGCACCTGTGTCTAGGAGCAAGATCGCCTTCTCATGGTTGATCTTGCCGGAGATCTTGGCCTGCCGGAACAACTTTCCTGGAGCGTGATACTTCCAGTAGCCCCGGGATTCTCCACGGCGGAGATCCAAGGCCACTTCCACTCCTGATCGGTTGTATTCGTCGATCTTGGGAAGCCTCGAGATCTTAGCGGTATACGTAGGCAATTCACACGTATTACCGCGTAAATCCGATCTTCCACTATCTCGATCTACTGATTTCTTGTTCACGTATGCATTAATGCAATACCTAGAACGCTCGGCTCGTACCGGATTCCAACCCGGTGAGCGTCCTAGTTAAACATCTTCTCGGCGATCTCTGGGAGCATGTCTGCATGACGGGTTGGATCATACCACTTCCGGATCTGATTGTAGAATTCTTCCATCGGGCATTCACCAGCGTCGTGTAATTCACCACATCCACGACACACGAACAGGCAGCGATCGGCTGGATAGCCTCGCTTACCGCACTTCTCACAGGTCAGGCGTCTCCAACACCCCAGATCGGTATACTTCCGGGATCCACAGTGCGAACAACGGTTGCGATCCGAGTCATCATGGCGACCCGCGGATCGGCGATCCGTGATCCGATCTCTCTCTTGGGGATCCTTGTTGGTCCGCGCCGGATCTGGCGTCTGCTGTCGGATCTTGTTCGGTTCGCCTCCAGTACTTTCAGAGATCTCCGCCGAGGTGAGGTAGATCCGCCGCAGGTCACCGTCGGAATCGGATTCGTCAGATTCAGACCCTCCCTCGGATTCCGAGCTGCGGTCCTGGATCTGGATCGCCTGCACCGCACGCTTGGCCGGCGCGGCTGGAGCTGCTGCAGGTGCCTTCTGGCGATACTTCGAACCGAATTCCGACCTCTTCTGCCTACTGTTTGCACGTTCTTGAGCGCGGAGCACCTCCTCCAGATCTTCGGCATCCGTGAGCCGGAGCAATGTCAATCCATCAGCTAGATCCAGATCTCCAAGCGTTTCGACAAAGTGGTCGACGTGCTCGCGCCGCGTCTTGGCGTCGCCGTCCTTGATCTTGAGCTTGGCTCGTAGGACAGCTACGTTCAACCGATATAGGTATTCCATAGGCGACTCTTCGGATCTTTTACGCGCGTGGTAATACTGCCACGCTACCGACACTCCCAATCCGCAGTATTGCGTCTGGAATCTTAGTAGTAGATCGTCCCACTTGTTCCGCGTGGATCGTCCCAGCTGACGGTGCCAGTTCTTAGCAGGCCCCACCAGTAGATCCGCAAAGGTCAAGCACTTCTCTTCATCCGAGGCTTGGTCCCTCTGGAAGGCAGATTTAACCTTGCTTATCCAAGATCTGGCCCGATCGTCGTCCAGATCCTTCCCAAAGAACTCCTTCAGATCGGAGGTCGAGGAGATTCGCACTCATTGGATCAGTGATGATCCTCCCTGACCCACTGCTGCGGTAGCCACCATCGCACGTCCTGAACTCGGGATCTCCAGGTCATCGGGATCGTACTCCTAATGATGATCCGGATCTCCCACCGACTCCATGTCCACATCTTGTGCTCCCGTGTATTTCGGAAGATCGGCGGCACGAGGGGCTGCGGTCACTTGTTGTTCCCTTAGAAACCTGCTCATAGCGGACTGAAAGTACGCTTCCAGCCTGCCCGTCGATTCCGTCGATGTCGGAACGGTCGTGATCCGATCTGACGGAGGATCCCGATCGGTAGTCTGCTTCGGCGAAGATCTGGGTCTCCGCTCTGGCTGAGGGTCTGGATTAGGAGCCTTCATGCGTGATCTAAGAAGCTTAGCCCCAGAAGGGTCTAGCGACATTCGCCGCGGTCCACGGGAACTGTCCGAATCAGGCTCTGACGTAGCGGACGCGTAATGCGACGATCCAGTCTGGTAGTCCGGATCTTGCGTTCGATGGCGCTCCCCGACCAAGATCCTAAGAGTCTTGAAGAGATCTTGGGTCGCAGTCTGGATCGCCCCCAGGCCCAAATCGAACAGGGTGCCTGGATCAAACGCTCCGGCCACGAGGCCCGCCTCGTGAAGCAAGTCTAGCAAGACCTGTACCGCGCCCAGGCGGTCGGTCACCGCAGGCGGATTCGACATCGGACCCTTCAGATCTCCGATCTGGCGGACTTGTAAAATCGTCAGCTGGACCGGATCTCGCTGAGCACCTTCTGGTGGTACGCCAGCTCGAGAGCGTTCTTGGTCAGGGTAGATCTGGGTCTCCCTGAATCATCTCCTTCCAATTCAGGTGTCTTCAGTTTTGTCCGTGTGGCCTTGATCTTCTTCTTCTTCGTAGATCTTAGGGCCGCAACGGACTATGTGAGCGATTGAGGCTTAGGCTTCGCCTTCACCTTATCGCAATGGTCCCCGAAGGGACCGCAGGAGGAATTCGAGGTTTCTCCTCCAGATCTAGATCTTGATCGTGATCTGGATCCAGATCTGCCTCGTGTCTTTCAGCCAAGTTCCTCCCAAAGCTCGGCTGATCTGTGGATCTAGCTGTATTCAGCGGCGTCTTCGTCGATCCAACATCCGAAGGCGCTTCTTCTCCTTGTTCTTTCTTCACTTTAACATCTTCTTGGGACTCACGGTGATATCCGAAGTCACCAGAAGATCCGGGCACGCGCACCATTCTGGTGTAGCGAGAGCAGCCAAAATCTGATTAAGGCTAGATCCTGATACCACTTGACTACGGAGGGGGTGCTCCGATGATCCGCGAACTTGAGTGCTGAGCTTGTTCACATTGTGTACCCGTCGGTGGGTGGAATCTGTTCTTCCAGGTAACTTCGAAGAGGTTCGGGGTGAAGATCTGAACGTCTTGGCGAGACGCAGGGGTTGTGGGGTAGCGTGGAAGTCTTCACTCTACCGCCGGGTTGTAGATCCTGATCTTGAGCGACTTAGTCTAGATCGGATCCGGCGGCCGGATCTGGATCCGGGGCCGGTTGCTTGCCTAGTGGCGGGGTGTTGTCCTTGTCCTTTTCGTTGCTTGCCGCTTCCAATAGCGGGGGCCTTGAGAGTTGAGAGTCGATGGATCTTCGGGCCAAGCAATAAAGCCCCTTAGATCCAATCTTGCACTTGAGGTAGATCACTAGTGTAGGTAAAGCTGGCCAATATATTATCCAGACTTATACCATACAGCTAGATCAACTACACTTAGCTTCCTAACACCTTTAAGGGCCAATATACCTCCCCGTTTCCTGGCGTAGCTAAGGCACTTGCGTAGATCAAGGCAAATTCGAGTCTGATTTACAATTATCCCAAATCCCATCCTAAGTCCTATCATCTGGATCCTTATCACCTGTCCCACCTGGATCTGCGTACCTTCCATGTCCAGTGTCGTCATCTGCTGTGTCCTGCTCTCGGGCGTCACCTTTACATACTGCCTCTTGGTTCTGGCCTTATCGATCTGGATCTTCGTGGAGATCCAGATCTGGGCATCATGAAGATCCGATCTCGTGAAGATCCGATCTTCGTGGGGATGTGTATCTGGGCCGACTTCATCGAGATCCAATCTTAGTGGGGATCCGGATCTGGGCTGACTTCATGAAGATCCTGATCTTGGTGGAGATCCGGATCTTGGGTCCTGCCGTGATGGTCTCGATCCCCCGAACTGCAACCATGTGACATGTGGTCTCAGATCGGATTCCATCTTAGTCAATCACTCCACAACACTTTCTCGGAAATCACTCCAACACACTTGCCCAGGTCGCCCCGCCCTCTCCTCACTCCTTCAAGTCCACCGCTAGAAGGAGGCGATCAAGCACGTATTGGAAACCTATTGGCCTTTGGTGAACACACCCTTAGGACCCCGTAGATCTTCGCGACGCCAAGATCTACACTCTAACGACTGCAAGTGAAGCATTATCAAGCTGAACCGTCCACACATACTCAACCAAGGTCAAAACCGGCATCTTCCACGAGTCACCCAAGAAGAGCGTAATCGTCCAACCCGACGGGTACACAAGGTGAGAAGACCTTCAGAGCCTCCCACGGCAAGCGGAGTACCCCCTCCGTCAGTCGGGAGTCCAGACGCCAAGTGTGTGAGTGTCACGTCAAGTTTCCTTGTGAGCCACTACACCACATTCACGTACGCGTTCGGCACGTCCCCGTGCCTCGCTGGAACCTTTCACTTCAGTGCCAGCAGATTGACGCTCGTCATCTCCATTACCGCGGCGAACGTGATCCCGTAGTTCACCTCAAACTCTTGCTCGTTCCAGCAGGCCACGAGCCTCGCCTCCAGTCTCTCGATGAGCCCCTCGGCGTCCATTTTGGCCTTAAAGATCCACTTTGTGCGTAGTACATGTTCCCCTCGGGGCATCCTCACGACTTCCCACACACCATTGTCCTCCCTATCCCGCGGCTCCTCGACCATGGCTTCCTTCCATTTCTCGCTGTGACGGCTACGCATAGCCTCCCAGTAGTTCCTCGGATCCACCTCAGTCACGTTATTGACCACATCTCCGCTCAACTCCTCCTGCTGGATGGCCTCGGTCGCCTTCTCCTCAGCTTGTCGAGCCACAGAGCGAGTCACATGTCGCTCCCTTGTGTAGCCCTTCTTCTTTCACTTCTTCTTGGAGCTGCCAGTGGCCGCAGCCGCGCCTCCTGGTGTCTCCTCTACGGCCTCAGCCTCCTCGTCCAGAAGGTATAGCCTCTGCACGTACTCGTTTTGCTATCTGTCGAGCGTCTCAATGTTTCTAACATGCTGGGTGGTCACGACCACCTTGTCCTTCGGCAGGTACACGCGGTAACCTTTCATCTCCTCGCCGATCCCCACAATCATGCCCTGCTGCGCACTTTGGGCGACGTTCTGCTTCACTGGGTTCCTGTACGCCATGCACGGCGACCCGAAGACTACAATCTCGCCCAACTGGGGCGTCTCTTTAGTCAGGAGCTTGATCGGAGACACGCGTCCGGGATTCGAGTTTATGGATGCCCTGTTCGGTATGTACGCAGCATACTGAACAGCGTCCCCCCAGAAACTGAGCGGCAGCCCGCAGGCAAAGATCATGCACCGGGCCATGTTCAGGATGGTGCTTTGCATCCGTGTTAGCTGAAAGGGGCGGTCGCCGAGCTGGCCGGTAAGAACAACGGTCCTGTGATCTTTGACGTAGACTTACAGAGATCCGTGCTCGTAGTGCGCGGAAGCGTCGTGAGGGGCGCGCGAAGTCCCGTCGAAGGTGATCATGGCGGTCTTGGAGCAGGAAGCTACGAAGCCGGCGGAACCGTCGAGCAACATCCAGAGAGGCACCTTAGTGCAGTTCCACAAGAGACTGAGGCACTATGATACTGTTGAGAGACTTGCACGTGACCCGAGCTCAGACATTGAGCTTACGGGCCATCGGCATTTGAACTGCCTGACCTGTGCGCAGGGCAATCAGACGAAGAACAACAAGTCCAAGTAGGACACCAGCACGAACTCACCAATAGATCGAGTGGGCGGTGTGATCTGTTCGGAGTTGAAGGGGCCCATGACGCCCAGGAACCGCTTGAACAACCGGTATGTGATCAACTTTATCGATCACTACAGCAATTACTGTAGGGTGTTTCTCGCGAAGACGAAGGACACGGCCGCCAAGCTGTTTGAGCATTTTTTTGGTTTTCTTCGAGAAGAGATTCAACTGGTTCTACGGACTGACTCCGGAGGTGAGTACGAGAACGTGGACTTGTTCTGCAAGAAGTCGGGCGTGGCTAGGCAGCACAGCGAGGCGCGGAACCAGTCACGCTTTAAATGAACCTACCGGTACGGAACCAGTTACCTCTCGTAAAATAGTTCGTCAGTTTCGCAAAAAATGAATTGAACCAAAATGTTGGTATTTGAGGTTCGATTAACGTTACATGAACCTAAAAGTGAAACTCCAACCATATGGTTCTCAGTTTCACCAGTATACCCAGTTCCTGATTCTCGCAGGTTCTGATAATTTATCAGAACTAATGTTCTGGTTCGGTTCATTTTAGGCGTGATCTCAGTGTCCATGTCGAACTCGTTCACGGCCGACGAGAAGTCGGGCGCCGTCCCACCTTGGACGCTCGGGCACGCAGCCCGCAGGTGACCGACCTCGCCGCACTCGTGACAGCGTCGCGTCTCCTTCCGCCTTCCCTCACTGACAGCACCGACCATCTCTTTGCTGAGGTTCTTGCTCTTCGCATCAAGTTCCCACGACTGAGCGACGTGTGTGAGCTCCTCCGCATGCTGCAAGTAATCCATCCTTGCATTGTCGACCTTGGCCACCAGTACAGTCCGCAGACCTGCTGACGCGTAGTGCACAATGCTATGGAGAACCAGGTAGTCCGTACTACCTCTACTCGCCTCTGAGATCGCGACCAAGTAAATGTAGTGCTCCGGCCACGAGCGTTTGGGGTCCTTCAGCTCCACGAACAACTTCATGGCTTGAGCAAGAGTGATGTTTGTCTTGAAGGTCTCCAGCATCCTCTCCATCACGTCGGCATCTGCGACCACCAGGCCTCGACCTGTTTGTTGTAGTATCTCTCCGCAGTGCCCGACAAGTAGTTGCCCAGCAAGTCAACCTTCGCGTCCTCCGGCCACAGGCACCCACAGGCGGACTGAGCGAGTGCCACCTGCCTTTCGAAGCATCTGCATAACTCTAAGAAGCCAGAGCCCAAACCGACGTACAGCTCTTTGCCGTTGAACGCGCGAATGGCCAACTTCTTTTGCCGAACATCAGGGTACCGTACTCCTGTCGGGTGCTACTGCCCGACTCCAGGCTGTACTGGCGCTTGAGGTTGTGGTGGTGGCGGCGGAGGCGGCGCTTGTGCCTGTGCCTGGACCTGGGCCGCTGCGTAGAGTCTCTGCAGCTCAGAGACATGTCCATCATAGCCGTGTTGCTGTACCCCGAAGTACTGATGCGCTGCCGCCGGCCTCACCGGCGACCTCGTAACTGGTGTACACGGTGATCCTCCAAGTTGATCAATGTGCATGCGTGCACCTCGGCCAAGTCCAGACGCGAACAAGCTCGTGTCCATGGGAGGCGTGAGAAGCGGGTCTGGTCTGCGCTCGCGCTTTTACCCGATCTCCCTCCAACGTTTTCTCCAGCTTGGACTGCGACTCCTCAAGTCGACTCAGCCTTCCCGCAAGCCCGCGCATCAACGAGGTCAGCCCCGCCTCGTTATCGACGCCAGGGACCTTGGTTTCGCCATCGCCTTTGGGGGGCAACAGCAGCGACTTTCTCTTCCAGTTCTTCGACCATACCAATCCGTTTGTGATTGGCAACAGGCGCTTGTGCCAGCACGTCTGCCTTTGCGCGAGCTGCCTCGTCAATGGTATCGCTCACCTGGGCTCAAAACCTGTTGAAACCTCACCTTCCTGGTGAAGTCCGTGCGCACTGTGGCAGTTAGAACGCAAAAGAAAAAGTAAGATTTAGGATCTAGGGTCCTACACTAATTACCTCTACGTCGGTATATACGTCGGAGATCACTCTTCAGCATATCAGTTTTCTCTTACCAAGAAATTGAGCTGGAGAACTTTGACCCGCTCTAATTTCTCGGGTTGAGTCTCCATTCGAGTGACTGCACTTTTCAGAAGTGAAAGTTACGAGAGGTGGTCATGTGTGACGCGGATCACACAGCGTTTTACACAGAGGAAGCTTGCTTGGAGTATACAAACTCCTAGTGAACGGCAATTCACTCGCCCCCGGACTTCTATAGTGAAAAGGCGATTGGTGCTGCGAGGCCACCCACCACGTGTCACCTGGTGTGTGACATATAAATGTACCCATTCCGGAAGAGTGACATTAGTAACTCTTAAATGTAACCCGGTTATATCCCCCCCAGTTAGATACGACTTTCGTCCAATCAGGGGAGAGATAAAATCCTTCTCACATTTCTCTCTTCATTGTCGAAATCGATCGACCTACCGCCAGCTCTAAGCGCTGCGGCTTCTGCTTTACAGAGTACAGGGCGCACTGCCAACGCGTACCAGGCTTCCTTGGGAGTCCAGCAACATGTTTGCAAAGGGTGCGAGACCAGACGCGAAAGCGTCTTCACGGAAGATGACTGCAAAACCAACAACCAAGCCTCGCGGCAAGGCATCGGCTCTCCATGAGGCCACCGACGTGGCCTCCAAGGCGATCAGCCCGCCCAGTAACACTGTTGGGGAGGCTAGCATCAGTCAAAGGCGAAGTAGGTATCCATCCCTACCGCCTAATAACCAACCAAATCCTCGGTACGTTATTAGGGACCCACGTCCTCTCATACCTCTATAGACGCCTATGAGCAGGCCTTGGTTCCTCCCTTCCAAAGCAAACTTTCTGTTGCCAGGTGCGTTGCTTCTGGCGTAGCACCGAATTCCTCTCAAGAAATTCACCATGCTTCGCAAGAAGCCTGAGACCAAGGGAGGTCTCAAGCCCGCGTAGAGTTATCCGTGGGTTCTCCCTGAGAACACCGCCTCGTGGACCGACGCTGACGACCACTTCTGGCGATGGGTCCGGTTGAAAGTCCATTCAACCCAGGAGTTCCAAGAACTCCGCGACGAAGATCAGCTGGAGCACATTCTCCAGCTCTAGAACCTTCGTGTCCTGTTTGTCTACCTTGCGGGCAAACGGCAGCTCTATCGTGAGATGGGGAGACTGAGAACCGAGTCTCAGTCTTGCGCTCTTGACGAGCTCGGGTATGGAGCACAATCACCAGTGCTCCAACCTCGTACTGCGGCTAAGAAGCTGCGAACTACGTACGAGGCTGCCGCCGCGCCTCTTCCCAGTACGCGACAGCCTTCGGGCAGTCAGCTTGGAGCCGCTCAATCGGCTCCAAGTAGGGTACCCCTCGGAGCTGTCGCTTCCCACCCTGGAGAACCCGCTCCACATGGTAGTGGCGTTCTCCATTCCAGTCGAGCAAAGCTGGAGGGGCCCTCGCCCGACTACTCCTTCGAGTCGTCCTCGACGTCGGAGGCTCCAAGGCCGTCGACTAGGCCACTTGACCAAGTTATTGCTCTGCAACAGGAGAAGATCCGTCTCCTCCGAGCGCGTGTCCTTGCGCTGGGGATTGCCCGTGATCTTGGGGAGAGCGGCCGAGCTGCTGCAGTCGGCCAACCTGGCGCGAGTTGGGAGGCCGGCGTCTCGAGATACAGGCTCTCCATGGTCGGGTAGACCGTAGAGCTCCTTCGCACGATCTTAATGCCCTGCGTCAGGAGGTCTACGACCTACGGGCGATGATGTCCTGTCGGGAGCCGCGTACTCCCCGTCCTTCTTCGACTCGCGCAATGGGGCCCATGCTGCCGGCCCCTCGGTGTACTCACACCGCTCGTACCCGTTACAGGGGTACGGCTCTGTCCCTGGGAGTCACTCGACTGGGGTGCACTGCGCCTGAGGCTCCGCCTCGATTCGAGAAGGTTTGCTCTCCTCCTCGCGGCCACCCTCTTCCTCTTGAGGAGCCGCCTGACCCTGAGGGTCATGGTACCGCTTCAGATGGCCCACATAAAACGTCGGGTGGGTCGTCATCGACTTAGGCAAGTCGATCGTGTAGGCAGCGCCGTGCCTACTGAGGACGTTGAAGGGTCCAATGAAGCGATGCTTCAACTTGTTGCTCACCGTTGAGCTAACAGTGTTAAGCGGTAGGGTCCTAGTGTCGAGTAGCACTAAGCCACCCAAATTAAACGCGTTTAAGGTTCCTCTTCCATGTTGGTCTGGGTACTCCTTCTCTTTATCCTGTGCGAGAGCCATTGCATCTCGCACCCGGCTGATCACATTCAGCTGGTTGCCGACAATCGTCAACAACTTCTTCCGCAACGCGGCTGGTTCCACATCGGAAATCTGGGAGGAAAGCTCTTACCGAGCCTCTCCCCCATTTACGCTTGAAGACCCGGTGTCCCCACCAAGCATGAGCGGCACCTGGGGGTTACGTAGCCCATTCAAGTAGAACGGCGCGAACCCCGTCGAGGCGTGCACCGCGTTCCTGAGTGCAAACTCAACCATCGGCAGTTGAGCTGGCCAGGAGCGCGTGATCTCGCTTGTTCGGCCCTGGCAAAGCTTGGATCAGTGCAGCAGCGAGGTCCGGACGCGTCGCCACCATCAAGTACATGAGAGCACCGACGGCACTCCGATACGGCACGTTCTTCATCGTGTCTTCATGCTGGCAGCCACCCTCACACATGTTCTTGGTCAGCTTGAGTCCGGGGTCTTGCGGCGTCTTCACAGACTTGCTGTCTTGCATGCCGAACTTGGTCAGGATGGACTTGAGAAACTTGGTCTGCCGCACCGTCACTTTTCCGGAGTCGCGGTCGTTCTTGATCTCCATCCCGAGGAAATACTCAAGCTCGCCGAGGTCCGTCATTTCAAACCGCTTGCTCAACGCGCGCTTGGTCGATTCCAACAGCTCGTCGTTGCTGCTGGCGAGGATCAGGTCGTCAACGTAGAGCACCACGAAGATCATCTCTTGATCGTCCCTCTTGATGTAGACGCAGTGATCTGCCTCGCACTTCTTGAACCCCAGCTTGAGCATGAAGTCGTCGATGGTCTGGTTCCACATGCGCGGCGACTGCTTCAGTCCGTACAGCGATCGCTTGAGCTTGCATACGTGGTCCGGGTGGTCTTCGTCCACAAAGCCATCCGGCTGTGCCATGTAGATGTCTTCGTCCAGCACACCGTTGAGGAACGCAGTCTTGACATCCATCTGGTGCAGCTTCAAACCATACTTGGCAGCTAGACTCAGTATAATCCGGATCGACGTGAACTTGGCCACTGGTGCGAAGGTCTCGTCGTAGTCGATGCCGTACTTCTGCGAAAAACCCTTGGCCACCAGTCGCGCCTTGAACCGCTCAATCTCTCCAGCTTGGTTCTCCTTCACGCGAAACACCCATCTGCAGCCGATCGCCTTGCGTCCCTTCGGCAGTGGCACGACATCCCACGTGTCGTTCTTGAGCAGCGAGTCACACTCCGAGTCACACGCCTCCTTCCACTTGACTGCGTCGCTGGATTCCATCGCCGACTTGAATGTGGTCGGCATTTCTCCCACTGAATCCACGACGTATGCAGCTTCGAAGTCTTGACTTTCTTGAGCCACAGCAGACATCTCGTCCAGAGTCTGGTGTCGAGTCTGCGACGCATACCGCTTGGCACTTGGAACCTCCACGGCTTCCTCCAGTGACTGCGTCCGCGGGTGTCGCTTGCTGCCGGGCTCGAAGTCTTCGTCCCGCACAGCTTCTTCCTCTTCTTCGTTGTCATCATCCGATTGCGATGAATCTTGATCCGTCACCTCTTCATCTTGAAGTTCCACAACAACTTCTTGATCGTAACTGCGTCTCCCACCGTCGAAGACGTCTTCCATAAACTGCGCGTCGCGGCTCACCAACACGCGACCGCTCTCCAGTTCTTCAAACCGATACGCTTTCTCGTGCTCCGAGTACCCCAGGAACCGACAGCGCACTGACCGAGCGTCAAACTTGGTGCGCTTCTCTTTCGGGACCGTTACGTACGCGTGGCAACCGAACACTTTCAGGTTCGCCAGCAGCGGCTTCTTCCCGGTCCAGACTTGGTGTGGCGACTTGTCGTGGCTGATGGCCCGTGTCGGACACCGGTTGCGAAGGAACGTAGCTGTCATCACCGCTTCACCCCAATACGTCTTGGACAATCCAGCATGTTCCAACATACAGCGCGCACACTCCACCAACGTCCGGTTCATGCGCTCGGCGACTCCGTTCAGCTGAGGCGTGTATGGCGGCGTGAACTTCTGCACGATTCCACGGTCCGCACAGAACTTGGCCATCGCACCGGAAGTGTACTCGCCACCGTTGTCACTTCGAAGCGTCTTCACGCGCTTGCCGGTCTGAGTTTCAGCAAACGCCACAAACTCAGCGAACTTGGCAGCCACCTCGGACTTGTTCCGCAGCAAGTACACCACACAGAAGTGCGACTTGTCATCGATGAACGTGACGAAGTAGCGCTTGCCACCAAACGTTGGTGTCTGCATGGGGCCGCACACATCGCTGTGAACGACCTCCAGCACTTGCTTCGCACGGTTCGGCGACGACTTCATGTAGCTCACTCGCGTTTGCTTGCCGAGTGAGCATCCGTCGCACAGCTCCCACTGCTTCACCGACGTCATGTCGATGCCAACACCGTAGCTCTTCTTGACGATGGCGTCTAGACCGCCATGGCCAATGTGACCAAGTCGAAGATGCCAGAGGTACGACGTGGTGTCCCCTTTGCGATCCTTCGAACTTGCCGCATTGGCCTCGTCCGGCATCATCGGCGTCATGCACAGCTTGAACAGCCCTTTGCCCTCACGAGCGCCGAGCTGCCACTTGAGACCCTTCGTTTCAGCGAAGCATCCGTCGCTCTCGAAGGTGACTGGCCCGACGTCCTTGGTGAACCGACCAACCGAAAACAGGTTGCGCGACAACTTCGGGATATGCCACACATTCGTGAGCACACCCTTCTTGGTCCCCCTTGGAGTCTTCATCGACATCACAATGTCGCCGGTCCCCACCGCCTGAAGCACACCGTCGTCCGCGAGATGCACGTCCACCGGAGCCATCTTCTTGTAGTTCCTCATGTACTTCTTGGAACTCGTCATGTGCTGCGTCGCACCTGAGTCGACCAGCCACATGTCACTCGGCTTGGCGGTACTGCTCGTACGACCAACCGAGAAAAGGTAGTCACCAGGATCTTCTTCGTCCTGCACGACGTTCGCACGCTGCAACCGATATCGCTCAGCGTCGTTCTGGACCCGCGAGGGACACTCCGCGATCCAATGTCCTTGTTTGCCGCAGTTGTGGCACGCCCCGGCCTTCTTCGCCGGACGTCCTCTGCGCTTGTTGTCGTTGACCATGAACGCTTGACCTTGACCGTGCGCGGCTCCGTCGACGCCGCCACCTTGTTCCTTGCGCTTCATGTCCTCATGCAGTAGCCGAGACGTCACGAGTTCCCACGTCAGCGAGTCGGCTCTCGACTCCAACGCCGTGATCAGGAACTGGTACGACTCGCTCAGACTTGCCAGAAGCGTGATCACCAAGTCGTCCTCGCTGACCGGAGCGCCAACCGCGTCGAGCTGCTCCGCCAGTGTCTTGACCTTGTTAATGTGCTCCAGCACATCATCACCTTCGTCCATCATCGTCGTGAAGAAACGTCGACGAAGAAAGAGCTTGTTGGCCAAACTCTTCTTCTCGAAGTGTCCTTCCAGTCTTGACCATGCATCATGCGCGTCCTTCGCCGAGCGAACCAACGGCAGTTGCGAATCCTCCATCGCGAGACAGACGATCGCCAGCGCCTTGCGCGACTTCTTCCGAAACAGCGCTTGATCCGCCGCGGTCTGGCAGTGCTCCAGCTTCACTTCCCCACTCGTCACTTCCCACAGTTCGCGCTCCTCGAGCACCATCTGCATCTTGAACTTCCACGTGTGGAAGTTGGTTCCGTCGAACTTGTTGATGCGGGCGGTGGAGATTGGGGAAGCATCCATGGCGAAGGCGTAGTCAGGGTCTTTGATGAAAGGTGTAGTTGAAGAGACGAAGCTTGGACGAAGCGGAAGAGTGAGCACGCTTGGGCGAGACCGGAGCGAAGACCACTTGAGGGGAAGAAGGAAGATTCGAAAGTGATTGAATTGTTGGAGCTTACACCCTACTGTTATAGACACGCGACCCTGCGTCCTATCACCTAGTGCATCTAATCAACCATCACTCACCGGTGTTCGTCCAATCATCCTACTCGTCTAATCATCGGTGGCGTAAACAACTTACCGTAATCACCATAATCAACGTGGGTTCGGATTGGACCGGTTCGGGTTAACCGGTTCACGGTTAATAACCCATACCAAACCGGTAACCCTCAATACGCCCCCTCAATGCGAAGTCCCACGAATGCCGAGAGCCGCCGTCAGATCCGTATGGCGTGGTCCCGCGAGAGCCTTCGTCATGATATCCGCTAGCATCACAGAAGTCTCGCAGTATTCGAGCTTGACTTCACCGCGCTTGACTTCGTCGCGGATGTGGTGGTACTTGATGTCGATGTGCTTGGCGCGACCGTGGTTCACTGGGTTCTTCGTCATCTTGATGCACGACTGGTTGTCTTCGCGGATCATGAGCTCGGGTCCAGTCTCATTAGCGGCCGCCAGAATCTCGCACAGCAGGCGATGAATCCACTTGCCCTCTTGGATCGCCAGACTGAGTGCGATGTACTCCGCCTCACTCGTAGACAGCGAAACACTTGATTGCTTCTTGCTGCCCCAGCTCACCGGTGCACCCATCAGCATGAACGTGTAGCCGGAAGTCGACTTGCGGTCCGCGAGGTCGCCAGCCCAGTCCGCGTCCGAGTATCCACGAAAGTCGATGTTGTCACTCGGCTTGAAGCAGATCCCATGCGTCTTGGTGCCTTGCAGGTAGCGAAAGATACGCTTGACCGCAACCCAGTGTTCTTCTTGAGGGTTCTCCATGAAGCGCAACACATAGCCAACGGCGTACGCGATGTCCGGGCGCGTGGCAGTCATCAAGTGCATCAGAGCACCAACAGCTTCGCGAAACGGAGCGTTCACCTTGGTCGCTGCGTCACTTGAAATCAGTCGAGTGCTTATGTCGACGGGACTCACCACAGCCTTGCACTCGTCCATACCAAAACGCTTGAGAATGTCATCGACATAGCGGCGCTGACACATCGTCACGCTGCCGTCCGAGCCGTCCACCAACTCGATCCCAAGAACGAACGCGCACTTGCCGCTGTCGGTCATCTCGAAGCGTGTCTTGAGGTCGGTCTTCGTGCGTGAGATCAGTTCGGGTGAACTTCCGGTAATCAGCACGTCATCCACGTAGACCAGCACGAGCACGCAGTGACCGTCAACGATCTTGATGTAGAGGCATGGGTCGAACGCCGATACTTGGAAGCCGATGGAGCACACGAACTCGTCGAAGGTCTCGTTCCACACGCGCGAAGCTTGCTTGAGACCGTAGATCGCCTTCACCAATTCCAGGCAGTCGAAGTCACCGTCGAGATCAACACCTTCGGGGACCGCGCAGAACACCAGCTCCTTCATTATCCCGTACAGGAAAGCTGTCACCACGTCGAGTTGGTCGAGGGGCCAGCCAAAATACTTGGCAATCGCGATCACCATGCACAGCGTCACGTACTTGACCACGGGCGAGAACGTCTCGGTGTAGTCGATGCCGTACTTCTGCTTGAACCCCTTGGCCACGAGGCGCGCCTTGTACTTCTCGATCGATCCGTCCGCTTTGCGCTTGATCTTGAACACCCACTTGGTACCGATGGCGCGTTGTCCGCTAGGCAACTTGGCAGCACGAAACACACCACGAAGTCGCATCGACTCGAGCTCAGCACGAATTGCCTTGCGCCAGTGCACTTGGTCCGGGCCGTTCACCGCCTCTTGAAACGTCGTCGGCTCCGATAGATCGCCTGCTTCGACGGCATTGGCACTTGCACGCCAAAACACTGGTGGAGTCGAATCGTCATCTTCATCTCCATACTTTTCTTCTTCGTCTGCGTCTGCTCGGTGCGGAGAGGAGTCGTTCGGCGCACTTGCTTCTTCCAGTCCAGGTCGATGACGCACAGCTCGCGGTCTTCTGGAAGCTTCATCTTCGTCACTCGGGCGGCTCTTGCGCTTCCCTGCCTGTGTACTCCGTCTGGCGGGAACCATCATTGTCGATGTCGAGCGAGTCGAAGTCCAGGTCGTCGACATCTTCATCGGAAATCGTCGGTGAAAGTCCAAAGGTCGACTCATCGAAGTTGACATCGCGACTGATAACCACCTGCCCCGCCTCGATGTCATAAAGTCGATACGCCTTGGACACTTCTTCGTAACCCAGGAACAGTCCGGCGCGAGCCTTGGGATCCCACTTGAGCCGCTTCTCCTTCGGAGTCAGGATGAACGTCCGACAGCCGAACACACGCATGTGCTTCACACTCGGCTTGGACTTGTACACGATCTCGAACGGAGTCTTGTGTTCGATCTTGGGTGACGGCAGACGATTCTTCACGTAGATGGCCGTCATGGCCGCCTCAGCCCAGAAACACTTGTCCAGCTTGGCGTGATGCAGCATGCTGCGGCCGATCGTGACGATAGTCCGGATAGCTCGCTCTGCCGTGCCGTTCGTCTGGTGCGCGTACGGAACCGTGGTTTGCTGCTCGATGCCTTCGTCTTCGTAGAAGTCCTTGAGCGAGTTAGTCGCAAACTCACGAGCTCCGTCGTGCCGCACAAACTTGACCTTCTTGCCGAACTGCTTCTGTACCTTCATGATGTACGTCTTGATGCAGTCTTCGCTCTCCGACTTGGCACGCAGGCAGAAACCCTTCATGCATCCGCTGGCTTCATCCACGATCAGCAGCAGGTACTTGCTGCCACCAAGCGAGTTTTCCTCCATGGGTCCGCAGATGTCGAAGTGGAGCAACTCGAACGTGTCGTAGCGACGCTTGTCACGGTTGCTTGGGAACGGTTTTTGGACCATTTTCCCTTGTTGGCATCCGCGACACAGACTTGGTCCGCTCGATTTGGAAGGTGCCTTCGCGTCCTTGATCATGTGGTTGTCGACCATCTTGCGAAGCACCTCAACCGGAGCGTGACCCATGCGCGCGTGCAGGTCGACAGCCTTGCCACTCGTCGCCGCATTCGCCGATCGCTGAGGCGTCTGAAGCCAGTAGAGTCCATCCACGAGGTTTGCCGTCGCCACCACTTGCTTGGAGCCCTTGTGCGCAATTTGCATCTTGGTGCCGTCGAACACCACTTGAAACTTGCCACTTTTGTTGATCTGCGGTACCGAAAGCAGATTCTTGCTCATGCTTGGGACGTACAGCGCGTTCTTGATCTCGATCTCGCGCTCGTCGCCGTTGGGCAGGACCACTCGTTCCACGATGGTCCCCACACCCATGATGGCCGCCTTGTTGCCGTCGGCCACCGAAAGTTCGCCTTCGTTTCGCTCAATCAAATGGGCGAACTTGGCCTTGTCGTTGCAGATGTGGTGCGTTGCGCCGCTGTCGACCGCCCACATCCCGGACACATTCTTGCCCGTCGAAATACCACATTCCAGTGAAACCGCGAACGCTACTCGATCGTAGTCGTAGTCGTAGTTGTCGTCGTCGTTTCGCCACTGGATGTTGTTGGCCCCGCGTCCACGGCCGTTGCCGCCGCGTCTTGGGCCTCTATTCTCGTCCTTCTGCTTGGTCCAGCACTTGTCAACCGTGTGCCCCACTTTTCCGCAGTACGTACACTGGCGAGACTCTCGGTCGGTGTTGAACGCCTTGGCCGCGTTCTCCGTCTTCACCGTCGCCGTCTTCTCGCCTTGTCTCTTGATGTGCTCATTCGTGAGCACCTTCACGACGTCTTGCGATCGCAGTTCAGCGCTACTCATCTCCAAGTTGAGCACGACGTTCTCGTAGCTCTTGGGGAGACTACGCAACAAGCAGATCGCCACGTCTTCATCCTCCATCTTGGCACCGATGCTGCTGAGCTTGGCGCTGATGTTGAGGACTTCATTGCAATGATGCAAGACGTTGCCGCCTTCCGACATCTCCATGCTGAAGAGTTGGCGCTTCAGGTAGATGCGTCCAGCCTTCTGCGAACCACCGTACAGCGTCTTCAGGCGCGACCACGCAACCCACGCTTCCTCGCAGTCGTCGACCACATGGTGGTAGTCCGCGTCCATGTGGAGCAACATCAGTCCGAACGCGATGTTGCTCGACTTGACGTAGTCGTCCTTGGCCCGCGAGTCCGTGAAGCTTGGCGTCGTCTCGCGGTTCACGACATGCCACGTCGACTTGGTCAGGAACACGCCACGCATGTAGCGGTTCCACGTCGCGTAGTTGTCCCCGTTGAACTTGTCAATGGAGACCTTGGTCGAGGCGTCTTGGGCAGAGGACATGGTGCTTGGGCTCATAACCTGATGGAAGGTATGGATCTTGGACACGAAGCTTGGACGAAGCGGAGGGAGGGACGTCGCAGACGGCGGGACCGGAGCGAAGACACTTGAGGGGTAGAAGGAAGATTCGAAAGTGATTGAATTGTTGGAGCTTACACCCTACTGTTATAGACACGCGACCCTGCGTCCTATCACCTAGTGCATCTAATCAACCATCACTCACCGGTGTTCGTCCAATCATCCTACTCGTCTAATCATCGGTGGCGTAAACAACTTACCGTAATCACCATAATCAACGTGGGTTCGGATTGGACCGGTTCGGGTTAACCGGTTCACGGTTAATAACCCATACCAAACCGGTAACCCTCAATAAACAACCAGCGCGCCGTGGGAACGAAATGGGTCTTCAAAATCAAGCGCAAAGCTGACGGATCCATCGAGAAGTACAAGGCTCGACTCGTCGCGAAGGGATTTGTGCAGAAGTATGGGATCGACTACACCGAGACGTTCTCGCCGGTGGTCAAGTACGTCACTCTGCGCATGATCGTGGCCATCGCCAAATTCTTCGGATGGCCTCTCGACCAACTCGACGTGGTGACGGCGTTCCTGTACGGCCTCATGAAGGAGAAGGTGTTCTGCAGCATTCCCGAAGGTGTTGAGCTCGACGATGGATTCGACTGCGTGGAACTGCTCAAGGCTATCTACGGTCTCAAACAAGCGTCGCGAGTGTGGAACGAGACTTTCGACGAGTACGTTCGCTCCACTGGATTTCGCGTCTCGAGCTACGACCCATGCCTCTACATCAAGGTTGTCGACGGTGAATGCGTCCTGCTGCTCGTGTACGTCGACGACGTTTTAGTCACCGGCAGCTCCGCGACGTTGATTGCTGAAGTCAAGCGCCAACTCAAGTCTCGCTTTGAGATGACTGACAGCGGGAAGTGCTCCTTCATTCTCGGCATCGCAGTTGTCGACAACGAGGACGGCAGCGTTACGCTAAGCCAAGCGCGCTACATTAACGACATCCTGGAGCGCTTTGGCATGCAGAACTGCAAACCTGCTGCCAGCCCGGTCGACCTCAGCATGAAGCTGGTGCCAAGTGACCTTTCGACCAAGCTAGATGCACCATTCCGCGAGGCGGTCGGTGCGCTCATGCACTTGATGACTTCGACTCGGCCTGACATTGCTTTCGCCGTTGGATACGTGTCACGCTTCATGGAGAACCCCCAAGTGGAACACTGGACTGCGGCCAAGCGCATTTTTCGCTACCTGCAAGGCACCAAGTCGCATGGCATCCGCTTCGCACCGAGCAAGGGCGTGGATTTTCGCGGCTACTCCGATGCTGACTGGGCTGGTGACCACAGCGACCGCAAGTCGACCTCAGGCTACCTGTTCCAAGTTCTCGGCGGACCGATTTCGTGGGGCTCCAAGAAGCAGTCAAGTGTGTCACTCTCCACAAGCGAAGCCGAGTACATCGCGCTGAGCCTCGCGATCCAAGAAGGCAAGTGGGTGCACAAGCTGCTATGTGAGATTCTAGCGGCGGCGGGCGAAGAATCACCGGATCTGAAGATCTTCGAGGACAATCAGTCGTGCATTAAGATGACCAAGAACCCCGTGAACCATGGCCGCGCCAAGCACATCGACATCAAGTACCATCACATCCGCGACGAAGTCAAGCGCGGAGAAGTTCTCGTCGAGTACTGCAAAACTGCGACCATGCTGGCGGACATCCTGACCAAGGGACTTGGCGGACCTCGTCACAAGGACTTGACGATGGCTCTTGGTGTTCATGCGTGTTCGCATTGAGGGGGCGTGTTGCAGGTTGACGGCTGTACTGAGGGTTTCCGGTTAAGTGTGGTTTGTACCCATTAACCGGTTAACCGGACCGGTCCAATCCGAACCCACGTTGATTATGGTGATTACGGTAAGTTGTTTACGCCACCGATGATTAGACGAGTAGGATGATTGGACGAACACCGGTGAGTGATGGTTGATTAGATGCACTAGGTGATAGGACGCAGGGTCGCGTGTCTATAACAGTAGGGTGTAAGCTCCAACAATTCAATCACTTTCGAATCTTCCTTCTACCCCTCAAGTGTCTTCGCTCCGGTCCCGCCGTCTGCGACGTCCCTCCCTCCGCTTCGTCCAAGCTTCGTGTCCAAGATCCATACCTTCCATCAGGTTATGAGCCCAAGCACCATGTCCTCTGCGCAAGACGCCTCGACCAAGGTCTCCATTGACAAGTTCAACGGGGACAACTACGCGACGTGGAACCGCTACATGCGTGGCGTGTTCCTGACCAAGTCGACGTGGCATGTCGTGAACCGCGAGACGACGCCAAGCTTCACGGACTCGCGGGCCAAGGACGACTACGTCAAGTCGAGCAACATCGCGTTCGGACTGATGTTGCTCCACATGGACGCGGACTACCACCATGTGGTCGACGACTGCGAGGAAGCGTGGGTTGCGTGGTCGCGCCTGAAGACGCTGTACGGTGGTTCGCAGAAGGCTGGACGCATCTACCTGAAGCGCCAACTCTTCAGCATGGAGATGTCGGAAGGCGGCAACGTCTTGCATCATTGCAATGAAGTCCTCAACATCAGCGCCAAGCTCAGCAGCATCGGTGCCAAGATGGAGGATGAAGACGTGGCGATCTGCTTGTTGCGTAGTCTCCCAAGAGCTACGAGAACGTCGTGCTCAACTTGGAGATGAGTAGCGCTGAACTGCGATCGCAAGACGTCGTGAAGGTGCTCACGAATGAGCACATCAAGAGACAAGGCGAGAAGACGGCGACGGTGAAGACGGAGAACGCGGCCAAGGCGTTCAACACCGACCGAGAGTCTCGCCAGTGTACGTACTGCGGAAAAGTGGGGCACACGGTTGACAAGTGCTGGACCAAGCAGAAGGACGAGAATAGAGGCCCAAGACGCGGCGGCAACGGCCGTGGACGCGGGGCCAACAACATCCAGTGGCGAAACGACGACGACAACTACGACTACGGCTACGATCGAGTAGCGTTCGCGGTTTCACTGGAATGTGGTATTTCGACGGGCAAGAATGTGTCCGGGATGTGGGCGGTCGACAGCGGCGCAACGCACCACATCTGCAACGACAAGGCCAAGTTCGCCAATTTGATCGAGCGGAACGAAGGCGAACTTTCGGTGGCCGACGGCAACAAGGCGGCCATCATGGGTGTGGGGACCATCGTGGAACGAGTGGTCCTGCCCAACGGCGACGAGCGCGAGATCGAGATCAAGAACGCGCTGTACGTCCCAAGCATGAGCAAGAATCTGCTTTCGGTACCGCAGATCAACAAAAGTGGCAAGTTTCAAGTGGTGTTCGACGGCACCAAGATGCAAATTGCGCACAAGGGCTCCAAGCAAGTGGTGGCGACGGCAAACCTCGTGGATGGACTCTACTGGCTTCAGACGCCTCAGCGATCGGCGAATGCGGCGACGAGAGGCAAGATTGTCGACCTGCACGCGCGCATGGGTCACGCTCCGGTTGAGGTGCTTCGCAAGATGGTCGACAACCACATGATCAAGGACGCGAAGGCACCTTCCACGTCGAGCGGACCAAGTCTGTGTCGCGGATGCCAACAAGGGAAAATGGTCCAAAAACCGTTCCCAAGCAACCGTGACAAGCGTCGCTACGACACGTTCGAGTTGCTCCACTTCGACATCTGCGGACCCATGGAGGAAAACTCGCTTGGTGGCAGCAAGTACCTGCTGCTGATCGTGGATGAAGCCAGCGGATGCATGAAGGGTTTCTGCCTGCGTGCCAAGTCGGAGAGCGAAGACTGCATCAAGACGTACATCATGAAGGTGCAGAAGCAGTTCAGCAAGAAGGTCAAGTTTGTGCGGCACGACGGAGCTCGTGAGTTTGCGACTAACTCGCTCAAGGACTTCTACGAAGACGAAGGCATCGAGCAGCAAACCACGGTTCCGTACGCGCACCAGACCAACGGCACGACAGAGCGAGCTATCCGGACTGTCGTCACGATCGGCCGCAGCATGCTGCATCACGCCAAGCTGGACAAGTGTTTCTGGGCTGAGGCGGCCATGACGGCCATCTACGTGAAGAATCGTCTGCCGTCACCCAAGATCGAGCACAAGACTCCGTTCGAGATCGTTTACAAGTCCAAGCCGAGTGTGAAGCACATGCGTGTGTTCGGCTGTCGGACGTACATTCTGACTCCGAAGGAGAAGCGGCTCAAGTGGGATCCCAAGGCTCGCGCCGGACTGTTCCTGGGTTACGAAGAAGTGTCCAAGGCGTATCGACTTTATGACATCGAGGCGGGGCAGGTGGTGATCAGTCGCGATGTCAACTTCGATGAGTCGACCTTTGGACTTTCACCGACGATTTCCGATGAAGATGTCGACGACCTGGACTTCGACTCGCTCGACATCGACAATGATGGTTCCCGCCAGACGGAGTACACGCAGGCAGGGAAGCGCAAGAGCCGCCCGAGTGACGAAGATGAAGCTGCCAGAAGACCGCGAGCTGTGCGTCATCGACCTGGACTGGAAGAAGCAAGTGCGCCGAACGACTCCTCTCCGCACCGAGCAGACGCAGACGAAGAAGAAAAGTATGGAGATGAAGATGACGATTCGACTCCACCAGTGTTTTGGCGTGCAAGTGCCAATGCCGTCGAAGCAGGCGATCTATCGGAGCCGACGACGTTTCAAGAGGCGGTGAACGGCCCGGACCAAGTGCACTGGCGCAAGGCAATTCGTGCTGAGCTCGAGTCGATGCGACTTCGTGGTGTGTTTCGTGCTGCCAAGTTGCCTAGCGGACAACGCGCCATCGGTACCAAGTGGGTGTTCAAGATCAAGCGCAAAGCGGACGGATCGATCGAGAAGTACAAGGCGCGCCTCGTGGCCAAGGGGTTCAAGCAGAAGTACGGCATCGACTACACCGAGACGTTCTCGCCCGTGGTCAAGTACGTGACGCTGCGCATGGTGATCGCGATTGCCAAGTACTACGGATGGCCTCTCAATCAACTCGACGTGGTGACTGCCTTCCTATACGGGATAATGAAGGAGCTGGTGTTCTGCGTGGTCCCCGAAGGTGTTGATCTCGACGGTGACTTCGACTGCCTGGAATTGGTGAAGGCGATCTACGGTCTCAAGCAAGCTTCGCGCGTGTGGAACGAGACCTTCGACGAGTTCGTGTGCTCCATCGGCTTCCAAGTATCGGCGTTCGACCCATGCCTCTACATCAAGATCGTTGACGGTCACTGCGTGCTCGTGCTGGTCTACGTGGATGACGTGCTGATTACCGGAAGTTCACCCGAACTGATCTCACGCACGAAGACCGACCTCAAGACACGCTTCGAGATGACCAACAGCGGCAAGTGCGCGTTCGTTCTTGGGATCGAGTTGGTGGACGGCCCGGACGGCAGCGTGACGATGTGTCAGCGCCGCTATGTCGATGATATCCTGAAGCGTTTTGGTATGGACGAGTGCAAGGCCGTGGTGAGTCCCGTCGACATAAGCACTCGACTGATTTCAAGTGACGCAGCGACCAAGGTGAACGCTCCGTTTCGCGAAGCTGTTGGTGCTCTGATGCACTTGATGACTGCCACGCGCCCGGACATCGCGTACGCCGTTGGCTATGTGTTGCGCTTCATGGAGAACCCTCAAGAAGAACACTGGGTTGCGGTCAAGCGCATCTTTCGCTACCTGCAAGGCACCAAGACGCATGGGATCTGCTTCAAGCCGAGTGACAACATCGACTTTCGTGGATACTCGGACGCGGACTGGGCTGGCGACCTCGCGGACCGCAAGTCGACTTCCGGCTACACGTTCATGCTGATGGGTGCACCGGTGAGCTGGGGCAGCAAGAAGCAATCAAGTGTTTCGCTGTCTACGAGTGAGGCGGAGTACATCGCACTCAGTCTGGCGATCCAAGAGGGCAAGTGGATTCATCGCCTGCTGTGCGAGATTCTGGCGGCCGCTAATGAGACTGGACCCGAGCTCATGATCCGCGAATACAACCAGTCGTGCATCAAGATGACGAAGAACCCAGTGAACCACGGTCGCGCCAAGCACATCGACATCAAGTACCACCACATCCGCGATGAAGTCAAGCGCGGTGAAGTGAAGCTCGAGTATTGCGAGACTTCTGTGATGATAGCGGACATCATGACGAAGGCTCTCGCGGGACCACGCCATACGGATCTGACGGCGGCTCTCGGCATTCGTGGGACTTCGCATTGAGGGGGCGTATTGAGGGTTACCGGTTTGGTATCGGTTATTAACCGTGAACCGGTTAACCCGAACCGGTCCAATCCGAACCCACGTTGATTATGGTGATTACGGTAAGTTGTTTACGCCACCGATGATTAGACGAGTAGGATGATTGGACGAACACCAGTGAGTGATGGTTGATTAGATGCACTAGGTGATAGGACGCAGGGTCGCGTGTCTATAACAGTAGGGTGTAAGCTCCAACAATTCAATCACTTTCGAATCTTCCTTCTTCCCCTCAAGTGGTCTTCGCTCCGGTCTCGCCCAAGCGTGCTCACTCTTCCGCTTCGTCCAAGCTTCGTCTCTTCAACTACACCTTTCATCAAAGACCCTGACTACGCCTTCGCCATGGATGCCTCCCCAATCTCCACCGCCCGCATCAACAAGTTCGACGGAACCAACTTCCACACGTGGAAGTTCAAGATGCAGATGGTGCTCGAGGAGCGCGAACTGTGGGAAGTGACGAGTGGGGAAGTGAAGCTGGAGCACTGCCAGACCGCGGCGGATCAAGCGCTGTTTCGGAAGAAGTCGCGCAAGGCGCTGGCGATCGTCTGTCTCGCGATGGAGGATTCGCAACTGCCGTTGGTTCGCTCGGCGAAGGACGCGCATGATGCATGGTCAAGACTGGAAGGACACTTCGAGAAGAAGAGTTTGGCCAACAAGCTCTTTCTTCGTCGACGTTTCTTCACGACGATGATGGACGAAGGTGATGATGTGCTGGAGCACATTAACAAGGTCAAGACACTGGCGGAGCAGCTCGACGCGGTTGGCGCTCCGGTCAGCGAGGACGACTTGGTGATCACGCTTCTGGCAAGTCTGAGCGAGTCGTACCAGTTCCTGATCACGGCATTGGAGTCGAGAGCCGACTCGCTGACGTGGGAACTCGTGACGTCTCGGCTACTGCATGAGGACATGAAGCGCAAGGAACAAGGTGGCGGCGTCGACGGAGCCGCGCACGGTCAAGGTCAAGCGTTCATGGTCAACGACAACAAGCGCAGAGGACGTCCGGCGAAGAAGGCCGGGGCGTGCCACAACTGCGGCAAACAAGGACATTGGATCGCGGAGTGTCCTCGCGGGTCCAGAACGACGCTGAGCGATATCGGTTGCAGCGTGCGAACGTCGTGCAGGACGAAGAAGATCCTGGTGACTACCTTTTCTCGGTTGGTCGTACGAGCAGTACCGAAGCCGAGTGACATGTGGCTGGTCGACTCAGGTGCGACGCAGCACATGACGAGTTCCAAGAAGTACATGAGGAACTACAAGAAGATGGCTCCGGTGGACGTGCATCTCGCGGACGACGGTGTGCTTCAGGCGGTGGGGACCGGCGACATTGTGATGTCGATGAAGACTCCAAGGGGGACCAAGAAGGGTGTGCTCACGAATGTGTGGCATATCCCGAAGTTGTCGCGCAACCTGTTTTCGGTTGGTCGGTTCACCAAGGACGTCGGGCCAGTCACCTTCGAGAGCGACGGATGCTTCGCTGAAACGAAGGGTCTCAAGTGGCAGCTCGGCGCTCGTGAGGGCAAAGGGCTGTTCAAGCTGTGCATGACGCCGATGATGCCGGACGAGGCCAATGCGGCAAGTTCGAAGGATCGCAAAGGGGACACCACGTCGTACCTCTGGCATCTTCGACTTGGTCACATTGGCCATGGCGGTCTAGACGCCATCGTCAAGAAGAGCTACGGTGTTGGCATCGACATGACGTCGGTGAAGCAGTGGGAGCTGTGCGACGGATGCTCACTCGGCAAGCAAACGCGAGTGAGCTACATGAAATCGTCTCCGAACCGCGCCAAGCAAGTGCTGGAGGTGGTTCACAGCGATGTGTGCGGCCCCATGCAGACACCAACGTTTGGTGGCAAGCGCTACTTCGTCACGTTCATCGATGACAAGTCGCACTTCTGTGTGGTGTACTTGCTGCGGAACAAGTCCGAGGTGGCTGCCAAGTTCGCTGAGTTTGTGGCGTTTGCTGAAACTCAGACCGGCAAGCGCGTGAAGACGCTTCGAAGTGACAACGGTGGCGAGTACACTTCCGGTGCGATGGCCAAGTTCTGTGCGGACCGTGGGATCGTGCAGAAGTTCACGCCGCCATACACGCCTCAGCTGAACGGAGTCGCCGAGCGCATGAACCGGACGTTGGTGGAGTGTGTGTTGTCAAGAAGACGCCTCGACCAGCTGCGGCATACCGGTAGGATACCGGTATGACCTTCACTCAGTGGCACCGCAAGCATTCCTGTGATTACGGGACGGTGTTTACGCTACGGGTGTTTACGCTACGGGTGCGACATCATTGTGGGTACAAGATAGTGGGCACAAGATGGGCATCGACGTGGCGCTCTCTGATTGGCTGAAGCAACTCAGTATCCGGTAAAGAATCCAGTAGAGTGTATCCAGTAGAGAATCCAGTAGGCTTAGAGGTAGCAAGGAGTTTGCGAACTAAGGACTTAAATCAATCACTTTGCATTTTGCCATCAACCGACCAAAGCCTTTTGGTTATGAGCCCAAGCCCCGTCTTCCCTGACCAAGACCCCGACTACGCCTTCGCCATGGACGCCTCCCCAATCTCCACCGCCCGCATCAACAAGTTCGACGGAACCAACTTCCACACGTGGAAGTTCAAGATGCAGATGGTGCTCGAGGAGCGCGAACTGTGGGAAGTGACGAGTGGGGAAGTGAAGCTGGAGCACTGCCAGACCGCGGCGGATCAAGCGCTGTTTCGGAAGAAGTCGCGCAAGGCGCTGGCGATCGTCTGTCTCGCGATGGAGGATTCGCAACTGCCGTTGGTTCGCTCGGCGAAGGACGCGCATGATGCATGGTCAAGACTGGAAGGACACTTCGAGAAGAAGAGTTTGGCCAACAAGCTCTTTCTTCGTCGACGTTTCTTCACGACGATGATGGACGAAGGTGATGATGTGCTGGAGCACATTAACAAGGTCAAGACACTGGCGGAGCAGCTCGACGCGGTTGGCGCTCCGGTCAGCGAGGACGACTTGGTGATCACGCTTCTGGCAAGTCTGAGCGAGTCGTATCAGTTCCTCATCACGGCATTGGAGTCGAGAGCCGACTCGCTGACGTGGGAACTCGTGACGTCTCGGCTACTGCATGAGGACATGAAGCGCAAGGAACAAGGTGGCGGCGTCGACGGAGCCGCGCACGGTCAAGGTCAAGCGTTCATGGTCAACGACAACAAGCGCAGAGGACGTCCGGCGAAGAAGGCCGGGGCGTGCCACAACTGCGGCAAACAAGGACATTGATCGCGGAGTGTCCTCGCGGGTCCAGAACGACGCTGAGCGATATCGGTTGCAGCGTGCGAACGTCGCGCAGGACGAAGAAGATCCTGGTGACTACCTTTTCTCGGTTGGTCGTACGAGCAGTACCGCTGCCGAGTGACATGTGGCTGGTCGACTCAGGTGCGACGCAGCACATGACGAGTTCCAAGAAGTACATGAGGAACTACAAGAAGATGGCTCCGGTGGACGTGCATCTCGCGGACGACGGTGTGCTTCAGGCGGTGGGGACCGGCGACATTGTGATGTCGATGAAGACTCCAAGGGGGACCAAGAAGGGTGTGCTCACGAATGTGTGGCATATCCCGAAGTTGTCGCGCAACCTGTTTTCGGTTGGTCGGTTCACCAAGGACGTCGGGCCAGTCACCTTCGAGAGCGACGGATGCTTCGCTGAAACGAAGGGTCTCAAGTGGCAGCTCGGCGCTCGTGAGGGCAAAGGGCTGTTCAAGCTGTGCATGACGCCGATGATGCCGGACGAGGCCAATGCGGCAAGTTCGAAGGATCGCAAAGGGGACACCACGTCGTACCTCTGGCATCTTCGACTTGGTCACATTGGCCATGGCGGTCTAGACGCCATCGTCAAGAAGAGCTACGGTGTTGGCATCGACATGACGTCGGTGAAGCAGTGGGAGCTGTGCGACGGATGCTCACTCGGCAAGCAAACGCGAGTGAGCTACATGAAATCGTCTCCGAACCGCGCCAAGCAAGTGCTGGAGGTGGTTCACAGCGATGTGTGCGGCCCCATGCAGACACCAACGTTTGGTGGCAAGCGCTACTTCGTCACGTTCATCGACGACAAGTCGCACTTCTGTGTGGTGTACTTGCTGCGGAACAAGTCTGAGGTGGCCGACAAGTTTGCAGCGTTCGTCGCAATGGCTGAAACGCAGACCGGCAAGCGCGTGAAAACCCTCCGGAGCGACAACGGTGGCGAGTACACTTCCGGTGCGATGGCCAAGTTCTGTGCGGACCGTGGGATCGTGCAGAAGTTCACGCAAAAGGTGTGGTCGCTTGATGGCAAAATGCAAAGTGATTGATTTAGGTCCTTAGTTCGCAAACTCCTTGCTACCTCTAAGCCTACTGGATTCTCTACTGGATACACTATACTGGATTCTTTACCGGATACTGAGTTGCTTCAGCCAATCAGAGAGCGCCACGTCGATGCCCATCTTGTGCCCACTATCTTGTACCCACAATGATGTCGCACCCGTAGCGTAAACACCCGTAGCGTAAACACCGTCCCGTAATCACAGGAATGCTTGCGGTCCCACTGAGTGAAGGTCATACCGGTATCCTACCGGTATGCCGCAGCTGGTCGAGGCGTCTTCTTGACAACACTCCCACTCGACTTGACAGCTGTTGCGCCTTGGATCCCCAACTTGCTCCGAAGAACTTCGAACTGCACCGCAGTGATCGCCTTCGTCATCATGTCAGCCAGCATTTCGGTCGTCGAAACATACTGCAGCACCACTTGACCGTCTTCCACCTTCTCGCGCACGAAGTGGTAGCGAATGTCAATGTGCTTGGTGCGCTTGTGGAATTCGGGATTCTTGGCCAACGCGATGGAGCCTTGGTTGTCCTCGTAGATCTTGATCGCTTCATCGCTTGCCATCTCGCCGAGCTCGCACAGGAACACCTTGAGCCACACTGCCTCTTGCGTTGCCTCCGATAGCGCCATGTACTCGGCTTCCGTTGAAGACAGCGCCACCGTCCGCTGCTTCTTGCTCCTCCAGCTGATGCATCCGCCGTTCATCATGAATGCGTAGCCGCTTGTACTCCGTCTTGACTCGATGTCTCCGGCCCAGTCCGCATCCGAATATCCGCACATACCAAGGTTGTCTTCCCGTGAGAACTCGAGTCCATGCGTAGGCGTCGCTTGGAGGTACCGCAGCACACGCTTGAGGGCTTGCCAATGCGTCGGACACGGGTCGGCAGAGAACTGGCTCAACACTCCCACTGCAGCAGCGAGGTCCGGACGCGTCGCCACCATCAAGTACATGAGAGCACCGACGGCACTCCGATACGGCACGTTCTTCATGGTGTCTTCATGCTGGCAGCCACCCTCGCACATGTTCTTGGTCAGCTTGAGTCCGGGGTCCTGCGGCGTCTTCACAGACTTGCTGTCTTGCATGCCGAACTTGGTCAGGATGGACTTGAGAAACTTGGTCTGCCGCACCGTCACTTTTCCGGAGTCGCGGTCGTTCTTGATCTCCATCCCGAGGAAATACTCAAGCTCGCCGAGGTCCGTCATTTCAAACCGCTTGCTCAACGCGCACTTGGTCGATTCCAACAGCTCGTCGTTGCTGCTGGCGAGGATCAGGTCGTCAACGTACAGCACCACGAAGATCATCTCTTGATCGTCCCTCTTGATGTAGACGCAGTGATCTGCCTCGCACTTCTTGAACCCCAGCTTGAGCATGAAGTCGTCGATGGTCTGGTTCCACATGCGCGGCGACTGCTTCAGTCCGTACAGCGATCGCTTGAGCTTGCATACGTGGTCCGGGTGGTCTTCGTCCACAAAGCCATCCGGCTGTGCCATGTAGATGTCTTCGTCCAGCACACCGTTGAGGAACGCAGTCTTGACATCCATCTGGTGCAGCTTCAAACCATACTTGGCAGCTAGACTCAGTATAATCCGGATCGACGTGAACTTGGCCACTGGTGCGAAGGTCTCGTCGTAGTCGATGCCGTACTTCTGCGAAAACCCTTGGCCACCAGTCGCGCCTTGAACCGCTCAATCTCTCCAGCTTGGTTCTCCTTCACGCGAAACACCCATCTGCAGCCGATCGCCTTGCGTCCCTTCGGCAGTGGCACGACATCCCACGTGTCGTTCTTGAGCAGCGAGTCACACTCCGAGTCACACGCCTCCTTCCACTTGACTGCGTCGCTGGATTCCATCGCCGACTTGAATGTGGTCGGCATTTCTCCCACTGAATCCACGACGTATGCAGCTTCGAAGTCTTGACTTTCTTGAGCCACAGCAGACATCTCGTCCAGAGTCTGGTGTCGAGTCTGCGACGCATACCGCTTGGCACTTGGAACCTCCACGGCTTCCTCCAGTGACTGCGTCCGCGGGTGTCGCTTGCTGCCGGGCTCGAAGTCTTCGTCCCGCACAGCTTCTTCCTCTTCTTCGTTGTCGTCATCCGATTGCGATGAATCTTGATCCGTCACCTCTTCATCTTGAAGTTCCACAACAACTTCTTGATCGTAACTGCGTCTCCCACCGTCGAAGACGTCTTCCATGAACTGCGCGTCGCGGCTCACCAACACGCGACCGCTCTCCAGTTCTTCAAACCGATACGCTTTCTCGTGCTCCGAATACCCGACAAAACGGCAACGTACTGACTTCGAGTCGAACTTGGATCGCTTCTCCTTCGGCACATGCACGTATGCGTGGCAACCGAACACCTTGAGGTTGGCTAGCAGCGGCTTCTTTCCCGTCCAGACTTGGTGTGGCGACTTGTCGTGGCTGATGGCCCGTGTCGGACACCGGTTGCGAAGGAACGTAGCTGTCATCACCGCTTCACCCCAATACGTCTTGGACAATCCAGCATGTTCCAACATACAGCGCGCACACTCCACCAACGTCCGGTTCATGCGCTCGGCGACTCCGTTCAGCTGAGGCGTGTATGGCGACGTGAACTTCTGCACGATGCCGCGATCCTTGCAGAACTTGGCCATCGCACCAGAAGTGTACTCGCCACCGTTGTCACTTCGAAGCGTCTTCACGCGCTTGCCGGTCTGAGTTTCAGCAAACGCCACAAACTCAGCGAACTTGGCAGCCACCTCGGACTTGTTCCGCAGCAAGTACACCACACAGAAGTGCGACTTGTCATCGATGAACGTGACGAAGTAGCGCTTGCCACCAAACGTTGGTGTCTGCATGGGGCCGCACACATCGCTGTGAACCACCTCCAGCACTTGCTTGGCGCGGTTCGGAGACGATTTCATGTAGCTCACTCGCGTTTGCTTGCCGAGTGAGCATCCGTCGCACAGCTCCCACTGCTTCACCGACGTCATGTCGATGCCAACACCGTAGCTCTTCTTGACGATGGCGTCTAGACCGCCATGGCCAATGTGACCAAGTCGAAGGTGCCAGAGGTACGACGTGGTGTCCCCTTTGCGATCCTTCGAACTTGCCGCATTGGCCTCGTCCGGCATCATCGGCGTCATGCACAGCTTGAACAGCCCTTTGCCCTCACGAGCGCCGAGCTGCCACTTGAGACCCTTCGTTTCAGCGAAGCATCCGTCGCTCTCGAAGGTGACTGGCCCGACGTCCTTGGTGAACCGACCAACCGAAAACAGGTTGCGCGACAACTTCGGGATATGCCACACATTCGTGAGCACACCCTTCTTGGTCCCCTTGGAGTCTTCATCGACATCACAATGTCGCCGGTCCCCACCGCCTGAAGCACACCGTCGTCCGCGAGATGCACGTCCACCGGAGCCATCTTCTTGTAGTTCCTCATGTACTTGGAACTCGTCATGTGCTGCGTCGCACCTGAGTCGACCAGCCACATGTCACTCGGCTTGGCGGTACTGCTCGTACGACCAACCGAGAAAAGGTAGTCACCAGGATCTTCTTCGTCCTGCGCGACGTTCGCACGCTGCAACCGATATCGCTCAGCGTCGTTCTGGACCCGCGAGGGACACTCCGCGATCCAATGTCCTTGTTTGCCGCAGTTGTGGCACGCCCCGGCCTTCTTCGCCGGACGTCCTCTGCGCTTGTTGTCGTTGACCATGAACGCTTGACCTGACCGTGCGCGGCTCCGTCGACGCCGCCACCTTGTTCCTTGCGCTTCATGTCCTCATGCAGTAGCCGAGACGTCACGAGTTCCCACGTCAGCGAGTCGGCTCGACTCCAATGCCGTGATCAGGAACTGGTACGACTCGCTCAGACTTGCCAGAAGCGTGATCACCAAGTCGTCCTCGCTGACCGGAGCGCCAACCGCGTCGAGCTGCTCCGCCAGTGTCTTGACCTTGTTAATGTGCTCCAGCACATCATCACCTTCGTCCATCATCGTCGTGAAGAAACGTCGACGAAGAAAGAGCTTGTTGGCCAAACTCTTCTTCTCGAAGTGTCCTTCCAGTCTTGACCATGCATCATGCGCGTCCTTCGCCGAGCGAACCAACGGCAGTTGCGAATCCTCCATCGCGAGACAGACGATCGCCAGCGCCTTGCGCGACTTCTTCCGAAACAGCGCTTGATCCGCCGCGGTCTGGCAGTGCTCCAGCTTCACTTCCCCACTCGTCACTTCCCACAGTTCGCGCTCCTCGAGCACCATCTGCATCTTGAACTTCCACGTGTGGAAGTTGGTTCCGTCGAACTTGTTGATGCGTGGGTGGAGATTGGGAGGCGTCCATGGCGAAGGCGTAGTCGGGGTCTTGGTCAGGAAGACGGGGCTTGGGCTCATAACCAAAAGGCTTTGGTCGGTTGATGGCAAAATGCAAAGTGATTGATTTAAGTCCTTAGTTCGCAAACTCCTTGCTACCTCTAAGCCTACTGGATTCTCTACTGGATACACTCTACTGGATTCTTTACCGGATACTGAGTTGCTTCAGCCAATCAGAGAGCGCCACGTCGATGCCCATCTTGTGCCCACTATCTTGTACCCACAATGATGTCGCACCCGTAGCGTAAACACCCGTAGCGTAAACACCGTCCCGTAATCACAGGAATGCTTGCGGTGCCACTGAGTGAAGGTCATACCGGTATCCTACCGGTATGCCGCAGCTGGTCGAGGCGTCTTCTTGACAACACGTATGTCGTGGATTCAGTGGGAGAAATGCCGACCACGTTCAAGTCGGCGATGGAATCCAGCGACGCAATCAAGTGTGATGGAAGGTATGGATCTTGGACACGAAGCTTGGACGAAGCGGAGGGAGGGACGTCGCAGATGGCGGGACCGGAGTGAAGACACTTGAGGGGTAGAATGAAGATTCGAAAGTGATTGAATTGTTGGAGCTTACACCCTACTGTTATAGACACGCGACCCTGCGTCCTATCACCTAGTGCATCTAATCAACCATCACTCACCGGTGTTCGTCCAATCATCCTACTCGTCTAATCATCGGTGGCGTAAACAACTTACCGTAATCACCATAATCAACGTGGGTTCGGATTGGACCGGTTCGGGTTAACCGGTTCACGGTTAATAACCGATACCAAACCGGTAACCCTCAATACGCCCCCTCAATGCGAAGTCCCACGAATGCCGAGAGCCGCCGTCAGATCCGTATGGCGTGGTCCCGCGAGAGCCTTCGTCATGATGTCCGCTAGCATCACAGAAGTCTCGCAGTACTCGAGCTTGACTTCACCGCGCTTGACTTCATCGCGGATGTGGTGGTACTTGATGTCGATGTGCTTGGCGCGACCGTGGTTCACTGGGTTCTTCGTCATCTTGATGCACGACTGGTTGTCTTCGCGGATCATGAGCTCGGGTCCAGTCTCATTAGCGGCCGCCAGAATCTCGCACAGCAGGCGATGAATCCACTTGCCCTCTTGGATCGCCAGACTGAGTGCGATGTACTCCGCCTCACTCGTAGACAGCGAAACACTTGATTGCTTCTTGCTGCCCCAGCTCACCGGTGCACCCATCAGCATGAACGTGTAGCCGGAAGTCGACTTGCGGTCCGCGAGGTCGCCAGCCCAGTCCGCGTCCGAGTATCCACGAAAGTCGATGTTGTCACTCGGCTTGAAGCAGATCCCATGCGTCTTGGTGCCTTGCAGGTAGCGAAAGATACGCTTGACCGCAACCCAGTGTTCTTCTTGAGGGTTCTCCATGAAGCGCGACACATAGCCAACGGCGTACGCGATGTCCGGGCGCGTGGCAGTCATCAAGTGCATCAGAGCACCAACAGCTTCGCGAAACGGAGCGTTCACCTTGGTCGCTGCGTCACTTGAAATCAGTCGAGTGCTTATGTCGACGGGACTCACCACGGCCTTGCACTCGTCCATACCAAAACGCTTGAGAATGTCATCCACATAGCGGCGCTGACATCGTCACGCTGCCGTCCGGGCCGTCCACCAACTCGATCCCAAGAACGAACGCGCACTTGCCGCTGTCGGTCATCTCGAAGCGTGTCTTGAGGTCGGTCTTCGTGCGTGAGATCAGTTCGGGTGAACTTCCGGTAATCAGCACGTCATCCACGTAGACCAGCACGAGCACGCAGTGACCGTCAACGATCTTGATGTAGAGGCATGGGTCGAACGCCGATACTTGGAAGCCGATGGAGCACACGAACTCGTCGAAGGTCTCGTTCCACACGCGCGAAGCTTGCTTGAGACCGTAGATCGCCTTCACCAATTCCAGGCAGTCGAAGTCACCGTCGAGATCAACACCTTCGGGGACCACGCAGAACACCAGCTCCTTCATTATCCCGTATAGGAAGGCAGTCACCACGTCGAGTTGATTGAGAGGCCATCCGTAGTACTTGGCAATCGCGATCACCATGCGCAGCGTCACGTACTTGACCACGGGCGAGAACGTCTCGGTGTAGTCGATGCCGTACTTCTGCTTGAACCCTTGGCCACGAGGCGCGCCTTGTACTTCTCGATCGATCCGTCCGCTTTGCGCTTGATCTTGAACACCCACTTGGTACCGATGGCGCGTTGTCCGCTAGGCAACTTGGCAGCACGAAACACACCACGAAGTCGCATCGACTCGAGCTCAGCACGAATTGCCTTGCGCCAGTGCACTTGGTCCGGGCCGTTCACCGCCTCTTGAAACGTCGTCGGCTCCGATAGATCGCCTGCTTCGACGGCATTGGCACTTGCACGCCAAAACACTGGTGGAGTCGAATCGTCATCTTCATCTCCATACTTTTCTTCTTCGTCTGCGTCTGCTCGGTGCGGAGAGGAGTCGTTCGGCGCACTTGCTTCTTCCAGTCCAGGTCGATGACGCACAGCTCGCGGTCTTCTGGAAGCTTCATCTTCGTCACTCGGGCGGCTCTTGCGCTTCCCTGCCTGCGTGTACTCCGTCTGGCGGGAACCATCATTGTCGATGTCGAGCGATTCGAAGTCCAGGTCGTCGACATCTTGATCGGAAATCGTCGGTGAAAGTCCAAAGGTCGACTCATCGAAGTTGACATCGCGACTGATAACCACCTGCCCCGCCTCGATGTCATAAAGTCGATACGCCTTGGACACTTCTTCGTAACCCAGGAACAGTCCGGCGCGAGCCTTGGGATCCCACTTGAGCCGCTTCTCCTTCGGAGTCAGGATGAACGTCCGACAGCCGAACACGACACATGTGCTTCACACTCGGCTTGACTTGTACACGATCTCGAACGGAGTCTTGTGCTCGATCTTTGGGTGACGGCAGACGATTCTTCACGTAGATGGCCGTCATGGCCGCCTCAGCCCAGAAACACTTGTCCAGCTTGGCGATGCAAGCATGCTGCGGCCGATCGTGACGATAGTCCGGATAGCCTGCTCTGCCGTGCCGTTCGTCTGATGCGCGTACGGAACCGTGGTTTGCTGCTCGATGCCTTCTGTCTTCGTAGAAGTCCTTGAGCGAGTTAGTCGCAAACCTTCTTCACGAGCTCCGTCGTGCCGCACAAACTTGACCTTCTTGTTGAACTGCTTCTTGCACCTTCATGATGTACGTCTTGATGCAGTCTTCGCTCTCCGACTTGGCACGCAGGCAGAAACCCTTCATGC